>CM076846.1:119035451-120235451 GCA_039519185.1 Astragalus membranaceus
ATATTATCTGAACATTACTCTTGGGGACTTACATAACTATTGAGCTATCCAACTCACTTTTAATTACTGCAAACTTAATACTGTTTATTCACAACTTATAATGTTTACAACTCTTCACCTTTACATGTCACTTAATTCTTTTCACTAAGGTTCTAATCACTTAAACTTATTAGATTAATTCCAATCCCTGTGGGAACGAACTTTACTTATCATTATATTACTTGTTGCGATTGTGTATACTTGCACATCACCTTTTCGCACAACAGACGCCGACTTAGAGTCCGCCCAAAGATGTTTCTATCTTCATGTCAAGGCAGACAAGCAGGCCTCAGAAGAGGGGGTTCCCCCCATAGAGGCAAGGACTCAGAAGAACCCAAAGAAGAAAAGAACCGGTCCAGCGGCCGAGGTCAACGTCACGGACCTCGATGCAAGATATGACCCGGACAGCTCCGAGGAAGAAAGCGACGACGGGTTAGCACGAGAGCTAAAGAAGAAAATTAGGCGACCTCAACCTGATGGACAGTTCATGCAAATCCAGCTGGGAGAGAACCCGACCCAAACTGTCCAGATCGGCTCCGATCTCCCCGACGAAGTAAAAGCAAAGCTCACCCTCTGCCTCAAATCCCACGCCGATCTCTTCGCGTGGTCAGCGAAGGACATGCCCGGGATTCCCCCCGAGGTCGCCTGTCATCAGCTAGCGGTGAACCCCGGGGCAAAATGGGTCGCCCAACGCAAAAGAGCTCAAAGCCAGGAAAAGGCAGCTGCTACGGCTAAGGTCGTTGAAGATTTAATTAAGGCTGATTTTGTAAAAGAGGTCAAGTATACAACTTGGCTCTCAAACCCTGTACTTGTTAAGAAAAGCAATGGAAAGTGGCGAATGTGTGTTGACTATACCGATCTTAATAAGGCATGTCCTAAAGACGCCTTCCCTGTTCCTAGCATTGATCGGCTCGTCGATAATGCTTTAGGTTTTCGCTTACTATCGTTCATGGATGCTTATTCCGGATACAATCAAATTCCGATGTTCCCCCCCGACCAAGAGAAGACGGCCTTTATGACTGACTGCGGTAATTTCTGCTACCGGGTCATGCCATTCGGTTTAAAAAATGCAGGGGCCACCTATCAAAGGATGATGAACAAGGTATTCCGAGATCAGATCGGTCGTAACGTGGAAGTTTACCTCGACGACATGATTGCAAAAAGCGAAAGAGAAGACCTCCATATATCCGACCTGGAAGAGATTTTTGCTGAAATCCGAAAAAATAATATGCGGCTAAACCCGGAAAAATGCACTTTCGGAGTCCGGGCTGGAAAATTCCTGGGTTTCTATCTCACGGAAAGGGGCATTGAAGCCAACCCGGATAAATGCCGAGCGGTAACCGAAATGCGGACCCCGTCCACTAAGAAAGAGCTCCAGAAACTTAACGGCATGATAGCTGCGTTATCTCGCTTCATTTCCAACGCCGCCTTCAAATCGCTCCCATTGTTCAAACTCCTTAAGAAAGAAGCAACTTTCGAATGGACCCCAGAGCGGGACGAGGCACTCTCCCGGCTCAAAAAGGTCCTATCCGAACCGCCCATACTAAGTCGGCCGAGCCCAGGGGAAGATCTATTTTTGTATCTAGCCATCTCAGATGAGGCCATCGGAGCCGTGCTTGTCAGGGAGACCGGAACTGGACAAAGCCCGGTATACTTTGTGAGTAAAGCTTTGCATGGACCAAAAGTGAGATATCAGAAAATAGAGAAGATCGCCTTTGCTCTACTCATCTCGGCACGCCGCCTCCGACCTTATTTCGTCGCCCATCAAATCGTGGTGCGGACTAATTATCCAATTCGGCAGATCTTGCACCGACCCGACTTAGCAGGACGAATGATCAAATGGGCAGTAGAACTCCCCGAGTTCGAAATCAAATACGAAACAAGACCGGCCATGAAAGCTCAGATACTTGCCGACTTTATCACAGAGATGGCACCCGCCGATCCGGATGACGGGGTGTGGACACTTCACGTAGACGGGTCCTCAAATCCAAAAGGAAGTGGTGCAGGGTTGATGCTCGAAAGCCCGACGGGCGTCGTAATCGAAGTATCACTCACGTTCGGTTTCCCTACCTCAAACAACCAGGCGGAATATGAGGCGTGCATAGCTGGACTCCGGCTTGCGATCGATCTCAAGGTCTCCCGGCTTTCCTTAAATACCGACTCGTTATTGGTGGTATCCCAAATCGGGAAACAGTACGAAGCTAAAGATCCGACCTTGCAAAGGTACCTAACCCAAGTGCAGGAGCTGCTCTCCCTTTTTACATTCACGGAGGTGAAGCATGTTCCAAGATCGGAAAATATCAGGGCAGACATACTCTCCAAGCTTGCCAGCACCAAAATTCCGGGGAACCACCGGTCAATAATCCAGGAAACACTGAGCAATCCGAGCGTAATCTTGAACCCGGAAGCAAATTTTTCCGTTAATGTAGTGGAAGAAAGCCAGGGTTGGATCGCGCCATTAATAGACTACATCAGAACGGGGAACGAGCCTCCAGACCCGAGCGAAGCCAAAATCCTCCGGAGGAAGGCCTCCTCTTTTTCCATAATCAATGGAAGCCTCTACAGAAGAAGCTTGTCAGCACCGCTGTTGAAGTGAATCGAAGGAGGAGAGGCGGACTACGTCCTGGCTGAGATCCACGAGGGAATCTGTGGGCAGCACCTTGGAGGTCGATCCCTGGCTCGAAAGGCATTAAGGGCGGGATATTTCTGGCCGACCATGGAGACCGATGCAAGAAATTATGTAAAGAGGTGCAGTAAGTGTCAGATCCACGCCAAGGTCCACATAGCGCCCCCTACGGAGCTTTCCAGCTTAAGCTCGCCGTGGCCATTTGCTTGGTGGGGAATAGATCTCTTGGGACCATTCCCAACTGCCCCTGGCCAGATCAAATACCTCATAGTAGCGGTGGATTACTCCACCAAATGGATTGAAGCCGAGCCTTTGGCCATCATCAGCGCTAAGAATTGCATCAAATTCTTCAAGAAGAATATAATGACTAGATTCGGGATCCCCGAGGTTGTAGTCACGGACAATGGAACACAGTTCGCCGACAAAGGCTTCAGAAAACTCATGTCTGACCTTAAGATCAAACACCGGTTTACCTCGGTAGAGCACCCTCAGACGAACGGTCAGGCCGAGGCTGCCAACAAGGTCCTTCTCAATGGACTAAGGAAACGGCTCGATGAAGCAAAAGGAAACTGGGTTGAAGAGCTACCTTATGTGCTGTGGGCCTACAGAACTACCCCACAGAGCTCAACGGGGGAAACCCCTTTCCGACTGTCATACGGGACGGAGGCCGTATTCCCGGTAGAGATCGGGGAGCTTAGCTGGAGGACACTCCACCCGAAACCTCCGGGGGACAATAGCCAGACGTTGAAGGAAAACCTCGACCTCGTCGACGAGGTCCTAGGCCAGGCTTTCCTTAAAGAAGCAGTAATAAAACAGAGGGTAGCAGTACGATATAACTCGAAAGTGATCCCCAGAGACCTCGAGGTCGGTGATTTAGTTTTACGAAGAGCCGATGTCGGTTTGAAGAACGCCGCACAGGGCAAGCTCGCCCCCAACTGGGAAGGACCTTACCGGGTTTTATCTAAAACCGGCAGAGGTGCCTACGAATTGGAGACCTTGTCCGGCAAGGCGATCCCAAGAACTTGGAACGCCACCAAACTAAAGAAGTATTACAGCTGACTCTCATCTTACCTAAAGAACGGTGTATACCGACGTTGTAATTCATTTTAGCTGAAGAACGGTGTATACCGACGTTATTCTTATTTTATCTGGAGAACGGTGTATACCGATGATATCAATTATGTTTGCGGTGTATACCGACGTTGTAACTTATCGTATCTAATGAACGGTGTATACCGATGTTATCCTTTATGATTGCGGTGTCTACTGATTCTATCACACGTTCTATTTTCCTTTAGCTGACCGAGGTTTGTCGCTACCCTAAGGGGTGAGTTCGATCTGGGCCGAGTCCCGGTAAACTACCCCGAAGGCGATCATTACTACGACTATTTGGCCGAGGTTGCCACAACCCTAAGGGACGAGTTCGATCTGGGCCGAGTCCCAGTAAACTGTCCTTAAGGCGACGTTCACCACTTGAGCGAATCAAACGCAAGTGCACGAATGTAAAACAATAGTATAAAGACTGAACCGAGGTAAATAAAACCGGAGGCACATTAAAAATACATTTCCATTACAAATCATCCCGGATACGGCCGGGTCCTCTAGTTCAAAAGGGGAATGACATATTACAAATTTCGGTTCCGTCCGGAACCCGGGGCTTTACTCCCCCACCGGTTCCAACCGGAACCCAAAAAGCGGCGAATTCAGAGCTTCCCCATCAGCAACGGTCACGGCAAGGAAGGGGGAGGGTAAATGATATCGAACGCCTCGGAGTCACGATAGGGCCTGACAATACGCCCGTTTTCTACTGTATGGTCCAAACGCAGAATTCCCCGGTCCAGAGGAAGGGATGGGTGGATGACAGTGACTTGAGCAAGCACCTTTTCAAAACTCTCCCCGGCTACGTCCACAGCCATTTGAGCCACCTCCACCATCTCGTCCTCCAAGGCTTCGGCTTTGGCGCGCACCTCCTGAAGTTCTTTTTCCAATTCAGCAATCCGAGACAAGGAATCGACGCTAGGCCCAACCTGGGCCTGCCTCGCTTTCACTAGGTCGGCCTCAAGTTCATGGATCCGAGCCCTCAGCGAAGAAACCATCTCTGCAGACTGCCTATCTTGACTCTCAAGATCCTGGATTCGAACCTCATGTTCCATGCACAAGTTAAGGGCAGAGTCCCTCTCCCTTTCAAGTTTCTCCGCAACCGCCTTAAGCTCGGACTGGTCCCTCTCCAGCAACTCGTATTTCTTTTGCAACTCCTCCCGGGCCCTTCTCTCGTTGTCCCTCTCCACCAGGGCTCCTGTAATAGCAGAAACAAGGAAGTCAACAACAGAGATAACCAATAAGAAAAATCAAAGAGTGCACCTCGGAACTCGGGGTCACCTTTTGCCTGACTCTCAGCCTCGACCTTCTGAAGCTTGGTCACGTCGGCCAGATGCCGGAATAACCTGAGAGACGCCTCAACCGGGTCGACCCGGGAATCCTCCAAGTGCTTCTGCAGGAAGTCGGCGTCAATAGAAATGCCGGAAGACCTAGAAGTCCGGTGCTTCCCATGACGCCCCTTTTTTGAAGCCCGAGCAGCCGAAGCATGCGAAGTAGAAGCAGGATCTGCTTGCGGTAGGGGGCGCTCCCTTTTTCGATGCAAAAGATCCGCAGCCCGATCCTCTATCCCAGCCGAGCTGGCCTCCGGGATTGTGCTAATCGGAATGGCGGCAACCGGTTTCTCCTTCTGAACCCCAGCTTTTCTTTCTGCAAGAGCCGCCAGGCGGGCGAACTTGTCAGGCCCCATGCTATCTGCAAAATAAGAAAAATAAACAATGTTAGAAGAAACGGCAGTCGAAAAATTATTATGGGCGGGGTTATCTACCAAGAAACCTACCAAGAACGGCGACTACTTGAGATTTCGACCCAGCCCCGACCAATCGGGCTACGTCAATCCCAAATTTCTTGGGATCTCGGTAGACAATTAGGTCGGCAAAGTTCGTTAAGATCGCCAATGAGTCTTGATCAACCTGGGATAGCCGCCCTAAGCCGACGGTGTAGGAGTGAGGCCTCCGGTTGAAGTGAGAGAGAGACCACCCCAGTTGAAACTTTGTGAACTCCAATGATTTCCCGTCCGCAGAATATTGGCCGACGTGCCTCACTGCCTCCTCATTCACGGGCTCCACAAAGAAATACTTATTTTTCCAGTTCTTAAGAGAGTCGGAATAAGGCATGAAGATCTTTACCCCTCTCTTAGCTCGGAAGCTCACATGTTCCCACCGATCTTTGGTTCCATCCTCATGCCTCCGGTTAACCTCAAAAAGGTGGAAGAAGAGGTCGCAGGAGACCGGCCTCTCCAGATGAATGCACATCAACTCAAAAGCCCGGAGGAATGCCCATGAGTTGGGATGTAGTTGGGAAGGAGCGAGGTTCAAGATCTCCAAAGCCTCTTGTTGAAAGGCGGTAAACGGGGGGCTAACGTGCATATCAAGGATCGTCACCCCGTACATAACAAATTTCAGAGCTTTCGGCCAGACGGCCACATGCTGGTCTTCAGCCATTCCCTCCACATTCCAGATCTGATCCTTCCGGGAAAGGCGATTGACGAAGAAACTCATATCATCCCCGGTCCTATAAAGGGACGGAATCCCCCTCAACGCCTCCGACACCCAGGAATACTCCCGGGGAACAGTAAGAGGCAGGGGCACGGGAACATTGACCGGCCCAACTCCGGCTCGGGGATATTGGTCGGAATCACCTCCTTCAGATGCGGGCTCCCCGCAATGCCCAAGACCGTCTTCATTGTTACGGCTCTCAGCCACCTCCGCCTCACTCTCCTCCGAACTCCAACTAGTGCTACCCTGTTCTTCACATTCGGGCTCGGCATCAGAATCACCCGAATCAAGGACCACCACCTATGTGTTATCTTCATCTACCGGCTCGTTGCTGAGAACCCCGGGAGACCGGTCTTCAGCGTGAGTAGGAGCGGAGCCCAAGCCGTCTTGAACCTCGGGAATAGCCGACCCGTGGGGACTAGCACGAATTTCCATCGACTCTCCAATTCCGGAAGCCATTGTTTGTGCGAAATTAGGGCGATCTATGTCAGCAACCCGACGGGTTTGTTTCGTCCTCGCCAGATCGGTCCTGCAGAAATGGGGGCTTGACGGGTCAGGTTGATACGTAAATAGTGGGTCCACAACCAAGTCAGAACCCGACCTGACGACCCCCACTCTGTATCTATAAATGCGGGTTCGGAGAGAACCCGGTCGTAATCTAAAGACGGAAGCCGTAAGGAAAAAGAGGAATACTAACCTTGTAAGAAACGAAGCTCGTCGAACACTTGAAGTAGGTCGCAAACAACAAAGGTCTCACCGAGACTCAGCACAACTCTGAAAGACGAAATAAACTCCGGATCGACTTTAAGACCGGAAGCAGAGCAATTCGCAGGGAAACAGTCCAAAATAAGGGGGATCCCCCCTTTCTATTTATAGGGAGCATGAAGGCCACAGATGGGCCTGGGCAGGCGCGTCGCCCCAAACGCCTAGGCGCGTCGTTCCAAAGCTAGCCCCTAGGCAGGCACGTCGTTCCATACGCCATCATTACCCCAATCATTCTCGAATGACGCGTCCCATCAATGACGTTGCCAGCTGGCACAGAAATTAAGGCGCAGGTATGACCGAACCGTTCCGTTTCCCTCGGCTCGCCCCGGTCTCTTGACCCCGCCGTGACCGGAATCTCTCAAAGCGGACAGCCTCGAGTCACTCGGCGCGACCTGAGTCCCTCAGATCGGCCCGGTAGGCCGTGAAGTATCTCGCCCGAGCTTAGGCCCGACGAAATCTCTAAACGACAAGTCTAGCTCGCCTTAAGGCAACCCGACTTGGGGGGCTACTGTTATGGATTGGGCCTCAATGGCCAATCCACCAAAAAGGCTCAACACCAAAGGGTCCAATTCATCCAACGGTGGAGATTGCAGACCTAGATCCAACAGCCCTCCTCCACTCCAGATACCTATAAATAAGCATTGAATGCTCACATTAATGGTATTCATCTCTTACATACTCTCACTTGTAATTGACTCACTCACTGACTTGAGCGTCGGAGTGTCATTGCAGGTACCACCCCACCTCGGACCGGAGCACCAACTCGGACGACCAATGACACACGTACCAACTATCTCGGACCGGTCTATCTATCCAAGATCGGATACGTAGCTGGAGATACGGTACCGAACATTTTTAGACATGAATCCGGAATGTATTTTTGACTTCCGGATTTATGCTTTTTGACATAAATCTGAAATTAAAAAAATAACATACCGGGTTTATGTCAAAAAAACATAAATCCGGAATGAACAAAAATGTTGGGGGTATGTTAAGGGTAAAATTGGAAGTTTTTGTATTTTGGGGGGTATACCGTATACGGTCTAATGAGGGGGTACGAAAATCTTCACCTAAATGTTTATAGTAAACACCAAGTTAAAGGTACACATAAAACAAAAACATGTACGGTAAATTTAGTGTTTACAATATGAGTGTGCCTTTTTGTTTTGCTTTTAAGATACATGGGTTCCTTCAACCACGTTAAAGTGCACAAAGTTTATTAGAATTTCGGAACCATACAAAATTGGCTTGTAGAGTGAGGGAAGCCTCTTACTTGTAAGCTCTTTTTCAGGTCGTATCACATCCGATGTGGGAACTCTTAACACACACTCATCACGCCCAAGATTGAACAATTGGAGCGTGACCCGATAGTTGGTGGCCAAATGGATCTTGGATTAGCTCTAATACCATATTAGAATTTGGATTGAGCCTAACTCAACCCTACAAATCCAACTTGTAGAGTGAGAGATGCCTCCCACTTATAAACTCTTGCAAGTTATATCACATCCAATTTGAATCTCTTAACAACATTTACGTAAACAAATCAACCATCATCTAAATTTATAACAATACTTGGTCCCTTGGGTGAAATCAGGTACAATAGTGGATATAATGACACTTACTACAATCGGGTAATATACGGTGTTGGTTATTATGACCAAGCCTCGAGACGACAAATATCACAATATTTATAACTATGGTAGGCAATGGACATCTTCACATCTTACCTTGAAAAGCACTCGCACCATGAATGAAATTCATATAAAAGATTGATAAGAGTAAATAAATTACTTGCACCCTATAATTTCTAGTTGACAGAGCAAACTCTCATAAACAGTTATTTGACTAGATTCTTGAAGGTGTACCCCTCCAAATGAAAAATCTCCATCATGTTTTAGTGCAAATTGATAAAGATACCAGAACACTCTTATGTTTTGATGTTATTATGTAGCTCATGTCATGTAAGGATATTAGAAATTGTTATGGATTGGGCCTCAATGGCCAATCCACCAAAAAGGCCCAACACCAAAGGGTCCAATTCATCGAACGATGGAGATTGCAGACTTAGATCCAACAGCCCTCCTCCACTCCAGATACCTATAAATAAGCATTGAATGCTCACATTAATGGTATTCATCTCTTACATACTCTCACTTGTAATTGACTCACTCACTGACTTGAGCGTCGGAGTGTCATTGCAGGTACCACCCCACCTCGGACCGGAGCACCAACTCGGACGACCAAGGACACACGTACCAACTATCTCGGACCGGTCTATCTATCCAAGATCGGATACGTAGCTGGAGATACGGTACCGAACATTGGCGACCACAGTGGGAGAGCCTTATACTCTAGTCTTTCCCCCAACCTCCTTGATCGGAAATGGCTCCGGAATTACGACGGAGAAACGTCTCCAGCGTCGTGGTCAGACCCGACCAGCAACAGGAAACCCCGGAGGGGGTAGCGATTACTCTCCCTCGCAGCTCGGCCCATGGCCGGAATTCATCCAGGGCGATGGTCCCTATAAGCTTTGCTAGAAACCAGTTTCAACCTCCAGCCCCGACCGTCCCGGTACCGATCGATGCTGTCCAACAGCTCATCCAACTGCTAACAAGGCAGGCCGAGGCTGATCAAAGGAGTCAGCGTTACTTCCAGCTGGAGGCCGAGATGGCCGAAGTCCGGGCCGGAGATATCCCGGATCGTACCTCCCCTCAAACTTACTCTCCTAGCAGAAGGACCTCTAGTAAAAGACGTCACCGGTCCCCTGCTTGGAGGAGGCACCACCATCGCTCGCCACCACGCAGAAGAGGGAGGCAAGAATCTGGAACTCCCCCAACCGAGACTTATGACGAGACTTATTACCCCGGGGACTCAACTCACCAAAGCTCATCATTAGCATCTTCGTCCCCAAGGCGGCGTTCTATAAGCCGGGGAAGCCCCCCGAGGCATGAACGTCGGCGCCCTCGGTCTCCCGGATCCCCTGCCCGACACCCTATTGATAACTCATATTTATATGAGTTATTTATACGTATTCAAAGTTAAATCATGCAAGTTCTCTGGCAATAGCAGGTTATT
Organism: Astragalus membranaceus; assembly: GCA_039519185.1. Classification (NCBI taxonomy): domain Eukaryota; kingdom Viridiplantae; phylum Streptophyta; class Magnoliopsida; order Fabales; family Fabaceae; genus Astragalus; species Astragalus membranaceus. Next base: position 119,045,550 of record CM076846.1, read on the forward strand.
TCTAGTAAAGTTTCTGTTAGTTTATTGCTTTTAGTTAAGAAGGGGGCTAAATTACAAGTTCTAGGCATTTTGGTGCCAATTGGCGCCTTTGTGAGCGTTTTGATGCTTCTTGTGTTTGTGCAGTAATCTGAACGTGGCAGCGTCTCTCATCACGTCTGAAGAAGGACAGCAGAGCAAGAAAATAATATATATCATTTTAGCGCGCATGTAATGATGACCAGAGATCTGGAAATGAAGAAGATCTTCTCTTTCTTCAGCGCTGACGCGGCTGACGCACTGTAGCAGTGCGGTGTCACTTCAGGGCAGAGTCAACTCGCAAGCAAGCTTGGAAGGTGGGGGAATGACATCAGCAGCATGTGACCTCTTTTGACCATGGCTATTCTCTCTCTATAAAAAGGCAAGGGTGCACCATGCGGAACATACACAACTCCATTCATCATCCACCTTCCCCCATTTTTCAGAGATAGTTTTTCTGAGAGAAGTTCTGGACACAGACTTCTTCATTTTTAATTCTCTCAAGGCTCCAATTTCCATATCCATTCGCAGCCATTATTGTAAAGCCCAGACGTTGTAACGTCTTTACAGCGTACATGAAGGAAGGCCACTTAGGCGTATCTTTTGCGTTTAGTCTCCTTTTCTCTATGTACGGTATTTGGATTTTAACTCCTCTTATTTCTGTAAGGATGCTCAGCATGAGCTAAACAATTTGTAGTTGGGTTGCTGTTTTGCATGTAATGAACCTCTAGTTTAATGTTATGAAGTATTGATGTTTATGCGTTTTAAATCTTTGCATGTTAATATTTCCAAACTTGTTTTGAACTGATCACTTAAAATAAGTAGATTCATAGGTACAGACATGGTCTATGAAAAGAACTCAAAGATTTATGTGAATGAAAAGGTGCACTAAAGACATTTAGGCATTTTTATCTAAGTCTAGACATAGAACAGATAATAGTTCATAGGACATTGCTGTGGGTACTTAAAATACAGGAGTAGGCCTACTTAGAACCTAGACATAGGAATTCTAGTACTTGAAGCTCTGACGTTTTGTGACTGAAAAGCACAGCTCTTTTGCAACAGCGTTCAAACGTTATAACGTCTATACAACATAGCATTTGTACGTGTTAGCGTGTAAACGTTATAACGTCTGACTAGAGGAGATTTACTTGCATGCAGCAATCCAACTCACACTCATCCATATTCACACCCACTTCTCATTTACTTGCTTTATTTATGTTCTTAGTCTTAATATCAACTTTTAGTGTCGATTTGCTACTTGTTTCACTTGTGTTTTAAAGATTTGAACTCTGAAAGTTAATCAGTCCTCGTGGGAACGATCTCTTACTTTTATCCACTTTATTACTTGTACGACGTGTATACTTGCACTGACATTGCGACTAGAACACACACGGACGCAACACCTATCAGAAGGCCCCCTCCGAGGGAAAGGTCCACGACGCGGAAGGGACCCTTCACAGCAGAAATCGACTATTTTCCAGTACCCAAGCACTTAGAAAAGCCCCCAGAGGGTTTAAAGATGCATGACGGGACGGGCGATCCCGACCGACATCTGGATTACTTCGACACGATGATGCAATACCGGAATGTTCCAGAGGAGATCAAGTGCCGAATCTTCCCCCTCACCCTTGAGAAAGTGGCTCTGGACTGGTTCAGAGCCCTCAAGCCAAACTCGATATCATCTTGGGACCAGCTTGCAAAGCTGTTCTCGGCCCAGTTCGCCCACTCCAAAATGAAGCCTAAGTCTCGGAAAGTCTTACAAGCCATCCGGCAAGGAGAGAACGAGTCTCTCCGAGACTACATTGAAAGATTCAACAAAGAGGCGGCTCAGGTCCGGAACTTAGACGATTCGTTTCGACTATTCTTCATGGAAGCCGGCCTGCGGGAAGGAAGCCTGTTTCAGATCGATGTCGGAATCAACCAAACTGAGTCGCTTGCCGAGTTCCTCCAGCGATCTTAGAAATACATTGACCATGAAGAAGGCGCTGTTGCAAGAAAGTCAGATGCCGACCCCGGAACGAGCAAGCCTCGGTATGAAAAGGAGGCTTCGGTGCGTCAGGCAGCAGAGGCCCGTTATGAAAGGGAGGCTCGGAACGACAGTAGGCTCCGACCTCGGAACCGACACCAGCAATATTCCGACCTAAATGAAACAAGGGCCAGGATTCTGGCGGAATGTATGAACGCTGAGTTCAAAGAAGTCAAGTTCCCCGATCCGCTCCCACACAGGCCGGGACAGAGATCCAACTAGTACTGCCGGTATCACCAGAGCAAAGGGCACGATACCAATCGATGCAATGCTTTGAAGGATGACATTGAGGACCTGATTAAGAAAGGGAAGTTGAGCCAGTACGTGGCTAAAGCACCCAGGCAAGAGGCCGAGGTTAAGGAAGAAGAGGCCGATCCGAAGCGAAAGGGTAAAGCCCCACAAAAACGAGAAGAGAGCTCCGAGGACGAGCGCGATTATCGAAAATCAAAGGGCCGACCTGTGATGATGATGATATCCGGGGGCTACCCCGACGAGGCATCGGGCAAAACAATGAAAAGAAAATGGAAGGAAGTCATGTGTGCCGCTTCCACCTCGGCGATCAGCTCAGGCCCGGAGCGCCCGCCCTTGGCATTCAGCGACTGGGACTTATTGGATGGTAAGCCAAATAAGCACATACCCCTCATAATCAGGGCGGTCATGGCAAACCATGAGATAAGAAGGATCCTGGTCGACCAGGGGAGCTCCGCTGATATCATCTTCATCGACCTGGTGAGAAAACTGCAGATCTCAGAGGAAGACTTCACCCCTTACCGGGGATCGGATCTTTCGGGCTTCAACGGGTCTCGGACCAAACCTCTCGGCTACCTGGAAATGATGGTCACCTATGGAGAGGAGCCCCTAGAAAGGACGGTTAAGACCAAGTTCTTGGTCCTGCCATGCCCCTCGGTCTACAATTGTATCATCGGGAGGCCCACCCTTGGAAGGCTCGGAGCCGTGACTTCAACGGTTCACCTCAAGATGAAGTTCTACTCATTGAGTGACGAAGTTATCACCCTTGACGCTGATAACCTTATTTTATATAGGTTATTTATGCTCCTAATACTTAAGTTAAGCTTATTTCTCAAGTAATTTTAGTGCTTAAATATGTGAATATATGAATACTAGGATAAATATAGGTTATAAGTCAATTCCTTAAAAGTTGGGCATAGTCAATGCCTTTGTGAATATGTTTGATGTTTTGCTTTAGCGCTGCAGCGTGTGCTATCAAGGAAACGCTACAGCGTTATATGACGGCTGACCATTGAGATATTTGTGTGGCCACTTGAGGACATGATGAGTCACCACTCTTATCTCTTCCTTTCAGCTGGAATTGTTGACTTTCAAGTGGATGCTAAATTACACTTGGCGCCTCCTAAATGGAACCCATGTAATAGTTGTTGTATTCCATCATTACCACTTTTTGTAAAAGTACTTTAAGGATAATATCTAAGTCTAATAATCATCATGTAATATTATTTTATTATTAAGACTTAGATATTAATTAGATTAATTAAGATTGCTTCACCAATAGGCAATGTACGTAGACAAGTGTAAAAACTTGGAAGAAGAACTACATACATACGTAGTAGCTATTCTCCATTGATATACATACTTTTGAAGCTTTTATTTTTTTAACATAGTTTTCTAAGTTCTCATTCAAGGTTTTGCTCACGCCTTAACTTCATCTCTTGTATGCTACTTGGGATCATTGGAGTGCATCTTTTGCAACCATTCTTCTCTTGTCTTCATACGGTAATACATGCTCTCAAGTTGTATTATGATGATGGAACTTGTGATGAGCTAACTTTGTCGTAGTTGGATTGTTCTTGCTATGTAATGAACCTTGAGTAACTTTTGTATAATATTATGATGTTTGTGTTTTATTCCTTGTGTCATAATACTTTCAATCTTGGTTTGGGAATGATCAACTAGAACAAGGTAACTTTGTGGGTACAGACATGGTTCACAAAGAGAACTCAAGGAATAATATGAATGAAAACCCTTTAAAGACATTTAAAGGAAGCACTACTTAACTCTAGACATAGGGGAGTAGTAGTTCATAAGGCAAATGTTGTAGGAGCTTAATATACAGGGGTAAAACTTATTTAGAGCCTAGACATAGGAGTCTTGTAACATAGCCCTGACGAAAGTGACCGAAAGGCACGCCACCAAGGCGCTACAGCGTCTAAGGATTCTGAAGCGCTACAGCGCTTAACGCTACAGCGTCTAATATTATCTGAACATTACTCTTGGGGACTTACATAACTATTGAGCTATCCAACTCACTTTTAATTACTGCAAACTTAATACTGTTTATTCACAACTTATAATGTTTACAACTCTTCACCTTTACATGTCACTTAATTCTTTTCACTAAGGTTCTAATCACTTAAACTTATTAGATTAATTCCAATCCCTGTGGGAACGAACTTTACTTATCATTATATTACTTGTTGCGATTGTGTATACTTGCACATCACCTTTTCGCACAACAAGTTTTTGGCGCCGTTGCCGGGGATTGCATTTAATCTTCATTGTTTAAGTTTTTAGTAAACTTAGTGCCTATTTTACACTGGTGTGTTGTTTCTTGTTGCTGCAGCAGTAAGCGCTACAGCGTATGCCCAGGTCTCAACCACCAGAATTTGAACCATACTCAAAACCAGAGAGAAGGTTCAGGAAGCTAAGACATCTTCACAGGCTCAGACCCACCATGTCAGAACATAGCCATAGGACCATTTCTGGTAGAGCTAACACTCTACATGGCAGATCTAGCTCTGGTAGAGGAGGAACTGAACCAGGTGGAAGGGGTAGAGGTAGACATCAGCAACCACCCACTCCAACCTTACATGACCAAGAGGACTGGTACAAACGTCAATTCATAAATGAAGGACCTGCTCAAATGGTAAATGACAGAGATAGACCAATGAGGGACTATGCTGTGTTTGATCCACAAACCATGGAGACAAGCATAGCAAGACCTACTCTCAACACAGCTCAGTTTGAATTCAAACCTATGATGTTCCAAATGTTGCAAACAGTGGGACAGTTTGGTGGTGCTCCTCAAGAGGACCCATATTTACACTTAAAGCAATTTTTGGAAGTCTGCAGTAACTTCATCATTCCAGGGGTAAGTGATGATGCATTCAGATTAAAACTTTTTCCTTATTCCTTGAAGGATAGAGCAAAGGCCTGGTTAACTTCTCTTGAGCCTAACTCTATCCATACTTGGAATGAAATGGCTGAGAAATTCTTAGCAAAATACTTTCCCCCAAGTAAGAATGCAAGAATGAGGAATGAGGTTACTGCATTCAGACAAAGAGATGCTGAAACACTGTTTGAGGCATGGGAGAGATGGAAAGAGCTGTTGAGAAAGTGCCCTCATCATGGTATACCTGTGATTATCCAAATGGAGACCTTCTACAATGGACTAGATCCAACAACCAGACAAATGCTAGATGCTTCTTCAGGGGGTGTGTTGTTGAAAACCTCCTATAATGAGGCATGTGAACTGATTGATGACATTGCCACAAATAGCTATCAATGGCCTACAGAAAGGTTAGCTCAGCAAAAGAAGGTAGCTGGTGTGCATGAAGTAAGTGAAGTTTCTGCTTTATCTGCTCAGGTTGCCTCTCTTACTAACATGATAAAATCTATGAGCACATCAAACGCTGTAGCGGTTACCGCTGCAGCGGTACATGAACCTACAGTAGCTGTTATTGAGCAAGCCTCTCCAGGGTCAGTAAGCTGTGTATATTGTGGAGGAGAGCATTTGTATGAAGAATGTCCTGGTAATCCTGTCTCTGTGAACTTTGTGGGTTTCAATAAAAACAATAATCCTTATTCAAATACATATAATCCTGGTTGGAAGAACCACCCCAATTTCAGATGGGGAGCCAACAATGCAACAGCACCTAATTATAGTGCTCCAGCAAATCCACCAGGATTCCCTGCTCAGAATTATCAAAGACAGAATGCCCCTGTGATAGATAATTCATTAGAAGGATTGATGAAAGGTTTCATGAGTGATTGCAAGACAGCCCTGAAAACTCATGAAGCTTCCATTAAAAATCTAGAAGTGCAGATGGGGCAGATGGCTAATGTCCTTTCCCAAAGAATTAGTGGATCATTACCATCCACTACAGAACCTTCAACTTCAGGTACTACAGGGAAGGAGCATGTAAAAGCTATAACCTTAAGGAGTGGGAGAGATTTGATAGGATCTTCAACTGTTTCAGATGATGAAAAAAACAAAAATTCTGAAAAACAAAAAGAACCTACAACAGGCGCTATAGCACCTGAACCTACTGCTACAGCGCCTGTTGTTGAAAGAACACCACCACCACCCAAAATTATTCCAACATACCCAGATCCTCCATATCCTCAAAGACTTCGAAAGGCTCATGAAGACAAGCAATTCAACAAATTCATAGAAGTCCTTAAACAATTGCACATTAATGTTCCTTTGGTGGAGGCTCTCCAACAAATGCCTAACTATGCAAAGTTTATGAAGGATGTGCTTACTAAGAGGAGGAGACTAGGGGAGTTTGAAACAGTGGCAATGACTGGGGAATGCAGCATGTTGATGCAAAACAAGCTCCCACCCAAATCAAAGGATCCTGGCAGTTTTACTATACCATGCTCAATTGGAAATTTTTACTCTGGCCGTGCCCTATGTGATTTGGGAGCCAGCATAAATCTCATGCCTAAATCCATATACACTCAGCTAGGAGTGGGAACTGCCAGACCTACCTCACTAACACTGCAGCTTGCTGATAGAACTCTTGCATATCCAGAAGGAATCTTAGAAGATGTTCTAATAAAGGTAGACAAATATGTATTTCCTGTTGATTTTGTAATCTTAGACTTTGATGCAGATAAAGAGGTACCCATCATATTGGGAAGACCATTCTTGGCCACTGGAAGAACTTTGATAGATGTGCAAAGAGGAGAATTGATCATGAGGGTCAATGACCAAGAAGTCAAGTTCAACATTCTCAATGCTATGAAATTTCCAGAGCCCAATATTGGAGAGTGCTCCTTTGTGTCTGTTATTGACAAAGTAGTTCAAGATCACTTCCAGAAAAGCACAGATCATCTGAGGCAATTACTGAGCAACAGTAAAGATACATGGTCTGATACAGAAGCTGCAGGAGAAGAGGAACAGACAGCCAAAGAAATTTGGGCTAAGAAATATGAATCTTTGGAGCAGGAGAATTCAGACATAAGAAAGGATCTCCCCTCCATTGAACAACCACCAAATCTGGAACTTAAAGATTTGCCTTCACACCTCAAATATGCTTATCTAGGTAACAATAGTACTTTGCCTGTTATAATTGCTGCTGACCTTTCTGAAAAGCAGGAACAGGATCTGATTCAGACGCTACAGCGGCATAAAAAGGCAATTGGTTGGCAAATGTCAGACATAAAAGGTATCAGTCCAACCATTTGTATGCACAGAATTGTGTTAGAAGAAGACTCTAAAAATTACATTGAGGGGCAGAGGAGGTTGAATCCAATTATGAAAGAGGTGGTGAAGAAGGAAATCATCAAGTGGTTGGATGCAGGTATTGTATACCCTATTTCTGACAGTGCATGGGTTAGTCCTGTGCAGTGTGTGCCAAAGAAGGGAGGGGTAACAGTAATAACAAATGAAATGAATGAGCTGCTTCCAACCAGAAAGATAACAGGCTGGAGAATATGCATGGATTACAGGAGGTTGAATAAGGCAACAAGAAAGGATCACTTTCCATTACCTTTCATTGACCAGATGCTGGACAGGCTAGCAGGTAAAGAATTTTATTGCTTTCTTGATGGTTATTCAGGTTATAACCAGATTGCAATATTACCTGAAGACCAGCAGAAAACTACTTTCACTTGTCCATATGGCACCTTTTGCTTTTAGAAGGATGCCATTTGGCCTGTGTAATGCACCTGCCACTTTTCAAAGGTGTATGATGGCAATTTTCTCTGATTACATTGAAAGATCCATGGAAGTCTTCATGGATGATTTCTCTGTGTTTGGAGAAACATTCCATCTATGCTTATCCAACTTGGAAGAAATCTTGATTAGATGTGAAGAAACTAACATTGTGCTGAACTGGGAGAAATGCCATTTTATGGTGCAAGAAGGTATAGTTTTGGGGCATAAGGTATCCAAAAAAGGATTGGAAGTGGACAAGGCAAAAATAGAGGTCATTGAGAAGCTATCTCCCCCAACAAACATCAAAGGTATTAGAAGCTTTTTGGGGCATGCTGGATTTTATAGGAGATTCATAAAAGATTTTTCAAAAATCTCCAAACCTTTGTGCCAACTGTTACAGCATGATAACCCCTTTATATTTGATGAACCATGCATATTAGCCTTTGATAAGTTAAAAAAAGCTTTAATAACAGCACCAGTTATTATAGCTCCTGACTGGAGTAAGCCTTTTGAGCTTATGTGTGATGCTAGTGACTTTGCCATTGGAGCTGTCCTTGGGCAAAGGTATGATACAATTTTTCACTCTATATATTATGCTAGCAAGACACTTGTAGAAGCTCAATTGAATTACACAGTCACTGAAAAAGAACTATTAGTTGTAGTCTTTGCATTTGATAAGTTTAGATCATATTTAGTTGGCACCAAGGTAATAGTCTTCACAGACCATTCAGCCATTAAATACTTGATAACAAAAAAAGATGCAAAGCCTAGGCTAATTAGGTGGGTTCTCCTACTCCAAGAATTTGATTTAGAAATAAGGGACAAAAAGGGAGTGGAGAACCAAGTTGCTGATCATCTTTCTAGATTAGAAAGAGACATTGCAGGTACAGCAGGTGGGGAGATCAAGGAATACTTTCCAGATGAACAGTTGTTGGCAATGACTGATGACTCAACAACCGCTGTAGCGGTCAATGTAACAACACTTGACGCTGTAGCGGCTGAACCAGCAACACCTTGGTATGCTGACATAGTAAACTTTCTGGTTAGCAAGGTGGTACCTGCTGAGATGACTTATCAGCAAAGAAGAAGGTTCTTCCACACAATGAAACAATATTATTGGGATGAACCTTTTCTATACAAGAAGTGTCAAGACCAGTTAATGAGGAGATGCCTAGCAGAGGAAGAACAAATTCAAGTGCTACAGCACTGCCATTCTGCACCATGTGGTGGGCATTTTGGTGGTGTTAGAACTGCTGCAAAGGTATTGCAATCTGGCTACTTTTGGCCTTCACTTTTCAAAGATGCTCAAGACTTTGTTAAAAAATGTAATAGGTGCCAGAGAACAGGGAATATTTCAAACAAACATGAAATGCCTTTAACAAACATTCTAGAGGTTGAACTCTTTGATGTTTGGGGAATGGATTTCATGGGACCTTTTCCCCCTTCTCGTGGAAACCTATACATTTTAGTAGCAGTAGACTATGTTTCAAAAGTGGGTGGAAGCTGTTGCTTTACCCAACAATGATGCAAGGTCTGTGAGCAAATTTTTATTGAAAAACATTTTCACTCGTTTTGGAACTCCTAGAGCCATCATAAGTGATGAGGGATCTCATTTTTGTAATAAACTAATTGAGACCCTATTGGCTAAATATGGAGTCAAACATAAAATAGCAACTGCTTATCATCCACAAACTAGTGGTCAAACTGAATTGTCAAATAGAGAACTAAAAAGGATGTTGGAAAAAATGGTAGGGCCTTCAAGGAAAGAATGGTCAATACATCTAGATGATGCTTTATGGGCCTACAGAACAGCTTATAAAACACCTTTGGGGATGTCCCCCTATAGGTTGGTTTATGGGAAGTCCTGTCACCTACCAATTGAACTTCAACACAAGGCCCATTGGGCTCTAAAAAAACTCAATTTTGACTACAAGAAAGCAGGAGATGCTAGATTGCTGCAATTGAATGAATTGGAAGAACTTAGGCATTTTGCCTATGAGAATGCAGCAATCTATAAAGAGAAAACCAAGGTATGGCATGATCAAAAATTGATGAAAAAAGATCTCACAGAAGGAGGACAGGTATTGCTTTACAACTCCAGGTTAAGATTGTTTCCTGGAAAGTTAAAATCTAGGTGGTCAGGCCCTTTTCAATTGATGAAAATATATAGCCATGGGGCTGTGGACCTCTATGATGTAACAACCAATACCACCTTCAAAGTGAATGGCCAAAGGGTTAAACAATATTTTGGTGAAAATGTGGTAAGGGACAAAACCACAATTGAACTTAAAGATCTCTAATTTGAAAGAGAAAGTCTGGCTGCAGACTTTAAAAGCAAGCGCTCTTGGGAGGCACCCCAAGAATTCTAACAAAATTGTTATGTTTATTTTCTATGCAGGAAATTAGGATAAACGCTGTAGCGGTTACTTGTAACAACAACGCTGTAGCGCTTGTTCTAAATCAGGGCTGGGTGAGGTCAAACAAAAAAATAAAAAGATCCTGCTCAGGATGAGCTGGCACTGCACCCCCATCCTTATCCTAACAAGCACGTGCACCTACTCACCTGCCATTGTCAAATCAACAGTTTCATCTTCTCTCTCCCACTTCACTCACAAAAACGTAACTTTAATATCAACAACTCCCCACGCCACCATTTTCTTTTCTCTTTCTCTTTCCTTAATCTCAGAAACTGCTCGCAACCGTTACACTCACCACTCATAACTTCCGCTCCTTCTTCTTCCTTCGTCCCAACACACACCAACATTTCCCAAAGCGCCCAAAAACAAATACGCAAAACTCTTAACCAACCATGACCAAAAAGCAAGCCGCACTCAAACGATCTGGTAAAGGAGCTACTAAGAAACCAGAACCCTCAAATCCTACGAAAAACACCATGCCTAAGGCAACTCAAGATCCTCAAAGGTTCTGGAAGATGGATTTCATAGCTGAAAGAGGATTCAAGATAGAAAATGCTCCTGATGCGTTTTCAACCGCTGTCACATCACTGGGATGGGAGAGCTTCATCAAGCATCGCAAAGATTACATGACATCTTTGGTACGAGAGTTCTATTCTGGCATCGAAGAACCTAAGGAGGGAAAGCCTCAAACCCATTCACTGGTAAGAGGAGAAACTGTAAACTTCAACTCTAGAACAATCAATGATATCTTCCATTTGGGTTATCATGGAAAAGCGCTGGAAACTAAAGTGCTGAACTAGGGAGATGAGGAAATGGAAGCTGTTCGAAGAAGGATTTGTGTGGAAGGATCAACTTGGGACAAATTTGGAGCTGAATACAAAATTAAAAAAGCCTATCTATGTGAAGAAGCAAATCTGTGGTGTAGTTTTATCAAACACTCCCTCCTGCCTACATCTCACACAACATTTGTGGAGAAAGAAAGACTCATTGTCATTGATGCTATAATGGCAGGAGAAAAGATAGACGTGGGCAGATTGATAGCCAGAGAAATAGAGAAGTGCAGAGTTAAAAAGGGAGGTAACTTATATTTTCCTTGTTTAATTTTTGAGTTATGTCTGGAGGCTGATGTAGAAGTAGAAATGAAAGAAGAAAGAAGATCCCCTCTTGGGGCATTTCCTTGCATTTTCAAAGTTAAGCAGAAACCTGCCGCTACAGCGTCTTCTGATTCTCAAGCGCTACAGCGCTTAGAGCTGAAGCAACAGGTCCTCTGCAAATTTGTGAAAGAAAAATTTGACTGGGAAAAAGCATTGTATGCTCAAATTTCCAAAGGAAAAACATCAATTCCCCCTCCTCAATTCCCTGATTGGCTGCTGGAAGAAGAGCCAAGTAAAAAGCAAGAGAAAAAGGGAGTTAAGGCAGAAAAGAAAAAGGTTGTCGCTAGTCCATCAAAGAAAACAAAGCCTAGCCCAGCCAAGAAAGTGCAAAAAGCTGTAGTAGAGGAGGAAAGCCTGGATTCTGATGACATTGAGAACATCAGTGAGGAAGATGAAGAAGAAACAATTGCAGTTATGAAAGAGATGGAAAAGCAAGATGATGAAGAATCATCAGGAGAGGAAAGTGAGTCTGAAGAAGAAACTGAGAATGAGGAGGAGGAGCAAGCTGAAGAAATACAATCCGATCCAACCCCAAGCCCAAAGAAACCAAAAACCACACCTTCCAAACCAACCCCCACTGCCAAAACAACCAATCCACCATCAACCCCTACCTCCATCCCTGAAACAACCAAACCAACACCTAAGAAAACACCTGCCAAGCAAGTAGCACCAAAGAAGCCCGAACCAAAACAACCAGCACCAAAAGAAAAACCCACTGAGCAACTCAAGAAAATTTACCAGTCATACATAAAGCCTAGAAGAGCCGCAGGTGTCAAACTGGCTGAGTACCCGGAAGAAGGTATTCAGTCAGTAGGTGCTGCAGCAACTATGTCTGCAGTACCTAGTGACCCATTGCCTGAGGTGCATCTCACAGAAGAGGACTCTGAAAAAGAGGCTGCTGAGGAGCTGGTAAATATGCAGGATCAAAAAGAGCCAGTGCTGGAAGAGCAGGAAGAAGAAGAGGAGCAAGAGCAATCAGAAGAGGAAGTGGAAGTGCAGGAATCAGACGCTGCAGCGGCAGCAGTTCAGTAAGCAAGCACTGCAGCGCCACCAACCGCTGTAGCGGCTGAAAGCCCTGCTCCACCTCAGCCAAAGAAGAAGAAGGCAACAAAAGGAGCCCCAGCACCTTCAAGAGCCAGTAAGAGGCTCAAGAAGGCCTAATAAGGCAAGAATTGTTGGCTTCTTATGCCAGTTATGTACTTTGTACTTTATTTTGTTGTTATGTTAAGACCTTTCCCTTTCTTCTCAAACAAGCAGTGAGGACACTGCTGAATTTAATTTCTGGGGGAGGACCTTATGGTTAACAGTGTTTTTAAATATTTAGTATAATTATGCCATATTTTGCATGTGTTGCATGTTTTATATTTTGTATGCTTGAATGGGAAGTATGATTAGCTGCATGTTTTAAATTTCTTAGTAAGCAAAAGCTGATTCATATAGCCAAATATAAATAAGAATTTTTGAGTAAGGCAGCATTGTGTAAACAATGAAATGATGTTATTGCTGCTTTTACACAAAATCCAAGCTTAGTAAAGAACCTAGTTAGCTAGGAGTAATCTAAGGATGAAGTCAAGTTTTGGATAACCAAAGGGTTAGTCAAGTTTTCATTAAAAATTTAGAGTTGTTTTAAAAGCTAAGTTTGGGGGTGCATCGGTTATGTTAAGGCTAGGATTAAAAGATGATAAATTGGTCTTTGCAAAATGAAAAATAAAAATGAATGTGGTCTTGAAAAAAGTTGCAAAATATCTTAAATAAATTGCTGAGCTGTTCCAAAAAGCATAAAAAGAAAATGCAAATAAGGAGCTCAGTAATGAAGATAGCATCTAGTTTTAATCATAAAAATCTAGCGCTACAGCGTCTACGGACTTTGAAGCGCTACATCGTTTGATCACTAGACCAAAAGTTTATGCACTGACCAATAATCTGAAAAATGCCTAATTAAAGCCCTTTGCTGTGCTTTGAAGCCCCTCAAATCTTGTGTGAAATTGATATTCCACTCTTCTTTTTGAAAACATTCTTTGCCTAACCCAAAAGAAATCCATTCTTCCCAAACCTTAGAGAAATTCTGAAATTAGCTAGGAACTAAGTTGAGCTTTGATATCACACACTCACAAATGAGCAGTAATGATTCTATTTGAATTGTGGACCACTATGGTGTGTGAAAATGATAAGATTTAGCTTTTGAATAAATCCTGTTTAATTTAAAAGCTGCAGCTAGTTATATAAGAACTTTATCTTGTTCAAGTGTCATTACTTGGGGACAAGCAATGGTTTAAGTTTGGGGGTGTGATAACCTTATTTTATATAGGTTATTTATGCTCCTAATACTTAAGTTAAGCTTATTTCTCAAGTAATTTTAGTGCTTAAATATGTGAATATATGAATACTAGGATAAATATAGGTTATAAGTCAATTCCTTAAAAGTTGGGCATAGTCAATGCCTTTGTGAATATGTTTGATGTTTTGCTTTAGCGCTGCAGCGTGTGCTATCAAGGAAACGCTACAGCGTTATATGACGGCTGACCATTGAGATATTTGTGTGGCCACTTGAGGACATGATGAGTCACCACTCTTATCTCTTCCTTTCAGCTGGAATTGTTGACTTTCAAGTGGATGCTAAATTACACTTGGCGCCTCCTAAATGGAACCCATGTGATAGTTGTTGTATTCCATCATTACCACTTTTTGTAAAAGTACTTTAAGGATAATATCTAAGTCTAATAATCATCATGTAATATTATTTTATTATTAAGACTTAGATATTAATTAGATTAATTAAGATTGCTTCACCAATAGGCAATGTACGTAGACAAGTGTAAAAACTTGGAAGAAGAACTACATACATACGTAGTAGCTATTCTCCATTGATATACATACTTTTGAAGCTTTTATTTTTTTAACATAGTTTTCTAAGTTCTCATTCAAGGTTTTGCTCACGCCTCAACTTCATCTCTTGTATGCTACTTGGGATCATTGGAGTGCATCTTTTGCAACCATTCTTCTCTTGTCTTCATACGATAATACATGCTCTCAAGTTGTATTATGATGATGGAACTTGTGATGAGCTAACTTTGTCGTAGTTGGATTGTTCTTGCTATGTAATGAACCTTGAGTAACTTTTGTATAATATTATGATGTTTGTGTTTTATTCCTTGTGTCATAATACTTTCAATCTTGGTTTGGGAATGATCAACTAGAACAAGGTAACTTTGTGGGTACAGACATGGTTCACAAAGAGAACTCAAGGAATAATATGAATGAAAACCCTTTAAAGACATTTAAAGGAAGCACTACTTAACTCTAGACATAGGGGAGTAGTAGTTCATAAGGCAAATGTTGTAGGAGCTTAATATACAGAGGTAAAACTTATTTAGAGCCTAGACATAGGAGTCTTGTAACATAGCCCTGACGAAAGTGACTGAAAGGCACGCCACCAAGGCGCTACAGCGTCTAAGGATTCTGAAGCGCTACAGCGCTTAACGCTACAGCGTCTAATATTATCTGAACATTACTCTTGGGGACTTACATAACTATTGAGCTATCCAACTCACTTTTAATTACTGCAAACTTAATACTGTTTATTCACAACTTATAATGTTTACAACTCTTCACCTTTACATGTCACTTAATTCTTTTCACTAAGGTTCTAATCACTTAAACTTATTAGATTAATTCCAATCCCTGTGGGAACGAACTTTACTTATCATTATATTACTTGTTGCGATTGTGTATACTTGCACATCACCTTTTCGCACAACAGACGCCGACTTAGAGTCCGCCCAAAGATGTTTCTATCTTCATGTCAAGGCAGACAAGCAGGCCTCAGAAGAGGGGGTTCCCCCCATAGAGGCAAGGACTCAGAAGAACCCAAAGAAGAAAAGAACCGGTCCAGCGGCCGAGGTCAACGTCACGGACCTCGATGCAAGATATGACCCGGACAGCTCCGAGGAAGAAAGCGACGACGAGTTAGCACGAGAGCTAAAGAAGAAAATTAGGCGACCTCAACCTGATGGACAGTTCATGCAAATCCAGCTGGGAGAGAACCCGACCCAAACTGTCCAGATCGGCTCCGATCTCCCCGACGAAGTAAAAGCAAAGCTCACCCTCTGCCTCAAATCCCACGCCGATCTCTTCGCGTGGTCAGCGAAGGACATGCCCGGGATTCCCCCCGAGGTCGCCTGTCATCAGCTAGCGGTGAACCCCGGGGCAAAATGGGTCGCCCAACGCAAAAGAGCTCAAAGCCAGGAAAAGGCAGCTGCTACGGCTAAGGTCGTTGAAGATTTAATTAAGGCTGATTTTGTAAAAGAGGTCAAGTATACAACTTGGCTCTCAAACCCTGTACTTGTTAAGAAAAGCAATGGAAAGTGGCGAATGTGCGTTGACTATACCGATCTTAATAAGGCATGTCCTAAAGACGCCTTCCCTGTTCCTAGCATTGATCGGCTCGTCGATAATGCTTTAGGTTTTCGCTTACTATCGTTCATGGATGCTTATTCCGGATACAATCAAATTCCGATGTTCCCCCCCGACCAAGAGAAGACGGCCTTTATGACTGACCGCGGTAATTTCTGCTACCGGGTCATGCCATTCGGTTTAGAAAATGCAGGGGCCACCTATCAAAGGATGATGAACAAGGTATTCCGAGATCAGATCGGTCGTAACGTGGAAGTTTACCTCGACGACATGATTGCAAAAAGCGAAAGAGAAGACCTCCATATATCCGATCTGGAAGAGATTTTTGCTGAAATCCGAAAAAATAATATGCGGCTAAACCCGGAAAAATGCACTTTCGGAGTCCAGGCTGGAAAATTCCTGGGTTTCTATCTCACGGAAAGGGGCATTGAAGCCAACCCGGATAAATGCCGAGCGGTAACCGAAATGCGGACCCCGTCCACTAAGAAAGAGCTCCAGAAACTTAACGGCATGATAGCTGCGTTATCTCGCTTCATTTCCAACGCCGCCTTCAAATCGCTCCCATTGTTCAAACTCCTTAAGAAAGAAGCAACTTTCGAATGGACCCCAGAGCGGGACGAGGCACTCTTCCGGCTCAAAAAGGTCCTATCCGAACCGCCCATACTAAGTCGGCCGAGCCCAGGGGAAGATCTATTTCTGTATCTAGCCATCTCAGATGAGGCCATCGGAGCCGTGCTTGTCAGGGAGACCGGAACTGGACAAAGCCCGGTATACTTTGTGAGTAAAGCTTTGCATGGACCAGAAGTGAGATATCAAAAAATAGAGAAGATCGCCTTTGCTCTACTCATCTCGGCACGCCGCCTCCGACCTTATTTCGTCGCCCATCAAATCGTGGTGCGGACTAATTATCCAATTCGGCAGATCTTGCACCGACCCGACTTAGCAGGACGAATGATCAAATGGGCAGTAGAACTCCCCGAGTTCGGAATCAAATACGAAACAAGACCGGCCATGAAAGCTCAGATACTTGCCGACTTTATCACAGAGATGGCACCCGCCGATCCGGATGACGGGGTGTGGACACTTCACGTAGACGGGTCCTCAAATCCAAAAGGAAGTGGTGCAGGGTTGATGCTCGAAAGCCCGACGGGCGTCGTAATCGAAGTATCACTCACGTTCGGTTTCCCTACCTCAAACAACCAGGCGGAATATGAGGCGTGCATAGCTGGACTCCGGCTTGCGATCGATCTCAAGGTCTCCCGACTTTCCTTAAATACCGACTCGTTATTGGTGGTATCCCAAATCGGGAAACAGTACGAAGCTAAAGATCCGACCTTGCAAAGGTACCTAACCCAAGTGCAGGAGCTGCTCTCCCTTTTTACATTCACGGAGGTGAAGCATGTTCCAAGATCGGAAAATATCAGGGCAGACATACTCTCCAAGCTTGCCAGCACCAAAATTCCGGGGAACCACCGGTCAATAATCCAGGAAACACTGAGCAATTCGAGCGTAATCTTGAACCCGGAAGCAAATTTTTCCGTTAATGTAGTGGAAGAAAGCCAGGGTTGGATCGCGCCATTAATAGACTACATCAGAACGGGGAACGAGCCTCCAGACCCGAGCGAAGCCAAAATCCTCCGGAGGAAGGCCTCCTCTTTTTCCATAATCAATGGAAGCCTCTACAGAAGAAGCTTGTCAGCACCGCTGTTGAAGTGAATCGAAGGAGGAGAGGCGGACTACGTCCTGGCTGAGATCCACGAGGGAATCTGTGGGCAGCACCTTGGAGGTCGATCCCTGGCTCGAAAGGCATTAAGGGCGGGATATTTCTGGCCGACCATGGAGACCGATGCAAGAAATTATGTAAAGAGGTGCAGTAAGTGTCAGATCCACGCCAAGGTCCACATAGCGCCCCCTACGGAGCTTTCCAGCTTAAGCTCGCCGTGGCCATTTGCTTGGTGGGGAATAGATCTCTTGGGACCATTCCCAACTGCCCCTGGCCAGATCAAATACCTCATAGTAGCGGTGGATTACTCCACCAAATGGATTGAAGCCGAGCCTTTGGCCATCATCAGCGCTAAGAATTGCATCAAATTCTTCAAGAAGAATATAATGACTAGATTCGGGATCCCCGAGGTTGTAGTCACGGACAATGGAACACAGTTCGCCGACAAAGGCTTCAGAAAACTCATGTCTGACCTTAAGATCAAACACCGGTTTACCTCGGTAGAGCACCCTCAGACGAACGGTCAGGCCGAGGCTGCCAACAAGGTCCTTCTCAATGGACTAAGGAAACGGCTCGATGAAGCAAAAGGAAACTGGGTTGAAGAGCTACCTTATGTGCTGTGGGCCTACAGAACTACCCCACAGAGCTCAACGGGGGAAACCCCTTTCCGACTGTCATACGGGACGGAGGCCGTATTCCCGGTAGAGATCGGGGAGCTTAGCTGGAGGACACTCCACCCGAAACCTCCGGGGGACAATAGCCAGACGTTGAAGGAAAACCTCGACCTCGTCGACGAGGTCCTAGGCCAGGCTTTCCTTAAAGAAGCAGTAATAAAACAGAGGGTAGCAGTACGATATAACTCGAAAGTGATCCCCAGAGACCTCGAGGTCGGTGATTTAGTTTTACGAAGAGCCGATGTCGGTTTGAAGAACGCCGCACAGGGCAAGCTCGCCCCCAACTGGGAAGGACCTTACCGGGTTTTATCTAAAACCGGCAGAGGTGCCTATGAATTGGAGACCTTGTCCGGCAAGGCGATCCCAAGAACTTGGAACGCCACCAAACTAAAGAAGTATTACAGCTGACTCTCATCTTACCTAAAGAACGGTGTATACCGACGTTGTAATTCATTTTAGCTGAAGAACGGTGTATACCGACGTTATTCTTATTTTATCTGGAGAACGGTGTATACCGATGATATCAATTATGTTTGCGGTGTATACCGACGTTGTAACTTATCTTATCTAATGAACGGTGTATACCGATGTTATCCTTTATGATTGCGGTGTCTACCGATTCTATCGCACGTTCTATTTTCCTTTAGCTGACCGAGGTTTGTCGCTACCCTAAGGGGTAAGTTCGATCTGGGCCGAGTCCCGGTAAACTGTCCTTAAGGCGACGTTCACCACTTGAGCGAATCAAACGCAAGTGCACGAATGTAAAACAACAGTATAAAGACTGAACCGAGGTAAATAAAACCGGAGGCACATTAAAAATACATTTCCATTACAAATCATCCCGGATACGGCCGGGTCCTCTAGTTCAAAAGGGGAATGACATATTACAAATTTCGGTTCCGTCCGGAACCCGGGGCTTTACTCCCCCACCGGTTCCAACCGGAACCCAAAAAGCGGCGAATTCAGAGCTTCCCCATCAACAACGGTCACGGCAAGGAAGGGGGAGGGTAAATGATATCGAACGCCTCGGAGTCACGATAGGGCCTGACAATACGCCCGTTTTCTACTGTATGGTCCAAACGCAGAATTCCCCGGTCCAGAGGAAGGGATGGGTGGATGACAGTGACTTGAGCAAGCGCCTTTTCAAAACTCTCCCCGGCTACGTCCACAGCCATTTGAGCCACCTCCACCATCTCGTCCTCCAAGGCTTCGGCTTTGGCACGCACCTCCTGAAGTTAAGGGCAGAGTCCCTCTCCCTTTCAAGTTTCTCCGCAACCGCCTTAAGCTCGGACTGGTCCCTCTCCAGCAACTCGTATTTCTTTTGCAACTCCTCCCGGGCCCTTCTCTCGTTGTCCCTCTCCACCAGGGCTCCTGTAATAGCAGAAACAAGGAAGTCAACAACAGAGATAACCAATAAGAAAAATCAAAGAGTGCACCTCAGAACTCGGGGTCACCTTTTGCCTGACTCTCAGCCACGACCTTCTGAAGCTTGGTCACGTCGGCCAGATGCCGGAATAACCTGAGAGACGCCTCAACCGGGTCGACCCGGGAATCCTCCAAGTGCTTCTGCAGGAAGTCGGCGTCAATAGAAATGCCGGAAGACCTAGAAGTCCGGTGCTTCCCATGACGCCCCTTTTTTGAAGCCCGAGCAGCCAGAGCATGCGAAGTAGAAGCAGGATCTGCTTGCGGTAGGGGGCGCTCCCTTTTTCGATGCAAAAGATCCGCAGCCCGATCCTCTACCCCAGCCGAGCTGGCCTCCGGGATTGTGCTAATCGGAATGGCGGCAACCGGTTTCTCCTTCTGAACCCCATCTTTCCTTTCTGCAAGAGCCGCCAGGCGGGCGAACTTGTCAGGCCCCATGCTATCTGCAAAATAAGAAAAATAAACAATGTTAGAAGAAACGGCAGTCGAAAAATTATTATGGGCGGGGTTATCTACTAAGAAACCTACCAAGAACGGCGACTACTTGAGATTTCGACCCGGCCCCGACCAATCGGGCTACGTCAATCCCAAATTTCTTGGGATCCCGGTAGACAATTAGGTCGGCAAAGTTCGTTAAGATCGCCAATGAGTCTTGATCAACCTGGGATAGCCGCCCTAAGCCGACGGTGTAGGAGTGAGGCCTCCGGTTGAAGTGAGAGAGAGACCACCCCAGTTGAAACTTTGTGAACTCCAATGATTTCCCGTCCGCAGAATATTGGCCGACGTGCCTCACTGCCTCCTCATTCACAGGCCCCACAAAGAAATACTTATTTTTCCAGTTCTTAAGAGAGTCGAAATAAGGCATGAAGATCTTTACCCCTCTCTTAGCTCGGAAGTTCACATGTTCCCACCGATCTTTGGTTCCATCCTCATGCCTCCGGTTAACCTCAAAAAGGTGGAAGAAGAGGTCGCAGGAGACCGGCCTCTCCAGATGAATGCACATCAACTCAAAAGCCCGGAGGAATGCCCATGAGTTGGGATGTAGTTGGGAAGGAGCGAGGTTCAAGATCTCCAAAGCCTCTTGTTGAAAGGTGGTAAACGGGGGGCTAACGTGCATATCAAGGATCGTCACCCCGTACATAACAAATTTCAGAGCTTTCGGCCAGACGGCCACATGCTGGTCTTCAGCCATTCCCTCCACATTCCAGATCTGATCCTTCCGGGAAAGGCGATTGACGAAGAAACTCATATCGTCCCCGGTCCTATAAAGGGACGGAATCCCCCTCAACGCCTCCAACACCCAGGAATACTCCCGGGGAACAGTAAGAGGCAGGGGCACGGGAACATTAACCGGCCCAACTCCGGCTCGGGGATATTGGTCGGAATCACCTCCTTCAGATGCGGGCTCCCCGCAATGCCCAAGACCGTCTTCATTGTTACGGCTCTCAGCCACCTCTGCCTCACTCTCCTCCGAACTCCAACTAGTGCTACCCCGTTCTTCACATTCGGGCTCGGCATCAGAATCACCCGAATCAAGGACCACCACCTCTGTGTTATCTTCATCTACCGGCTCGTTGCTGGGAACCCCGGGAGACCGGTCTTCAGCGTGAGTAGGAGCGGAGCCCAAGCCGTCTTGAACCTCGGGAATAGCCGGGCCGGGGGGACTAGCACGAATTTCCATCGACTCTCCAATTCCGGAAGCCATTGTTTGTGCGAAATTAGGGCGATCTATGTCAGCAACCCGACGGGTTTGTTTCGTCCTCGCCAGATCGGTCCTGCAGAAATGGGGGCTTGACGGGTCAGGTTGATACGTAAACAGTGGGTCCACAACCAAGTCGGAACCCGACCTGATGACCCCCACTCTGTATCTATAAATGCGGGTTCGGAGAGAACCCGGTCGTAATCTAAAGACGGAAGCCGTAAGGAAAAAGAGGAATACTAACCTTGTAAGAAACGAAGCTCGTCGAACACTTGAAGTAGGTCGCAAACAGCAAAGGTCTCACCGAGACTCAGCACAACTCTGAAAGACGAAATAAACTCCGGATCGACTTTAAGACCGGAAGCAGAGCAATTCGCAGGGAAACAGTCCAAAATAAGGGGGATCCCCCCTTTCTATTTATAGGGAGCATGAAGGCCACAGATGGGCCTGGGCAGGCGCGTCGCCCCAAACGCCTAGGCGCGTCGTTCCAAAGCTAGCCCCTAGGCAGGCACGTCGTTCCATGTGCCATCATTACCCCAATCATTCTCGAACGATGCGTCCCATCAATGACGTTGCCAGCTGGCACAGAAATTAAGGTGCAGGTATGACCGAACCGTTCCGTTTCCCTCGGCTCGCCCCGGTCTCTTGACCCCGCCGTGACCGGAATCTCTCAAAGCGGACAGCCTCGAGTCACTCGGCGCGACCTGAGTCCCTCAGATCGGCCCGGTAGGCCGTGAAGTATCTCGCCCGAGCTTAGGCCCGACGAAATCTCTAAACGACAAGTCTAGCTCGCCTTAAGGCAACCCGACTTGGGGGGCTACTGTTATGGATTGGGCCTCAATGGCCAATCCACCAAAAAGGCCCAACACCAAAGGGTCCAATTCATCCAACGGTGGAGATTGCAGACCTAGATCCAACAGCCCTCCTCCACTCCAGATACCTATAAATAAGCATTGAATGCTCACATTAATGGTATTCATCTCTTACATACTCTCACTTGTAATTGACTCACTCACTGACTTGAGCGTCGGAGTGTCATTGCAGGTACCACCCCACCTCGGACCGGAGCACCAACTCGGACGACCAAGGACACACGTACCAACTATCTCGGACCGGTCTATCTATCCAAGATCGGATACATAGCTGGAGATACGGTACCGAACAGAAATAATAGGCAGTTAGGGGTAGTTACAGAATTGTAATTCTGTTAGGAATTAATTAGTGTTTAGTTAGTTTGTTAAGCTCTATATAAATAGCACTTTGTATTCAGATTCATTATCTTTTTTCAATCAATATGATTCCATTTGAGAAATTCTCTCAATCAAACTCTTTAGCATATTTCTAATAAGAGGAGAAACTTCATCTCTATGATCCTGTAATTTCTAACATGGTATCAGAGCGATACCGTTGCGCGATTTACAGCGATCTTGAAGATGAAGACGAATCAGATTTTGCTTATGAATCGGATGAAGAGGAATTTTCGGATCCTAAGATGATGGAACAAGATTCAGTTTCTGCAACCGAAGAAATCAACAATAACGATTTCATCTTTGGCAGTTTCAATCAAGATTCTGATCTTGAAACAGTTTGTGTAACTTCAGCGATTTCAATCAAACCAGAAATCGAAGGTTGCAATGTGAAGATCAGTGAGATAAACCATTCTCTTGCACCATCGTTTTTGAATCCAAAAGTTAAAGATAAAGAGAAATTAGGGAAGATCGGTACAGATGAAAGTAAATTCTTTAATCTCAAATCTGAATTCGATTTCCTATTTTTCAAAAACATTCTTCATGCTTCACCAGATTCAGTTAGCAAGTTCCTTGCATCTGATCTGTTTCGTCATCTTCGCTTGGAGTTTGGGAACCTCGCCAGCAGCAACACCTTCACTGTTGACGATTGTCTTTGCAAAGCCTTCAGGATATTCATTCTTCACCTTCGATCCAGGCGGAGTTTCGAAGAACGTTGTGCACGCCGTCAAAAGCCACATCGGATTCCTCAGTAACTTCTTTGCGGCGGCGTTCTCACCTTCGGATATTTCTGTTCTGCTTCCCTTTCCATTTCTTGCTGGCGTTTTGACCTTTAATTCCAGAAATCGGTTTCGTCTAACTGCATCTCCACCTTATACCGCCGCACTGCACCATAATTTCGTTTTCGATCGCGGAAAGCCACCGCCTATTGTAGATCGTATTCGATTCTCCGTGTTTTCGTCAAGTACCGATTTGATCTCTGTGAAGCCGGAAGAACATCCTATCCTCGTCTTCGATCCTGGTGGAAAACGCATCATTTCTGCGTTTGCGTCGCATCGTTTGGAATCCAGAACCTTCTCTGTTTGGTTGGGTCGTTTCTTTCCTCGTGTTCGTGCGTCTTGCTACCGTTTCATTTGGGGTCCAGATCCATTTCGTTGGTTACTCTTGCTTCGTTTCAGTTTCTTTTCGCCATTGTGAGTGAGAAGTGATGAGATTGATCGGGTGAGTGAGAGTGTAGGAGGGTTTCAACGGAGGTGCAGACAGAGGTGATTTCAGAAACTGAGTTCTCTGTTTTGGTGGTGTTACTGTTAGCAGTGGCAGTGACGGATGATTGAGGGAGCATTTTGATTTGTGCGTCGTTTTGGTGGTGTGCACGTTCGTTGCTTTTGGTGTGTACCGGTGTGCATGACTGCGCTGACTGAGATAAGCTTGAAGCAATCAGGTTAAGAATAAGGGCAAATAAGGAAATGTCAAAAAGTGCAAAACCCTAGATCTATTGGGCCTTACTTTGAACGAAACACAGTTGATGGAGTGAAGATGTTATTGGGCCACTCATTTGGATTAGACTTAGTGTTTTTGCTTTCATTAAATTTCTTTTTCAAATTGTTGTTTGTGTTTGTTAATTTCCTTTTCCATTATTTTTTTTCCTTTATTTTAGTGTTTTGGAATAATTCTTGTATTTCAAGCTGATATGGTGATCCATTATCAACTTGAGGGAGGCTATTAGAAATAATAGGCAGTTAGGGGTAGTTACAGAATTGTAATTCTGTTAGGAATTAATTAGTGTTTAGTTAGTTTGTTAAGCTCTATATAAAGAGCACTTTGTATTCAGATTCATTATCTTTTTTCAATCAATATGATTCCATTTGAGAAATTCTCTCAATCAAACTCTTTAGCATATTTCAAATATGAGGAGAAACTTCATCTCTATGATCCTGTAATTTCTAACAAAGGACGTCCACTTATCATAAGATGCAACACCTTGTACACACAAAGACGCCCTCAATTCTTGTAAGCTTTATTATGACATAATCTATTTTGTGGTTCTCATGAATCTTCCAATTCCAAGCTTAATTAGTTTCCATAATTCTAAGCTAAGTGTGTTTTTGTGTTCATGATGAAATATGGGTCGTAAAAGTACATTCTGATGATTTTTTGGACAACCTCTGACGATACTATGTAGAGCTGTCAATTCGGACTGACCCAACCTATTCTAGCTAAATACCATTTCGAGTTGGGCATGATGGGTTGGTTTTTTTCAGCCTCCTAATATAACGTTCAGCCCTATGCTGGTGGAGGGCTAAATGGGCTCCTAAATTCTCTTTTTTTTAAAGCTTGTAAATTATCGTATCGCCAATCTTTTAGATTTTGTGTCATCATATATGTTTAAAGTTTAAACATCATTGTTTCATAAAAGCATAAATGCGTAAATTTTGTGAACCAAGAATTTCTTAATCTATATAGCAAGTCGCTTAAAAAATGCACTACAAGTGTAATCTAATAATTTAAATAGTTCATATATCGATTATAAAATAGGAGAAACATGAACAAACCGATGTTTATATCTTCAGATACTCCATGCAATTCCAACTTGGTTGCATGTTTTTCAAATCTTTCCTAATTTAACTCTATGTATTACACCTTAAGTTAACTCAGGTAGACTGCAACTCACGCGCGTATGGTCTGTGAGCTTGCCCAAATCCCTCTCACGTTTTATATGTAGATGACATGATGGTGTTTTGTTGAGGCACTAATTAAACACAATCGAACAGCTCTACTCTCGTCATTTCATGAATATGGCATTGCATTAGGTCAACATCCTAGCTTGGGTAAATGTTAGTTTTTAACTGGATCCAAGTATTCTGCTAGAAAGCTCATCCTCAAATGGTTTCTGGGTTTTCCCTATGTTGCATTACCTTTTAATTATCTCGGTGTCCCTATTTTTTAAGGTAACCCAAAAACTGCTTACTTGCAGCCCATAGCCCATAGCTGATCGTATCACAAATAAGCTATCTACTTGGAAAAGATCTTTACTCTCAATCGTGGGAAGAGTTCACTTAGTGAAGTCTATCATTCATGGTATGTTAATCTACAACTTTCACGTTTAAATGTAGCCTATTGCTCTCCTAAAGTCTTAGGGTCACTGTCATACCCCAATTTTGTCCGGCTTAGGTCAAAACCCTAATTTTCCACAAAAAAATAAATAAATTGAAGAGCGAAGAGCCTTATGCACTACATTTCGGATCCTAGAAGGCATTCCAAGGTTCTTGAAATCGTTTTTAGGGTTGGAACGCATTTTTCGGGCAAATTAGGGTTTTAGAGCCAAAAAGGGTATTTTGGTCAATTATAACGTTTTTTTTTTCTCGCTTTCAAAAAGGCTCAAAAATATGTATAATTAAAAATAGAAATCTGAAATCAAAATATAAAAATGAATAACAAAATAATATTGGATGCTTATTGTATTTTTAGAATTAGGGCTAATTCCTTTTTAGGTGCTTTTTGCTTTTATCCATTTTTGGCTAAAGTGAGCACTAATTTTACAAGCAAACAACCTCCCTCACTCCATCCTCATGCTCCACGCCACCCATCACCATCAGCCCACATCAAGTCATTTCTTTTACAAGCACACCTTTGAGTCCAATAACATTCAATACACAACATACTTTCACCTTCCTTCTCTCTACACCACTAAATACACACTAATTTCCTTACCTCCCTCACTCCATCCTCATGCTCCACGCCACCCCTCACATCAGCCCACATCAAGTGCACATCACAAAAGCCTTACAAGCACACCTTTGAGTCCAATAACATTCAATACACAACATATTTCTACCTTCCTTCTTTCTACACCACTAAATACACACTAATTTCTTTACTTCCCTCTCACAACTTTAAACCCATTAGATCTTTGAAATTCAATAAGAACAACTCACTCCTCTCCTCCAAAAGGAGCCCAAGAAACCGTAGCCCCTCTCCCCTTCCTCACTTCCTCTTGTTTTTCTTTCATCTCAAAGGAACCTTCCCATTTTCTCCTACACCAAAAAAAACCCTAATAAACAACTCACCTCATTTGCATCCCTCTTTCACATACTCCCTCCATTTCTCATTCCAAGTTCAAACATCATCATCAAGTGGGTACTTCTTTGAAGGATATTGGAGTTTTGTTGATTGGTGTCTAGCTTCATCTTCTCATCTCACTTTCTAGCTCGGAGCTAAGGTAATCCTTAAAACCTTGCATCATCTTTGAGTATTTCCTCAAAAATATAAAAAGCATTCATCCTATCATCTTCATATTCTCATATTGTTGATTGTTGTTGGTGAGAGGCGTCATAAGCACTTTGACAAGCACTTAGGGAGGCTTGGGTGCTTATGGTGCTTCTCACCCTTTAATAAATGTTGATTTGTGTTGATTTGGATCTTAATCCTTGTCTTTCATGAAATAAATGTTGTTTTATGGCATGTTGTATTTCGCATACCCTCATAAAAATGTGATTTGCTAGTTGTTGTTGTGTTATCTCACATTTCCTTGCATATTCACTCTTGTTTGCATAACTTTCACAAAATGAGAAACCCATTTCAAGCATGATAACATTCGGCCATGGTCCTAGGGTTAGGGTTCTTGAATGCTTTTGTTTATTTCATGATTTGGGGGATGCATAATAGTTGATTTAGGGTATGTATGCTCCTAGGTTTTAACATAAAAAAATTAGGGTTTGGGTTTGCTTTAATAAACTTGTTTTTGTTGATGATTGGCAAGGTGATTCACACTTGTGCACTTGTGCACTTAGTCTTAAGTGTGAGGATTGACCAAAGTGATTCAACATTCTTTGATACTTTGGTTGCTAAATAATTTGCTTGCTTATGCCCGCCTATGATCATGATGGAGGCAACTCTTTTCCTTAAGCTAACAATTCCATTGTCCACTCTCATATAAGAATATCATCAACACTTAGATAGGTCAATTCCATACATTGCATCTTCCAATAGATGTGCACTTAGATTCCCTTGCGTCTTGTAGAAATATTTGGGTATGGTTCTCACCTAGCATCTTCCATTAGATGTGCATTTAGGTTCAATCTTGCCTACTCTTGTATTCTTACTTAAATGCCCACTTCAAGTTCCTTCCATGCCTACCTTTGTGTTGTGATCTAATATGTATAGTTTAGGCTTGATCTTTGTTTGCAAATTCAAATGTTGTTGCTTAATGATTTGATTCCAATGATCGTGAATTCACTAATTCTTTCTTGCACTCATTGTTTTCATTTCTAAACGACTTGCCATAAAAATGGTTACTAGTGGCAATCCATCACAACCTTTGTTGGTTTGATTGTCATGAAAGCCTCAATTTCAAAAGAATTTTCGCAAGCATAAAGCAAGCTACTAGTGATAATCCATCACAACCTTTGTTGGTTTGATTATCATGAACGCATCCAATTTCAAAAAGCATTTTTCTAAGTATCAAAGAATCAAAAACGAGTTATTGGCGGTGATCCATCATAATTTTTGTTAGTTTGATCACCATGAAAGCTTGCATTTACAAAAGGCATTTTCAAAGAGAGTTACTAGTAATGATCCATCATAACCTTTGTTAGTTTGATCATCATGAAAGCTCTCATTTTCAAAAGACGTTTCAAAAAGATTTTTCAAATCTCGTTAGAACTACGTCGCTTTGATTCCCATTCGGGATACGTAGGAGCGAGCCACGTTCTCGTCAAGCGCAACCATAAAAATTAGTATTTGCATAACAAAAAGAAAAGAGTTATTTTCGTAACAAAAAAAAGAATCACTTTCGCAAACCAAGATCATTTTCAGAACAAAAACCTCTTCCTTTCTAAAATCATTTTCAACCCATCGTCGCTAGTGGCTAATCAGAACCTTTGTTCGTCTAGCCATTGGTGGCGATGTCTTTTTCCCAAAAGAACAACAAGCGAGGATCACTCATAACCTTTGTTAGTTTGATCATTCGTACCAATCAATCTCTTTCGAAAACCCCTTTCAAGAGAACAAATAAAAACGAGTCGCTACTAATAGTCAATCAGAGCCTTTGTTCGTCTGACTGGCGGTAGTGACTCTCATTTTCAAGAGTACTTAGCGGTGATTACCCATAACCTTGGTTAGTTTAATCATTCACTAAATGCTCGTCCTATTTCGAAAACTCACTAAAAAGATAAAAGACAAAAACCTTTTCAGGACAAAGAAGAACTACGTAGCTTTGAGTTCTCCATCGCACCGGGAGATACGTAGGAGCGGGCCATGTCCCGTCAAGCGTTTTTTTCTAAAAAACCATTTTTCCCCCTTTTTCATAATAAATAAAGATTTTCATTAAGATTTTTTTCAATAAGAAGTAGAGAGGCAAAATTAAGTATTTTCAAGTCAACACACTAAAACCACACATTTAATTGAAGGTTCCCTCTCAGTAGAGAGGACGTGTGGGGTGCTAACACCTTCCCTGCGCGTAACCGATCCCCGAACCCTATTCTCTAGTTTTGCAAGACCAATCGCTTTCCAAAAAAGGTTTTCCTAATATTTTCCTTAATAAATATTGGTGGCGGCTTCATTGTCTTAGGAAAAGTTGTGAACGAGGAAGGTTCTCCCTCGGGGACTTTTTCGGGCGCAACAGTCACTCTATTAGAAATTTTATTTATTCTGGTCACATTGATCAATGAAAATTCGTTACTCTTGCTTGGAAAAAGGTATGTTCTCCGTTGTTTGTGGGTGGCCTCGATATTAGATCCCTGAGATCTTTAAATTAAGCCTCCATGCTAAAGCTTTGCTTTGATATGCTTTCATCTTCCTCTCAATGGGATCTGCTATTAAGAGCTCATTCTATAAGACACAATAAACCTATTGGGCACTACGCAAAATTGTTTATTTGGTTAGGTATTAGGAAATTCATTAATACTGCTCTCGATGGTAGTTGTTGGCATCTTGGGGATGGTGGTAAAATAAATTTTTGGACAGATTGTTGGCTTTCTTTACCTTTGGCTAAGTTATTGCATCTTCCTGTCACTACGAGTTCAGTTTTAAAAGCCTCGCTTAAAGACTTTATTGTGACCATGCATGCATGGAACGTTCCTTCGAGGATGATCATGGCTTGCCCATGTATCATGGATGAAATTCTACAAATTACCATTCCTTTTGATCCCTGTGAAGGTGTTCTTGTAAGGAAGCATTCTACTGATGGTTTTGAGTCTTAAAGATGCTTATCTTTATCTCAGCCCTCCTAGCCTAGCCAGATGGGGTAACTCTATCAGAATCAATTCATCCCCCCTTCCAAGTCATTTTTGCTTTTGAGACTAATTCATAAAAGAATGCCCATAGATGAAAATCTTAGATCTTGGGGTTGCGATGTTGTCTCAATGTGTAGCGTGTGTGGAAAAACTGGTGAGACTGCAGATCACTTTTTCTCACACTGTGATTTTGCTTCTAGATTTTGACAATGGTTAAGGGGTCTTCTTTACCTATCCATTGCTGTGTTTTTTTTAGAAGTCTACCCATTGATGTTAGTAGCATTCATATAGTGCTTAGCATATGTGAAAACATTGGGAGCTTTAAGATTCATGATATGGTTCTATTTGTCATTGCTCACATTGTTTGGGTTACTTGGTCTGGGAGGAATCAGACTCGCTCAAATAATGTCTTTCTTTCGTTTGGTAGAGGCCTTCATCTTATCTCTGACGTTGTCTCGTTATCTTATCACATTTCTACAGGAGTTAATTCCATTACCATTGACGAGTTTTGTTTTTTGAAGTATTTCTTCGTGCTACGTCACCCTCCAAAGGCTTCGTCTATTATTGAAGTCACTTGGCATAAACCGTTGTGTGGTTGGTTTAAATGCAACTCCAATGGAGCTTCGCATGGTAATCCTAGTCCTGGAGCTTATGGTGGTTTGTTCTGTGATACGAGTGGGGGCAATCATGGGATGCTTCTCAAATTATGTGGGCATTGCTACCTCTTTTGAAGCAGAGACCTTGGTTGTTATGAAGTCGATTGAAATTGCTTATGAGACGGGGTGGTGCAAACATTGGATAATATGTGATTCTGCTCTTGTAGTGGAATCTTATAATTCTTTTGGTTTGATTCCTCGGAGAGTTAAAAATAGATAGTGTAATTGCATCACTATAACCAATAGGTTGAATTTCCTTATTTCTCACATTTATCGAGAAGGAAACCTTTGTGCAGATAAGCTAGTTAATTATGATTTTATTAATCATTATTTCAATTGGTGGAATTTGCTTCCTAGTTTTGTTTTAGAGGACTTTACCCATAATAGGTTAGGTCTTCCGCATTATCGTTTTCGTTGACAATTTTTTCCCGTTGACGGTATTGGTCTAGTCCCCTTTGGACTCTTCTCCATTTCCCTTTTTTTCTCTTCTTATTGAAAACAAGGGACTACTTAAGAAGGGTTTTCATCAAAAGGTTTTAACAAGACTCCCCCCAAAAAAGATAGGGTTGAACACATGTCGGGTACAGTCAGATTCAGGTGAAAAAGTGTTCATCCGAATAACAACCAAAGACTGTGAAGTAGTACCCATTGCCGGCTGGTGAGACCTCGGTTCTAGCAGTTGGCGGGTGGAATGCGGAGGCAGGCAGTTCAGGTGGGTTAATCTGGGTGGTGAATGGTACTAGATCTCAGGTTTTAAAATCCTCATAACTGTGCAGCACTTGAAGAGAAAGTCTGCTGAGTTTCAACCGGAGAGTTGTGTTTCCACCAGAGAGCTGGAACCAGCGAAATGAAAGGAGAAAGGAAAGAGTAGCACTTTCACTTTTCAAAGAGGAAGAGAGAGCCGAGTGAAAAGAGACAAGAAAGAGGGAGAATTGATTTTCAGTTTTTTAAAAGTTTAAAAAAGTGAGAAAATCAAATGATGATACTTTGAAAATGCAACATGTGAACACTCTTGAGTCTGCAGTATATACTCCTGCAACACTTAATACGTTGGAAAATGGAAATACACGTTACCACATACTTGGATTGTCATCTCTCATTACTTTGAATTTCTTTGCAAAACTAGAAACATCCCTTTATCGGTCAGCTACGGGTATAAATGGGTGTTACTTACCACAACCGCAACTGACCATCTCAGTCTGCTTCAAAACCTTTTCTTAGAAGCTGATCACCCGCTCAGCCGTACAAACCCACCCAGACACTGCATTTTGCCATCAGATTATTCAGTTACGTGTGCGTGTGGGTTTGTTGTCCACCCCTAAAAAAAGGACTTTGTGTATTACACTTTATTAACAAAAATATTGGTTGTCCAAAATGATGACGCAAGATCCAATTAAAAAAATAAAAGACCCCTTCTCAAAATAAAATTAGATCTTATCATCATATCATTTTTGCTCATTCAAAATGATGACATTTGAATGATTCTTGTGATCATCAACTTGGATTGTCCTTTCATTCGCACCATCAGTAGAATTAAATTCTCCTAACACATGAAAATAAACATTTAACCATAACAATGTCAATATAACATAATGGTAAGAGTATAAAACAAATTAAGTTAAATAAAAG
Organism: Astragalus membranaceus; assembly: GCA_039519185.1. Classification (NCBI taxonomy): domain Eukaryota; kingdom Viridiplantae; phylum Streptophyta; class Magnoliopsida; order Fabales; family Fabaceae; genus Astragalus; species Astragalus membranaceus. Next base: position 119,077,780 of record CM076846.1, read on the forward strand.
TCTAAATTTTTAATTACCATCTTGTGAGAACCCAAGTAACCAATTGCGAGTACAAATGAGAGCTTCCAAATTTGTTGAAAGTAAAGAGCGTCTATACTTTCTCAAAACGAAACCTCTAATGCTTAAAGTGGACTCAGATGCCACCATGGTAATTGGAATACTCAATATATCCCTAGTCATTCTTCTTAGATCATTATATTTACGAGATAGATCCCTCCAATATCCCAACAAATTTTGGCTCTTCCATTTAAAGTCAATTTCAAATTTTTCATTCAACAATGTTTCTTTCATCTCTTGCTCTTCATAAGCTTGTCACATTTTAAGCAAACAAATTTAAAGTTAAGTAAATTGACATTTCATTAATACATATGATGTAATCAATTAACAACTTAGACTTACCTAGTATTCTTTTGACAGGTTTGTGTTTTTCTTTTCTTTGTTTGTTGGAATTGAAAGATTAGAGTTGGTAGGAGTAACTTCCATGTGGTTGACATATTGATTGAAAAGTTTATATAAAGCATTTGTTACAATGCTCAATTTCTCATCAATAATGAGGTTTGTGGAATGAAGTCTAGAGTAAACATAACTTAAAAATTGAAACTTCATTCTAGTATCAAGAACACATACCAAAGCAAATAATGTGCTATATATGCTGCCTCTAATACTTATCAAAACTTTCCACCATTGTTTAAGTGATATCTTTAAGGGTAAAATATATTTTTGGCCCTACAAAATTGAGTCATTCTAAGTTTAGTCCCTATATTAACGAAATAGACGTTTTGGTCTCTATCTTATTTTTGTCGTTTCTATTATTACTCCCTGACGTTAATTATTACTGATTGGGCTAATGGAAATCATGACTGGACACGCCACGTGGACATTTTAATTGATGTGGCGTCCACGTGGCTTGCTTACCCATATTTTTTATTACTTATATTTATTTCAGTTTAAATAAATTAATTTTTAAATTACAAAAATTTTAAAACCATAAATTAATCAGATTCAGCGCATTATTTTGTTCCAGATTCAACCCTCATTCTTTTGATTGTTCCAGATTCAACCCTCATTCTTTTGATCGAACAACATTAAACAACATCAAAATTCAAGGCCAACCCTCCTTCTTCGTCTCCTTCTTCTTCTCAACCCACCATCATAAATTTTAGACCATCATTAAATCTGAGAAACAAAAACAATGAACAAAAACCCAGAACAAAAATCAAGAAACCCAGAAGAAAAACTGTGAACCCAGAAATCTGAGAAACAACAATGAACCCCTCTTCTCACGATCGAACCCAGAAATCTGAACCCCTCTTCTCACGATCTCTCTTCGCTCTGTTTGAAACAGGCTTGTGCCGAAAATGATCGATTTTGAGTTTCCATTTTGTGCAGAAAACAACCGACTTGTGCATCAAAATCGCTCTTCTTAGATCTGCTTGGAGTTTCGACTTTCTTTTAGGATCCAACTTTGGGTTGAGCTTTGAAGTAGTGAGTTAGGTGTAGAAGATGATGTTTTGTTGAAATTGAGAGCTGATTTTGTTCTCTGCTCATGTGAATTTGGGGATGAGAGGAATAAGAATGAGAGAAGAGAGGGAAGAAGTTGGATCATGAGATGATAAAACGTTGAATCTGAGATGATAATCCCCAAACACTGTTCTTTGCCTCAATGTGAACCAAACCCCTCCCTCTCCTTTGATTTCATTTGGTTCCATCGTAAACCACCTCCACAACACTACTGTCACCACCGCAACACCACCTCCGCCATCACATTCCGCCGCCATCTCCCCATTCGCACTACGTAGCTGGAAACCGCCGCCGCACAAAGTCGAGTGCGTATCGGTATCGGATACGTATCCGACACGGGTACGTCTCCATTTTTGAAGTATCGGAGCTTCATAGCTTTTCACGCATATGAAGGTTGAAGACAACATGCTTAATAAAATAATAAACTAAAAAAGAAAAGCCACGTCATAAAAAAGTCACTTGTAAATGACATGTCAGCATTCCGTTAGCCCAGTCACCAGTATTTAACGTTAGGGGCTAACAATGAAAACGGTAAAATAAGTTGGGGACCAAAACGCCTATTTTGTTAATGTAGAGACTAAACTTAGAAGAACCAAATTTTGTAGGGACCACCAAAAACATTTTTACCCTATCTTTAACCACAACATTTTCACTTAATATATTGTCTTTCAATAAAACTTCAATCCTCCATATTTGTAATAAGCATAGATAGGATGTAGGATTTACACAACTAGAAAACCGGCAATTACCCACGTCCAAAATTCGTCGGTAATGCCAAAAAATTGTCCGTAATGGCGCATTTCCGACGGAAGAAAAATCGTCGGTAATGGTTACCGACGGTAACCTACTTGTGCCATCATTTCGGACCGGTATTCCGTGGTAACTTCCCGCCAAACATTTTTGATGGAAATTTCGTCGGTAACACACGTGGTCGATAAATCCGTCGGTAACCCACATGTCAGTAATTTCTGTCGGTAACGTAGTGCGTGCAATTCTAGAAATGAATGCTTTGTGACTGACCAAATTGCAAGATATGGCTCACCACATACAACTTGATCCCTTCCAGTTCAATTCAGATTCAATCAATCCAATCCAACATATAATTCCACAACTTACAATCCAACAACTCTAACAAACAATTTACAATCCAATTCAATCCACATACAATCCAACAATTCCACAACATACACTAACCAATTCCATCCAACTTACAATTCCGCAACATACACTAGCCAATTCAATCAAACATACAATTCCACAACTTATAATCCAACAATTCCAATAAATTACAATTCAATTCAATCCAACATACAATCCAACAATTCCAAAATATACACTAATCAATTCAATCAAACTTACAATCCAACAATTTACAATTCAACTCAATCCAACATTTCTACAACATACACTAACCAATTCAATCCAACATACAATTTTACAACTTACAATTTCATAACTTACAATCCAATAATTTACAATCTAATTCAATCCAACAATTCCACAACGTACACTAATATTCACATAAACTATACAATTCCATAATATACACTAATGTTCACATAAACTATAATTTCCATAAACTAAAGTGATATCAATTATAACTAATTCAACAAGTATCAAAAAGCGAGATCAATTTAACTTATATAATAATTTAACAAGTGCAACGAAGCGCCAATGAGACAGATCCTCTCTCTCGAGAGAGAGAGGTTGCGAACCCTAGAGATGGGTTGTCCTACGCCGTGGCGGCCGCCGTGCCTGCACCGGCCGATCTGCTCCAGCTGACTGGGCGGCTAACCGTTGAAGACCCTTGGTATCGAGACGAGTGGCTTTTTCCGGAGACGGCAGTCGTCGCCCCTGCGAAGGTGGATCCGAATCTGTCAGTTCCGATTGCAATCGCTGTAAGATTCGGTGCGTTCTCCCCGGTGTTTGCTCCGCGTGTGGTGGTCGCCCCTGCGAAGGTCGCTGGTTGGGTGGTTCCGTACGCTGTGGCTGGTGTTGATGCTAGCTTCGGTGCGCTCTGGTTCGGATCTGTTGTTCGGAGTCGGATCTATTGGGTTCTGTGGGTCTCTCCCCCTGCGGTGGTTGCTCCTGTCCCGCCACCGCCTGAGCCTCCTCCCTGCGTCCGTCTGGTTCGGATCCGGCGCTGGTTGCAGCTCTGGATTGCGTTCGGGTTCGGATCGTGGGTTTCTGGTTTGGGTTCGGTTGCGTTGCTGTTCGGATGCTGTCTGTTTCTGGTTTGGGACTGTTGCGTTGGTTCGTAGATGCTGACTGTTTCTGGTTTGGCATTGGTGGCTGTCGTCACGAAATTTGGACCCGCAGTCTCGCCTCCCCCCATTTTGGTGTGGGTCCTTTCCCTGTCGCTCGCGGTTCTGCTTGATTGTGCCTCGGTGTTGGCTGGGGGCGCAATACCGCGGTGGTGGTTGGTGGCTCGACTTCCTCGATCAAGCTAGGTGCTGTCTCGGTGCTGGCCGGTGGCACGACTTCGCGATGATGGCTGGGTCCCGCCGCCGGTGGTCTGGAGTGTGGTGACTCGATTGTGGTCTAAGGTTGTTTAGTTTAGAGGTCTTTGTTAGACTCTCTTTATTGTCCTTATTTCCAAGGGTATTGGCTTAGTCCCCCCTTGTGCTTTTTGTACTGTTTTTATTTTTTAACAAATTCGGGCCTCCTGCCTGTTGCTTAAAAAAAAAATTTAACAAGTGCCAAAAAGTTCACATAAACTATAAGTTTCATAAACTACACTAATGTTCAAGTGCTAAAACTATAAGTGTCAAAACATGCAACTACAAGTGTCAAACTACAAAAAACACCATAGACTACAAGTTCCCTAAACTCAAAAAACTCTAACGGCTTGATGAAGCATCTTCAAGTCCAATTCTGAACAATATACCTAACAAATCAAAAACGACAACGTTAAGGATATCGTATGAAATTGAAAACTAAGATTTTTTGCACATTAATTAAAAAATAAATTACCTAAATAGCTCATGATAGGGAATTTTAATGAAATCACCATTCCTAGTGAGCAGAGAGGTGGCATTTTTTATCAAAACCGTGCCAAAAATTTCTTGAATATGATGGATTGTTGTCATATGATAGATATGCCTACCACCGGTGGTGGCTTTACTTGGAGGCGCAACTATAGGAGCCAGCTTAGAGTGTCCAAGAAGCTAGATAGATCCATTGCAGATATCTCGTGGCGCCATCACTTTCTTGATGCTTATGTGGAGGTGTTGTGCCGGCTTCATTCAGACCACAGCCTTCTATTGCTTCATTGTGGAGGTCTTCCGAAAATTGTTGGTACTCGTCCCTTCCGTTTTGAAGCAATGTAGATCACTCACCCGGAGTATATCAATGTGGTTAGAAACGCTTGGGACCGGGACAAATTTAGCCCAATTATTGGGCTTCATAATGTTAGGGAGGATTCTCTTGTCTTCAATAAAGAGGTCTTTGGTTGCATTTGGAAAAAGAAGAAGGAACTGGAGCGCAGAATTAAGGGGGTCCAGAATACTTTAGAGAGGATTGACTCAGCTAGACTTGTGTATTTCGAAAGACAGCTTCAGGAAGACTATGATAATATCCTTGCCCAAGAGGAAATTATTTGGTATAAAAAATCTAGAGAGAAGTGGATCCTTCTTGGTGACCGGAATACAATGTTTTTCCATGCTCAAACGGTGATTCAGAGGAAACGTAATAAAATTCATGGCATAACTCTTCCAAGTGGTGTTTGGTGTACAGATGATGGATTTCTCCAGGTTGAGGCTCAGAATTACTTCCAAAATCTTTTTTGTAGTTCGAATGCTAATCACGCAAGGAGGCAGATTGATCCTCCATTAAACCTGCCCAAGCTTAGTGAAGAGGCAGTGCATGAGCTTACTAAACCAGTGTCTCGTGAGGAAGTGTTTGAGGCTATTTATCATATGCACCCTTACAAATCCCCCAGGCCAGATGGATTCCAAGGTATTTTCTTTAGACAATATTGACATTTAGTAGGCGATGATGTGTATCTTTTTATTGCTAATGCTTTTGTTACAGGCTCCTTTGATCCAAGTATAGCTTCTACTCTTATTGCTCTCATTCCAAAGGTGGATGACCCAAGAAGCTTTAAAGATTTCAGACCAATCAGCCTTTGTAACACGTTGTACAAACTTATTACAAAGGTTCTAGTGACTAGACTTCGACCTTTCTTGGATACTATTATTGGTCCCTATCAGAGTAGTTTCCTGCCATGGAGAGGAATTAGTGATAATGCTATTGTTCTCCAAGAAGCTCTTCATTCAATGCACAAATCAAAAAAGAAGAAGGGGATGTGGCTTATAAGATTGCCTGGAGAAGGCTTATGACCATGTGAGTTGGGACTTTTTTCAACACTGTCTTCTTGGTTTTGGGTTTCCAGGTATTATGGTAGACTTGATTATGTTTTGTGTCACTTCATCAAACTTATCTATTATATGGAATGGCAAGCGTCTCCCTAGTTTTGCTCCTACCAGAGGCCTTCGGCAAGGGGACCCTCTGGGTGAACTTACTTGCTGAGAAGTACATGGAGAATGAGCCTATCTTACAAGTGAGGAAGCAAACAAGTTCTTACACTTGGAACTCTATCATGAAGGCTAGAGAAATTTTGAAGGATGGCTTTGAGTTTCGAATTGGAAATGGGCTTTCCTCGTTTTGGTACACTCCCTGGACTATTATGGGTAATCTCTCAAAGCTTGTCCCCTATGTAGACATACATGGCACGCAACTATGCATCTCTGATATCCTCAATAATGGTTATTGGAATCTGCCTATGTTGTATTCGCAGCTGCCTCAACACGTATTGAAACACATACAAGGCTTGTCTGTTACTCTTAGCTCTGATGTGGATGATGCATTCATTTGGAAAGGTCGGCTTGATGGTAATTATTCTGCTAAGTCTGGCTATAAATGGCTTTTTCGCAAGGATATATGTTTGCTACTGCTTCAAGTGCTAGTTCTTGGAAGTGGGTTTGGCAAATCCTCGGACCTGAAAAGATCAAATTTCTGATTTGGACTGCCTACCATAACGCAATTCCTACGTCAGTAATGCTCCATCATAGGGGTATGTTGAACTCAGTCGTTTGCCAACGGTGTCGAAGTGGGGAGGAGACGGTGTTACACTGTTTAAGGGACTGCAGCTATTCGCGAAATATTTGGAATTCCCTTCGGTTTGATTCTATATCCTTTTATCAGATTTCTACTCCTATGGAATGGTTAAAATATGACATTTGTGGTGATAATCCTCATCTCTTTTTGGCCACTGTGTGGTGGTTGTGGAGAGCCCATAACTCAAGTATCATAGCTAACGAGCTCATTCCCAACTACAGACTTAAGTTGACAATTAATAATTTTGCTTCTCTTATTCATAATTGCTTCACCAAAGCCGTGGCAGCTCTTCCTACGCCTCAGTTAGTCTCTTGGCATCCACCGAGGGATAATGAGATCATCATTAACGTGGATGGTAGCAGTATTGCCAATCCAGGGAGGTCTGGTTTTGGAGGCTTGTTACGGAAATATAATGGAGAGTGCCTGTGTGGTTTTGCAGGTAATATTAGCAACTCAAACAACCTTCATGCAAAGCTCTCGGCGATGTATAATGGTCTTCTCTTTGCGTGGAATAGAGGCTATCCCTCTCTAGTCTGCTATTCGGATTCCCAAAATGTGTTACATTTGATAGCTGTTGATTCTAACAAGTGGAACAAATATGCTCCTATTATCTAGAATATGAAGAACATGCTTCAATGGAGCTGGCAGGTTCACTTAGTTCATACGCTTCGCGAAGGAAATGCTTGTGCCGATCATTTAGCGAAGATTGGAGTTGATGCTGATGATAAGTGGATTGTGTTTGATACCCCCCTGATGGCATCTTGTCTCTGCTCCAGGATGATGCGCAAGGAGTAGAATTTATTCGGGTGTAGTCTTGCTGTTTTCTCCTTTTTTGCTTTTCCTTTTTTCCTTCTTGTATCAAAAAAATTATATACTAATCTTTCTGCGTGTTGCACCACAGAGATAGAACCTCCAGTGTTCAAGCTTTCTCCTTTCTCTGATTCCCTATTTTTCTTCGCCTGCTCACTTAACTTCAAGAATTTTGCAGAATTCCAGTGCACTTGTAAGTGTTCCCAGACCAGACCTCATATCCAAAAAGGCTGCATCTCCGTCAAGCAGACATTCATGAGCATTTCAAAGAGTGGGTGAACAGCTTTCTTAGGGCCTATATCTCTGCCCATATTGCATTACCAAATCAACTTTGATGAGGAAACCATGTTCATACTCTCATTGGAATCACTTAGAAGCTCACCAAAAGTTGTACTGCCATTAGAAGTAGTGAAGGAACCTTCTACGTACATTGAATTTGAGGAAACCATGGAGAGGAGCTACACCATGATACTGATATTCGTTAATGTTGTCAGGTGTTGTTGCTTCAATTTGATTTTGTCTTGTGATGCTGGTGGATAGAGAATTGTGACTTTAGAGAATCATAGTCCTTTTGCCAAGACTTGTTTACTGAGAAAAATCAACCAATTTCTATCCTTCCAAACTTTGAATATGCTATGCCAAAGAAAACGTGCCATTTATCAATCTCGACTCCAATATTTAAGCATGAAATGTTCTACTGCAACCAATTATTCCATCCTAAGCTGGAAATTTTGTTCCAAGCATCTAGATGAACTATGCAAGTCCAAAACTTACAAGCTTCCTTGCAATCACGCCAATATTGCATCATCGATTCTGCGCGGGAATTACATTTGGTACAGACAAATACCCACATCTTGAAGGTTGTTCTTTGAGGTATTTGCGAATATCATTATTCACTCGTTTCTTTAAAAAAAAGATACTCATATTAAAACAAATAGAACCCCCCCCCCCGACCTCTTTCCTTTCTTTACTACTCTCTCTCTCCCATTCATCTTCCTCTTCCACCATGCCTCTCATCTTCCATTTTACTTCTGTTTCTCATCTCAAGTGGCCAAATTTTGAGCCATAAATCTTACATGTTTGAGCCACATTAGCTTTCCCATTTCTCTTTATGAGTGCCTTTGGGTAGAATTTTGAGGGTAGGACTTGTACTCTAAAAGAAGAGAAAGATACCCACACCTTGAAGTTTGCACTTTGAGACTATTTGATGGATACCAACTACTCATTGTTCAAAAATTGTGTCTTTCACACTTGTTGGTTTTGTGAAAAACCTGTTTAGGAATTTTAATGGTTCTCCATGGTTAGTAGAGCTCTAAAATGATTTTCTAAAAACCTTCAAAAAAATTGATGTTCAGATTTTGTCAACCTTTTCTTCACCTGCTTCTTCGAAGGTGTTGGAGAGCTAAACAGTTTTTTCTTCATAACTATGAGTAGATGATGATCATCGGCACACATTTTAATTATTTTTACAGTCGTTATTTTTATTCCTTTCACTATTTTAAACTTGTTAGTTTTTTAGAAATAGGAAACACGCCCTGTGAAAATCATTTCGGCTTCCCTAAATCACTTTTAAGATTATTGACGCTGATATTTAAGTTATTATTTTGATTATTTTCAGGTATGATGTAGTGGAATAGTTAATAGAATCAATGTGTTTCAATTATAAGTGTCATACCTTAATTTTGTCCGGCTAATTAAAAAAATCCAAAAAAGTTTTTATTCTTCGTCGTTTTAATCATACGCGTGTCTTTTACGCTCGCCGTGCACGTGTTCTCTCCTCATCGTGTTCAGGCATTTATTTTGATGCTTATTATTTTTATTGTAGTTATTATTATTAGATTGGTTTTAAAACATAACTGAACATATAATAAACGTCTCAAGTTGAATAGTCAAAAGTTTTATTATTACATATAACCAAGTTATTACACATATATTGACAAAACAACAAAAAGAAATAGTACGAAAATTAAAATACAAAATTCAAAAAATGTAGAGGGGCGCAATCAGGCTGCCCTAGCTGAGGGTCATTTTGAGATTGGAGTCCAATTTGCTTTCCCCCTAGCCTTTTGCTTTCTCCATTTTAGGCAAAATAGTGCAGCACCCTTGCTGCTGTCCTTGCTGTCCTTCCCGGCGCCTCACCATTGCCAGCTACTGTCCTTTTGATAGTGCTGTCCTTTGCGCCCTAAATTGCCCCAGCTGCTGTCCTTGGTCCTTTCCCAAAAATGCTGTCCTTTGATTCCTTGATTCCTCAGCACCTCACCAACCTGCTTATAAATTAAACAGCAACATAGAACAGAAAAAGAAAAAACATACGCAAATACACAGACATAGGCACAGTAACAACAAAACGAAAAATCAAAAAGGGAGCAGAAAGAAAGGAACACGGGCAGCCACACAGAGGAGAGGAAAGAGGAGAAGCAACCACCAAAAAACCACTGCGAACCACCACTGCTCCGCCCCATCGCCGCCGTAAACACCACCCACAATGCCACAACCATCGCAAATCACACCTACAACCACCTCCCTCACTCTCTCTCCCTTCGTTTACCCTCGGCCTCCCTGTCACCGTGAACGCTTTGCTCTCTCCACCGTGCTTCGCTCACACCACCACCACCGACCAAGCGCCCCGTAATCGCTACCCCTCCGTTCGCACTCACCGGACCACCGCGGTACCACCCGTGGTGGCTTTCCTCCGGTCGATCCTGTCCACCATATGTCCCTCTCACCACTGTCAGCCTAACTACTGCAACCAACAAACTCACAACACAAACCTAAAAAAGAGAAAAAAAACAGAAGATCTGTGAGAGCCAGAAGGAGAAGAAAGGATTAGAACAAAAAAAACATAGTAGAACTCACCATCAGATTCCGACCACCGCGAACGGTGGCCGTTGGCCGTGAGCCACCAAAGTCGCTGGCGTCTTCTCGTTTCCTCCCCTCCACCACCGCGTCAGTACCAGCACGAACATCCCCCACCGTCGTCGTTTCCACCGTCGCCGGTCACCACGCATCGTCATCGTCCCCTTCGCTCTCCCTGTCCTTCCCTCACTGCAAACCAAACAACACACCAACCATCAACGACACCTCGCACCCACCGGCACCACCACGTGACCACCCAACAACCACCGCCGAAAACCACCCATTAGACCAGATCCGAACCCTCTCCCTCACCGTTGCCGTCGCTGGCGCCTAACCATGGCTCTCCCTCCGGCGGCGGCTTTCATCGTGAGCCCATCCACATCTCTCCTTCCTTCGCCCAAAAACACAGCCAAGTCACAGTCGAACTCAACAGAAAACACCGCTCTACGGCGGAAACCACCGTCGTAGCACCATCGCGTCGACCCCCTCATCTCCCTTCGCGAGTCCTTCTTCTTCCTTCCCTTCCATCTCTGCGTGTTTCCTTCTCTCTCTCCATAATCTTCGCCGGAAATCACTCGCTCCCTCTCGCTCTACGAAAAAGCTCCCTCTCTCTCCCCTCAGATGAGTTGCCGCGGCGCTGTTTGAGGGTGATGGGAATTAGGGTTCCCTTTTGTTAAAACATACACACACCACTTAACTGTTTGCTTTTTTTAAAAAAAAATTTTAAAACAGTTTTACTGATTACACCCCTTTGATTTCTTTTTACGCCCCCTGCTAAAGCCCCATTCGAGGTGTTAGCAGCCCAAAAGCGTGAACTGACTGGGCTCTGCTATTCGCACCCCACTCTTATAATACAGCACCCTGCTGCTAACTGTACCCCTCTTATTACTGTTTTGCAACCTACTTCGTTTTTTATTTCTCCTTATTTATTATCGAGAAACCTTTTTACCAAAAATATTTATAAATAAAAAAAACCAACCAACAAACATTTTCTACCCAAGAACTACGTGCGATTTGATTCTCTACCAGGAGATACGTAGGACCAGAGGGCGGCCGACCTCTGTCAATTGCATTAATAAAAAACCTTTTTTTTTCTCTTTTAATTCATTTCTCTCATTTTTCTCCAAAAGTACAAAAAATAACTAATTGTTTATCGAGTCTTCTTTTTATTATTATTATTATAAGGGTAAAATCATTATTTTTGAATTAATAAACGTTTACACATTTAGTTAAAAGGTAATCTTCTTTAGGAAGGATGTCGTAGGGTGCTAATACCTTCCCTACGCATAAACGACTCCCGAGCCTAAATCTGGTCCGCAAGACCCCTTTATCCACTCAATATGGATTTTCCAATGTTTGCCCTTAAACTAAAACTTTGGTGGCGGCTTCATTGTAAATGTCGAAGAATCCCTCCTCCGGATTTTTCGGTCGCTACAGCTGGCGACTCCACTGGGGACAAATTAAGAGAGTCAAGCCTGGTTAACTAAATGTGTAAGTTTTTATTAGCTTTATATTTTGTTTTTGCCCTTATGCTTATGTTACTTATTTATTAGCATTTTGTTATATTATTGAACCTTAGGGTAGACGACTCTTTTTTATTATTATCGTTGTTTATCTTTTCCAGCTTGTTTAGTTTAGGTATTTTGCCCTCATCACACACTTCACTTACACTTTTGCTCACACCTCTGAGTGGGGCCCTATACCCGGGTCTGCAAATAACTTAGGACGAGTGGAGATTATTAGTGACAGTCATTCTGGATTTTATCTGCCTGACTCTCATGAAAGTCTCAGCCAGAGTACGCTCTTTTATGGTATCCCACACCAGGTAGCTCGCTATCGTTGTGGATCATATCATGAAGGGGATTTTAGCTCTGGAGACCTTTGTGAGGAAATGAATAGAGCCACCTGAGAGATTGATCACATAAACGACCCTAGATCATGTTGAAAATACCAATTTAGGCATGACCCACCTTGGACACGAGGGCATTATACTTACTCTCTCTATTAGTCTTGGTTAGCATTTCTCCAAAATAAAATCACTCAAAAAAAACATTTTCATGCTTCCTTCATTTGCAGGCACATGAGGCAACATCATCATAAAAAAAAACAAAAAAAAATCATCATTTTTTTTCATAACAAAATAAGATCATTATTTTCATACGCATCTCATTATCATTTCGCTAGCATGCATCTAATCATATAGAAACTAATATAGATATCATATTTCTTTTTGCATCATCTTGCATATTCAAACACCCAAAGAATATCACCTTGTATTATAAAAAATTATATTCATTTAAATGCATCCTCTTCATGCATCATAAAAAACAAAAATAAAAGCCATTCATTTCTATCCACCTCGAATGCATTAGTCATCTAGCATGCATCACTTCCAAAATAAAATAGAAATAATAAAATAATGCCACTTTCTTGCATTATTCATCATCATATTGCATTGCCACCGAAAAATCATTTTGGATAGTCAATCTTTTAAAGTGATCATTCATTCACATTCCTCTCATCTGCATCATGCAACGTTATTCATACATCGCATTGTTTTTTTTCATGAAAATGAAAAGAGTAAAAACCATGATCCCCATTAAAAAAATTTGTGATAAATAACTGAATATCTCATGTAGCATGTATTTCCATTCATTCATAATCATTCAAAAAAATCATCATTAAATAATATAGGCATTTCATCATTTGCAACATCATGAAATGCATGAAAAAAAACATAGCATCCACACACATTTTCACTCATCCTAAAAAAAAAACCATTGTTTCTTTAAATCACTCATACGCCATTTCATCCACACATCATCTATACACTGTTTCAACATGCATCATTTCAAAAATCATGTCATCATTTTCGCATCATTCAAAGATACGTATTTAGCATTTCATTCTGATACATGAAAGATGCTCTGCATCGGTCACGTGCTGCATTGCCTCCTAAAATTATTTAGAATAATTGACATTTCCAAGTGAACATTCCTTCAGCATTTCATGCATTTGCATTTTCATCATGCAATATACATTTGTCAAATGTTCATTCATGATTTACATTTCAACAAAAAAACAAGAATCACAACCCTATTCTCTTATTCTTGCATCAATCATCATCAAATGAAAAGAGAGTGTTTGCATCATCACCACGTTGCATTGCCTCTCTATAAAAGGGTCATTTACAATAATTGTTTCTTCGCACACTTGACATAGCATTCCATTAGAAAATCAAACAATCATTTTCCCTGCATGTGTCGTTTTCTAGACAAAAAAAAACATGTCATTACTCTTTTCATACATCATTGATCATCCAATAAAATAAATGAGAATTTGTAACTTTGCATGTTGCATGACCTCTTAAAAAATAAACTCATTCAAAACAATCATTTCTTTGAACATCTTACATGTCATTGGAATCAAACAATCAGGTGCATTTCATGCACTTACATCTTCATCATACAGTCGTAATAAAATAAGATCATTCTTTTCATACGCATCTCATCTCGCCACCATGCATCTCATCATCTCTAAATAACAGAAGTATCATTTGCATCTCTTGCATATCCACACTAGAAAAAATATCACTGTGGTATTATATATTCATTCATCATTTCATTTAAACACATTATTCCCTCTTCATGCATTATATGAAAAAAGGGGGGCCATTTATTTCTTTCACACCCACTTTAAAGGCATTACTCCCATGCATCACAAAAAAATTTGAAACTTTATTCCTCTTACATGCATCTCATATTCCTACATGCATCAAAATAAAAATTAGAAATTTCTCCATTATTGCATCATTCATCAACCATATCCATTTAAAGTATCCTTCCGTCACGTTCAAAAATCATCACGCATTTCATTCATCTCTGTTGTCGCTCATGTACAACAAACATTCATGTGTTCATGCATTATACTTTATTCAAAGAAAACATATAAAAAAATCACTATGCATTCATACTAAAATGATTTTTTCCATAAGCATTCCATTATCATTCCCCTTACCGTGCATCTTATCATCTAGAAAATAACAAAAATATCATTCATCTCATCCAAAGTGCATCATCTTGCATATCCATGCACCAAAAATAATAAATATTACATTGGTATTATAAAAAAATTACATTCATTCGTTATTTCATTACTCCTCTTCATGCATCATAAAGAAACAAAAACAAAAATCTTTCATTCTCATGCATCTCAAATACAGCTCCTTCATGTGTCATAAAAAACAAAAACAAAAGTCATTTATTCCTCTCACATGCATTAAAACAAAATTAGGAATTGCTTCATTTTCTTCTATTCTTGCATTGTTCATCATCCAATAGTTTTTTTGTTGTTGTTTTGTTAGCCTCTCACTCTAGTTGAAATTTTAAAAATAAAAAATAAAAATCACACACTTTCTTAAGGTATGATTACGCATTTCATTTACCTGCATCATTGTCTGTGTACAACAACATCCATATGTTCATGCATTCTGTTTTATTCAAATAATTTTTCCAAAAATAAAAAAAATGAAACTCATAAGATTTTTTTGACACACTGTTTGATGAGAGACGACGCCTTCTTGAAAATATATTTTAATTGATTCCTCTTCCTTGGAAAACGTTGTCATACCCTAACTTGATTCACCAACATCAAGTCCTTTACCCTTTACTCCATATACATCCTACTCATACCCACCACATTCATGGAAACCACCTACCCACTTAACCATTCAATGGAATTCACCAATAACTCATTCACCATCATGGTCACTACAATATTGACCGTATCGTCCTCAAACCCCTGCTCCCATAGGCTTGACCCTTAGCCACTGCACGCCCCACCAAACCCCCGTGATAAGAAGCTTAAATGTTTATTTTGTTAACTTGTGTGGTTTTAGCAAATAAAATTGTTCTATCTTAACCGATGTCAACTCTCTATGAAGCATTTGCAAAATAAATTAGCATGACATGTGTGCTTACTCTTGTTTGAGTCAGTTTTACTATCCCCGTCTTTCCTTCATTTTCAAAACCAAATCCAACCATTCATGAAAGGCCCAGTCCCCACAAGAGTATTACATTCACTTCCCCGAGTGATGAAATTTCACGAACAACACTTTGTACGCTCCATACTGGGGCAGAGTAATGATCACAGATTTCCCGCTGGCATTCTAAAACACTCGTGCAAGTTCTTTGAGTTAAAAAAAAAGAGAAATCCAAAAAACAAAAGCTCGTTAGGTTGAAAACTCATAAGAGCACTCTAAGCAAAAATTAGGGCATATAAAAAAGAGAATAAAGGAAAAACAAATGTGTTAAAATGAAGTTTTGTCCTATAGTTACAATTTCGAGAAAATAAACAATCATGATTTGAAGTGAAGTTTGGCAACTTTCCCACATCCTAAAAAGAGAAATACCCTTTGCCACCCACTTCGAGCCAAGAAAATCAAAAATCTTTCAAACACCTTAGACAATGATCAATCCCATATCTAACAGCTCGCTCAGCTCGAAAGAAAAAAGAAAAATTAAAAACAGAGGATTGAAAAATCCTGAAAACCAAAGCGGTAGAAATTGTGAGCTGATACTTCACACCAAGCGCTGGTCTCATATCACAATTCAGAGTCCCAGTACTCTTGCTGACCCCAGCGGTCCTTCAGAGCCCAAGCGCTCCTTCAGACCATCAATGGTCCTTCAATCCAGATCGCACGTCGCGTTATCGAGCAACCGACGGATCATCCGGCCCCAGGCCCTTCAGACTAGCTGTGTCCGCCTAAAAAACACAGTGCACGTCCTTCGAGGTGCGCAAGTCAGGTCAACGACCTGACCTTGCCCCCATGGCCGCTCGAAAAAGGCCACCCCCCAAGCAGACCGTTTTACTAGTACCATTGCTAGTTTGCGCTCCATCAGACCTGTTGGTCCATCAGGCTTAGGCATGCCCTTCAGACCTCGCCGGTCCTTCAGTCTAACTCCAGTCAATACGCCAAGCATCGACTGCGAATTAGACCATCAGAGCTAGGGGTGTTCAGTGGTTCGGGCAAATCCAAACCAACCCACGATCCAATCCAAACCGATATGTTTGGTTCGAATATTTTTCGTGTTCGGGTCAAAATCGAACAAATCCAAACCAACCCGTAGTTGTTTGGATCGGGCAACGGATTTTAAAAATCAAATCCGCGAACCCGAACCAACCCATATTACGTCATAACAATTTTGTAATTTTAGATACACACGATTTTATTTGCTTAGAATTTTTACCTTAATAATTTATGATTAAGTTGTAAAATTTTAATACTATGAATGGGAAGACTATTAGTGGATTTGAGTTTGATTTCGTGTGATTTTCAATTTTTTTAGCTATTTAAAGTGTTGGAATATCATAAAAAAATGTTTTTTTTTATATTTTAGAAAATTAATATTTAGTGAATGACCCGTGAGCCCAATCCAACCCAACCCGTCCAATATCGGTTCGGTTTGGTTCGGATTTTGGAGGAAAAAATGTAAAATCTGAACCAACCCAAACCGAATAATTATCATTGATTCGGACAACGGATTTGGTCAAATCCGATCCAAACCGACCCATGAACACCCCTGATCAGAGCCCTAGTGCTCCTTCAGATCCCCAGTGATCCTTATTTACTTTTGCTCAATGTCAGTCCAATCTTTCCAGATTTTTGTAAATAAAAAATCGTAGTCTTGACAAAATTAGTGTCTTTTTATCTTCATTTCTATTTTAGTCGTGAAAACTTGGAAACCCTTCCTGTTTCCTATTAAAATATAAATGAAGAGGGGCAGCTGTCATACCCTAATTTTGTCCGGCTAATTAAAAAAATCCAAAAAAGTTTTTATTCTTCGTCGTTTTAATCATACGCGTGTCTTTTACGCTCGCCGTGCACGTGTTCTCTCCTCATCGTGTTCAGGCATTTATTTTGATGCTTATTATTTTTATTGTAGTTATTATTATTAGATTGGTTTTAAAACATAACTGAACATATAATAAACGTCTCAAGTTGAATAGTCAAAGTTTTATTATTACATATTACCAAGTTATTACAAATATATTGACAAAACAACAAAAAGAAATAGTACGAAAATTAAAATACAAAATTCAAAAAATGTAGAGGGGCGCAATCAGGCTGCCCTAGCTGAGGGTCATTTTGAGATTGGAGTCCAATTTGCTTTCCCCCTAGCCTTTTGCTTTCTCCATTTTAGGCAAAATAGTGCAGCACCCTTGCTGCTGTCCTTGCTGTCCTTCCCGGCACCTCACCATTGCCAGCTACTGTCCTTTTGATAGTGCCGTCCTTTGCGCCCTAAATTGCCCCAGCTGCTGTCCTTGGTCCTTTCCCAAAAATGCTGTCCTTTGATTCCTTGATTCCTCAGCACCTCACTAACCTGCTTATAAATTAAACAGCAACATAGCACAGAAAAAGAAAAAACATACGCAAATACACAGACATAGGCACAGTAACAACAAAATGAAAAATAAAAAAGGGAGCAGAAAGAAAGGAACACGGGCAGCCACACAGAGGAGAGGAAAGAGGAGAAGCAACCACTAAAAAACCACTGCGAACCACCACTGCTCCGCCCCATTGCCGCCGTAAACACCACCCACAATGCCACAACCATCGCAAATCACACCCACAACCACCTCCCTCACTCTCTCTCCCTTCGTTTACCCTCGGCCTCCCTGTCACCGTGAACGCTTTGCTCTCTCCACCGTGCTTCGCTCACACCACCGCCACCGACCAAGCGCCCCGTAATCGCTACCCCTCCGTTCGCACTCACCGGCACCACCACGGTACCACCCGTGGTGGCTTTCCTCCGGTCGATCCTGTCCACCATATGTCCCTCTCACCACTGTCAGCCTAACTACTGCAACCAACAAACTCACAACACAAACCTATAAAAGAGAAAAAAAAACATAAGATCTGTGAGAGCCAGAAGGAGAAGAAAGGATTAGAACAAAAAAAAACATAGTAGAACTCACCATCAGATTCCGACCACCGCGAACGGTGGCCGTTGGCCGTGAGCCACCAAAGTCGCTGGCGTGTTCTCGTTTCCTCCCCTCCACCACCGCGTCAGTACCAGCACGAACATCCCCCACCGTCGTCGTTTCCACCGTCGCCGGTCACCACGCATCGTCATCGTCCCCTTCGCTCTCCCTGTCCTTCCCTCACTGCAAACCAAACACCACACCAACCATCAACGACACCTCGCACCCACCGGCACCACCACGTGACCACCCAACAACCACCGCCGAAAACCACCCATTAGACCAGATCCGAACCCTCTCCCTCACCGTTGCCGTCGCTGGCGCCTAACCATGGCTCTCCCTCCGGCGGCGGCTTTCATCGTGAGCCCATCCACATCCCTCCTTCCTTCACCCAAAAACACAGCCAAGTCACAGTCGAACTCAACAGAAAACACCGCTCTATGGCGGAAACCATCGTCGTAGCACCATCGCGTCGGCCCCCTCATCTCCCTTCGCGAGTCCTTCTTCTTCCTTCCCTCCCATCTCTGCGTTTTTCCTTCTCTCTCTCCATAATCTTCGCCGGAAATCACTCGCTCCCTCTCGCTCTACGAAAAAGCTCCCTCTCTCTCCCCTCAGATGAGTTGCCGCGGCGCTGTTTGAGGGTGATGGGAATTAGGGTTCCCTTTTGTTAAAACATACACACACCACTTAACTGTTTGCTTTTTTTTTAAAAAAATTTTAAAACAGTTTTACTGATTACACCCCTTTGATTTCTTTTTACGCCCCCTGCTAAAGCCCCATTCGAGGTGTTAGCAGCCCAAAAGCGTGAACTGACTGGGCTCTACTATTCGCACCCCACTCTTATAATACAGCACCCTGCTGCTAACTGTACCCCTCTTATTACTGTTTTGCAACCTACTTCGTTTTTTATTTCTCCTTATTTATTATCGAGAAACCTTTTTACCAAAAATATTTATAAATAAAAAACACCAACCAACAAACATTTTCTACCCAAGAACTACGTGCGATTTGATTCTCTACCAGGAGATACGTAGGACCAGAGGGCGGCCGACCTCTGTCAATTGCATTAATAAAAAACCTTTTTTTTCTCTTTTAATTCATTTCTCTCATTTTTCTCCAAAAGTACAAAAAATAACTAATTGTTTATCGAGTTTTCTTTTTATTATTATTATAAGGGTAAAATCATTATTTTTGAATTAATAAACGTTTACACATTTAGTTAAAAGGTAACCTTCTTTAGGAAGGATGTCGTAGGGTGCTAATACCTTGCCTACGCATAAACGACTCCCGAGCCTAAATCTGGTCCGCAAGACCCCTTTATCCACTCAATAGGGATTTTCCAATGTTTGCCCTTAAACTAAAACTTTGGTGGCGGCTTCATTGTAAATGTCAAAGAATCCCTCTTCCGGATTTTTCGGTCGCTACAATAAGTTTATGTAATGAAACAAAAAAATAAAAGAATTTTAGATGTGTTGTTGGAACCAATGTTAGAACCTTGTAACCTAGGAACACCCAATCTAGTTGTATGACATCAATGGAAAGAGCTATCCATTAGATAGAGCCACTCCTAACGGGAGGCTACCCTTAGAAGGAGGCAACTATCAGCGAAATGTAACCACCCCCTAAACATGATGTGGTTGAAAGAGAAAAGGGTTATCCGTTATATGGAGTCACCGTCAAGCTGTTCTTCTCCATCCGCAATTCAAAAACCCAACCTAGATTCCAAAAACCACCGAAATTTAAGGAATGAAAGTGCAAAGGAAAATGATAGAAAAAAAAAATGAAAACAAACCTTTTTCTAACATAATGAGATTGAAGGATTGAAAGTATTCGATTTGGAAATGAGACAGAATGGCGAGATTGAAGTAACCCCAACTCAAGAATCTGCTAATCCAGAGCTTGCAGCAAACAAATGGGGGAAAGTGAGACAACAACGGGTGGAGTGGTGGTCGACGATACGACTTTAGAGTGTGTGAGTGGTGCGATAGCTCACGAAGGGATTGTGGCGATGAGAGAGAGAACAACGAGGAGCGAGACTATATGAGTGGAAGGGAAAGAGAAAGAAAAGTGATTAAGTGTTGATAGTCCATCGTAAAATCACATGGAACTTCTCAATTGCGCGACCAAGATTAAATTGATGTTTGTACAACTATTTTTTAAGTCCTGTATGGGGTAGTTGTGCACCCCATTCCAAATCCTAGTACAGAAATCATGAGTAGGAGATAAGAAGATAATTTAGAGACAAATTGAGGGTTTAGTCTAATTATTTTTAGAATTAGAAAACAATTGTATGTTCATTTGATAGTGTGAGCTGGGTCCAATTTCCTCTTCTGCCTATCATTTCTCCAACCAGAAAGTAGAGACTCTCAACTCTCAACTCTTCGTTTCCCTTTCTCAAGTCCATTATTTTCCTTTTTGCGATCGACGAAACGCATCATAATCCAAAACCTTCGAAATCGAAACCCCAATTATTCGGAAACCACTTTCCCCTTCCCCTTTTCCATGGATTCGTTCCAGCAACCTCACGGTTACATGAGGCCACCACAACCACCTCCACCGCCGCCTCCGCACACGCCGGATCCCCATCACCACCACTTTCATAATATGCAGCCGCCTCCTCCTCCTCAAGGCCCCTGGTTCAACACTCAATTCCAGTACCAGAATCCTTCACCTCCGCCGCAGTGGCCACCACCTCCTCCGCCATCCAACCCTTATTCATATCATCCCGGTCAGTTTCCTCCTCCTCCACCTCTTCCTCATCCCCGTTCCCACGCGCCTCCTCCTCCTCAGTTCCAATCTCACTCTCACATTCCCCAGCCCTATCCTCAGGTAAAATGTCTTTCTTACCCTTGCTGCTTTTCTGCCTTCCTAACTAGGGTTTTTGTTTGGTTTTCACTTATGTTGATTCTTCCTGTGATCTCACTTATTGCTTGAAATTTCTAGGAATGGAGTAACAACTCAGGCTGGTCTCATCACCAAGGTTATCCAGGTTGTTTTTTATATGCTTTTATGGGAAACTTTGAAGTTAGGATTTTTGATTCTTGTTATTATTTAAGTTAAAGTCCTGAGGAGTTGAAAGTTCTCATCAACTTAAGAGGGAAACTTTTTAGAGCAAAGAAGAAAAAACAAAGGATGGAAATACATACATATTGCTGTGTCGGTTTTTGTTTGTTTTTTTGGTTGAATCATGGTGATTGTATTTTGGCCAAGTGATCTGTTTTGTCATTTTATTTTAAAAATCTATTTGACATTGCACTTTATTTGTATGGATTGATGAAATTATTGTAATTTGTTACTTGACACACTGAATATTTACCCAAATTGATACTTGTATGTGTGTAAGGAAGACGAATAAGGAAGTCACGATCAAACCAATATGCCATTTAGTCACTGACAACTGAAGTTTGTAACACATTAATTAATGCTTGGCAAGCAGTCACTGAAATGATGACGGTGTAGCGTATTGCTTTGGTTTTCCATGTTTGTCTCTTGATACATCTTAGAGTTCTATTTGGTCTTTTGGAAACTTGGTCCCCCTACCTCCCAAACTCCCTGCAAAAATTTCTGTATCATTTCTTAATGCTGTTGGTGTTGTATTTTTTTTTGACATAACGACATGGTGGCAGCCCCTAAGAATGAAGAAGATTGGGGTGCTAAGGCCAGAGCATGGGCTGATGCTAAAGCTGCAATGGACAGTCAGCATCCACAATCACACTTTGCACCTGCTGGAAGATTGCAAGAGCAAACCCATTATCATGATCCGTATCAGCAATCTGTAGACTCACGTTACAATGATGTTCAAAACCAATCGCATCCCTCATCGGGCTATCAACAACAATTTTCCTTCGTAGACGCATCTATGCAGCAGCATTCGGGACATTCCCAAGAGGCTGCATCTGTCGGTTTGGAAGCATCTTATACTTCTGATGGACATTCCTACCTTGCTAGAGATGGGACCAGCATTGGAGATCCAACTGTTTCATTTGAACACGCAAGCTTGCCTACAAATCCATCAGTTCATCAGCAGGAGGTACCTTCTAGTTATAGTTCTGTTGCAGGTAATTATTTATTCAATACATTGAAATTGCAAATGAAGCTCTATGGAAATGTCTCAAATTAATATTCTATATTTTCCCTGTACTGTATCTGTGATGTGAACCTGTTAAAATTTGGTTCTAAGAGAGATCATGGTAGTTGGACTTGGAATTGTATGGTTTGTGACTCGGTTCATGTGATTTGATGTGAGTCCTCACTTTATTGATACAGGTCGCATAAACATTAGTTTAATTTTGCCAGAATTGTACTGAAATAGTAGTAGGAATTATTGATTGTGTTTCAATTTTTCAATCAACACTACAGATCTTGAGAGGGGGGATTAATTTTATCACCAGAATTGTGCTTGAATAGTAGTAGGAATCTCGATAGGGTTTCAAACAATACAAATCTTGAGGGGGGGATGGGATGGGAGCTAAACAGCCATTGCGGGTTGATAAACTGAGTTAGTGTTGGGTGGATGTGACCTCACATGGATACAGGTGATTGGGACATGGGGGTGCGATGATGCTCTGCTGACGGTGATCCTCTGTTGGTAGGATGGTCTGTGGCACTGGTGGTGAAGGTGGTGGGAGTGAAACACATCTCAGATCGGTAGATCTGAGTTGGACAGCTGCTGAGGAGAGAGAAACCAAAGGGTTGGCTGGGAAAAATTAGAGTTTCTGTTGCAAGATTCTAGATATTAAATTAATGTTGAAAGAAAGAAAATAATTGAAAAACCCCAATAGTTATTATTAATTAATGCACATTTAAAGGAAAGGAATCACATATTATTCTATTTCTATACATATTTTTTTTACAATTTTATTATATTTAAATGTTATGTTTTGGTGCCTTCTAGGGTGAGGGATTAATTAAGTCTCTCACGGGTGTACCAGTTAAATTGACCGTCATATGATATAAAATGCTACAAGTGGTTGAGATTGTATCTACCAGCATGAAATCTCAACCATTCATAACATTTTACACTATATCCTACAGTTGGTTAGGCCGATACACCATAAAGGGACTTGGTTGATCTCTCACCCTAGAAGCCACCTTATGTTCTAACTATATCTGTTTTTTTAATAATTGATAATGAATCTAATGAATCTAATGACTCAGGATTGACAAAACAGGTTTTCCATTTTGCGATTTGATTTACAGTTTGATTACCATGAGAGATACCTGTTTCTACCACTTCACATTGCCCATACTATCTTTTTATTGAAGATATGCTATTGCTATCAGGCTATCATAATTCTTGTCTTATAGTCTTATATATACAAATATATACAACTAGTATGATTTTCTAGCTTTTTGGATAAAAACAGAAATATTATTAATCAGGTGGGGTAGAGGAAGACAGTATCCTCCAAAAGAAACGGTAAAGCTTAAAGAAAACAAAAGCTTATAATGTCCATAAGAAACCACAATGAACACAATCCATGGAGAAAACTAAGAAGGCAACCCCCACAACTGGCCCAATATTCTCCTAGGCAATAGCACCAAAAACCTGCACCAAAAGGGAAAAACTATGCTAAAAGAAACTCAAACCATCACTACTTTTGCATTCAACAAAGAAGACAACATTGAATCTTCAGAAAATCTATTTAAGGCTGTTCATAATTGACTGTTGTTGACCTTGAAAATTCCTTTTTTAGCTACTTGTACAGTAGGTATTTGTTGAAAAATTTTCTTTACCTCCTTACCCAACAGAACAACCTATATTATTCCCTTTCTGATGCACGGATACGTAACTTTTGCTGCCGTGCCGGTATTGGATACGTATCCAATATGGATACATCCTGATACGCCATGAGTATGTGTCCGTAGAGTATTGAAAACCTTTTTATTAAAATAAATAAAAGTCCCAACACACTGCGAGGAAGCCTTCAATACGCCGTAAGTGAACAGTCGATACGTCGGACTGTGAACCTATGTTTTTCTGTGCGAACCTTCGTGACTCTCTGTTTTTCTGTGCGGACCTTCGTGTCTCTGTTTTTCTGCGTGAGCCTCTATTACTTCGTTTCTCTGTGCTTCTATCAGTTTTATAAAAGGAAAATGAAATGGTATGTGCAGCACAGTTGAAAGAATAAGAGCAGAATACGTGTCTGTTTTTTTCATGGCCATGTGGAAAGGTTCCTCTGCAATTTTGTGGGTTAAAATAATTGCTAATTGCATGTTTTTACTTACCCACATTCTGTCCTTTACTTACCTACCCACCATAAGCAACTTTTTGGGTTAAAATAATAAAATAATTGTTAGGTGCTAGTTAAAGGGGTGTCAAAACGGGCGGCCCGGCCCGGCCCGTTAAGCGACATGCCCGCGAAAAAACGGGCGGCCCGGCCCGGCCCGTTAACCGAACGCGGGCCGAAAATTCATGCCCTGCCCGCAAAGTGGCGGGCTGGCGGGCTAGCGGGCTGGCGGGCTGGCCCGTCAATTTACACTGAATTTAAAAAAAAAAAAAAATCTGAACGGGCGGTTTGGCCCGCCACAGTATTTAGCCCGCGGGCTAGCGGGCGAAGCGGGCCGGGCAACGCGGGCCGGCGGGCATCAATTCCTTAGCCCTGCCCGCCTTATTTTGGTGGGCCAACGGGCCGGCCCGGCGGGCCAAGCCCGTTTTGACATCCCCTAGTTTCATGCGGAAAGCTCCTCATCACCATTTTGCCAATTGCAAGTCATTGTATCTCACATGGTTGATAGCTCCAATACGCCTTTTTTCTGGAAGTTAATTAAATAAATTTTAGTTTATTTGATTGTTTTTTTACATAAGAAATAACACCATATTGTTTGTTAGACAGTGATTTGCAAGCTTTATATTGTATTTGGTAATGTCTGAAAATTATGTACTTAGTTTAGATTTTGGAAGACTATGATTTGAAAATTCTATTTTATATTTACCAATATCCTGTGAATTTTTAATTTTTTATTATAAAAGTATCTTAGACATATTGTATCCTAAATTTTTCAAGAAACGACGTATTGCTGTATCGTATCTGATGCTTGTGTTGTATCTGTGCTATCGTTTATTCCCATTGAGTCAAAAAGTGATTGTGGATCATAGAAATTACTTGCATTGTTCACGTACATAACAAGGAAGTTGGAGATATATTATGACAATGCATGTGTCTTCACCTAATAGCTTAAGCTTTACCTCCTAGAAGACTATTGTTGTCCTCTGTGGGGAATCGTGGCCATTCTAAAGTTGAATGTTGTTATTATCCATAACTCTTTGTTGCTGAGATTGAGACGTCCTTTACCTGTAATTTTCTATCGAAGTCGAGGAGCTCTTCCTAGATTCTTTGTTAATCAAATTTTGCCATTGAAGCATCTAGAAGTTAGACTGAGAAGCTGGATGATGTTCATATCTGACTTGTGTGGGTATGGGTGTTGTGGCTTGCCTTTCTAAACAGTAAACACGAAACAGTAGATATGCAGTTAAACATAAAGTCTACTTTTTTCTTTTGAAATATCAGGAAACCATAGGTGAAATTGTTTGTATCTATGTGAAGCTTCTTGAGCTGAGGATCGCATGCCCGAATTGTGGAATAGCTTAAGCTGTGTTGGTTTCCATCTTCCAAGTGCTTTAAAATAACAAGGCAGTATCCTTAATAATGAAGTCCTAAGTACTCATGCTATATAATAATTTAGCAGTACTCTTTATAGTTTATACACTTCATTTTACATCTTCACTTAGCTAGCTTTTAAACAAGTTATTTATAAGGGGTGCCTGTAAGTCTATTTGTTTTGTGTCAGTCAGCAATCTTATCACTTTCTGTGCATTGGTTATTGTAATATGATGTAGGGATTATGGGAACCAATATGTTTTTTAGCACCTAACTGCATTACCTACAAGAATTGCCTCATCTTCAAACATTTTAAATCTGTCCCCCCACTGTTAGGCTTCTTTATTCTGTATCTTATGATAAGTAGACATATGTTCAATGTAGTCATTCTAAAGATGAATTATAAAACTGCTAGTTGTTGGAATTATCAGTAAGAAAGGGTTTCATCAAGAGTAGTCAAATTTTGTAGCTTTGATGAATATAAGCATACCCTTGGAGAGCAAGATTATAATTTCTAGGTCTTTGGAGTCTACATTATGAACTTCAGTAATTCCCGTTTTCCCTCATTTGTTTTCCCATGCTCATTCTGAATATTCTCTTACAGGTAAAGATGCTGCTGATCAGATTCACCAATCACATGCAGTGCTGCCTTTGTCAAGTTCCTCATCCCAAGAACATTACAATGTGCAACCATCAATGCATGCACCACCCTTTGTGCCTCACAGCCACTCTGTTGACTCAGCTGTCAATCTTGCTGATCAACCTTTAGAGTTTGCACCCAGGTTTACTCGTGATAGTGACCTGCAAATGCAATCAACTTACAATCATCATGATTCTAGTTCTTCAATGAATAACTGGGGTGCTCCAGTGGCACCTGGTGTTGGTTATCCACCAATACCTCCAATTCTTCCCTCTGGGCCACAGGTCATAATTTGACAACTTTTGTTTTTTCTAGTCAACATATGTTTCTTTTAACACACCTGACATTTGGTTAATTTAGCAGCACGATCCTTCTATCACCACTCCTGGTCACGTGGCACCACCATATGGAAGGTTTCCTGCACCTGGTCTCCCTCCGACAATTCCACCAAATGGTGCACCCTTTTCCCTCAACACAGGAGCCACAGTTCATCCTGCTGCAGCTTTCTCTGCTGATGCATATGGTATTCCTGATCGTCCTAGGAAAGTAAGTATTTTCTGAAAGTTAATGCTTTGATAGATATGATTTATCAAAACTCATTTTGAAGTTATTTTTCAGGCATCCGTCCCTACCTGGCTTAGAGAGGAAATAAAGAAAAAAGTCATTGCCGCTCCTTCTGTAGATCATTCAAAAGAGGAAGAAACACTTGTGGATGATAGCATTGATACGTCATATTCGAAGGGTGATGATGCAGATAGTAAAAGTATTGATTCGTCTAGATCGGACGAGGATGAAGAGAATGAAGTGGTTTGATTCTTTACTATTGAAGTTCCTTTCCATTAAAATGCTCTATATATATATATATACTTCATTTGTTATTGAATGTCCTCCATCCACTTTAGATTTGATCTGACATAATATGTGATATGTAGGATCATGATGAATTAGCTAGAGCTGCAGCAATCAACCAAGAAATAAAAAAAATTCTGACTGAAGTTCTCTTGAAGGTAGGTGCTGTATAAAACATGAATTGTTGTGTCTTATTTAACCATCTGTGTACTGTCTGTAGCAGAGAAAAAGTATATTCTTGTTCTAACAATAGTTGCTTCCTTAGGTTACTGATGAATTGTTTGATGAAATTGCTACCAAAGTTCTTAGTGAAGATGATCTGACTGCTGAAGGTAATTACCCGATCCTCTCTCTCTCTCTCTCCCCCCTTGCACAGAAACAGATGGTTATATCATATGCTAACTCTTGAGTATTGGATATTGGAGGTTCTAACAATTTTTTTCTGCAGTGGGTCATAATGTTGCTACTTCAAACCATAACACATCGGCATCTCCACCATCCGCTCCAGTTCCTAAGGCAACTGCCAAAGTTTTAGTTTCAGTCAAAGCAAAGGAAACAGAGAATGATGGTCCAAATGAAAAATCTAATTCCAGCTCCCCTGGAGATGTTTTAGGTCTTGGAAATTATGGTTCTGATGCTGATGATGGAGATGATGAAATTGAGAGTTCCAGTGTGCCAGCTCCTGCAAAAGATGCTGCGTATATGGTGAATAATCTGGTCAAAACCAGCCCATTGCCATCCAGAAATAGCAATGGTTCTGCTATTGGTCAATTACACGAATATAAGATGACCAAAGAATTTGATCATTCACATTCTTCCAATGTGGTTTCCAAAAATACTAGGGATAATGGGATTGGTACCTCTGAAAGAAGCCATGATAGACTTGATGGTTTAAGCGCTAAAGGTGCGTCAGGGATACCAAGATCTGAATTGCCTGCAAAGAATGGTATGGAGAAAGGAACAGATGATCATCAAAATAAGGAAAGCAGAAGAAAATCAGGAAAAAATGATCGACATGACAAGACTTCTTCTGAGAAAGACTCTAAGGAGGTAAAAAGTAGTAATAAGACTAGGGCAGATGAAAAAGGTGATGAGAATAGTAGAAGAAAGGATGAAAGACATCAGAAAAAGGAACGAACCAATTATAGCAGTGAGGCAAAAGAAAGAGAAAAAGAGCACAATTTGAGGCACGGGGAAAAGGCAAAGGAATCAGAGTCAAGGAAAAGGTCCTCCCATGTTGATGTCAAGGATGATAGGAAGGGAGCAGAAAAACCCCATAGAGGTAGTGCCACCGAAGATACTAGCCGGAGAAAGGAACACACAAAGGATAAGGGCGAACATAAGTCAAGGCAAAAAGAAGTTAGTGACCCTGATAGGCACAAAAGAAGACGTTCTTCTTCAGTAAGCAGTAGGGGTAGAACCAGCAAGGATCATCCAGTTAATCATGCCGATGATTCAAGTGGTGAAAGCTCAGATGGCTCAAAAAGGTTTGGAACAGATTCCATTTGACCCCATAGGCTGGTTGTCATATAGTGCCTAATTTTATTTTTGTACTGCAGGAAGCTGCATTCCAGAAAACGTGACTTGTCTCCATCTCCAGTCAGGTCCAAAAGAAGGTATTATTTACAAAGAGACTCCTTACTTTGTTCAGGTTTGCAATATCAGTGTTTGGGTGTTTCCGAGCATCTGTCGGATGTTGATATGAGTTGTTTGTGTTTATAGGCTGTAGGCTATTGCAATATATTTCTTGTGTTCAGATATAAAATACATTTAGAGCCATAGTAATTCTCAATTTGTTGATGTTTTTTGACATATACTTTGAGTGAATCATATTATTTTTTCCTGGTATTAATAAAATTTTGCCAAAGCAAATAGTTTTTCTTAGTATAATGTTCCAAAGTTGAATCTTAAAATGCCATGGACAGGATTAGATGCACAATTTATTAGTGATATTGACATTATTTACCTTCTTTCGTTGCATGTGTTTGAGCTGCTATTATACCTCCCTGCTTTTCTGCATTTTCTATTAATGATTTCAGCTTTAAGTCAATCTTCTCATTACTTGAGGGTCAGCCGCTTGATTGCCCTTCAGATCTGTGACCGAAGCACTATCTTGCTATCTCAAAGACCAGAAAGTTATATGTTTTTGGAGTTCAACTTCAACCCTCGAACATCTTTTATGTGTTAAATTGTTTTATCATTTATTTACTTGTTTGGGTGATCAGTAAATTAGGTAGTTTCACAGATACATGTGTATATGTGATCAGCTTAACTTTGTTGGGCATGCTTCCCTTTATATCCACCGTGTCTTAGTGCAACTTGAGATTACTGTTACACAAGTAGCCAGTTTGAATATAGACTATTGATATTTTAAATTTTTTTGTGTAACATAAATAGTTGACTTATTTTATACCTTATTTGTGTGAAAACATATTGAACCTGTGATGTTTGGCAGTTTGAGGATCCTGAAGCTGGTATTATATCTTATATTTAATTATTTCGGTCTTTTTGTAGTTGAAGTCTTAATATAAATGGAATGCCTTTCTTGTTATGTTAGTAACAATACACACACACACACACACACACACACACATATATATATATATATATTCATGCATCCACTTCTCAACTGCACGCGTTCTCTCAATTTATCCATCTACCAAAGGAAAGAAACTTATCATTTTGTGCATAAAGATGCAGCCCTTGTTTCTTTTGGATTGTCAGGATTTCTTTACCCTGAATCTAACCTGAATAGAGAATAATATCATTGATACTTTTGTAGTTCTTATGAGGTTTTAAGATCTGGTAAATTTTGACTGTATATTCTTACCTTATTCATTAGAAACAGATTAGATTTATGGTAATAGGCTGTTTCCACTGGGAGTATTGACACTATACCAGGTTGAACTGTATTGTATAAACTTTTTTTTTACTTTAAACTCACCAAGTCAGTACGGTGGTTTCATTTTTAGACAAGTTTCGCGGTCTCCTCATAGCAAGCGTTCTCAGCGCAGGCATTCTCCCTATTCTTCTCTTGATAATTCCAGGTTTGTTGCCATTAAGTTTTTTGTGGTTAAGATTTATATTTTTGAGACAAACTTCCATCATCATATATGAATAAGCTACTCAGGTGAATTTGTAAGGCTTCACATTTACGTTACAATGGTGCCTTGTTTATTTACTGCCTTTCATTTTTATGCAGGGGAAGAAGGTCAAGATCCAGATCACCTATTCGGCGGAAAAGGTGAACGACGAGGACATCATTAGTTTGGTGATGTTTGATGCTTCTACTGGCTGTTCATACAAGTGATCATAAATTTGGACTATCGATGAGGATTTTATAGGAAGTGATTACTTGTCCCATTTTTGTAGGTTCAACTTAATGATACCGTTGCTTTCCTGATCTGCACTGTTCTTTAGGGAGAAATGGTATAAAACTCGGGTAGAGTTGGATATGTGTTGTATTCTGTTTTAATTATTGTAAAAAGAGAGGAAGAAAGCTTGAAAAATTGATAACTTTGATCTTCAATAGTATTGTGTTGTGTATTTTAAATTCCATCATGACCATAATTTTTACTGAAAAATTCAACAGACAAGAGTACAATCCAAATTTTGCAGAATGCATTAGCTGAATGGTACATATCACTTATTTCATTAGTTGGGTTGGTGGGTGCCCCATTTCTCTTGTAATTTCGTTGATTCCCTTTTTTGGTTTCCCAATGATTCATATTGATATTGAGTGATGACTGATGATGAGTCACGGTGGTTCTCTCTCTCTCTCTCTCTCTGAGGGTATATGGAAAGGGAGGGGACAAAGTGATTTGGATTGAACATTATTTACTGTCGTAATGTATAAAACTTTGCTTGCATTGGATGTGTTCGAAACGTGTTTTGATATAAAAGAGCTGAATAATCCATATGTTTTTCTTCATTTGGATTATATAGTATTTATTATTTAATCCAATCAGTTTCCTTAGTTCTGCCGACGTATTCAATAGATGTGATAGTAATATTTGGTTGGATCTGTTAGCTGAATGATGTGGTACGCAGGATTGTTGAGATAATCCATTAACTATGCTCCAGCATCTAAACTACACGTAAGTATTGAATAGATGAGTGTGTGGAGGACATTCATGATTGTCACTCTGACCCATCGATTGTATATCTCCACGATGCAAATAAGCTTGTTTCTTTGCTTTAACCACCAAACCCGCCTTCAATTAAATGACAATTTTGTGCTGTGCGCGTAGCATAAAATTTGGCTCATCGAACTTCGTTAACTTCCATTTTACTCTTTAAACTTGTTCCTACTTTATTTTAGTATATATGATAATATATGGTATGATATATGAAGGAAACAGTGCCTGCGAGCGAGCTTTGACTTTTGACTAACTTACAATCTCTTCCATTCAAGTTCAACGTCTAAGATAAAGGAAATGAGGAAGTATTATGTTTTATTTGAGAAATATAGTGTCCCATCCTCTAAAGTATTTTTTCCAACACAGTTTTTTAATTGGATGAAATTTATACGAGTCCACCAATTTTACATGAGAATCATATGATTTAATCAAACCTATTTGAATTTTAACTAATAAAAGATGGTGTCTTGAAATAAATACGTTAATGGTTGAATGAATCCAACCCATTAATACATTTTTTAATGGATATGATCGATAATTGGATACTTTTGTCACCTTAAATTTAAATCTTGCCCTTCCCTCAAAACCTTGGAGGAAGCCAACGTGCTTGAGACGTCAAACTTCACATGTATTACTATACTAGTGGGTTTGTTAATGCTGCATTTCTTTCTTTCTTTCGGTTAAAGCATCACTTACTTCTTTTTTTAATAATCCACAAATATAGTTGACAAGAAAAAAGGTAACACAACTTCCTCAGTAACACATGCGAATCATGAAGGTCTTTTTCTTTTTTTTCCTGTTCATTGTTTTTCAAAAATCAGAATCCTTGTATTGACAACATGTTTTACTTGTATTTCATTCTCAGGCATTTCATCATGTGGAGCTCTGGTCAATTTGGCTATCAGGTTTTTTCTTGATAATTCTTTCTCTCTATGCCACACAGAAATTATTACCTCCACTTAAGGATCACAACAGAATTTCCAACTTCAATAAAAATGCTATATTGGACTCAAAAAGTCTCAGCATTACCATATTCACAGCTCCTAAACCTTTTATAGGCTCAACTGGGATCAGACAGAAATTTGCTGTTCAATCATGGTTGGCTCTTTCTCCATATGTTTCAGTTGTTTTGTTCAGTCAACACCCTTCTGTTGCCTCCTTTGCAAGTGCTTTCGATTCTCGGGTTTTTGTTGATACCGACATTGATTTCACGTAAGCAAACTGTTTGTTGATTTGCTAAATAAAAATTGATTGCAACATTATATGATATCTTCCTAGGTAGGTACTTATGTATGCAAAGCAATACTATAAGTTGATGAAGTTTTTGGAATTAATCATGTAATTGTATAAATAAGCTAGGTCATTGTTGCTTGAGGTACAAGGAAAGATCTAAACTTCTGCTTTCTTATCTAATGTTTTTGTTTTTCCAGCTTCCTTGGTAGTCCTTTTTTCCATTGCATGGTTGAGAAATCGCGGTCATTCCCATCAGACATATCTGTTATCATTGATTCTGAAATAGTTATCCTCACTGGATTCATCTCCACATTAAATCATGTGTATGAACTCGATCGCGATTGGCTTCTAGTTGCTTCAGCTCAAAATGTTTCTTACTTCCCATTCCATTTGGAAGAGTCTGGGAAACACTGGCATACGGATAGCGGGAAGCCGGTGAAGATCCATGAGGTATGAAAAAAATCTTGAGTAAATCCCCGGTTTAGTCTTTACAGTTCTCTCGTTTGATCTTTAAACTATGAAAATCTATTAAATAGCCCTTAAAGTTCATCTTCATCATCAACTTAGGGGATATATTGAATTGTAACTGTTCTTCAGATGCAGAAAATACTACAACAGAATTGGCAGTGGAATCACTGTTATAATACAAAAATGCTCATGGCATGGAACAACAAGGATATTCCTCTACATAATGGAGTTCTTCCTCCTTTCATTTATGGTAAGGGTGTACACAACAGTTGGCTAATTCATGAAGCCATGTCATCTGAGTTCAGGTTTGTGGTTGATGCTAGTTGGACCATCACAAGTTTCCATCTGAATGGAGAGAATGATTATGATTATATTGAAAACAGAAATTGGGAGTCCAATGGTAATTTACATTTAGGGGCACACTATGGCTCATTCTTCTTTAGTGAAGCTAATTACTCAAACTTAATCAAATTTTTGATTTGTGATAACCAATACATTATGGTTGACACTATGAAAAACATAGTCTCTTCAATTGGACACTTAGGTGCAATGAACCTGATGAAGGAAAAGATTTTTCCTTCTTGGTTAAAGGAAAATCCATTGCATTGCATTGCTCATATGAAATCAACTACCAGAATGTTAGATTTCTCTCTCAAGGATCAGATGAAAATTCCAGATTCTCTGAAGCTTCCATTCTCCTTAGAATCATTACTTTCTATCACCGCAGACAAAAATAAAACAGTTGTACTTGCAGTTGCTGGATATAACTACAAGGATATGCTCATGAGTTGGGTTTGCAGATTGAGAAAATTGTCCATTGAAAATTTTATTGTATGTGCCCTTGATCAAGAAACTTATCAATTCTCCATCTTGCAGGTATGTTCTGTCTGTCTCTCTGCTAAAATAATATTTCTGCAGTATTCTTTTGTTTATAAATTATAATAATCAATTAATGATTTTCCTAAGCATGTTAAAATCAACCAATTAATTATTTATTGTTAATGCTTGTTATATTTATGCCCAAAAGGAAAATTGGTAATGCATGCTACTCATATTGTTAGTGAATAGTGATTCACGAGTTCTACCTTGTGTTAATGTTACTATTACATAAATGTTTCTAAAGTTAAATTAACTAGCTCAATGTAGTTAAATAGTTATCATAACTTTTGTTATGGCAGGGAATTCCAGTTTTCACAGATCCAATAGCTCCAAGTAATATAAGTTTTGATGACTGCCACTTTGGAACAAAGTGTTTCCAAAGGGTGACGAAAGTGAAGTCAAGAATAGTTTTGAAGATACTCAAGCTAGGTTACAATGTACTACTTAGTGATGTAGATATATATTGGTTCAAGACCCCAATTCCCTTGCTTCACTCCTTTGGCCCTGCAGTTCTTGTTGCACAGTCTGATGAATTCCAAGAACAAGGTGCTTATTCCCTCATCACACACCTCAAGTTCACATTTTTCTCCTGATTAGAAGCATAAATTACATATTATATACTATGAACCAAAATATTACATTTTACTTCACAAATCTGTCTACTTTATTCATTTTACACATATACAGTTCGCATTTTTTTTTATAAATGAAGTTCTTTATTTTGCTATTCAACTGCAACATCAAAGTGAGCAGGCTCTACGCACCTTCTATAAAATTCATTTTCTATTTTATAATTTACAACTTTTCTTTTCCTTGTCATTTGTACAGGACCAATAAACTTACCTAGACGCTTGAACTCAGGCTTCTATTATGCTCATTCTGATAAACAAACAATTGCTGCCATAGAGAAAGTGGTGAAGCATGCAGAAACTTCAGGCCTATCTGAGCAACCAAGCTTCTATGATATATTATGTGGAAAAGGAGGATCCAACCGCGTTAGTAATAGTACATGCGTAGAGCCTGATACAAACGTGACAGTACATTTCTTAGACAGAGACCATTTTCCAAATGGTGCTTACCAAAACCTGTGGCAAGAAAACAATGTCAAAGCAACATGTTTAAAAAAAGGATGTTACATTATCCATAATAATTGGATAAGTGGAAGACTTAAGAAACTAGAGCGCCAAGTGTTATCAGGTTTATGGGACTATGATCCTAGCACAAGAATGTGTCTAAGGAGTTAATTTTGAGGTAAAAAATTGATTCCTTCTTATCCATACTGGGAAGAATTTTTGTTCTCACTCACAATGCTCCAATAAAAAGTCATTTCCTTTCCCTTTGTCTTCACATGTACAGAACATTGGGTTTATCACCACATCATAGGTTGCCGGCCATAGGATACTCAGAAGAAGTGTTTAAAAGGTGTTGACATGGCCAACGTTTCATCCTCTACTCAACATTACCTTCTAAAAATACTATGAGGAAACATTTATTATACTGCTACACTACTTTGAGTTGCAGGCTATGCTGAAACGTGTTGCTCACTCGTTAGGCTTTGTAGAGCATACTACTAATAACAAAGACTCTAAAAGCAAGAAGGGGTATAAGGAATTAAGCTCAAGATCAAAGGATTTTGTTGTTAGGATAACTCATGCAGGTGGACAACAAGAGCTGTATAGATATGCAGTTCCTGCATATAAGTTGATGACAAAGTATCCAGGTATGTGTGTTGCAAAGCCAGAAGTTTTCAAACTTCCTCATCAATCTGTTTTATGGAGAGACGATCTTTTGCTTCCTGGTCATAAATACATCTTAATATCTTTTAAAGATGTTGAGAAGCTGAAACGTAAGCATCCTGAGAAAAACCAAACCAAAGATCCTAATGGGGTGGTAGCAAAAGAAGAAGAGAATCTTGACACAAAATCAAGGTCTCCTAGTGGACACAAACACAAAGAGAACAATGGAAAAATGAAAGAGTCAAATGGGTTGTCACAGTTAGAGACACTGGATGGTGACACCAATAGGTTTCTCAATGGACACCATCATAAAGGAAATGGGAAAATGAAAGATTCAAATGGAGTTGCATTGGAAACAAGGAGCGAAGAGGTAGTGGAAGTGAATACAAAGGGTGGTGAATCTCTTGATGGGGAAGTTCTAGAGGAGTGTTTTATTCCTGCTAAGGATTTCTATATCCCTAAGGAGAAGTCAACAAGATCT
Source organism: Astragalus membranaceus (assembly GCA_039519185.1). Taxonomy (NCBI): domain Eukaryota; kingdom Viridiplantae; phylum Streptophyta; class Magnoliopsida; order Fabales; family Fabaceae; genus Astragalus; species Astragalus membranaceus. Next base: position 119,114,094 of record CM076846.1, read on the forward strand.
TCAAGAAGAAGAGGGTTAAGAGCAAAGAAGCCTTTTGTGCCACCTTTACCAAAGGCAAGACATTATAGGAGTTTTGGATGGCAACCTAGCCTCCCATCTGTGAAGGAGCTCTCTCCATGATTTTTGTATTCCTTTATCCTTTCCATAACTCCTTGTTATGGTATTATGCCTGCTACTTGATTATTGATTCCTCTTATGGATATAATAGTGTTGTGTATTGTTCATATTTCAATCAATAACAGAAACAACTGCTCTGGCTCCCGGGGACGTAGGCACCACTTGCCGAACCTCGTTAATAATCTGTGTTCATCTCTATTACGTTTTATCGCCTTTTTTTTAAGAATCTGATCACGCTGTTAGTCTGTCACAACAGATAGATAGATAGTGTCCCCGTTACTAAAATCGAAACTAAGTATAATGAGAACGAAAAAGGATTAAAATAAACTAATTAATATTGTGTTTAGAACCACATCCCACACACTTTCTAATGACATCCACCGTGAGTTTGCAAGAAGCTAAAACTTGAAGCTTCCAAAATAACGTGAATCCAGCCCTTATCCACTGTGGTTCCTAACAACCATACCAAATATTTTCGCCGAATTTTCATCCTTTAAACGTCTAAGGATTACTAAATCTTTTAACTTAGCTAGAGAAAAATAACAACAAGTGTAAAAAATACAAATGCTCGAGCAGACAATATCCTCACTCATTTGCAATCACAGGCTTGACGTAGGAACCAAACATTAAAAATTCATCCCTTGCCAACTGAGTTAAGAGCCTTCTACCCAAGTTACCTGTGCTGCCACACAAATCCTCTTCACCAAATTGTACCACAAAAAAAAATAACAAAGTAAAAGATGGTGCACACTCATAAAACATAGGACAAAAGCTTAGTCAAAATCCAAGTGTAGATTACTGATAGCATAGCACCAACTGGTATAGTAACAGCCCATGAAGTCACAATTTCTTTCACAGTTTCTGATCTAACACTGTTAAGTCCTCTTGCAAATCCCACACCCATTACTGCACCAACAAGAGTGTGTGTTCCTGAGATAGGTAGTCCCAATTTTGAAGCAAACAAAACCACAGAAGCAGCAGCAAACTCAGCTGCAAATCCTCTAGTTGGTGTAAGTTCTGTTATTTTCTTCCCAATTGTAGCTATCACTCTATATCCCCACATCATTAACCCTGCAACAATTCCAAACCCTCCCCAAGCAAGAACATCGATCGGAATAACAATCTCACTTCCTCCTCCTGCAACACCTTGAAGAATAGCTAGCGCACCCGCCAAAGGACCTATTGCGTTCGAGACGTCGTTTCCACCGTGAGCAAATGACATGAAACATGCTGAGAGAACCTGCATGTAACCAAAGACTCCGTATACTATTTTGAGTTGAGTACCCTTTGGACCTTCAATATCAGATAGGAAGCCTATGTTTTGGTGTGTAGTGTCTTCTTTTGGCTCAGTTTGTTGTTGTGGAGTAGTTGACTTGTCAAGAAGATGTCCAAGCTGTTTTCTGATAGTTCTGTCAACTAGGAAAGCACCAAGAGTTCCACAGGCTAAAGCTTGGCTCAGAGCTATAGGAAATATCTTACTAAGAGGGAAAGCAGAAAAAGAAATTCCAGTTACACCTAGAAACACAGCAATTGGTGCTGCTCCAGCTGCTGCTTGGCCTGGATTAGGTGCACTGTACACAAACTGGATGGGGGGAAAAGATTAATGACTGAATAAGCAAAAATTTAACATATTATCCACATTGCAGTTTCAAATTTTGCAGATAACAGTTTCTTTGTAGCACTCACACCTCAGGTTGAAGACGTGCCCGATGTTCGACACTGACACCGACACCGACAATGACATTTCAAATACTTCCATTTTTCAAATTAAAATCGGGGCCTACGTGTCTGTGCCACTGCTTCATAAAGCAGTTTTCTTCAAGTCTTCAAGCCAAAAAAGTTAGAAAAAAAATGTGCAAATAATGTCGGTATTAATGATTCAAAATTGAAAGTCTTACATGCCATGCCATGTTATTCTATACCCCTTTTATGGTTTCTGACAACTGAATAGATCTTAACAGGAAAATCGAGTTCACTGTAAGTTAAAACTTGTTTAACATTGTCGTCCAATGATGCGACACCGTTAGATGAAGTTGAAAACTCGTGTTAAATTGAATTCATTAAATGATGTGGCAAAATTCATTGGATGATAACGGAACGAATAGTTGCATTGAAGAGCTTACCCTCCGGATGCATTTGTAGACAAGAAATGAGACAGCTGCTCCCATTAGTGGTGAGATAACCCATGAAGAAATCACCCTTGCAAGTGAACCCCAGAAAACAGCTCCAGCACCTCCATATACTAGACCAAACCCCACCATTGCTCCCACTATACAATGCGTAGTAGATACTGGCCAGCCATAATATGATGCACACTGCATACCACAAAATATTAAATGGCTGATTAAGTTCAGTGGACTGTTAGCATATATAACTAAAGATAATTTAGTTTTCTGTTGGACAAAACTACAAAAAAATGATCATTAATATCTTAGTGATGCTGTTTTTTTAACCTTTTGGTTCAGGTACGACACATTACCACAAGACCACCTCCCATAAAAATTTGAAATCTATCCTATCTTGAATACTTCAAAATCAAAACTGTACACTATAAAGATGTTAATGATATTTGTTGGTGGTAATGCTGCAACTAGGAATAACAAACAAACCAAAACAAAAGAAAATACTATAAAGATGATGATGTTGGGAAAAACAACATAGAGAAAATAAAACAAGCAAAATCGGACAAGAATTTAACGTAGAAAACTCCAACTCCAACAGAAGAATGGATGGTAATTGTGCAAGACTGGTGTGTCTAAACACTAAGCTTTAGGTTCAGTTCGCTTCACAAATCCTTTCAGAATGGATGCAAATGGTTGAGCATCGAATCTCCTTCAAGATACAATGGAGTTCCCTTAATATGGTTTACACACGCATACAAGCTTAACGTCGAATGTATTTTACATGATAATAATTCTCTAACTTCAATTTACGCATAAGAGCAAAGACAAAATGGTTGGGATAAATGAAATAGTGATGATTTTTGTATGCTTTTCTGCGTCGAGAGTGTCTCTATTTATAGGGAAATTCATACCATTTGGTGAAGGGAAACAACTCTCGAAGAGTTTCAAGATGGTTGATCTGAACCGCTAAGTGTTATTTTTCTGCTCCGTTAAAAAGCGGATACAAAACTAAAACTATCCACTGATAGGATACCTAGCTGGGAGGTTGTTATGTTTTGTTAGTAGGTAGTTATAAGTGGGAGTTAGTTAATAGTTAGTTAGATGAGTTAGTTAATAATTAGTTGGTTGAGACGACAATACCCCTCACTTGTATATAAGGAGATTCACTAGACTAGAGTGCAACATAGTTTTCTAAATTTAGACCAATTCTGTTGAATTACTTACAGGAATAATTCCAATATCACAAAGAAAAATTGAAAACTTTCAAAGTCTTAAATGAAATTGGCCAATTTCTTCTAATCCCTAAGAGAACTAATTGTTATGACCCAACTAAGAAAATTCAGAACAAGAACTCAGTAATACTAAATTACCTGCAACCAAGTACCAGCAGCAGCAAGTGAAGAAAGCAAACCAGCAAAGAGCAAAGAATCCTTCCCTTGAAAAACATTAGCAACAAGAATCCCTTTCTGCATTGTACTTGTAACATGAGTTCCCATCAACAAAGCTCCAGAAAATTCCAACACAGCAGCAGTTAAAACAGCTTGTCTAATTGTCAATGCACCAGATCCAACAGAAGTTCCCATAGCATTAGCAACATCATTAGCACCAATATTCCAAGCCATATAAAATCCAAACAACAATGTTGCATAAGACAACATTTTTGTCTTCAAAGCTAAACCTTGTCCTAAAGATGTCATAAAAAGAGGAAAAGTAAGTGCAGCTAATGCCATGCATATTGATATAGCTGAAGCTGTTCTTGATGATATGTTAAATGCTTTTGCCATTCCTGGTAACTCATTATTATGATTCTCTTTCTCTCCCCCTTCTTCACCTTCTGCATAAGATGATAAGGTTGCTAAAGGGTGTAAGAGTTTACTGTTTCTAAACCTTAAAATCGGAATAGAATTACCCTTTTGAAGAAAAATAGGTTTGACATGTAAACACTCTCTTAAAAACAAAGGAGAAGTGTTTTTAGATAAAAGGGTATCAAAGTTTCTAAGAAAAGGAGAAGAAGCTGTGGTGTGTTTGGTTAAAGAGAAACGACAAGAAGGATTCATAATGAACTATGAGAAGGAAATAAGTGTGTTATGGAATCTGTAAAGGATTATTTAGGAAGATTCTTTGTTGGTCATGGGGATGAGAAGGAAGAAGAAAATTGAAGAGTGGTAGGTGGAGAAAGAGTGAAGAGAATGTGGAAGAGAAGATTTTGATGTTTGCATATTTTTGTTGAGAGGTGAGAGTGGATTTGGATGCTTGCTTTAGCTGTGATGAGAATGAGTGGTGAATGGCGCTCTTGAAAATGCTCATGATGTTTACCAACCATATATCTATATTCCATTAGTTAGCAACAAAAATAGTTCACATATATTGTTGTTATTATGGTTGATATTTGGAAAATAGATTACTGTGGTAGATATTTGGAAAAATTAAACTGTGACATAGTAGCATTATCCCGAGCTAAATAGAGTATGACATGTCCTGATTCTCTGAGTTACACGTGTACAGATTGGCTTGCGTTGCTGTTATTGTGTTTCCTTTTTCATTTATTTTTGTTCTCCTTCATTTGTCTGCAACAAAATTATGTTCTCTTTCAATCACACTTAAAATGTGTACGGCTTATTTGTTGTGGGATAGTAGTATAGAAGTTGATTGAATAAGTGAGATAAATAAGTCAATCTCGGTCAATAAAGATGGGTCGAGATGCTATTAAGCTATGATGCTGAGATTGCTCTGTAGGATGTTTCGAGATGCGCTCCTTCGCATTGATCTGGCGAGGGCCGCACACACTTCGACGCTTAAGTCAGCTCAGAGAAAATGTGACAGGTAGTAATAAATGCGTACTTAATGCATTAATGAAGGGTGTATTTATAGGGGAATGTGCTAGATGATGCGGCTCGATTCATGCCACTGGATGATAGGGGACTAATCTCTACCGCCCATTGGGTCAGATAAGGATTAGCCTAATTCCTTGGACTGATTTGGGCCCATTCCAGAACAAGTTGTTATTTTGTTCTATGTTTATTTCGTAAGAAACTTGGTTGTAGTATATTAATCTATCATACGACCAAATAATAGTATAAAATGATACAAATAAAATAAAATAAAATAATTATCCATTTGACAAGATCATATATAAATTTCAAAATATATTTTTTATTAATTTAAATATGTATTCTTTATGTTTAGTTTCATTTTAAATTTTTTGATATTTTCTTAGAGTTAATTTTGTATGTTTTTACGTTAATTCATTTTTATAATTTAATTATTAATTTACTATTTTTAGTTATGTATCATTTTAATTCCATAAAAAAATTAGTTTTATATATTTAAAAAATTCTTATATTTTATAGTGTTTAAATATAAATATTTTACATCTTACTTTTTATTTTAATATTTTATATTTTATATTTTATTATATTTTGTTTAAATTTCATAAGGTGAATGCGTAAAATAACTTATTATCCTTTTATATTGGTTTCTATACGATCTTCATCAATATGGATTTTAATAACATAAAAATGATAGGATAAGTGACGGGATTGAGTTCTTGTTGCTTAACAAACACTAGACTAAAGTCAAGATATGATTAGATTATCCTATCATATCTCTCTTATCGCAACCATCAAAGAGATTCTCGGGGTTCTAGTAAGCATGGACTAGCAGGTTAGATGGTTCATAAAACACTAGTGAAAAAACAAGAAAAGAATGGGTATATTTAAGTCGGGTGCCAAAATATCCGACTTAAAATACGGACGCGGTGACAATTTTGTAATAAACTTGAGAAAAAATTTCAAGCGCTCAACTTCGAAGTCGGATGAAAAATAACATCCGTCTTTAAATGGGTAATTATTATTTTTGATTAATTTTTTTTTCTCCTCTTCGCGAACCATATTCACCTCATCGTCTTCGTTCAATCTCACTCTCATCGTCGTCTCCAATCTCACTCTCATCGTCGTCTCCGATCTCACTCTCATCTTCTCGGTTCTTGCTCTCATCATCACGATCTATTCTTCTCACCTGACATGGAAATCGTTTCTCACCTCGAAATGGAACTTGCATAAACGTTCGATTTTTGTTTCGGTTTCACCCTAATCGAACCCTAATATCTTCTCACAGCTCTCAAATCTGAAATTCTCTGCGATTTTGGTTTTCATAACACGAATTATGGCATTTTCTCAGCGCATATTCGAGAAATCCCTAATCGCTAATGTCTAATTCTCTGTGATTTTCTCAGGTTCACTCGTTCTCACAGTTTCTCTCGCCCTCTCTTCCTTCGTTCTCCATCTCTGGTTTTGGCTCGCTCTCCTTCTCTCTCTTCTCTGCCATGGCTTCCTCTACTCATTGTTAAGGTGAACCCTAATTTATCTTTCATAGTTTTGCTTTATTTTTCGTTTTCTTTTTGTGCAAAAGCTTATGAAGTTCTCAAATGTTACAGATCTTGAAGCTTCATAGTTTGAATCTCATTTTCTTCTTCAATTTCAGATTCAGAAGTTGATTTGAAGGTCCAGATCGAGAGGTTAGATATATTTGTCTTTGTTCTGATTTGGCTTATAGTTTGAAATTGATAGCTTCGTCTTCTTCGTGTCTTCAATTTCTGGTTGAAAGGAATAAAATCTTGAAAATCAGATTTGGAAACTGATTTTGTCTTCAATTTCATTTTGGTCCATATGTTGCTCTATCAGTTGGAGTTGCAAAGTTCTTAAAACTGTAATCAGGGTTCTATGAAACAAGCATTTTATAAAAGTCCTAGTTTATAAAAGTCCTATGAAACAAGCATTTTATACTTGCTGCCAACTGCCACTGATGGTTGGTGATGCAGAATCAGAAGTATGCTTCAATTGATGGTGGAACTAGTTGACATAAACTTGTGAAATAGCATCCAAGTCACATGTACTGTCAAAGAAGTAGTGTTATCATTGATCTTTGTGAATGTTTTGAACAGGGGTTACTGGTGCTGGAGCAGGATTAATCTCAAAGCATAGAAAAAGTCTTGGTCTTGCTAATGTTTCTGCTAACTATGCTGCTAATTTTGCTATTGTTGCTGGCTGCTATTGCGGTAACTTTTAGATTTTGTTTTCATAAGAGCCTTTGTTGTTTTAGCTTTGGAAAATTGTTGTCCTAATTGAATTTGATCATGCTGTTTGCGTATAATTAATTCTTTGTTTTTTTTTGAATCCTGTAATTGTAGTGATTTGATACTGTTTTGTTTTATGTTGATTTGGAATCTTGGATTGGTTTTAGTTGACATTATTATGTTATGATTTAGGAGAGAAAAACACATTTCATTGTAGAGAACTGTCATTACCTATGCAATGGGTTTACCAACCCTTCAATTCATGAAGGTAGTTTATAGCCTGGTCATTCATAACACATTGCCATGCTTTTATTTCAAATTTTCGATTTCTATTTTCAATTAGATACACATACTAGGTCACACATATTTGAACTTCCCCTGAGTTAAGTTTGTTTGAGTAACTCCTCTATTAGTAAGTGCCTCCTCTCAAGAAGTGCAAGATGTTTTGTTTGAGTAACTCTATTAGTAAGGGCCTCCTCTCAAAAAGTGAAAGATGTTACGTTGTCCTCTAGGGTGCTTCTTATATTTTCAAAGCACCCTTGCCATAAATTTTCCCATATAACTATGTTCTTGATTAGTTGCTCAGGTTTTTGATGAATATTGGAACATGGAGAATATCATGTTAGTTTCTTAATCGGATGCGTTCAAGTGTGGGAGTTTTTATTTAATGCAATCTCCAGCGGGTTTTCTTTTAATTCTTTAATCTGCAGAAGATGTTCATAATCATTATTTTATTTGATAACCAAAAGATTATTTACTTGCTGTATAATCATATAAATTCTTCGTTGCAGCTCACTAGCATTTATGGTATTCACGGGATTCTTGACATCAAGTACATTTGAATAGATTTGAAATATACAACAAAGCTTTCAGTTGTTAAATATGGCTGTTTATGTCATGTTGGTTTAAAACCTGTCTCTGTTTGGTGTGATTTGTTATTTCTTATATTGAGCTGCATGTTGTATGCAGGTTATGGCAACAATTTGTGAGGATTTGCCACCAGACAGCGTTGTGCTAATATATCTCTCAGCCTCAGGTTTACATTTGCTCTAATTTTTCAAGTTGATATCATCAATCTTCAAAATCATAGACACTAAGGTGCTTACCAAAGTGCCCGCACAACCTCTATCAATTTGTTAGAAATTCTAACCCTTCATAACATGACCATTTTCCCACTAATCTTCATAATGTATAAGAGGGTGAATAAGAGGAGAATAGAGTATATAGTTATGGAAATTCTGTCTTTATTCTTCCACCTTTTAATTCTGTGTAAATTTCTTTTCTTTGAATGAAGTAGATATTGATTATATTGTCTAAATATTTATTTGAATGATGTTATTTTATAGGTGAGCCTGCTTACTGATAATGGGAGCACCAATGATGACTTGAAGCTCCCTATTGGTGACAATCTGCTTACTCAGGTTTGTAGAAATCTATTGGTTTCTCTGTTGGATACATAGTCTGCAAAAGTATGTCAAAACATTTTCTATTTCTATTTCTTATTTTCACTTTTAATTGCAATTGTTTCATTCCGTTACAATTATTAGGGGCATCAATTTTCAGGCTCTTATCTCCATTTTCTTTATATCAATTGTTAGCAATTGTTATCTGTTAGTCCCATAATGTATCACTTTTTGCATTCTTATCTTGAGCTTATTATCGTTATTTTAGAACCATTATCGTTCTGATCTTGATTATAGCTTAAAAAACATTTTGATCAAGATCACATTTCTGTTTTGCTCTAGCTGGTCTAGTATGCTTAGAGCAAATTTTGCTATTTGAGACTAGTATGCTCAGGAAACATTTTGTTGTTGTTCGCTTGCAGGGCCTGTCATGTTTAGATAGTTCTCTGGGTTCACAAGCTCCCTATTATGATCTACAACATTTAGGATGTGAAGAATTAAATGTTAGTGCCTGCTTGACATTAAATTTATGCTTAAGAATGAACATGAATATAAACAGATCAATATACCTATAACTAACTTGTCCTTTGCTGATTATATCTTTGTTTTAGCGTATATTTTGGTACGAAATCTAAGAGTTTAACTCTATATTTAAGTAAAGTAGTTTAATTATCCATTTGTGTACGTGTCCCTCTTGCCTAGCTAAAATTGTAGTATTTTAATTATTTTAAAGTATGTGTAGGAAATAATTGTATAGGAAGGATGAACCAAAAAAAACATTACTTTTAAAGTCGGATATTCCTCTATACGGCTTTATACCCGACTTAAAACTAAGCTTTTAAAGTCGGATATTAATATCAATCCGACTTTAAATGTGTTCTAGAGAGGCCAAAAATAGAATATAATCAAACCTTTAAAGTCGGATGTATGAGTTTATCCGACTTAAAAACCGGATTTTAAAGTCGGATGCCCACTCGACTTTAAAATTTCAAACTTACTAAGTCGACGTGGTTAAAGTCGGATTAGGATCCGACTTTAAAAGCCCAAAATATCCGACTTTAAAACCCTTTTTTCCACTAGTGAAAGACAAACACTTTGGTGCACTCACACACAAAATCACACATCCTCCACCACCTTTTCACTACATCTCCTTCTCCATCTCCCTGGCAGAGAACAAGAGGTCTCCCTCCTCCTTTCTCTAATTAACAACCACCATGTACACATAGTGACCATCCCCACACCCTTCGCTAGTGACATAGTCTGTTTCTCCTTTCAGCAAGGAGTCAGTTAGAGTTAGTTGTATTGTTATGTTAACTAACTTGAGTTTGTTACACCACTTCATTGGCTATAAACAGCCTTGAAATTTTAGAATCAATAATGTGAATGAGAATAAGAATTCAGTCTTGTATATCATGTTCCCTTGTGTGTGAGTGCTCTCTAGGTCCTAGTACTTGCACTTGTATTTCTGCTGTGTGTGTGTGTGTTCCTTGCTGGATGGAAAGAATTCGGAACGTTGGAACATTCAAATGCAAGTTGTGTTTGAATTTCAAGAAGTAATAGAGATCATCAAGAATGGCTTCTCTGAGCTAGAGAGTAATGCCACAGAAGCTCAGAAGGCAAAATACAAAGATTGCAAGAAAAAGAATGGGAAGACTATGTATTTGATTCATCAAAGTGTTGATGAAGCTAACTTTTATAAGATCTCTACAACAACCAAGGCCAAAGATGCTTGGGACATTCTTGAAAAGTGCTACACTAGTGATGAAAAGGTAAAGAAGGTAAAGTTGCAAGTACTAAGTCTTGGTATCAAGGAAGCAAGACGAAATAAACTGCATCTTGTGTAATCAAGAGCAGAAACTGAATTGAATGAATAATCGTTATAGAGTTTGTTAGCAGGGAAGCTTATATACAAGATCAAAAGAATAATCTGATAACTAACTATTAACTATGATTCTAACTGTAAACTAACTATACAGGTTAGTTAACTAGATGTTAATTAAGTACATTCCTCCTAATATCCCCCCTCAAGTTGGACTGTGGAGATCACAAAGACCCAACTTGGTAATGAAGGATGAGAAGGCAGGAGCTGGCAGGGGTTTGGTGAACACATCTGCAAGCTGAGCTGTGGATGTAACTGGAAGCAGATGAAGGGTTCCTTTCTGTATTTTCTCACGAACCACATGACAATCGATCTCTATGTGTTTAGTCCGTTCATGAAAAGTGGGATTATGAGCAAGATAAATTGCAGATTTGTTGTCACAGTACACTGCGGTGGGACTGTGAATAGGAAAATGCAGATCAGTGAGCAAGTAATGCAGCCATTGAATTTCATAAGGTAAGCTAGCCAATGCCCTGTATTCAGCTTCAGAGGAGGATCTTGACACTGTGTTTTGTTTCTTTGATTTCCATGATATGACGGAAGAACCTAAGAATACACAATAACTAGTGATAGAGCGTCTAGTGGTGGGACAACATGCCCAATCGGAATCACCAAAACCAGATAATTGAAGTGGTGTGGAAGCTGAGAAAAATAGACCTTGAGCAGGAGCAGTTTTGAGATATCGCAGAACTCGAGTAGCAGCTATAAAATGAGATTGCAGTGGTTGTGCTACAAATTGGCTAAGTTGTTGTACTGCATAACAGATGTCAGGACGTGTAGTAGTAAGATACAACAGTCTTCCAATGAGCCTGCGGTAAGAGGAATCATCTAGGTAGGCTGTGTAACACCCCTTTTTCTAATAACCTTACTATTTAATAAAATCAGAGTTTCTTTTTTTTTTTGAAAACAATCTAAGCGAGTGCTACACTTACTTCATTAAATCAACAACTTCAATTTTCATTGTTCGGTTAAAACCACAAGATACATAGCACCATAAAAAAAACATTTAGTTCACATCGACTAAATTCAGTCACTACCAGCAGCGAAATAATAATTAAGTTCGAAAACAAAACCAATACATCACCAAAAATGGTCTAACAGTATAAAGACAACAACACTTAAGCATAAGACGCCCCCCGGTGCTACGTATCAGAGCATGACACTTCCTACCAAACGAAGGTATAAAGGTAACCTTCACTCGTTATTACCTGCACGTTGCCGACATAAGAAGCAACATAAAAGCAGTAGGGTGAGTCTCTTTTCATAATTAATAACATATGGAATTAAGCACTGCATAGGAAAAGGAAACCAGGCACACCGATTCACAACAATGGCAACAGTCACATCAACATTACATTTCCAAGCAGCACTACACAATACATGGTTATGCATGAAATGCAACCCAAACTCCACGGGCACATGCATGTCGGATCCGTCACCAAATACAAATAGGCCGTAGCCTCTGCTCACCAAATAAAATTAGGCCGAAGCCTCTGCTCACCAATAATGCACATGTTTTATGAGATGTTATGGAAATGCACCACCACACACCACACAATTCATCAAACTCACCATTAAATCAACTTACCGATTCAAAATTAGGCCGGAGCCTCTGCTCACCAATTAAAATTAGGCTGAAGCCTCTGCTCACCAATTAAAATTAGGCCGAAGCCTCTGCTCACCAATCACACCATAATACACTCACCAACTCAACCCACCACTCACACCAACACCAAATTCAATTAGGCCAATTTAGGATTTGACACGACATAGAGAAAGTACATAAAAATTGGAATTAGACACCTTGAACAACTTCAGTCCAGAACCACCAGTAAAAATAACTCATTTTTACATAAAACCAGAATATTCGAATAGACACCGAGATTAGCTTCGAAACGCATTTTGAAGCGTTAAATTTGGATAACCGAGTCAAAAGTTACATTAAAAACAAGTTTGGAAAAATTTAGGCAACATCCTGATTTTGGCGCCCAGCAAAAACTGGCGCAGGGCGCCTAGCGCCCAGGCACTGGCGCAGGGAAAACTGGCGCAGAGCGCCTAGCAAAACTGGCGCAGGGCGCCTAGCGCCCAGACACAGGCGCAGGAAAACTGGCGCAGGACGCCTAGCAAAACTGGCGCAGGGCGCCTAGCGCCCAGACACAGGCGCAGGAAACTGGCGCAGGGAACACGGCGCCCATGCACAAGGCGCCTTGCCAAAACACGCAATAAAACTCTTTTAGCTTCGAAATTAATTTTGCACGAGCCAAATGCTCAGAATAAGGGAACCCAACAACAATTTTGGCAAAATGTGACACGCCTCTTTGGCGCCCATGGACTAGGCGCCTAAGGCCAGAACAAACCACAACTCCTATGACTCCAAAAATTGTTTTGCACGAGCCATTTAACTTGGACATGAAAACCCAGTATCAATTTTCGCAAAATAAGCAACAGACAATGGGGACCCTTGGCGCCCATGGCACAAGGAACACTGCCAAATTGTTGACCCAGCACCTGAAACTGACTCTATTTGAGCCCAGGAACTCCCATACCGAATTTGAAAGCAAATCGAGCATCCGAACTCCGGGACCCTCGGTTCCCATGGTGCCTAGACACGAGCAACACAATTCTGCAACACAGACACATCACAAGGAAAACTGGCGCAGGGCACAGTGGCTGGGCGCCTGGTGCCCATGACTCAGACACAGAAAACAGCAACAAGGCTAATGGCGCCCAAGGCGCCTAGGAACCCCAAAAACCAGAATTTTTCTAATTCAAACACCAAATTAAATTCACCAAACACCCAATCGCATATATATAATCTAATTATCACCATGATCCTCAATTCTCACCAAACACACACCAACAAGGCATATACTCAAATACGTGACATGCAATTCACCTTAGCATCAATCAAGCATCAATTATGCGAATTCAACATAGGCAATTCCTAATCACACATCACAATGCTACGATTAAATCAACAACACACAATTCATTCATTAAAATCTTCCTAGAACCTAACCCTAGGCAATACTCATCACATAAATTATTAAAGATAAAAAGAGGACCCCCTAACCTCTTAGAAGTCGAAATTGCTAGGCAAGGCTCCAAGAAAATCACAAGGGAAGCTTCTTCCTTCTTGAGTGCTCACGTTTTCCTCCTCTTCCACTTGAGCCCTTCACGATTTTCTTCCCTCTCTCTTGGTTTTTGGCTTCGGCCTCCTTTCTTCTCCTCCCTCTATTCGCTTTCTTTTCTCTCTCTTTTTTTTTTTGTGTTGGATGACCAATGAAGGCTAAACCTCAAACCCCTAAGTTGAATTCGACCCTATGGCCTAACTAATGGGTCATGGGCTTACTAATGATTCATGGGCCCTTATTTACACCTCCTCAATTTCTCAAACACCTCCGAAATAAAATAAAACTCTAAATTAATTAATACTAGCCCTCACCTTATAAATAGGTCCAATTACCTCATATGTATTTATTTTATTATCTACCACCGTATAATTCCCAATTAATTAAATTAAATAATTCAATTAGATAACTAATTAAATTTGGGGTGTTACAACTCTCCCCCACTTACAAGAATTTCGTCCTCGAAATTTTCTCCTGCTAAAGCCAACACTCTTCCACTACCAACTACCGCTATCTAGACAACTGGTGCTACCTATCACGCTGATTACTATTGCTTTGATTACCGGCGGTAAGTGCTTGGGCGGCCGTCCCTCCTACTTGTTCAGCCAGGTAACTTCAAGCAGTAATAATCAGGCTCACTGTAACACCCTAAATATTTAATTAAGTTAATTAACTAAGTATTTAGGTATTTTGATTAATTTAATTATTTTAATGGATATAATTTAATTATTAGAAGTTATATTAATTATGTGGAGGTGTGGTATTAGGGATTTGGTGGCGACAACTAATTAGATAAAGGGCTTAAGCTGTGTTGGAGGCCCATGATCCATTGGATTGCGCATAAGTGAATTAGGATTGGGACTATGATGGGTCATTAGCGAAATTTTGAGAGAAAGACCTAGAGAGAAAGAGAGAGTGCGCCTTGGAGAGGAAAGAAAGAAAGAAATCGTGAAGAGAGGAGGGGAGAGGGAGCCGTACGGCGCACAAGGGAGGAGAAGAATGGCGCTTTGTTGCTGTTGGCTACGTGGTGATTTCTCGTCAAGAAGGTTTCGTGTTCATCATAATTAAGGTAAGGGGAGTCTCACATTATAAGGGTTTATATAATGGTTAGTATGTGGGAGGGTAGTTCTATGATGCCTAGGGTGTATTAGTTATTATGTTGAATTTCTTGTTGAACTGTTGGTGTTGTTGTGAATATAAGATGAGTTGTGATGTTTGTTGTTGGTGATTTATTGATGTTTGATGTTAATACCATGATTCACATGCTACATGTTGGTGTGATTTGCTTTTGTGTCATGTTTGATAATTCAGGAGGATTGGTAGGGATGATTAGCAATTAGTAATTTGAATTAATGATAATTGATTTGGTGATTGATTTGGTGGTCCAAAATTGGTGATTGAATTAACCCTTGATTTTGTGATAACTGAGATATTATTCATGTGGATTGGGACCTTAATTGATGGATGTTTTGGCAACAAATAATTGGAGGATTTAATAGGTGATCACGGTGATTTGATTTATATTGATGAGTCTGATTTTGGGAATTAATTTGGGGATTTAATTGGGCGAAAATCGGATTTTTGTAGTGTGCACTAGCCCTAGGCGCACACATGGGCGCCAAACCCGTAGCTGTCCTGAAAAATATTTTGACGTCCCTAAATTGTTTTGATCATAACTTTTGACTCGGGTGTCCGTTTTAAACGATTCGAAGTGCGTTGTAAAGCTTATTTAGACGCCCATCTGAATATTCTAATTTGGGGCTCATAAAACATTTTTCTAGAAAATTTAATTGTGGCGTTTCCTAAGTATGAAAGTGAAATGTTTACTCCATAATTTTAAAGATGTTGTTACATTATTTTTGAATGTGATTGTTTATGAAGAGTGGTGATATTAATATGGTGACTATGATGAATACACTCTATGAGTGTCATATGGTGATGATGATGAGTACTCCGGGTGAGCAAATTTTGGTGATTGCACATGTGTCCATAGTGTCTCATAGCATGTGCATCTTATGACGAATAGGCTTCGGCCTCTTAGTGACGGTGTGCCCATAGTGGCTTATTATGACGAGTATGGTACCATCATGCATATGCCCAGGTGTGGGTTGCATTTTCATACATATGCATAAACACGACGCGTTTTGCTTGTGATGTGTTTTTGACGTTGGTTGCCGATGCTGCTCTGTGATGGTTGTAATGCGACGTTAAGTGTGCCGTGGTAGTTATAGATATTGTCCTCTAATATATTGATTATTATATATGCCTTTATGCTGTTTGAAGACTCACCCTTTCTGCTTGGAATGTTGCTCTACTGTGGCAACGCTGCAGGTATCCGCGAGTGAAGGTCATGCTGCCTTCCTTGATAGCTGTTGGGATGTTTTGAGTCGCTCTCTGATACTGTAACACCTAGGGGGCGTGGGTGAAGTTTGTTGAATTATTTAACTGGCTGTTTAATGATTTTATTGATGTTTTGAGACGTGTCTGAGGGATTTTGGCGAGTTGCTATTTTTATTCCGCTGTGACGAAATTTTTCAAAGTCTAAATTTCATGACGAATGATGCATAAACCTTTACGAGTGACAATGACGAGTTTTATTTATGACGATGTGGCACTTCTTTTCTATTCATTCAAATTAATTTTTGTGAAAACAATTTACTCTGATAAATGACGTGTAATTTATGGGGTAGAAAAGGGGTGTTACATTAGTGGTATCAGAGCAATGGTTGGTCCGTCCGGTCATGTCGTCGAGTCGTTGTGTCAGATAGTGACCAACTGTTGTCTTTCAGTGCTGACCATTGTTTATGTTGCAGGTACGCCAAAAGTTTCCATTGGTAAGTGAACTAGTGGGGGAGATGTCCCTACTAGCGTTGTGTGCCGTATTGTGTTTTCGGTGTGTGAATTGTGTTTGTTTGTTGTGGTCCTTATTGTTGACCTCCTTGCTGCGTGTTTCTAAATGATATGCTCTGTTGTTTAAATGCTCACATGTGTTTTGGTTGGTATTGAGCTCGGTGTACCTTGCATCATGTTCCAATTAATTGCTGTGTGTTGTAAAATGTTAGATTGACATGTACTCAGATGCTCTTGTAATTGCTGTTTGTTGTTAAATGTTAAATTGACTTTTACTTGCATATGTACTCGCATGCTCGTGTATTTGTATAGTATGATATTAAATGCTCACCATCCTGATGTTTGTTTGTCCCTTGAGTGTAAACCGACATAATGCATTTTAAAAGATAATTACCTTTGTTTGCCTGACCTTGTTATGTGTATCTGCTGTGCATATATGCTACTGGTAGTTTACCTTGTTGCCTGTTACTCGCATGTGTTGATTCGTCCAAACTGTTTTTTTTATTGGTCGACGCTAAACCTCTACGAAAACTCTGCAATGTGTTTAGATGTTTGCAAACTGAATGTGTTGTCAAATTATTTTATGGACTATTTTAAGTTATTGATGCACTAATAACTGCCATGGTGTTTTAATCATTACAAGTGAAAACGTTTTCATTCAAGTACTATAATTTTGCCCTCAATTCCTTTTTGAAAAATTGCAACCTGATGTAAATATTTTAGCTGAGAACTACCACCTCATTGAGTTACTATTTTAACTTGCCTAATTTCCTCAAAGTGTAATCTTGCATGCTCGAGTTTTATAACAAAACTTTTGGTTGATTCTTCTTGATTTGTCCATGTGGTTTTGAAAATCTAAAAGTGTAAAGTAATTTCTGAAATTGTTTTGAACCTCCATTAAACATTTTTACGGTTGGATACCGAGATTAGTATTGAAAATTATTTTATAAACACTAATCGTGTGTAAAGCTTTTACTGTAGTATGCTAATTGTTAAAGTTGATGTTTAATTGATTGATTGATGTGTATTTTGTGTTAGTAAAAAGTTGAGATGTAGTGCGTAACACTGTTTCGGTTTTCGTGAAACTGGGACTGTTCGGCCAGTCCAAAAATTTCGTGTTTAATTGTTTGTGAAAATAGATTTCATGCCGGTCGTTTTGGTACCGGTTTCGTTCAATTTGGAGTTGCGTAGCTCTAGTTATAGGCTCCACAAGTGAGGTGAGTAATCTGGGAGCATTCTGGACATAGGTTCTGTATTTTTTTTAAACTGGAAACCTTTCGTTTGTCCAAAAATTATGGAACATTTTTTTTAGGGAATAGACTTAATTCTGGTAATTTTGGCTTTGGTTTGGTCGCATTTGGAGTAGTATAACTCCATTTATGGGTCTCGCAAGTTAGGGTAAAATTCTGGGGACCGTCTGGACATAGGGTCAATGTTTTGATTGTGGTGTTTTCAAATGAACTCCTTTTCGAATGAATCCAATTTCTTTGAAAAATAGACAAAATGATTTACTGTCTAGGCTGAAGTTTCGTGTTATTTGAGTTTGTTTTGGGCATTGTAGAAGAGTCACAACTTTGGACACAGTCGCTGCCCCATTTTCTGGACCAGCTGCCTTGTTTGTGAAAACTGTGCTATTCGACTCATCATTTTGAAATTCTAAAAATATAGCCAGAAACTAGACTTCGTAAGTTTTCCGTAGAGGGGTTGTTTTCAAAATTCCGATGTCGTTTGGTAGGGTAAATAAATTGTTGAAGTTTACGTGCGGGTGCTGGAATTTCATGCGTTGCCTAGTTTGTGCTGTCACTGTAACGGAAAAATGTTTTCGCAATATCTTTTGACCCAGGAGTCCGAATTGAGCAAACTAAAATGTTTCGGAAAGCTTATTCAGAGGCCTAACTGAATATTCTAATTTCAAGGCAAAATTGACTGTTTCTGGTGTCTTTGGTTTTTAAATGTGTCGTTTGTTTTTAAATGGTTAAGTGTTGCCTGCCGGTCCGTGGTTGTTGGTAGTTGGGCGCCCGTGTGGCTGCCCCGGTGGCTTAGTGCCCCATTGTTGTTGTTGTTGTGTTGCCGGAGGCTTAGTGACCCACGTTGATTGTGGTGTTGTCGGTGCCTTAGCACCTGTTGTCGGATCTGGGATAGTTGGTCCCGGAGTTTTGTCTCCACATTGTTTGTACGTTGTCGATTTGGGCGTCGGCCCTGTCGTGACTGTTGTTGTTGTTGTGTATGGTTGCTGTTGTGCAGGTTGGTCATTATTGTGATGCTTATTGACTGTTGGGTCAATAGTTGATTCTCGGGATGATAATTCCCGTTGTGAGTAGTACCGTTGTTTTGTTATTGCTTTGTGGTTGCTCGTTAATGATGATGACGTGGTTGATCGTATTGATATTAATTATGTTGATGTTTATGTGTTGTCTTGGGTACCGCCGAATGGCCCAAGCTAGGTTGTTTTGTTGAAGGTACCGCCGAATGGCCCGAAAATGCTTTAGCGAATTGTGTGTTGTAGGCCTATGGCCGATGTTGTGGTTTTGTTGTTGTTGATGTCGCCTGAGTGGCAAAGATAATTTTGATGTTGCCTATTATGTGGCTTGTTTTTGCAATTATTATGCACTCCGTGAACTTCGTGGTGATGCTGTGATGAGTGATATTTTTCGTTATCCTTAAGGGTAGATGAGTGAAGTAGAATGCAAGTCGGTTTATCAGAGTAGCGCAGCAGGTTTAGTCGCAAAGCGTTGAGGCGACGTTATTTGGGTAGTGTGAGGGTGTTCGCGTCGGTAGAAAATTTCGAGGACGAAATATTCTAAGTGGGGGAGAGTTGTAACACCCTAAATATTTAATTAAGTTAATTAACTAAGTATTTAGATATTTTGATTAATTTAATTATTTTAATGGATATAATTTAATTATTAGAAATTATATTAATTATGTGGAGGTGTGGTATTAGGGATTTGGTGGCGACAACTAATTAGATAAAGGGCTTAAGCTGTGTTGGAGGCCCATGATCCATTGGATTGCGCATAAGTGAATTAGGATTGGGACTATGATGGGTCATTAGCGAAATTTTGAGAGAAAGACCTAGAGAGAAAGAGAGAGTGCGCCTTGGAGAGGAAAGAAAGAAAGAAATCGTGAAGAGAGGAGGGGAGAGGGAGCCGTACGGCGCACAAGGGAGGAGAAGAAGGGCGCTTTGTTGCTGTTGGCTACGTGGTGATTTCTCGTCAAGAAGGTTTCGTGTTCATCATAATTAAGGTAAGGGGAGTCTCACATTATAAGGGTTTATATAATGGTTAGTATGTGGGAGGGTAGTTCTATGATGCCTAGGGTGTATTAGTTATTATGTTGAATTTCTTGTTGAACTGTTGGTGTTGTTGTGAATATAAGATGAGTTGTGATGTTTGTTGTTGGTGATTTATTGATGTTTGATGTTAATACCATGATTCACATGCTACATGTTGGTGTGATTTGCTTTTGTGTCATGTTTGATAATTCAGGAGGATTGGTAGGGATGATTAGCAATTAGTAATTTGAATTAATGATAATTGATTTGGTGATTGATTTGGTGGTCCAAAATTGGTGATTGAATTAACCCTTGATTTTGTGATAACTGAGATATTATTCATGTGGATTGGGACCTTAATTGATGGATGTTTTGGCAACAAATAATTGGAGGATTTAATAGGTGATCACGGTGATTTGATTTATATTGATGAGTCTGATTTTGGGAATTAATTTGGGGATTTAATTGGGCGAAAATCGGATTTTTGTAGTGTGCACTAGCCCTAGGCGCACACATGGGCGCCAAACCCGTAGCTGTCCTGAAAAATATTTTGACGTCCCTAAATTGTTTTGATCATAACTTTTGACTCGGGTGTCCGTTTTAAACGATTCGAAGTGCGTTGTAAAGCTTATTCAGACGCCCATCTGAATATTCTAATTTGGGGCTCATAAAACATTTTTCTGGAAAATTTAATTGTGGCGTTTCCTAAGTATGAAAGTGAAATGTTTACTCCATAATTTTAAAGATGTTGTTACATTATTTTTGAATGTGATTGTTTATGAAGAGTGGTGATATTAATATGGTGACTATGATGAATACACTCTATGAGTGTCATATGGTGATGATGATGAGTACTCCGGGTGAGCAAATTTTGGTGATTTCACATGTGTCCATAGTGTCTCATAGCATGTGCATCTTATGACGAATAGGCTTCGGCCTCTTAGTGACGGTGTGCCCATAGTGGCTTATTTATGACGAGAAAACAGTGACGGTGTGCCCATAGTGGCTTATTATGACGAGTATGGTACCATCATGCATATGCCCAGGTGTGGGTTGCATTTTCATACATATGCATAAACACGACGCGTTTTGCTTGTGATGTGTTTTTGACGTTGGTTGCCGATGTTGCTCTGTGATGGTTGTAATGCGACGTTAAGTGTGCCGTGGTAGTTATAGATATTGTCCTCTAATATATTGATTATTATATATGCCTTTATGCTGTTTGAAGACTCACCCTTTCTGCTTGGAATGTTGCTCTACTGTGGCAACGCTGCAGGTATCCGCGAGTGAAGGTCATGCTGCCTTCCTTGATAGCTGTTGGGATGTTTTGAGTCGCTCTCTGATACTGTAACACCTAGGGGGCGTGGGTGAAGTTTGTTGAATTATTTAACTGGCTGTTTAATGATTTTATTGATGTTTTGAGACGTGTCTGAGGGATTTTGGCGAGTTGCTATTTTTATTCCGCTGTGACGAAATTTTTCAAA
The DNA here is from genome assembly GCA_039519185.1 of Astragalus membranaceus. Classification (NCBI taxonomy): domain Eukaryota; kingdom Viridiplantae; phylum Streptophyta; class Magnoliopsida; order Fabales; family Fabaceae; genus Astragalus; species Astragalus membranaceus. Next base: position 119,135,429 of record CM076846.1, read on the forward strand.
GTTTAAATTTCATGACGAATGATGCATAAACCTTTACGAGTGACAATGACGAGTTTTATTTATGACGATGTGGCACTTCTTTTCTATTCATTCAAATTAATTTTTGTGAAAACAATTTACTCTGATAAATGACGTGTAATTTATGGGGTAGAAAAGGGGTGTTACACTCACTCTCTACTCCGCTGCGCCACTCTGATAGACTAACTTGCATTCTACCTCACTCATCTACCCTTAAGGATAACGAAATACATCAATCATCACAGCATCACAATGGAATTCACAGAGTGCATCACAGTCGTACAACAGGCCACATAATTTAACGACACGACAACAGCATCAACAAACAATTTTTTCCACTCAGGCGACATCAACAACGACAAACCATCAGCAAAGCAACATCATCAACAACAACAACGCATGGGGCATAGTAGCGCCGTACTAATCAATAATGGCCATCGGCCCACAACAACAAATCAACAACAATATAACTTGGGCCATTCGGCGGTACCCAAAGCAACACATAAACATCGACATTATTAACGAGGCAACCACAAGCAACAACAAAGCAACAATGCAGAGACAACTCCGGGACCAACCATCCCATAATCAATAACACATCAGCAACTTCGGGCAGCAAGGCGCCGACACTGCAACAACGATCTAGGGCACTAAGCCACCGACAACACTACAACAATTTAATTCGACCGACACGCCTAAAAATCAATGACACCAGAAACAGTCAATTTTGCCTTGAAATTAGAATATTCAGTTAGGCCTCTGAATAAGCTTTCCGAAACATTTTAGTTTACTCAAATCGGACTCCTGGTTCAAAAGATATTGCAAAAACATTTTTCCGATACAATGACAGCATAAACCAAGCAACGCAGGAAATTCCAGCACTCACACATAAACTTCAACAATTTATTTACCCTATCAAACGACATCGGAATTTAGCAAACAACCACTCTACGGAAAACTTACGGAGTCTAGTTTCTGGCTATATTTTTAGAATTTCAAAATGACGAGTCGAATAGCACAGTTTTCACAAACAAGGCAGCTGGTCCAGAAAATGGGGCAGCGACTGTGTCCAAAGTTGTGACTCTTCTACAATGCACAAAACAAACCCAAATAACACGAAACTTCAGCCTAAACAGTAAATCATTTTGTCTAGTTTTCAAAGAAATTGGATTCATTCGAAAAGGACTTCATTTGAAAACACCACAATCAAAACACTGACTCTATGTCCAGACGGTCCCCAGAATTTTATCCTAACTTGCGAAGCCCATAACTGGAGCTATACTACTCCAAATGCGACCAAACCAAAGCCAAAATGACAAGCGTTCGGTCTAGTTTTTTTTTTAAATTGTAAGTTATATGATTTATCAACCAGTAAAACAGTCCCAGTTTAGCTGAAAGTCAAACCTACTTAGAAAGTGCCTACACAGTGCGCTTAGCAACAAATTAAGCATCTAAGCAGCCACAAATTCAGCCATCAAGCATAGTTTAAACTCCCCAATAATCATACACCAACCAATTAAAATACATCAATCACTTCAACACACTCGCTATGTAAATTACGAGCAATACATATTCCACATAAATCAAACAATACGTAGAGCACGCCAATATTTCTGAACCAATTTAAACATCATAGAGCACACAAGGTTTCATACATACTAATACATTTTTGCTCCCAAAGAAACCCAATACTAGTTTTCAAAATCGCCGTCAAATCATTTTTGACAAGGTTTTTAAAATCGACACAACAACAAATCATTACTCTTTTCCAAATAAAACCAACTAGAAAAATCATTCTCCAATCCAACCAAACTTCACCTCCATACTTCCTCATTTAAAACCCTAAGTCAAAATAATTTACTTCCTTTGATCAACACCCACGTTCATTCATTAAAAATAGATTTCATTACTAATTTTAGTATCCAACCGTAAAATCGTCCATTAGACATTTCAAAAACAATTTCAGAAATCATTTTATTTTTCAGATCTCAAAACCACATGACACGATTCAAGAAGTAACAACCAAAAATTTTCATAAAACCCAAGCATACAATATCAAACCCCAAGTAGCATGGAAATTACAAAACAATTCATGAAGACCCTACACGTACAACACTGCATGTCAAAACAATCAGGAACAACACCAAAAATAAACAACTAACGCAAAAGATGTCATAATTCCTTAAAATAAATACACACGTACAACACTGCATGTCAAAACAATCAGGAACAACACCAAAAATAAACAACTAACGCAAAAGATGTCATAATTCCTTAAAATAAATACAGACAGTCTCATCATGGGAAACAATTATAAATCAAGGAACATCAAAACTCAACATTTTTAAGCATGGACGACATCACTTAGAGTGATCAAAACATTTTTGTGTGTCGGGTAACAGCTTGACGTAATTCACCAAAACAATTTTCACAATGCACTTAGACTCCACATCAAGATACACCACCAAAGAGTTCATACAAGACCTAGCGTCGAAACAATTTTAAACCAGTCGAAACACATGTAAATATTAAACAACAAGGTAAGTTAATGAAAACCACACAAATGAAGTCAGAATTCGTCCCACAAGAAAGTTAAAGAACAGCAACCAACCACAGGGACACAAAGTTCACACACAGAAATGCAGTACAACACACAGTACCAGTAGGGGCATCTCCCCCACTAGTTCACTTACCAGTAGCAACTCTTGGCCTTCCTGCAACACAAATATTGGTCAGCACTTAAAAGACAACAGTTGGTCGTACACCGACACAACGACTCGACGAACTGGCCGGACGGACCAACCATTGCTCTGATACCACTAATGTAACACCCCTTTTTCTAATAACCTTACTATTTAATAAAATCAGAGTTTCTTTTTTTTTTGAAAACAATCTAAGCGAGTGCTACACTTACTTCATTAAATCAACAACTTCAATTTTCATTGTTCGGTTAAAACCACAAGATACATAGCACCATAAAAAAAACGTTTAGTTCACATCGACTAAATTCAGTCACTACCAGCAGCGAAAAAATAATTAAGTTCGAAAACAAAACCAATACATCACCAAAAATGGTCTAACAGTATAAAGACAACAACACTTAAGCATAAGACGCCCCCCGGTGCTACGTATCAGAGCATGACACTTCCTACCAAACGAAGGTATAAAGGTAACCTTCACTCGTTATTACCTGCACGTTGCCGACATAAGAAGCAACATAAAAGCAGTAGGGTGAGTCTCTTTTCATAATTAATAACATATGGAATTAAGCACTGCATAGGAAAAGGAAACCAGGCACACCGATTCACAACAATGGAAACAGTCACATCAACATTACATTTCCAAGCAGCACTACACAATACATGGTTATGCATGAAATGCAACCCAAACTCCACGGGCACATGCATGTCGGATCTGTCACCAAATACAAATAGGCCGTAGCCTCTGCTCACCAAATAAAATTAGGCCGAAGCCTCTGCTCACCAATAATGCACATGTTTTATGAGATGTTATGGAAATGCACCACCACACACCACACAATTCATCAAACTCACCATTAAATCAACTTACCGATTCAAAATTAGGCCGGAGCCTCTGCTCACCAATTAAAATTAGGCCGAAGCCTCTGCTCACCAATTAAAATTAGGCCGAAGCCTCTGCTCACCAATCACACCATAATACACTCACCAACTCAACCCACCACTCACACCAACACCAAATTCAATTAGGCCAATTTAGGATTTGACACGACATAGGGAAAGTAAATAAAAATTGGAATTAGACACCTTGAACAACTTCAGTCCAGAACCACCAGTAAAAATAACTCATTTTTACATAAAACTAGAATATTCGAATAGACACCGAGATTAGCTTCGAAACGCATTTTGAAGCGTTAAATTTGGATAACCGAGTCAAAAGTTACATTAAAAACAAGTTTGGAAAAATTTAGGCAACATCCTGATTTTGGCGCCCAGCAAAAACTGGCGCAGGGCGCCTAGCGCCCAGGCACTGGCGCAGGGAAAACTGGCGCAGAGCGCCTAGCAAAACTGGCGCCGGGCGCCTAGCGCCCAGACACAGGCGCAGGAAAACTGGCGCAGAGCGCCTAGCAAAACTGGCGCAGGGCGCCTAGCAAAACTGGCGCAGGGCGCCTAGCGCCCAGACACAGGCGCAGGAAACTGGCGCAGGGAACACGGCGCCCATGCACAAGGCGCCTTGCCAAAACACGCAATAAAACTCTTTTAGCTTCGAAATTAATTTTGCACGAGCCAAATGCTCAGAATAAGGGAACCCAACAACAATTTTGGCAAAATGTGACACGCCTCTTTGGCGCCCATGGACTAGGCGCCTAAGGCCAGAACAAACCACAACTCCTATGACTCCAAAAATTGTTTTGCACGAGCCATTTAACTTGGACATGAAAACCCAGTATCAATTTTCGCAAAATAAGCAACAGAAAATGGGGACCCTTGGCGCCCATGGCACAAGGAACACTGCCAAATTGTTGACCCAGCACCTGAAACTGACTCTATTTGAGCCCAGGAACTCCCATACCGAAGTTGAAAGCAAACCGAGCATCCGAACTCCGGGACCCTCGGTTCCCATGGTGCCTAGACACGAGCAACACAATTCTGCAACACAGACACATCACAAGGAAAACTGGCGCAGGGCACAGTGGCTGGGCGCCTGGTGCCCATGACTCAGACACAGAAAACAGCAACAAGGCTAATGGCGCCCAAGGCGCCTAGGAACCCCAAAAACCAGAATTTTTCTAATTCAAACACCAAATTAAATTCACCAAACACCCAATCGCATATATATAATCTAATTATCACCATGATCCTCAATTCTCACCAAACACACACCAACAAGGCATATACTCAAATACGTGACGTGCAATTCACCTTAGCATCAATCAAGCATCAATTATGCGAATTCAACATAGGCAATTCCTAATCACACATCACAATGCTACGATTAAATCAACAACACACAATTCATTCATTAAAATCTTCCTAGAACCTAACCCTAGGCAATACTCATCACATAAATTATTAAAGATAAAAAGAGGACCCCCTAACCTCTTAGAAGTCGAAATTGCTAGGCAAGGCTCCAAGAAAATCACAAGGCAAGCTTCTTCCTTCTTGAGTGCTCACGTTTTCCTCCTCTTCCACTTGAGCCCTTCACGATTTTCTTCCCTCTCTCTTGGTTTTTGGCTTCGGCCTCCTTTCTTCTCCTCCCTCTATTCGCTTTCTTTTCTCTCTTTTTTTTTTGTGTTGGATGACCAATGAAGGCTAAACCTCAAACCCCTAAGTTGAATTCGACCCTATGGCCTAACTAATGGGTCATGGGCTTACTAATGATTCATGGGCCCTTATTTACACCTCCTCAATTTCTCAAACACCTCCGAAATAAAATAAAACTCTAAATTAATTAATACTAGCCCTCACCTTATAAATAGGTCCAATTACCTCATATGTATTTATTTTATTATCTACCACCGTATAATTCCCAATTAATTAAATTAAATAATTCAATTAGATAACTAATTAAATTTGGGGTGTTACAGGCTGCAGAATCTGTGTTGCTGAGCTTAACAGAGGGATCACTAGGAGTGGTGACTGGTTTAGTTGCCAAATGACCACTGTCTTGAAGCAAGTCTAATGTATACTTGCGTTGATTAAGTATTATACCAGCCTTTGATCTAGCAATTTCTAAACCAAGGAAAAATCGCAATTCTCCAAGGTCTTTAATTCTGAATTTTGCATCTAACAGTGCCTTGACAGCATTAATTTCTTCCATAGAATTTCCAGCTAGAACAACATCATCCCCATAAACAAGAAGAACTGTGATTGAGCTGTCAGAAGATTTAGTGAAGAGAGAATGGTCTGCCTGAGACTGAATGAACCCTAGTGACAGCAAAGTAGTGGTGAGTTTGTGGTTCCATTGGCGACTTGCTTGTTTGAGGCCATATAAGGATTTATTCAATCAACAATCTGGACTGGACAGAGTGCTGTTGGAGGAAGAAAAACCCTGTGGAAGGGTCATGTAGACCTCTTCATTAAGATCTCCATGCAAGAAAGCATTGTTGACGTCCAATTGTTCCAAGAACCAATTCTTGGCAGCAGCTAAAGCTAATAAAACCCTGACTGTGATGAGTTTAGCCACTGGACTAAAGGTATCAAAGTAATCTACTCCTTCGATTTGTGTGTAACCCTTGGCTACTAAGCGTGCTTTGTATCTCTTAATAGTGCCATCAACATGATATTTAATTTTGTAGACCCATTTACAGTCAATAGGTGTTTTACCTGGGGGCAATTTAACAACTGACCAAGTATTGTTTAAGTCAAGAGCTTGTAACTCTCCCTTCATAGCCTTTTTCCAACACTCATGTTTGGAGGCTTGAAGGAATGTGTGTGGTTCAGAATTAACAGTAACAGCAGAGCAAAAGTTATTATAAGCAAGAGAACAGTTTTGATAAGACAGAACTGAGGCTAAAGGATAAGTAATGGAAGTGGAAATACTTGAGGGAGTATCAGTACAGCTGGAGAGATTACAGTGATATTCTTCCAAATATCTAGGTTTCGTAATTGTTCTTTGTGAATGTCTCCTAGCTGTAGTGTTTTGATTATGTAAAGAAGGTTCTGTATTTGATGGTGAGCGCTCTGTGTTTGGTGAAGGTTCTGTGTTTGATGATGGAGAAGACAAAGATGTATGAGGTGGAATGGGGTCAAAAACAAGATCAGAGGGTGTGGAACCTACTGGTACAGGTTCTGAAGTATTAGATGTGGTCGTTTTGACAGATAAAGGGAAGTGTGTTTCATAAAATATGACATTTCTTGAAGTGAGCAATTGATGTGAAATTAAATCATATAGCAAAAATCCTTTGATTCCATCAGTGTATCCTAAGAAAACAGTTTTCCTGGCACGAGGATCAAACTTACTTCTATTAGCATGAAGAGTTGAGGCATAGGCTAGGCAACCAAAGATTTTGAGGTGTATTTGTGGTGGTGGTTCATTGAATAGGATCTGATATGGTGAGGTGTCTTGGAGGAGAGGTGTTGGGATTCTGTTAATGATGTGAACTGAATGTTGGATAGCAAAGTTCCAAAGATTGGGTGGTAAATTGGATTGGAAGGATAAAGCACGAGCAACATTTAAAATGTGTTGATGTTTACGCTTAACTGTGCCATTTTGTTGAGGTGTTTCAACACATGAACGTTGGTGGATGCTTCCTTTTGAGGAAAGAAAATCATGCATGAGAAATTCTGGTCCATTGTCACTCCTTAGACATTTTAACTTGGTATTAAATTGTGTTTCAATGTAGGTAATGAATTTGGTGAGGTGGGATCTAGTTTCAGCCTTAGTTTTCATCATAATGACCCAAGTGAAACGAATAAAGTCATCAACAAGAGTAAGAAAATACTTATGACCTAGAATGGATGGATGCGAATAAGGGCCCCAAATATCAGCATGTAGCATATCAAATATTTTAGTGGTTTTGGTTATACTATTAGGAAAATGAAGTTTTCTTTGCTTAGCAAAGTGGCAAGTATCACAAGGAAGCTTGAGGTTTTGGAATTTAATAAAGGGAAATTGATGAGACATGCATTGGTGTCTATTAAGGGGAATATGTCCTAACCTCATATGCCATAGAGAAGATTCAGAATCAACAGAATTTAAATTGCAAACAGAAATGTCATTTTTATTATTGAAAACAGAATCAATACATGGTGTAGGGACTGGTTTGGTTGTTTCTGGTATATTGACGAGTGTACATCTTTTGTTTGTGAAGGTGGTGGTGTGTCCTAGGGTAGCAGTGTGTGTGTGATTACAAACAGAAGTGCATTTAGGAAGAACAGATTCACACTTAGCTATTTCAAGATTAATCCTGTAAAGTCCACGAATGAGTTCAGCTGTACCAATAATCCTCCTTGTATTCCCCTGCAAAATAAGTAGAGCATTGATGTCAAAGAATGCAGAGCAATTACTAGTCTTAGCAAGTTGAGGACCTGACATTAAATTGGCATGGAAATTTGGTATGTAAAGGACATTGTGAAGGGTTAGGTCATTTGTAAAATGCACACTGCCTGCTAAATTGGCAATTGTCATGGTTTTATTTGGTAAACTAATTTGAATAGGTTCTATAGGAAAGCAATTTGATAAGAGTTGTAAATTGTAGGTTATGTGGTCAGGAGCTCCTGTATCAACAATCCAAGAATCAACATCATTACTAGAAGAGAAGGGATTACCAAAGCCATCATTGGAGTGAGTATTGCAGGCAATTGTTGAGTTGGCAAAGTGCAAGGGAGTCACAACAGTGTTGGCAGAGTGGGATGTGGATGCCTTCTGCTTTGAGGCTTGAAGTAGCTCCATCAAACTTTGATATTGTTTAGCAGATAGGAAAATGCTGCCCTTAGCATTACCACCAGTAACTTTCTCTTCTTCTCCCTCAGCATTGACAGCATTAGCAGATGAGTTGGAGCCACTGTTGTGCATTTTATTCTGATAACCAGGTGGGAAACCGTGAAGAAAGTAATAAGAGTCCACAGTGTGATTGGTTTTCCCACAGTTAGTACAAAGTCTGTTACCACCTTGAGTTCTTCCTCTACCACGGCCTCTTCCATTATTGTAACCTCCCCTGCGATTCTGGAATTGCTGTGTATTGACAGCGTTGGCCTGGGTAGTTACTGCAGAGGTAGGTTTGGTGCTGCCAGCATCTATATCAGAAGCAATAGGTGTATGAAATTGTCGTTCTTGTTGAATAACCATTGAGAAAGCCTTGGCAATCGGTGGGAGAGGATCCATCATCATAATTTGTGACTTCACATGTGAATATTGTTCATTTAATCCTTTTAGAAATCTAATAGTATAATCTTGATCTCTAAAAGTACACATAGATTACAAAGCGCCACAGGAGCATTGTATCGAACACTTACAAGACGGAAAGGCGCGAAAATTTTCCAATTCATCCCACAGCCCCTTTAATTCAGTATAGTATTCAGAAATTCCAAGATTACCTTGCGAGAGACGGAAGATATCTTCCTGCAGATCCGCAATGCGAAATATATCGCCTTGATCGAAGCGGTCGTGGAGATCCTTCCACGCATCATATGCTTTGTCAAAATAGGTGAGGGATTTCTGAACGTTCGCTGAGACAGAACGCTGTATCCATGAGAGCACCATGCTGTTGCTACGCGTCCATTGATTGAACATGGCATCATTTTTCGTTGGACTCTTGAAGGTTCCGTCAACAAAGGAAAATTTGTTTTTGGAAATCAAGCTCATACGCATGGAATGAATCCATGGTTGAAAGTTCTTCGTTCCTTCAAGAACTGGTGTTACTAATGAAGCTGCTGGTGTTTCACTTGGATGTAGATAAAATGGATTTGCATTGTTGCTGGCCAAATCCGCATAGGTTGAATAACTCTGATTCATCGTCGTCATTGCAAAGAATGTGAAATCGCTGCGCAATCGAGAAGAATTGAAGAAACAGAAATTGTGCGAAACCGAAAAGGAAACAAAAGGATCAAATTCGAAGAGGAAATGAGGGTGCAATCGATGAACCAGAGCTCAGAAATTGAGCTCTGATACCATCTTGGTATCAAGGAAGCAAGACGAAATAAACTGCATCTTGTGTAATCAAGAGCAGTGTAACATCCGCAAAATAATTAATAGAATTATTTGGATGTTAACCCAATTGAATTATCTTAGTACTTGACTGGTAAATTTATTGAGTGCTAAAATTAATTCTTGGTTGTCATCGGATCGTTAACCGGATAATACGGGTCAAAGAAGTTTTGGAATCGAAATGAGAGATTTGGATCAATATGGTAATTGGACCACGTTACCACTTATATATTAATAAATATATATATATATATATATATATATATATATATATATATATATATATATATATATCTGTGTGTGTGTGTGTGTGTGTGAGTGAGAAAGGAAAGAATAAAAAGAAAGGAAGAAAAGAAAGAAAGCAGCGAGAGAAGAGAAACAGAGAGGGAAAGGAGAGAAAAGAAAAGAAAAGAAAAGAGAAAGAAAGGGTGAGGAGGAAGAAGAGGAAAAAGGGGAAAGTTAGGCTCATCAAAACGACTTCCTTCCAACACGAAAAATGCTCAGCGTTACTTCCTCTTCGATTTGGTACCAAGATCTTCATCATCAACTCACTCTCTCTCACTTTGACATTTTCGAATTTGAGAGGAAAAATTGGAGTTTTGATGGTTGTAGCTCAAGGGAAAGCTCAGGATGATGTTTAGGAGCGAGCTCAAGGTGGATTACTCGAGTATTGAAGTTCGATTGGGAGATTGAAAGCTAGTTGGGTGAGTTTGGGTTGAAAAATCAAGATTTGAGGTTATGTGTGAATAGTGATTCTAACCTTGAAGATGATGAATAGTGATTTGATGGAGGTTTTGTGTTTGATTGTAGGTTCAAAGGTTGGAAGCGGATTCGATTGTCGTCGGAGCGTAAAGTTTATACGGGGAACGTTCGTGTGGTTATGTCGGAAAAGCGATTTCGGGGAAAGTCTCGGCAATTTGTGATTTTCATCACAATCGGTGAGTTTTACTCACGCTTAAGATGTTTTTGTGTTTCGATAATTTTTACGTTTATTGATTTCGAGGATTTTGAGATAAAAACCGTTATTTGAAAATATGTCGCGTTTTGATACAATTCGTTTACAATGAGTTTTTGATTGATTGTGTGACTTTGTTTGGGACTGTTTTTGTGGTTGTCAAATCTGTTTTCAATCGGAACGAGAATCGGAATTGAGCGAAATAGCGGATTTCGCGAGAAACCGCAAAATCTGCAATTCTCAGCAAGCCGTCGCGTCGCGACACGCAGCCATCGTGTCGCGACCAGGCTCAGTTTTGTCACGCAAATATTTCTGTCGCTTTTCGCGTCGCGACGGTATCCTTTCGCGTCGCGACAATTTGCAGATTTTCAACAGTTTTTCACTGATTTTGTTTTCGCGATAACTTTTGATCCGGGAACCTGATTGAGGTCTTCTCTGGGGCGTTTGAAAGCTTATTCAAAGACCTATCTATTTATATAAATTAAATGGCATAATGGACGGTTTTTGAAGTTATAAACTATTTCGAAAAACCGAACAATAGTACACGAGTGCGGATGGTTATTATTTATTCGTCTAAACCAGTCAATGATTCACGATATATAAATTATATCGATTAAAGGAGTCGGCCCAATTTGGGTGGTTCATTTGAGAGTAGATATATATATTATATCGAGTTTGAGTGACGACCCATGGTTCTAACATACTAGGCGGGGGTAGTCATGCACCCCTACCCTAGGCTCCGTGCCATTAGGGAAAGTACTATTGGTAAGGGGGTTCGCCGGGAGTAGCGTTTGCGCAGTCGGTGTTATGTTAGAAAGTTTGTTGTACGGTTCACTGGGAGTAGCGTTCGCGCAGTCGGTGTCGTACTGAGTTATAGCAGGTTCGCCGGGAGTAGCGTTCGCGTAGTCGGTGGAATGCTATGTGTAAAATAACGCGGTTCACCGGGAGTAGCATTCGTGCAGTCGGTGGTACGTAAAAAGGTCGTATAACGCGGTTCACCGGGAGTAGCATTCGTGCAGTCGGTGGTACGTAAAAAGGTCGTATAATGCAGTTCACCGGGAGTAGCGTTCGCGCAGTCGGTGTTGCAATAAAAGTTAAACGATACGGGTCACCGGGAGTAGCGTTCGCGCAGTCGGTGTCGTATCAAAGGTCATGAGACACGAGTCACCGGGAGTAGCGTTCGCGCAGTCGGTGTCGTACTGAATTATAGCAGGTTCGCCGGGAGTAGCGTTCGCGCAGTCGGTGGAATGCTATGTGTAAAATAATGTGGTTCATCGGGAGTAGCGTTCGCGCAGTCGATGTCGTGCTAAGTTAAACAGAATTTCATAATTGAACCGAGAGTGTTAGTAGGGGTCTCGGTAGAACTCACTGAGATTGTATCTCACTGTTTATATTTTGTGGTTTTTACAGAGAAGCAGGGGAAAAAGTAAAGGGGAAGAAGCACAGCTAGGCAGTGTGCTTATGAAGACGGTGAAGACTTAGTTTTCATTGTTAATGTCTTTCCCTCGAGATTTTTGTATTTCCGATTGTATAACTTGTACCAGTAAAAGTTGTAAAATCGTTTTCGCTATTTCTTGTTATTTGGATATTGGACTCTAGGTTATGAGCTGTTTTTATTTATGTTCAATATCTACAACAGGAAAAATATCTCTGATTATTTTATGATGGTACACTTGGGTATTTTTACTTGATAAAAATACCCGGGGTGTTACAGTTGGTATCAGAGCAGTTCGACCTAGTCGGACTTAGTTTAGGGTTGAGTCGATTCCTTGTTAGTCCTGGTTGTAATTACATTTGTGATGCTAAGAGACATTGAGCCTGATCAACTTAATACTTAGTGCATCATGAGCAGAATTATGGTAGGATGATCAAGATGCAGTCCTCGACCAAGACCGGAATCTCCAACCGGTGCAACCTCAGGAAAGGTGGCATGACGGTGGAAGAATACATCGCTAAGTTGAGAAGTTGTCTCAGTTTTACCAAGTGGTAAAGTAAGCTCCGGATGACGAATGGAGAATGCAGGTGTATAAGAAGGGCCTTAGTCCTTTTATGACTTAGGGTCTCAGTTCTTATACTATTACCAATTTTGTTGCCTTAGTGCAACCATCCTATGTCGCCGAGGATGATCTCATAAGGAGTATGGGAAAGGAAAGAAGGTAGTTGATTTATCAACTCCGAATGCAAAGTCCTAAGATAATTTCATCAAAGGAAAAGCAGATGCAATTCTTTGATTCTTCAAAGGTCAGAAGATGTTCTAACTGTGGAAAGCCTCACAGTGTGATCGTCAGCACAGATCAATTGGTGCTGTTATAGTAATGAAGAAGGTCACTATACAAATAGGTGCCTTGCAAGGAAGAGTTCTAAGGAATCACGAGCAGCCCGAAGGCAAGTGTTAGAGAAAGCACACCGAAGTTTATATTCTGTTCCAGGGTGTACAGAATATAAAGCAGATGTATTAGTGGTGAGGTATTAGTTTGTTAACCTCTCCTTTGTGAAGGTTAACAAGGTGATAGTATTGTGTGATTTCGTTTGACAAGTCAAACGTGAATACGAATATGAATATGAGGTGACTGTTGACTATTTTTCACATTGCGAATAAGCACCAGAGGATTAATTGATGGATCTGCTGCAAGGGACTGGAATTTCCAAAGCGAAGTTTGGCGTGCGGTATGGTAGTTTTGAAAAAATCGTTTTGTGAAAACCCGCATGCTAAAGTTAATTTTGGGAACGAATCAAGAGGCTAATGGGATCTGATTGAGGAAAATCATAGAAGGCGTGCTTAGGTTGAGGGGAAACTCAACGCTACTGGCTAATTCGAAAAGCGGTTGGGTGCGTCGTAGATAAATATATTGTGAAGAAAGTTACAATAAAGGAAGAAGGGTTCCACGTTCTGTTTAATAGTTGTTTTGAGAACGACTGATGTGATTTTCGTTACTTTCGAATTTATTCGATGTCCCCACGGTTTATTTCTACGTTTAAGATAAACGTTTCTGGTAAATCCTCATTCCATCTTTTTGAAAAGTTCTACCTCGAAATCCCAAGGGCGAGTCAGGAAGTTTCACAGATGACTTTTCCGTCACATTTTTCAATGTGTATGAGAACTGTTGTGGATATTAGAAGATTTGTTGAGAAAGTGTTTACACCCTTCGAGGACATCGTGTTTGTTTTTACCTCTACCGAGGAGTACCAGTTCGTGGATCTCATTTTCAACCTGCATGTCTATCAAGTGTCTTGTATTAAACCCTTTGATTTAGATTAATCAAAGTTGGGGAGTAAACGAGGATAATTGGAATGAAGCTTCGGAAGTGTTTTTAAACGCGGTGCTGAGCCTATGTAGGCGAAAGAGGAGCTTCTCGTGTTGATTCGTAACAAGAGAGTTCGGACTGTAATCTTAGAAGCGTTCTAGGGTAGTAGTCGAACATACTTAAAGATTGGCGTGCCAACTTGGGAAGATTTTCTACACTCATTTCGTTAATTCAAGATTGTGTTCCAGCAACTTAAGACTTTTCTGAGAATGTCTGTTCTCGGTTAGTCAATCGTAAGACTTGACGAAATTTTGAGGACAAAATTCTTTCAAGTTGGGGAGAATGTAACATCCGCAAAATAATTATAGAATTATTTGGATGTTAACCCAATTGAATTATCTTAGTACTTGACTGGTAAATTTATTGAGTGCTAAAATTAATTCTTGGTTGTCATCGGATCGTTAACCGGATAATACGGGTCAAAGAAGTTTTGGAATCGAAATGAGAGATTTGGATCAATATGGTAATTGGACCACGTTACCACTTATATATTAATAAATATATATATGTGTGTGTGTGTGAGAAAGGAAAGAATAAAAAGAAAGGAAGAAAAGAAAGAAAGCAGCGAGAGAAGAGAAACAGAGAGGGAAAGGAGAGAAAAGAAAAGAAAAGAGAAAGAAAGGGTGAGGAGGAAGAAGAGGAAAAAGGGGAAAGTTAGGCTCATCAAAACGACTTCCTTCCAACACGAAAAATGCTCAGCGTTACTTCCTCTTCGATTTGGTACCAAGATCTTCATTATCAACTCACTCTCTCTCACTTTGACATTTTCGAATTTGAGAGGAAAAATTGGAGTTTTGATGGTTGTAGCTCAAGGGAAAGCTCAGGATGATGTTTAGGAGCGAGCTCAAGGTGGATTACTCGAGTATTGAAGTTCGATTGGGAGATTGAAAGCTAGTTGGGTGAGTTTGGGTTGAAAAATCAAGATTTGAGGTTATGTGTGAATAGTGATTCTAACCTTGAAGATGATGAATAGTGATTTGATGGAGGTTTTGTGTTTGATTGTAGGTTCAAAGGTTGGAAGCGGATTCGATTGTCGTCGGAGCGTAAAGTTTATACAGGGAACGTTCGTGTGGTTATGTCGGAAAAGCGATTTCGGGGAAAGTCTCGGCAATTTGTGATTTTCATCACAATCGGTGAGTTTTACTCACGCTTAGGATGTTTTTGTGTTTCGATAATTTTTACGTTTATTGATTTCGAGGATTTTGAGATAAAAACCGTTATTTGAAAATATGTCGCGTTTTGATACAATTCGTTTACAATGAGTGTTTGATTGATTGTGTGACTTTGTTTGGGACTGTTTTTGTGGTTGTCAAATCTGTTTTCCATCGGAACGAGAATCGGAATTGAGCGAAATAGCGGATTTCGCGAGAAACCGCAAAATCTGCAATTCTCAGCAAGCCGTCGCGTCGCGACACGCAGCCATCGCGTCGCGACCAGGCTCAGCTTTGTTACGCAAATATTTCTGTCGCTTTTCGCGTCGCGACAGTTTGCAAATTTTCAACAATTTTTCACTGATTTTGTTTTCGCGATAACTTTTGATCCGGGAACCCGATTGAGGTGTTCTCCGGGGCGTTTGAAAGCTTATTCAAAGACCTATCTATTTATATAAATTAAATGGCATAATGGACGGTTTTTGAAGTTATAAACTATTTCGAAAAACCGAATAATAGTACACGAGTGCGAATGGTTATTATTTATTCGTCTAAACCAGTCAATGATTCACGATATATAAATTATATCGATTAAAGGCGTCGGCCCAATTTGGGTGGTTCATTTGAGAGTAGATATATATATTATATCGAGTTTGAGTGACGACCCATGGTTCTAACATACTAGGCGGGGTAGTCATGCACCCTTACCCTAGGCTCCGTGCCATTAGGGAAAGTACTATTGGTAAGGGGGTTCGCCGGGAGTAGCG
Source organism: Astragalus membranaceus (assembly GCA_039519185.1). Classification (NCBI taxonomy): domain Eukaryota; kingdom Viridiplantae; phylum Streptophyta; class Magnoliopsida; order Fabales; family Fabaceae; genus Astragalus; species Astragalus membranaceus. The sequence continues at coordinate 119,151,252 of CM076846.1, forward strand.
TTCGCGCAGTCGGTGTTATGTTAGAAAGTTTGTTGTACGGTTCACCGGAAGTAGCGTTCGCGCAGTCGGTGTCGTACTGAGTTATAGCAGGTTCGCCGGGAGTAGCGTTCGCGCAGTCGGTGGAATGCTATGTGTAAAATAACGCGGTTCACCGGGAGTAGTATTCGTGCAGTCGGTGGTACGTAAAAAGGTCGTATAACGCGGTTCACCGGGAGTAGCGTTCGCGCAGTCGGTGTCGTACTGAATTATAGCAGGTTCGCCGGGAGTAGCGTTCGCGCAGTCGGTGGAATGCTATGTGTAAAATAATGCGGTTCATCGGGAGTAGCGTTCGCGCAGTCGATGTCGTGCTAAGTTAAACAGAATTTCATAATTGAACCGAGAGTGTTAGTAGGGGTCTCGGTAGAACTCACTGAGATTGTATCTCACTGTTTAGATTTTGTGGTTTTTACAGAGAAGCAGGGAAAAAAGTAAAGGTGAAGAAGCACAGCTAGGCGGTGTGCTTATGAAGACGGTGAAGACTTAGTTTTCATTGTTAATGTCTTTCCCTCGAGATTTTTGTATTTCCGATTGTATAACTTGTACCAGTAAAAGTTTTAAAATCGTTTCCGCTATTTCTTGTTATTTGGATATTGGACTCTAGGTTATGAGCTGTTTTTATTTATGTTCAATATCTAAAACAGGAAAAATATCTCTGATTATTTTATGATGTTACACTTGGGTATTTTTACTCGATAAAAATACCCGGGGTGTTACAAGCAGAAACTGAATTGAATGAATAATCGTTACAGAGTTTGTTAGCAGGGAAGCTTATATACAAGATCAAAAGAATAATCTGATAACTAACTATTAACTATGATTCTAACTGTAAACTAACTGTACAGGTTAGTTAACTAGATGTTAGTTAAGTACATTCCTCCTAATACTAAGGAAGCTATATTAGATGTTGCGCATGGAGTGTAACATCCTCAAAATAATTAGTAGAATTATTTGGATGTTAACCCAATTAAATTAATTTAGTACTTGACTGATAAATTTATTGAGTGCAAAAATTATTTATTGGTTGTCATCGGATCGTTAACCGAATAATACGGGTCAAGGAAGTTTTGGAACCGAAATAAGAGATTTCGTTCAATATGGTAATTTGACCGTGTTACAGCTTATATATTAAATAAATAAATATAAGTGTGTGTGTGTGTTAAAAAGAAAGGAAAGAAAAAGAATTAAGAAAGAAAAGAAAGAAAGAATGCGAGAGAGAGAGTTACAGAGAGGAGAAAGGAGAGAAAGAGAGAAAAGAAGGGAATGGGTTTGGGAGGAAGAAGAGGAACTAGAGAAAGATTGGCTCACCGAAACGACTTCCTTCCAACACGAAAAATGTTTGGCGTTCCTTCCTCTTCGATTTGGTACCAACATCGTCATCATCAACTCACTCTCCATCCCTTTGCCATTTTCGAATTTTGAGACAAAAGTGAGGGATTTTGTGGTGTTCATTTTCTTTTTGGGTCATGAAGCATGGACACTTGAAATGGAAGCTTTGGTATTAAGGCTAGGGCGATTTTGAAGGAGCAAAGGTTAGGGATTGAGAAATCAAAATAATTGGGGTTTATGTGTGAATAGTGTCATGGAGGTTAGGGGAGGAAGATGATGAATAGTGTTCATGAAGAATTTCGGGGAATTCGGTTTTACGGTCAAAAGATTTCTCGAGGTCGAGTGGGAAGCTTTGGGAGCGGATACGGATGTCGCCGAAACGTGGAATTGATTCGGGGAGCGTTCGTGCGGTTATGTCAGAAAAGCGTTTTCACGGAAAGTCTCGGTGTTTCGTGATTTTCATCACGATAGGTGAGTTCTCCTCACGTTTAGGATTTTACGTTTCGAATTAATTGATTTAATGTTTTATCGCTTTCGCTGGACTGGAATATTTCTTGATACTGTCTGATTCGGGTTAGGAATTGATCGGAGCGAGTCTCGGGTTGAGTCGTGTTGAAATGGAATTTTTAGTGATTTAATTTCGGAAGATTTTGAGTCAAAAACCATTATTTTTAAATATGTTGAATTTTGATGAAAATCGAATGTGTTGAGTCTTTGATTGGATTGGTTGATCGAGTGAGGACGTTGGACATGTTTTTGTAATATTTTGGTGTTAGGATCGGACTGGAACAGGTACCGGAAGTGATCGGAATTGATCGGAACGACGAAAAACACAAAGCGGAATGAAAATAGAATGCTGTCAAATGCGCACGATCCGTGCACCCCAAGCGCACGAACCGTGCGTCTGGTTCTGTTTCTATTTCGCAAGTTTCTATAAAAGGGCGCACGGTCCGTGCGCAGCGTTCTGTCCAAGTTTTTCCAAATTTACCCGAAACGATCCCGATCGATTCCAATCCTCTCCCAATCCTTTCCTAACCCTTTTATAATGATATTAGGCTTATAAAGCCATGATTTTGAGTATGTTTCAAAAGAGTTTTATAAAATACTTTTGAAGTTGAAATTCTTTCGAAAAGCTGAACAATAGTACACGTGTGCGGATATGTTTTATTAATAATAAAACGGACTATGAGTCCTACGTGGTACGGTATAACTGACGCAGGACGATTATTATTTATTTGTAAAAACCGGTCTACGATTAACGATATATATATTATATCGGCTATGGGGAACGGCCCAATGCGGGTATTATGTTCAATTATTGGTCTGAACGTAAATGAACTAAATGTTCATATTATTGTAGATATATATATTATATCGAGTTTGGGTGACGACCCATGTTGACATACTAGGAGGGGCAGTCATGATCCCCTACCCTAGGCTCCGAGGCCAATAGTTAAACTATTATTGGTAAGGGGTTCGCCGGGATTAGTCTTGGGGCAGTCGGCGGTGTGTCAAAGAGTATTGAGTAACGTCCGCCGGGATTAGTCTTGGGGCAGTCGGTGGTACGTTACTGTTGTTTTGTAGTGTGTTCGCCGGGATTAGTCTTGGGGCAGTCGGTGACGCACTGAGTTATAGCAGATTCGCCGGGATTAGTCTTGGGGCAGTCGGTGGAATGCTATGTGTAAAATAATGCGGTTCATCGGGAGTTAGCGTTCGCGCAGTCGATGCCGTGTTGAGTTAACAATGTTTTAAAACTGGACCGAGAGTGCTAGTAGGGGTCTCGGTAGAACTCACTTCCATTCTGCACCATGTGGTGGGCATTTTGGTGGGATCAGAACTGCTGCTAAGGTATTGCAATTCGGTTATTACTAGCCTACACTTTTTAAGAATGCTCAGGACTTTGTGAAAGGCTGTGATAGATGCCAGAGAACTGGGAACATATCAAGTAGGCATGAGATGTCATTAACAAACATCTTAGAGATAGAACTCTTTGATGTTTGGGGAATGGATTTCATGGGACCTTTCCCCCCTTCTCATGGAAATCTGTACATCCTTGTAGCTGTGGATTATGTTTCAAAATGGGTAGAGGCTGTTACTCTACCCAAAAATGATGCAAAGTCTGTGAGCAAATTTTTGTTGAAAAATATATTTACAAGGTTTGGAACTCCAATAGCCATTATAAGTGATGAGGGTTCTCATTTCTGTAATAAATTAATTGAGACTCTCTTGGCTAAATATGAAGTCAAGCATAAAATTGCCACTGCTTACCATCCACAAACTAGTGGTCAAACTGAGTTATCCAACAGAGAGATAAAGAGAATGCTGGAGAAAATGGTTGGGCCTACAAGAAAGGATTGGGCAATACATCTAGATGGTGCATTGTGGGCCTACAGGACTGCTTTCAAAACACCTCTAGGGATGTCTCCCTATAGGCTGGTTTATGGAAAATCCTGTCACTTGCCAATTGAGCTTCAGCACAAAGCCCATTGGGCACTGAAAAAACTCAATTTTGACTACAAGGAGGCAGGAGGTGCTAGATTGCTACAATTACATGAATTGGAAGAAATTAGACACTTTGCCTATGAAAATGCAGCAATCTACAAAGAGAAAATTAAAGTATGGCATGACCAGAAACTGCTAAGAAAAGAGCTGACTGAAGGAGGGCAGGTGTTGTTATTCAAATCCAGATTAAGATTATTTCCAGGGAAGTTGAAGTCTAGATGGTCTGACCCATTCAAATTGGTGAAAATATACAACCATGGAGCAGTAGACCTCTATGATGCAGAAACTAACATTACATTTAAAGTAAATGGTCAGAGAGTCAAGCACTACTTTGGTGGAGATGTGGTAAGGAACAAAACCACAATTGAGTTTAAAGATCTCTAAATGAAAGAGATCGTCTGGCTGAAGACTCTTAAAGCAGGCGCTCTTGTGAGGCACCCCAAGGATTTTAACATTTTTTTGTTCTGTTGTGTTTTTCTAAATTTTGGCAGGAATTCAGCTTATCAGTAGAAACGCTGCAGCGCTTGCCGCTGCAAAGGCGCTATAGCGGTGTTGTTGCAAGACTGAACATGGTCAAACAAAAAAAATATATAAATATCTTCACTCATGGGTGACGTGGCAGTTTCTTTTTAAATCTTATCCTAACTGCTCCTACAGCAGTGAACAATCAACTCAACCACTTTACCTTTTCTCTCTCCCACTTGACTCACACAATAGCCACTTCTCAAAATTAACCCCCCCCCACGCAATCAATTAATATCTTCTTCTCTGCCATTCTAACCGCCCTCACCACTCCACTCTTAACCCACCATTCTCGTTCTTCTTTTTCCAACGCAAAACCCAGCGTTTTCCAAAAATCTAACCGTCCATACTCAGCGTTTTTGAAACCAAACACAACGCTATGACTAAAAAGCAAACTGCTGCGAAGAAAACTGGTAAGGGAGCCAATATGAGCCCAGAAACCTCAAAACCGACCAAAGTAACCCTAGATTCTCAAAGATTTTGGAAGATGGAGTTCATAGCAGAAAGGGGTTTCAAAACTGAGAAAGCTCCTGAGGCGTTCACCACTACCGTTACAGCGCTAGGATGGGAGCATTTTATCAAGTATAGGAAGCAGTTTGTGGTCTCGTTGGTGAGAGAGTTCTACGCAGGAATAGAAGAGCCCAAGAAAGGAAAGCCCCAAACCTATTCTCTGGGACAAATTTGGGGCTAAATACAAAATCAAGAAGTCGTACCTATGTGAAGAAGCCAATCTATGGTGTAGCTTCATCAAACACTCACTGCTACCAACCTGTCACACCCCATTTGTGGAGAAAGAGAGGCTGATCGTGATAGATGCTATCATGGCAGGTGAAGACATTGATGTGGGTAGGTTGATTGCGAAGGAAATAGAGAAGTGCAGGATCAAAAAGGGAGGTAACATTTACTTTCCTTACTTAGTTACTGAATTATGTTTAAATGCTGATGTTGAAGTTCAGAAGAAGGAAGAATGGAGATCCCCTCAGGGAGCTTTCCCCTGCATGTTCGAACCTAAGCAGAAGCCTGCCACTACAGCGTCTGCTGACTCTGTGATGCTACTGTGTCTGGCGCTGCAGCAGCAGTCTCTCTGCCGTTTTGTAAAAGAGAAGTTTGAATGGGAAAAGGCTATGTATGCCCAAATCTCCAAGGGAAAAACATCTGCACCACCACTAGAATTTCTAGAATGGTTGATAGATGAAGAGCCATCTAAAGGGGTGGAAGCAGAGGGAAGCAAAAAGGAAAAGAAGAAACCCGTGGAACGCCCAGCAAAGAAACCAAAACAAAGCCCTGCTAAGAGAGTGAGGAAAGTAATTGTAGAGGAAAAAAGTCTGGATTCTGAGGAAATGGAAGAAATTAGTGAGGAAGATGAGGAAGAGACTAAGGCTGTAATGAAGGAAATGGAGAAGGATGAGGATGAAGAATCATCCCAAGAGGAAGAAACAATTTATGAAGGAGAAAAGGTGTACAGAGATATAACCCCAAGCCCCAGCAAATCCCCACCTAAAACCCATTCCACCTCAGCCCAAATCACACCCCCAACAAGCACCTCTCCCATCCCAGAATCAGACCATCAATCCCCAAGCCAATCCCCACCTAAGAAAGCCCAAGAAGAAGTGACTGAGCAGCCACAAACCCCACCCCAGAAAGAACAAACTGGAGGCCCATCTCTGAAGAAGTCTTACACTAGGGCTGGAGAAACCCAGGAGTCAAGTTGGCTGAATACCCAGAAGAAGGTATTTCACCAGTAAGCGCTGCATCGGCTAATGTTGCAGCGTTTAGCGACACAAACCCTGAGGCTGATGAAAAATAAGAAGAAGCTAGTGAGAAGACACCAGAGGAAGAAGCAGCAGAGAAATTGCAGGAGATGAAAAGATGCAAAGAGGTGGAGCTGAAGGAAAGCGAAGAAAAAGGAGGAAGCGCTACAGCGTCAACCGCTGTAGCGGTGGAAAAGACAAAACCCCTACCCCAAAGAAGAAAAATGCAGCAAGAGCAGCCCCAGTCCCTTCAAGAGCCAGCAAAAGGCTCAAGAAGGCCTAAAAAGGCAAGTGGTTTTGGCTGTTCAAGCCTGATGCTGTATTTTGTATTGTATTTTGTTTAAGGCCTCTCCCTTTTGCCATGCATGAAGCAGTGAGGACACTGCTAAGTTTTAAAGTTTGGGGGAGGACCTTATGGATATTAAATTCTGTTTTGTTAAGTACAATCATGTTTTATTATAATTAACTAATGATATGCAATAGTATGATTGTTTAAATATAAGAGATGAGTAGCTGCACTTTTTAAATTTTATAGTAACAAAAATTGAACTTATGTAGCTAAATTAAGTAATGACTGGATATTTTTGAGTAAAGTAGTCTTGTATTTTCAATGAAATAGTTTGAATTGCTGCTTCTACACTAAACTCCAAACTTATGCAAAGAACTTAGTTAGCTAGGGATCATCCAAGGCTGAAATTAGTCCTAGTTAACCAAGGGATAGTCAAATTTTGACTAAAATGTGAGAGTTGTTTTTGAAGCTAAGTTTGGGGGTGCATCGGTTATGTTAAGGCTAGGTATTAAGATGATAGTAGGTCAGTGCAATAAGATCTAAAATAGTGTAAAAAATGGTCATGACAATTGTTGCAAAGTGCCTAAGAAAAATATAATGCTGAACTGTTCCAAAATGCAGAAAAAGAAAAGAAAAATCAAAAGAAAGAATGCAAATAAGGAGTTCAGCAATAAAGGCAGTAACTGATTTTGTTCATCAAACCACCAGCGCTGTAGCGTCTAAACGCTACAGCGGTAAGAAAGCACCAAATCAAAGCTTAGTGCACGGACTGAATATCTGAAATACCAAATAAAAGCCCTTTGTTGTGCTTTGAAGCCCCCCATTACTTGTGTGAAATTGTTAATCCACTCTCTCTTTTGAAAAAAAAAATCTTTGCCTACTCCAAAAGAAAGCTACTCTATCCAAAGCCTAAGAAATGTTGAAACTAGCTAGGATCTGAGCTAAGCTTTGAAGTCACACACCCACATTTGAGCAGTATTGATTCTAGCAATGTGTTTTTATAAGTAGATTCATAGGTACAGACATGGTCTATAAATAAGAGTCAATGTGAATGAAAGGTACAGACATGGTCTATCAATGTGTTTTTATAAAATAAGAATCAATATGAATGAAAGGTACAGACATGGTCTATAAATATGAACTAAAATAAGTAGATTCATAGGTACAGACATGGTCTATAAATAAGAACTCAAGGAATAATATGAATGAAATGTTGTTTAAAGACATTTAGATAACTTGTACTTAACCCTAGACATAGGGGAGTAATAGTTCATAAGGTAGAAGCTGTAAGATCTTTATTATACAGGGGTAAAACTTATTTAGAGCCTAGACATAGGAGTCTTGTAACATAACCCTGGCGACAGTGACTGAAAGGCACGCTGCCATACCGCTACAGCGCTTAACGCTACAGTCTAATGCTATAGCGCTTTACTCTTGGGAATTTATATAACAAGGAACAATACAACTCTCTTTATTACTTCTTAAATTCACTACTGCCTTAACAACAAACTTATCATGTTTATAACTTCACAATTGTTACTGTCACTTGACATGTTTCACTAAGTTGTTAAGATCATTAAACTCTTAAATTAATTCAAATCCCTGTGGGAACGATCTCTATTTATCATTATATTACTTGTTGCGATTGTGTATACTTGCACATCTACTTTTCGCACAACAATTTCTTCATCACTTCTGTAACACCCATTTCTACCCGGTAAAATATAGTAAAATCAGAGTTTTCACAAACAAACGGATGCTACAATTTTCGACTTAAAACCATGAACAAACATAATAAGGTCATTTCTGAAAAGCGGATACATAACACCCTAACTTGGACGAACCGACACACAACATTTTCAATTCTCAAAACAAGTCAAATTTCATTTACTACGCAGCGGAAATTCAAAATGTTCAACTTAATTAACCGTGGCATCTAAGCAAGATTCATAACAGCAATAAACTCGAAATCCAACAAATAAAACGACATAAGTAATAGAAAAATAAGTGGTCATCCCCCCCGAGTGCTACGTATCAGAGCACGACACCGACCCGAACTAATGAAGGTAAAAGCCTTCATTTGTGGTTACCTGCACGTTACCAACATCGGGTAACATTCAAACAGAAGGGGTGAGATATCGAAGAATATAATGAATCATATGAAAAACAATATATATTCGGGTTAGGACATCAAAATCATCACTTCACGGCAGTCAATAATTTCAATCAATTGAATATGCAACCTGAATGCGGAATGCGACTCAAAACTATGCACATGCATGTGGTAACATAATCCAGCCAATAAATAGAGGCTTCACGACTAAAATTTGCCAATAAATAATGGCATCAACGACTGTTGGAGACTCGCTCCAGGGCCATCTGCCCTATAATGCAAATGCTATGCATGCGACGCAATGGTGAAAGCACAGACAGTCAATAACAATAATTATATCTCAGTACAACAACGACCTGAATCTCAACACTGGCCATAGGCCTACGACATAATATCCATGCCAATAAATAGAGGCAATCCGACTAGGTGTAACATCATCACCACACAACATCTGAGCCAATAATTTAGCCACCGAACAAGTTAACAGTTTAATAACTCAACAACTCGACAAATCAGCAATTTATTAATTTATTAATTCAACAGTTCGACACTTAGCCACTTAATCAACAGTTGGCCACTTATGGGCCTAACGCGCCAAAGGCGCTCATCAGCCAACAAGATGGCAACAAGCAACAATCAGACAACAGGCAACAGACAACCAGACTTGGCGCCCATGGCGCCCAGTGCGCCCAGCAACATCAGCAACACAAGCAACAGGCAGCCAGACATGGCGCCCAGTGCGCCAGCAACAACAACAGAGCAGCCAGACTTGGCGCCCATGGCGCCCAGTGCGCCAGCACCAACAACAGGGCAGCCAGACTTGGCGCCCAGTGCGCCAACAACAACAACAGGGCAGCCAGATTGGCGCCCATGGCGCCCATTGCGCCAGCAACAGGGCAGCCAGACTTGGCGCCCATGGCGCCCATTGCGCCAGCAACAGCAACAGGGCAGCCAGACTTGGCGCCTATGGCGCCCAGTGCGCCAGCACCAACAATAGGGCAGCCAGACTTGGCTCCCATGGCGCCCAGTGCGCCAGCAACAGCAACAGGGCAGCCAGACTTGGCGCCCAACAACAACAGAAATGGCGCCCATGGCACCCAGCAACATCAGGGGCAGCCACACTTGGCGCCCAGCAACAACAGAAACGGCGCCCATGGCGCCCAGCAACATCAGGGGCAGCCACACTTGGCGCCCAGCAACAACAGCAACGGCGCCCATGGCGCCCAGCAACTACAGGGGCAGCCACACAGGGCGCCCAACAACAACAACAACGGCGCCCGTGGCGCCAAGCAACTACAGGGGCAGCCACACAGGCGCATAGGGCGCCAGTTTTCAGCAGCAGACAACAAATAGGGACAGGGCGCCTAGGGCTCCATCAATCATACCAAATCATTTTCCTTATGAACATGGCAAAGCACAAATATAATTCTAGGGCTAATAACATAGAACACCAATCACACAACAATTGTTCAACAAGGCAACATAAATATATGATCATACATGGTGACAACTTATCAAACCCTAACCCCTACATAAAGCCATTCATAGGACCCATTATAGAGCTAGAACCCCACCCTTACCTTAGCCTTGAAACATTCGAAGTTCCTTGCCCTATTCCTCTCCTCTTGCGCCGTTCCTCTCTCTCTTTCCCTCTTGGCTGTCACGCCCTTCTCTAGTGCTCTCTCTCAAACCTTTTTGTTTTTCTTCTAAGTGAGCAAACCCTAACCTAATTTCCCCTCTTATAATCTCACTTAGTCTTATGGGCTTTTCTTAGCTTAATTCGACTTAACATCATGGGCTTTCCTTAACACCTCTCATTTTACTACTCCTAACTCTAACAATAGGCCCACATGTACTAGCATATTATTATTCTATTATTTTTGTACCACTTAATTCCTAAATAATTAATTAAATAATTAATTAAATATTTGGGGCGTTACAACTTCATTCATTCCCTATCCAACCAGTTCTCTTTGAAACACATGGGAACACCACATTACTTTCTTGGCATTGAGCTCATTCCATCAAAAACAAGTTTATTTCTATCTCAACATAAATTCATTCGAGATATTCTTGAGAATTTTGATATGGATGCAACAAAACCTACACACACGCCTCTGTCCACAACAGTGACACTCACGCTTAATGATGGCACAGCTCGTGCAGATTCTACTCTTTATAAACAAATTATTGGTGCCCTACAGTACCTAAATCTTACAAGGCCTGACCTTTCATTTGCTATCAACAAACTCTCTCAGTTCATGCATAAGCCTACCAACCTTCATTTTCAACATCTAAAAAGGCTACTCAGATATCTCAAAGCTGTAATAAATTTTGGAATCTTGCTCAGAAAAACTCAAGCACTCACTCTTCAAGCCTACACGGATGCAGACTGGGGTGGTAATACAAATGATCGCACTTCTACATCTGCGTATCTAATATATCTTGGAGGTAATCCAATTTCTTGGCTCTCACGGAAACAACGCACCGTTGCTAGGTCCTCAACTAAGGCTGAATATCGAGCAGTAGCCACTACAACAGCTGAAATTATGTGGATAAAAATCTCCTGTCTGAATTGAACATTTCACTCACAAAGCCACCATTACTTCTTTGTGACAATGTAGGTGCCACATATCTATGTTCCAATCCTGTTCTTCACTCCAAAATGAAACACATCTCCTTGGACTATCACTTTGTTCGTGAACAAGTACGTGATGGCAAATTACAAGTCTCTCATGTTTCTACCAAGGATCAAGTTGCCGACCTTCTCACTAAGCCCTTATCACGAGCTAAATTTGAAGCTCTACGATCCAAGATGCAAGTTACCGATGGTGTATCAATACACCCTCTATAAATAGAGAGTATATCCAATCATTGTAAATCAATCAAATACAGAAGATTGAAACCTCACTTTATACACTAACCTATAGATTTGACTATGTTGTATGTGCTATAGAAGAAACATACACAAAAGATAGTATTTACGATTATTATAGAGTTGCAGAATACATTGGAGGCTAGAGAATTGAGGTTGAATGAAAGGAATGAGGAGAAATCTGGGGAACAATCATTGCAATCCCAATTTCTTCCAATTTCACAAGAAATTGGGTGATGCAAGGAAGAAGGGGAAGAAAGGGAAAGGCAAGCCTTTCAAGGACACATCCAGAGATGATGATATAAATCTGAATCCTCAAGTAAAGGAGGAGGAAGATCATCAAATTCTAAGGATGGTTCAAAGGATTTTGGCAAAAAAAAAGGTGAAATGCTACAATTGTGAGAAATATGTTTATAGGGACTAATCGAACATAAATCAAATATTACAGCTCATGGACATAGATTTTAAAAGGAAAAGTAGTTATCATATCCATGAGTGAACAAGGTAAATTGCATGATGCACACAAAGTGACCAAGTTTCTTGAGTATGCTCTGAAATCATTATTTAATATATTAGACAAGTGTCTAACAGTAAACTCAGAATTAGGATTAGTGTGAATTTATATACAGTTATATATATTTCATTGTCTTTCAAAATCAGAAGTAGACATTTACCTTTGCAAGAAAGGGAAAAACTAAATGAGAGTTACGAATCGTAGTTTAAATAAGTCAAAGTTAAGGCCAAAATTAACTGGTTAAAGTAATTATGGAGAAACATTGCTTGAACAGAATATTTGGTGATCGTCGAGGTTTCTAGTCATGGTAGTGGTAAGTCGGGTTCTGACTTATTGTTTCCACGACCAGAAATAGTTGTAAATATTTATGTCCATGCAATTATTCATACTTTTTATTATCTGCCAATATTGACTTCAACTAACTTAATTATAAATATTAACAATTTCACTTGACTTTATTTAAACAACATTTTCTAGCCCTCCTTTACTTTTTCCCCTGTTACAAAAATAAATAACTACTTCTGATTCCGAAGGACGACACAGTATATAATAGTATATAAATTCACAATAATCCTACTTCTTGAGTTTACTATTAGACACTTGTCTATCAAATCAAACAATGATTTTGGGGCCTCCTGAAAAAACTCCAATCTCTTTCTGTGAATCATACCATATAACTTTCTTGAAGGAGTAGTAACTGTAGAAAAATATACTGAATATTATTTCAATTGTGTGTCTAGATTACAAACACTAATCTATTTAAATAGGTTAATCTAAACCTAGTTCTAACGGGCCTGATAATTGGGCCAGATAAATAATTACAAATCACACTATTTACAACACTCCCCCTCAAGTTGATGAATGGATATCTATCATTCCCAGCTTGGATGTAAGTTCTTTAAAATGCTCTGTTGGCAAGCCCTTCGTTAACACATATGTCAATTGGTGTCCAGAAGGAATGTAAGATGTAGTTATTAACCCACTGTCAAGCTTTTCCTTAATGAAGTGACGATTTATCTCTATGTGCTTCGTCCTGTCATGTTGAACGGGATTATGAGCAATACTGATAGCCGATTTATTATCGCAAAATAACTTCATAGGACCTTCACATTGTATCTTCAAGTCATTTAGTACAATCTTCATCCACAATAGTTCACAGATTCGTTGTGCCAAAGCTCTAAATTCAGCCTCAGCGCTTGATCGAGCCACTACATTTTGCTTCTTACTCCTCCAAGTAACGAGGTTCCCACATAGGAAGGTGCAGTAACCTGAAGTAGATCTTCTATCACTTATTGAACTTGCATAGTCAGCATCAGTATAAGCTTCCATAGTTAGGCTCCCACCTCTTTTGAACAATAGCCCTCTTCCTGGAGAGGCCTTGAGATATTGAAGAATACGATCAACAACCTGCAAATGTCTCACCCTCGGGTCATGCATGAATTGGCTCACCACACTGACTGCATAAGCCAAATCAGGTCTAGTGTGTGCCAAGTAAATCAATTTTCCCACCAATCTCTGATATTGGACTTTGTCAACTTTGGAACTTTCTTCTTCAAAGCTAATTTTGTGATTCTGCTCTATGGGAACACTTGTAGGTTTGCATCCAAATTTTCCAGTTTCCTACAAAAGGTCAAGCACATACTTTCTTTGAGAGATAAAAATGCCTTATTTTGAGTAGGCTACCTCGATTCCCAAGAAATACTTAAGTTCCCCAAGGTCCTTCATTTCAAACACTGCTGATAATTTCTCATTGAGTAGTTGTCTCTCAGCCAAATCATCACCTGTAATAATGATATCATCAACATAAACAAGAAGTATAGTCAGTTTTCCATCTTGTGAATGTTTGAAGAAAAGAGTGTGATCTCCTTGGCTTTGCTTATAGCCTAAGTACACCATTGCCTTTGTAAATCTCCCAAACCATGCTCGAGGAGACTGTTTTAGCCCATATAAAGCTTTCCTTAATTGGCACACCTTGTTTGTTCCCTCTTTTGGACCAAATCCCGGAGGAATCTCCATATACACCTCCTCCTCTAAATCTCCATGCAAGAATGCATTTTTGACATCAAATTGGTTTAGTTCTCACCTGGAGTGGGCAGCAAGTGATAGTAAGATCCGAACAGTGTTCATCTTTGTCACGGGAGCAAAAGTCTCCTCATAATCAATCCCATAGGTCTGACTGAATCCTTTAGCCACTAGTCTTGCCTTGTACCGATCAATAGTACCATCTGATCTGTGCTTGACTGTATAGATCCACCTGCAACCAACAAGCTTCTTGTCTATCGGTCTCTCAACAATTTCCCACGTTCCATTTTTCTCAAGTGCTTTCATTTCTTCATCCATGGCTTGAACCCAATTTCTATCTTTGAATGCTTCTTGAACAAATGATGGGATTATCACATAGTCAACGGCTGAAAGAAAACTATGATGCTGCAAGGAAAGATGCTTAGAAGAAACAAATTGAGAAATAGGGTATTTGGCACAAGACCTTTTCCCTTTCCTCAAAGCAATAGGTAAATCATCTGTATCAGTGTCATTAGTGTCAGAACTGTGAGAATCACTAATAGGAGGGTTAATTTCAGTACTTACCTCTGGTTCAGGAAATTGAGGCTGTGTCTGGAGCAGGCCGGGCTTACTTTTTCTCCGATACACCATAATTGGCTCACCAGCCTTAGTGTTTGCTGGTGTCGAAGATGATGGTTCCTGCAAAACAGAAGACAAAGGCAGAACCAGAATAGTAGGAGGCTCAATAATAGGACTTGTGGAAGTAGGACTAGTAGTAGGACTTAAGACAGGAGTCACAGGCAACTCTGGTAGGAATAAAAACTCAGACTCAGAGTCCAAATCATCATGAATGCTCTCCCTCTGAAGCTGAGGACGAGTGAAGTAGGATACATTCTCCTGAAACGTGACATCTTTAGAGATAAAGTACTTACGACTAGGAGGATGATATAACATTTATATCCTTTCTTATTGGGAGGATAACCCACAAAAATGCATCTGACTGCACGGGGGTCCAACTTACTTAGGTGTTGTTTGTGAACATGGACAAAAGCAACACAACCAAACACTCGAGATTCAAGACTCTGCAAAACAGGAACAGAAGGAAACCGTGAAGTCATAAACTGAACAGGACTGACATTACCTAACATTCGAGATGGGGCTCGATTAATCAAATAGGCAGCAGTTAGTACTGCTTCTCCCCAGTATGAGTTGGGAACTGCCATTTGGAAGAGAATGGCTCAAGCAACTTCAAGTACATGACGATTCTTTCTTTCTGCAACACCATTTTGTTGTGGGGTGTCGAAACATGTAAATTCATGAAGGATTCCTTTTTGACTGGTAAAATTTGAAAGGCTATGATTTGCATACTCCTTGCCATTGTAAGACCGAATTCTTTTAATACATTTTCCAAATTGTGTTTGCACCATGTGATAAAATCTGATAAATAGTTTTGGTACTTCTGATAAATAGTTTTGGTACTTCTGATTTATCCTTCATCAAAAAAATCCAAGTTGCTCGAGTACAATCATCAATAAATGACACAAACCATTTTGCACCCGAAACATTAGAAATAGGTGCAGGCCCCCAAACATCAGAATGAATAAGATCAAAAGGTTCAGCACTTTTATTGACACTAGGAGTAAAAGAGACACGATGGTGCTTAGCTAACTCACAAACTTCACATTTAAACAAATCAACTGAATGATGTAAAAACAATGAAGGAAACATAGACTTAACTAAAGAGAATGGAGGATGACCAAGACGCTTGTGTTGAAGCCAAATATGTGCGGCAGAATGAGAAGACTCAAAAGACTCGGTCTGCAAGCAGGAAGCCAACACTTTCGAACAATTTGGTTCATCAGATAAGTTGTATAACCCTTCCTTTTCCTTAGCAACTCCAATTGTCTTCCCCACGGTAAGATCCTGAAAAACACAATAAGAAGTGAAAAATGTTACTTTACAGTTCTGATCACAGGTGAGTTTACGAACAGATATTAGATTGTGAGAGAGTGTGGGAACATGTAGCACATCCTGTAATTGAAGTGAAGGTTGCAAATTAATATTCCCAGAGCCATCAATGCGAGCATAAGAACCATTAGCAACAGTAACATAAGAATTCATCTTAGAGGAGGTATAAGAGGAAAATAAACCGGAATTGAAAGTCATGTGATCGGTGGCACCGGAGTCCAAAATCCAAGCATCTTTAGGGATTTTACCGCAAACATTAAAGGATCGGGAGCATTCACTCAAGCCGGACGTTGGTGGAGAACAACTTCCAGAAGGCTTACTGAGAGAGTCAAGTATAGCCTTTAAACGACTCACCTCATCCTCTGTGAACAATAAAGAGTAATCAACAGAGATTTTGTCAACCATCTGTAACATTAATTAAGAGAAGCGGACGGCAACACAATAAAAGGGACCAATAACACTAACCGGCCAGAAGCACCATACAAAACTAAGGCCAGAAATGGTGCAAAAAAAATACGGTAATGGCTGTCCAATAGAAGGAATGCACTAACCAGAGTCCAAATAGAAGCAGAGCAATAAAAAATGCAGATCCAAGAAAAACACAGAACAACACCCACAACTCCGCGATGAACAGTACCAGTACGGACAAATCTACGCAGTGAACAGTAGCCGTGAACAGTGCGCCGTGAACAGTGTTTTCAGAACAGAAAAAAATAAGGGGATGACACAATGAAGGTGTCAAAAAACTGCAATAAAGGCAGCAAAGAAAGGTTGTAGAGATGGCGGCTAGGGTTTTTTTGCGGAAGCGAGACTCCCAAAAATGAGAACTCGTGATACCATGTAGAAAAATATACTGAATATTATTTCAATTGTGTCTAGATTACAAACACTAATCTATTTAAATAGGTTAATCTAAACCTAGTTCTAACGGGCCTGATAATTGGGCCAGATAAATAATTACAAATTACACTATTTACAACACCTATTACCGGCCAGAGATGGAATGAGCTACAACACTAGAAAATGTCGAGCAACAGGGAGATGAAATCAACTTGTGATATGTCACCTAGGTTCATATATATTTTTCCCATTGTAATTCGGTATTGGGTACTTTATATTGTATACCAATATAATGTATATTATGACCATTTCTGGTAATACACTTGCTTAGTTATATTGGATTTTACATTTTTATTTCTTCCAATGTTTTTTGTATTTATAATTGTGTGTCTACTTTTGATTCTACAATTGTTGTTAAACTGGAAAACTGAAAAGTAGTATATTGTAAAAAATAAAAAGATTGTCGGGTTTTCACTAATAACCGGATTTAAAATCACTCTATTGAGTATTGTTTTAAGCGTTTAAAATGATCGTTTTATGCTGGTTGTTAAAAAACGGGTGTTAAAAGTCCAACTTACTACACACGTGAAAACTACACCACTCTATAACCGGTGTATAAAGTCTAGTTTAACCGACATTGTATCTCTATACTGTATTACTGTATTAATGTCTTATTTCTTAATGCTTGAAAGTGCACTTAGGTATAGTCATGCTTTTGTATGTTTGAGTTTAAAAGATGAGCATTGTAAGCATCATCCAACAAATGAAGAATGGGAAAGAGGGAAAAAAGATTTGTGATTTTTTTGAGCCTTTTAAATTCACTCACCAAGATGATTTCTGATTCTAATGTCCTACATCCAATTCATACTTCATGCAAATATGGAGAATTGAAGTTTTATCGAAAGATAATAGATTAAATGAAGATGTTGTGATTAAAGATATGACTTCAAAAATGGTGGAAAATTTGACAAGTATTGGAATGAATATAGCACAATTCTTGTTTTGGATGTATTCTTCATCCTAGAATGAAGTTTCAATATTTAAAGTATATTTCTCTAGACTTTATTCCAACAACCTCATTGTTGATGAGAAGTTGAGCATTGTGAAACAAGTCTTGGCAAAGCTCTTTTCAACTTTCTGTCAATATGCCTCTATCCACTAGCACAAGACAACATCAAATTGCAGCAGCAACACTTCATAACATTAACGAATATCATTAATTATCATGGCAGCTCCTCCCTATGGTTGCAGCAAATTCAATGTAGATGGTTCCTTCACTACTTGTGGTAGTACGACTTGGTGGGCTTCTATGTGATTCCAATGGGAGTATGATACATGGTTTCCTACTTTCCTCATGAAAATTGGTTTAGTAATAGAGTATGGGCAGAAAAGTGGACCCTAAGAATAGCTATCTATAGCTAAAAATATGAACTTTACTTGAGTAATTTTTGAAATGGATTCTAAGGAGTGACAAGTGTCCGTAGTGAAATACTAGTTGTCCATATGTATGTGTAGATTTCTTAGCTAATAAGGCACATGTTACTTGATTGTTTTTTATCACTAGACTCTCACTCGTGCTCTATACGGGCCTGAGAGGTATACTTTTGATGAAAATCGAGTACGATGACTACAGTGAATCGATAAATCTTTAAACAATGACTATTAAATGAATTGGCTACTAATGATAACCAAATGTGCATTGGATATTTTGAAACATCTATTTTAAATTCTGAAAGACCTCATAGTAAACAACATTTGAAGTAATAGATGGGGAAATAATTGCATTGTGTGCTATCAAAACTTTTAACCCTTGTTTAGAGGTGACCCGAGAAAATGCAACGTACAGTTGGCCATGAGAAAAAACTGGGCTTGGCAAGTACACACCGACCTCCTTTAAAGACTGACCCTGGCTTTTATTAATTGTCATCGCGAAAGAGATCCTAATGGGAAATTGTCTTCTTTGAAACTTGAATGAGATTCGCAAATCGGATGGTGATAGAGTTAAACCAATATTACGACCCGAGATTACCTTGCCTTCTAGTACAAATTTACCAAGGCGAGTTATCATAAGTCTCGTGCCGTTGCATAAACCTGCTATTTGATCAACATTCCTTGGAAGCATGATTGGAACGCCCACCTTGAGATGTAGCTTGTGACTCGGCAATCCAGAAGAGGATATAGTGTTCAGGAATTCAATAGAATGAACATTGTCAACACGATCAGTGTGCATGAGATTGGAATGAGGAGAATCTACACTGAGGTAAGTTCGTTCTTCTCCAGGGAGTTGAGCTGACATGTATTCATTGATATAATTTACAATATCATTCTTTGGTGCCAAGATCGCTCTATTTTGGTAGTACAATTTGATGATCAATTATTACTACAGAGTTAGGTAGTCGTGAAGTATTATTTAGTTAGATACTCGCATATAATAAAATATGACGAACTATGAGATAAACATAACAAAAAATCATATTACATTCACCGAAAGCATAGAAATTAATGAAGTTCTTCCGAGTTCGACATCACCATATAATTAAAAGGTTACAACCCAAAAAGTTTTAGAAACATAATTGACACACTAAAAGTAACCTCAAAAAGCTACATTCCAACAACTACTACCACTTGAAATTAGTTAGAACCAATGTCATCTTCATCATCATCCACCGAAGGTTCTCCATCAATTGTAATTTCAACCTGATCTGTGACCATATCCTCTATGTCACAATGAACATGACCATCAGGAAAGACATTAAGGATAGCAACAATATTGCTAATAGGAGCACGTTTTTTTACCTGCCATTTTTCGTTGCTTGAGCCCATTTTCCATGGGACCAGGCATGGTAGAAGAGACATGAACTATGAGTAAAATATAGTTACTTATGAATTGATCAAATAGAGGTTACATGAATTGTAACTTATAGAAATTTCAGAAGGCATACTCGCCACTGGATCTTGAAAGAAGTTATTGGCAAGAGCAAGGCGAAGAAAGCTGCTATTCCTATCTTGGGATAATTAAGTTAAAAAGTAACATACATATGCTCCTAGAAGGGTCTGATGGATAAAAATAAAGATAAGTGGTACATAAATGAAGTTAAGAAAGTAAAGATATGCTCCTAGAAGGATCTCATGAATGAAAATAAAGAAAAGTTATATGGTACCTGTCTCATTTCTGCAGTGACTTTGAATCAGGAGAATCATGGAAGACAAATTCACTAAGGATATATAAAATATGACAAATGAAACGTAAAAGCTAACAAAAAAATAGCAATTGCAAAGGAGGATTTAACAGTCAATGAATTATATTTTGTGTAGATGTTTTAATTCTAAATTTTGATATATAGCTTTCTTCCGATGGTATCCGTCTGAAACTGATAAGCAACAATGTAACCCAAACTAATTGAAAAACTCACAATGTACACAAAGCAAAACCTATATGACTGAAAAAATCACAATGGATTCAATTCTCCTAAGGTCATTGTAAGTGATCTGGAAACCTGTTTTCACTGCAAAACAATGACCCATATAAGAGGAGAAGACTCCTCAAAAATTAGATTGTAAAACCAAAAAACACAGCACAAACAGCAAAATGATCATATTAATGGGACAACTATATATATGACTTCAAAATTATCAGAATAAAACCTCAAGGAGATACAAACCCTGGCCTGTAGTAACTCGAGAATCCACCAATTTTGAGAGCTGTGTCGGTGCTTCCCCAATCACAATTGCATGTCCTGATTTTATGTTGTACATAGAGACAAAAAATAAACAAATAAATAATAACCATGGAGTGAAGAAGAGAGAAATAGAGGATAGAGAAGATGAAAAGAACATTTTGAGAGAGAAGAGTGAACCGCAGTATGAAGTAAAAGAGAGGGAGAAAACCCCCACCAGCCTTGTCACAGCCACCGCGAGCGCTCCCGTCTCAGTCGTCGCTCCCGTCGCAACCCTGTCTTCTCTGATTTTTATTTACACTTTCATCGATGGAGTCGCACCACCGCACAACCCTCACAGTGCGGCCATGGACGACACTCCGTGTTAGCGCTGTGGCTGAAAAGATGTGACGAACGGTACCTGCAAAAGAACGAAAGTAAGAAAACAACCGAGGGGTCTTGACGACGTGCCCTTAAGGATTTATCCTCCTCTACAGCGCAAATCCCCCGAGGGTACAACCGGTCTCGTCTGATTACACAATAGCGAATCAGGAATCCGATCTGGCAAGAAGGAACTGTTTAGCGTTTCAGGAAAGATAACCCAGAAAGGTCAGAGAAGAGAAACGTATTTTTTATTTTCAGAGAAGAGCTGCTTTCGTTGATGTATCAAGCGCTACACGACTAGCGTTTATATAGGCTCTACCGATAACTAACTCTAGAGAAAAGAGTGGAAGCGGAGTGCATAACAGCCCTCAGCCTGCGCACAAAGAGCGAAGTTAGCTGTAACCGCCTAGCTTGTCCACCAAGCAATGAACCTGGACTAATTGATAAGATGAATGCGGACAAGTCTTGGCGGCCAAGGAAAGCCGTTTGCGAAAAAACCGAGTAAAAATAGTTTGGTTCAATAGAATAGCGAAAATATAGGCTTTTCGGATAGGCTCAATAAGTCCAAAATATAATAATAAAAAAATAATATATCAGTAATTAAAAATAAACGCAAGGCTGGTCGTGCCCCCCGGGGGGGGGGGGGAATCGGAAGATTTACACTACGCCTGTCATACCCCAATTTTGTCCGGCTTAGGTCCAAACCCTAATTTTCCACACAAAAATAAATTATGCATTTTGGATCCTAGAAACCGCTCCAAAGTTTTTGAAATCATTCTTAGGGTTAGAATGCACTTTTTAAGAAATTAGGGTTTTGAAAAATATGTTATGTATGCATGGCAAGCTTTGAAAAATATTTTATGCATGCATGGCAGAGACCTAAAAGCATTTTTTTGGAAAGCAAGAATTGATTTCTATTTTGTTCCAAAGGCCAAGAATCGATTTATAGTATATTGCATAGGCTTTGAAATCGATTTTCAGGCCTTTCCATAGGCCCTGAAATCGATTTTCAAGCTCTTCCATAGGCCATGAATCGATTCCTCATTGCTTTAACTAAACATGGAATCGATTTTCACCTATTATAAATGTCCTGAAAATCGATTTCCCTCTCCTTTCATAGGCCTTGAAATCGATTTTCAGGCCACTTTAAAGAGCCAAGAATCGATTCCTCCCTTTTTCCATAGGCCATACAATCGATTCTTATCATTTCCAAAAATAAAGAATCGATTCCTACACATTTACAAAGGCCACATAATCGATTTTCAGGATCTCCAAATGTCCTGAAAATCGATTCCTACCTTTTTCCATAGGCCATATAATCGATTCTTATCATTTCCAAAAACAAAGAATCGATTATACTATATTTTGCCTTCATCAAACAATCGATTCATCCTTGCAATAAATGTTTTTAAAAAATTCTACGCTTTCCTAAGCCTATAAATAGGCAGCCTCAAATCACATTTTCACGGAGACACATCTCACGAGATCAGAGAAACACACACATTTGCTCCAGACATTTTTCACGAGATCTGAGAAGACAACTCTTGCAAATCTCATTTTCCAGTTCTACGCTTCATTTTTACTCTATTCGCGCCGTTGGTCCGTCTGAGCTGATCTCCTGCAAGGGTTAGTCGGGATTTGCGTTCTTCAGAGTTGTAATATCTGCCTTCATCAGAGGTATTTCTGTTTTTATATTTGTTAAAATTCAATCATTCTGATCCATGCCAAAATTGCCCTATGTGATTTAATTTAGCTGTAGTGTCCTTGTTGATGATGAACCACATGATTCTCACTTATGCCTAGTGCATCATTTTCTAAGTGGTGAAGATGGTCTCGGATGATTCAACTTGTCCCTTTCAACCCTTTTCAAAAACATTTTTTAATTAGAACTACGTCGCTTTGATTCCCGTTTGGGATACGTAGGAGCGAGCCACGTTCTCGTCAAGCGCAACAAATAAAAATTCTTTTCATAAAACAAACAAAAATCATTTTTCAAACCCATTGTTGCTAGTAGCTCATCAGAGCCTCTGTTCGTTTAGCTATTAGTGACAATGTCCTTTTCTCCTAAAAATAATAAACGATGATCCATCATAACCTTTGTTAGTTTGATCATCGTACAAATCAATCTATTTTGAAAATCACTTTCCAAAAGGATAATAAAAAACGAGTTTTTATCAATAGTCCATCAGAACCTTTGTTCGTTTGACTAACGGTGCAACTCTCTTTTTGAGTATTTAGTAGTGATTCATCATAGCCTCTGCTAGTTCAATCATTTGCTAATGCTCGTCCTATTTCAAAAACTCGCTAAAAAAGATTAAAAAACAAAAACTTTTCAAAAAGACACACAAGAACTACGTAGCTTTGAATTCTCCATCGCACCGGGAGATACGTAGGAGCGGGCCATGACCCGTCAAGCACTTTTTTCTAAAAACCCTATTTTCCCCCTTTCTCACCAAAAATAAATGTTATTAAGTTTTCCCATTCAAACGAGAAATAAATAGGAAAATCTAGGTATTTTTCAAATCAAATGTTAAAACCACACATTTAATTAGAGGTTCCCTTTCGGTAGAAAGGACGTGCGCGGTGCTAACACCTTCCTCGCACGTAATCGACCCCCGAACCTATATCTATAGTTTCCAAAAGACCATCCGCCTTGTCCAAAAGACCTTTTTTCAATGTTTTGGTCTTAAAACTAAAATATTGGTGGCGGCTCCAAAATTTTTCCACGTTGTACATTGAGAAACCCATGCAGGGATTTTTCGGGGTGCAACAACGCCCCACAGAGATGGTCTCAGCTTGTGCGCGCGAGGAGTCCCACTTACTAGCTTGTTTATAAACCCTCACAAGGTTTTAATATATAAAGGCTTTGGTTTCCACAAAGCCAACCAATGTGGGACTTCCCCACTTTTGTAATATCATATAAAATCAATTAATTTTACAACAATCCCCCACATATTTCAAAAGTTTCAAAAAGAATAAGAAAAGGAAGTTTCATGGGTTATCATCGTAGATGTAATGCATCGAAGCTGTATAGCAAGCTATGGAACCAGTCCTAGACAGATGAAACATAACATACAGTGAATTGGTTTAGCAAGCTATGGAACCCAAGACACATGTTATATGTTAGAGATTTCACCATCACATTACACCCCCACAGTTCTTGCTGTTTCCGCCGTTTTGCGCTACTAGGCCGTGCGCGTACTCGGTATTCATGAGTGCTCTAGAGATCTCGCCAGGATCTCATGCAAGCGGCCCCACTTGACACTCATATAGGTGATTTCATCAGGTGTATGCTGCAAGTCATACACCACCCATAAGGGCTATGATAATCATTAAAAGCTTTAAGCTTAACCTCTTTAACCCTGCAGTCTAGCACTATCACAATAACATCATAACATCATAGGAAGGGACAAGAATAAAAATAATTACGTGAATTAATTTTTCAGTGCTAGCAATGTCAAGAAGCGACTTGTTTTTACCACATTGAACCTTCTTCATGGGATCTCCAATCACAAAGGTTGGGTTACCATCACTTCTTGATTTCAATTGGCTTAAGTCCCATTCCCCTCGATGTTTCAAATATCAGTTTCTTCCCTAGGGGTTTTGTCAGAGGATCGGCCAAATTCACTTCTGACTTCACATAATCGATCGATATTAATCCATATTTTTGCAATTGTTTGACAATGTTGTGTCTCAATTGCACATGTCTATTTTTGCCATTATAGGTCTTATTCTTTGCAACGGCTATTGCCGACTGACTATCACAGTGTATTGACACTGATGGTGTCAGTTTCATTCCCAACGGAATTCCAACTAAAAGGTTGTTTAACCATTCAGCTTCAGTACCAGCCAACTCCAGAGCTACAAATTCCGACTCCATAGTCGATCTAGCAATAATGGATTGTTTGGCTGACCTCCAAGTTACCGCACCACCACCAAGTGTAAAAATGTAACCACTAGTGGATTTGGTCTCATCTGAATCAGATATCCAGTTAGCATCGCAGTATCCTTCTAATACTGCGGGAAATCCACTGTAAGTAATACCATAATTTGTGGTACCTCTCAAATATCGCATAAGGTGAGCAATTGCCTTCCAATGATCCTGACCAAGGTTATGAGTATACCTACTCAGACGACCGACTGCGAATGCAATGTCTGGTCGAGAAAAGTTCATTAAATGCAGTAGGCTCCCAATTATTTGGGCATACTGAGGTTGGTCAACAGGATCACCTCTATTTTTCTTCAAGTGAGAGTTAGCTTCATAAGGAGTACTCAAGGGGGTAGAGTTATAGTGACCAAACTTCCTAAGAAGTTTTTCAACATAATGTTCCTGTGATAGTATAATACTATCACATTCCCTGATAACTCTATCTCCTAATATTACATTTGCCTCACCCATATCTTTCATATCAAAGGTAGATGAAAGAAAAGATTTTGTTTTAACAACAATGTCAAGACAAGTACCAAAAATGAGCATGTCATCTACATACAGGCATATAATCACATGTTCTCCACACACAGTTTTAGTGTAAACACATTTATCAACATCAGTTGTGGAGAAACCATCACTAATCAAAATTTTGTCAAATTTTTCATGCCATTGTTTTGGTGCTTGTTTTAAACCATACAACGACTTAAGGAGTTTGCATACTTTATTCTCTTGACCAGAAACTATACATCCTTCGGGTTGAGCCATATAAATTTCTTCTTCTAAGTCACCGTTCAAAAAGACAGTTTTAACATCCATTTGGTGAATAACAAGTTTATGGATAGAAGCTAAAGCCATTAATACTCTAATAGAAGAAATTCTAGTTAGTGGAGCAAAGGTATCAAAATAGTCAATGTTTTGTTTTTGAGAAAATCCTTTTGCTACTAATCTAGCTTTGTATTTATCAATAGACCTATCAGGGTTATATTTTCTTTTAAAAATCCACCTGCATCCTATTGGTTTTGCTCCAGGAGGTAAATCGACTAAAGTCCAAGTTTTACATTTTGAAATTGAATCTATTTCAGTTTTAATGGCTTCTTTCCAAAATTTTGACTCAGAAGAAGAAATTGCTTCAATAAAGGTTTCAGGATCTTTTTCAACAAGATAAGTGTAAAAATCATTTCCGAAGGATGTTTCTTTTCTTGGTCGTTTACTTCTCCTTAGTTCATCACATGGTTCTTCACGTGTATCGTCACTAGTAGTCACTAGTGGTTGTCTAGTCGTATTATCACGTTTCAGAGGAAACATGTTTTCAAAAAGTCAGCATTTTTAGTTTCGATGATAGTGTTGTTATCTAGAACATCACTTCTCACAACTAGAAATCTATAAGCAGCGCTATTTTCGGCATACTCTATAAACGCACAATCAGATGTCTTGCAACCAATTTTTCTTTTCTGAGGGTCAGGCAACATAACTTTGGCCAAGCACCCCCACACTTTTAAATATTTCAAGTTAGGTTGATATCCTTTCCATAATTCATAGGGGGTTTTTCCGGTTTTCTTATGAGGAGTTCTATTTTGTATAAAACAAGCAGTTAGGATAGCCTCACCCCACAAGTTATTTGGTGCACTAGAACTAACTAACATGGCATTCATCATCTCTTTCAGGGTCCTATTTTTCCTTTCGGCTATGCCGTTAGATTCAGGTGAATATGGGGGAGTTGTTTCATGTATGATGCCTTCGTTTTCACAAAAAACATTAAACGATATATACTCTCATCCGCGATCGGATCTAACTCGTTTAATTTTCGTATCTAATTGGTTTTCTACTTCTGCCTTATATGATAAGAAAGGTTCAAATGCTTCATCCTTTTGTCTTAATAAATATACCTTAGTATATCTCGAAAAATCATCTATAAAGGTCACATAATAATATTTACCACCTCTAGTTGGAGTTTGTTTTAAATCTCCTAAGTCCGTATGAATTAAATAAAGCAACTCAATTTCACGTTGTACAGGGGGACAGGTTTTCTTAGTTAGCTTGGATTCAACACACACGCCACACTTGCTATGTTGATTATCGCTAATTGTTATCATATCATGACGTTGCAATTTAATAACATACCTAAAGTTGATATGACCTAATCTAGCATGCCACGGATTACAAGAGTCAATCAAATACGCAGAAGTAGAAGCATTGTTATTCAAATCAGAAATGTTAAGCACAAAAAGTCCATGATCATAATAACCCTTTCCTACAAAGACATTGTTTTTAGTTAAAACAATCTAATTAGATTCAAAGGTCACTTTGATTCCATGCTTCAGCAGTACTCCAACAGAGATCAAGTTTGCCCTTATATTAGGCACATGGAGCACGTTTGTGAGAGCCAATGTCTTTCCCGATGTGAGCTTTAGAAGGACTTTTCCTTTTCCCGAGACTGGGGCAGGATGTGAGTCACCAAAATAGATTTGTTCTTTTCCTTCCCCTACAGGAGTGTAGGAGCTAAAAGCCTCTCTGTTAGCACAGATATGCTTGGTGACTCCAGAATCTACCACCCACTTGTTCACATCAGTCGCCATATTGACCAGAGAAACGACAGCAGCGATGACACCGTCATCCTCATCATCATCTCCGCCGGCATCAGCCAAGTTGGCGTTTGCCTTGGGAGGAACCTCGTTTCTCACTCTATGCCTGCATTTAGGAGCATAGTGTCCTGACTTTCCACAAACAAAACAAAAACCTTTTTTCTTGAAATCAGCGCGTCCTTTTTGTTGTTCGGGAATCGAAAGATCTACACTAAGCCACACAGAGATGGTCTCAGCTTGTGCGCACGAGGAGTGCCACTTACTAGCTTGTTTATAAACCCTCACAAGGTTTTAATATATAAAGGCTTTGATTTCCACAAAGCCAACCAATGTGGGACTTCCCCACTTTTGTAATATCATATAAAATCAATTAATTTTACAACACTCCGTCCCTGATGATGATGCCTACTCCATCTCACATACTCTTATAATAATAGTTCAAGTTTCACCAAGAAATTAAAATCCAGAAAATATAGACAACATCCCGTGCCGTGTTTGTATACAACGAAAACGTGGCAATCATATTTGACAATGTTAACATCCAAAGCTGTCTTTTACTTACCGCACACCATTTTTTTACAACAAATATAAATAGCTTCTTCGATCTATAAAATAGAGGTCCGTCTCTCTCTCTGCACAATATCAACATACACAATCAGCTATGTACAAATCAAACTTTCAACACCTCACTACCTTCTTTGTTGAAGCACTGTACTATTTTGAAATAAGAGGGTTGCGGAGAAAGAGATTGGGTCCGATGGAAGATGAGAAGAAAGGGGTTTGGAAGGTTGGAGCGTATGAGAGAGAAGAGGAGGAATAGAGAAGACGTGTTGGTGAACTACCTGCAAGTTGATATGCATGCCACCCAGCATCCAACACTACATGTATGCCCTCCCGTTAAATATATATGATCTACTATTATTATAGTATATAGAGATAATATGTCAAAATTGCAAATAGATTCTTAAGTGCCTCTTTGGAATATAAGTTATTCTTTCGGAAATACTCACCGTTAGGTATTTTCGGAAATTCAAATTTTTAACCTTTCGGAAATTCAAACTTTTAACCTTCCGGAAATACCTTTTTTGACGTATATCCGGAAAATTTTATTTTTTAAACTTCCGGAAATACCATTGTTTAACGTATTTCCGGAAATACGAAAAAAAATTCCGGATATGGCTACGACAGATGGCAGAGGCCCCTTTATGGATTTATCGGATGTGTTTACCACATCACAGGTTTTTTGTACTCGGGATATTGTTACCCGTTGGGCTAGAGATATTGGGAAAGCCAACGGTGTAATTGTCATTATTATTCGATCACAGTCGAGCGAGAATGGTAAATAGAAGAAAAATAAGATTGTTTTTGGTTGTGATAGGCATGAGAGATATAGTGGAGTAGATGTTGGGTGTTCTAGTAGACACAAGACCTCAAAAAGGTGTGGTTGTCCATTTAGATTGAAAGCTAAACCACTCGATCCTCCTAGTCTTGATTGGAAGGTCAAAGTTATGTGTGGAATTCACAACCATGAGCCTCTTAAAACTATCCTTGGAGCAGCAATATTTGGTAAGTTCAACAAGGAGGCGCGGTTAGCAGTTGGGGAGCATATGTGGTTTGGAGTGAAAGCAGCAAAAAGTCTAGAGTCAATAAAGAGGAGGTTTACCAACAATTTGAGTAACATTTCACAGGTGTATAGAACCTGCAATAGTCTCCGGAAGGGAAAGAGAGGAAGTAGGACTGAGATGCAGGAGCTTCTGACACTGATTCAGTCTCATCATTATATTTGTTGGACCAGACGGCTTGAAGGAACTGATATTGTTGAGGAGATCATGTGGTCACACCCTGATAGTATCAAGTTATTGAGGATGTTTCCTAATGTCTTGATTATGGACTACACCTTCAAGACCAACAAATATGCATTGCCTCTACTTGAGATTGTTGGTGTCACTTCTACTGAGTTGACATTTTCTGTTGCATTTGCTTACTTATCTCACGAGAGATATGATGACTACACATGGGTTTTGCAGAGCCTAAAAGATTTGATGGTATTAGATATCCCACTTCCTCAGGTTATCCTCACTAACTGTGAGGAGGGATTGATGAATGCTATCAAGGTTGTGTTTCCCGAAACAGTTAATTTGCTTTGTCGGTATCACATTAACAACAATGTGAATGCTAAAATTAAGAATGCTGTCAAGGGAGATAGGGTGAAGTCAAGACTAGGGGTGCACCAATGAAGAAGAAGAAAGAGTATGATGTGAAGAGAGATCCTTCTTATTGGGAGCACGCGGATGCGTCTTTGAGCTAAGTTAAGAAACCCACCCAGATTTCATCACAGAGACTTCCCCAGCGATCCTCACACCAAGTCTCTCAGTTACCATCACAGAGATCAGCAGCTGAGCGAGCACAACATGACATCCATTTGGTAAGTCACTTTCCAGAGCATATGCATAAGTACATTGATGACATTATCAATGTGATTGGGGATGGAAACTGTGGCTTCAAATGCATTTCTGCCTCACTTGATTGCTCGGAGCATAGCTGGCAAATAGTTCGCAATGATTTGATTGAGGAGATGGACTCAAATTGGTTTCAATACTCATAGGTGATGGGTACGTAACAACATTCAGACAGTTAGAGAATCATTAGTTGCTCTCCCACAAGACTTTCAACCTCGTGAGAAGTGGATGTTGATGCCTAACATGGGACATGTTATAGCGACTAGATATCAGATAGCCCTTGTTATGTTGTCTCTTCATGATGGCGGGTCATGGACATTCTTCCCTTTGAGAGGAGCCTATGTTCCTAGTCAGAGCTTCTTGTTCTGTGTTGGGTTTGTCCATGGGAATCATTGGGTTCAGGTTATGTTGAACGCTACTAGTCCAGTACCTCCTATTCATCCTACTTGGGGTGCATATGCTTCAGCTGAAGCTAGATCGTGGTTATATTTGTACCTTGGACGTGTACAATTATGGTGTTCTTTTGTCGCAGATATGTTGCACCGACCCTCCCAGCTGATGTTGATTACATTTCCATTAAATGATTGTATTATATTATATTCCACAAGTTTATATTATATTAAATTTTATTCCACGAATTTTTATTTGACGGTCTAGATTTTGCCGACACTATTTAACGATCTAGATTTTGCCGACACTTTAAACGGTCTAGATTTTGCCGACCATTTTCATCAAACGGTGGAAATTCACTTTAGGGTTTCAGATTTTCCCTATAAATAGACCCATTGGGTTTCACTTCTTTCATACACACAACACAAAATGATGATGGCTATGGCCAACGAAGAGTCTTCCGTCACTATCATTTTTACTAATCTGGGCCTCATTGATCATCAGGGCATCATCATCAACGAAGATGATGATGTCTGTTTCGAGGGGTGAGACACGTTCCAGTGTAGGTTAAAACACAGCATAACATTCGCTGCCCTGAAAGAGAGACTACTGCGTAAGGTGCAACCGGAGGGCGACGAGCATGAAATAATTAGTATAATTTATCGAAAACCAGCTTGGGTTAATGGACGTGTGCACTGGTCTGCAATGGATGTCAACAATGACGATGACGTCCAAGCCATGATGGCCATTCATGTTATTGTTAAATGGAAGGGTTATCTAGATTTATACGTCGAAACCAGAAGGACCGTGGCTGAGATTCTTCGTCGTTTCACTCCACCATCTCAGTAGTTTCTATTATGTTTTCGTTTTGTTTGTTGTTGCAATCTGTTATTTTAAATCAATGTAGAAGGTGTTTTTAATTAATCAAATAAATGTTTCATTTTTTGTTTTTGCACTTCGGAAACACCATATTATATGTAAAATTCGGAAGGCAATTTTAAGGGATTTCCAGAAATACATCGAATTGGGATAAATTCGGAAGACAATATTGAGGGATTTCCAGAAATACCTCAAATCTAGATAAATTCGGAAGTATGTTTTTTTGATTTTCCGGAAATATCGCATTTTACGGTATTTTCGGAATATAAATTGTGTTTCGGAAATACCGTAAAATGCGATATTTCCGAAAAATTAAAAATACATACTTCCGGATTTATCTAGATTTGAGGTATTTCCGAAAATTTTGTGGATTTAAGGGGTAGTTTCGCCCGTTTGGTCATTTAGGGGGGTATATGGTATAAGAGGGGGGGGGTAAAAAAACAGCCTCATTTTTTCTAGTGGAAGAGCCGATGTGCCAAAACAAATGTTTAGTATTTTTTACTAAATGAGTATATAAGTAATTTACTTATTAATTAAAAAAAGATTAATCAATCTCAGGAGATAATGTAACCGAAAAATTTGGGATTCCTCCCCAAAAACATGGAAACCGTTTATAAAACCAAAATTCATGGAATTGTGGAAATTTTTTCCATTATACGGCTTCTTCAGAAAAAACACTTCAACGACTTCAATCTCGGTCTGGTTCAATCTCTCTCTGGTTCCATCTCTCTCATTCGGATTCAACCGCTAGACCGAAACACTTCAATCGCACAAAGAGGCCATTGCCACGGCACAAAGAGTCTGCCACCGTCGCTGAAACTGCTACAGCGTATTACAAAAGCGGGGTTTAACATCCTCACTTTTTTTCTTAATTATTCGCTATAATCTCTAATTATTCGCTCTAGTCTGTTTCTGTTTAATATTGAGTTTGATAAACGTCTCATTCGCACGAATCCGCAGTTGTCATCTCCGTTGACTTCGCTGTCACAAAGATACGCAACCACCGTCACCATCGCACATAGACGCTGACACCGTTGCTGTCACACAGATAGGTCGTTGCTGTCGCACAGAGTCTATTACCGTCGTCGAAACTGCTCGCATTCAGTGAACAAAGGTTGTCGTCGTCACTGTCGCTACACTATAGTATATAACCGGTGCGTTTCACATTCTCATTTTTTCCTTAATGATATGCTGTAATCTATAATTTTTATTCGTTGTGTTGCAAATGTTCAAATGAATAATGACTGCTTGATAAATTGTAGTTAACGAAACCTAACCAAAGTACAGTAGTTCTCTGGTTATTATTGCACTAACCAAACTTTTCAATAATTTGGTTAGTGCAATAATAACCAAAGTATACTATTTCTCTGGTTATTATTGTACTAACCAAATTTTTCAATAGTTTGGTTAACGGAAGAAGCATCTCTTATCTGTGCTTGTTCATTGATATCCATTAGAATGTGTTCATGTGGTGATTGAATATGTTATATGTGCTTGAACTAGACTATGGTGGAAGAAACAAAACTAATGGCAGACACCATGTTTTATTTTGAGACAATTTGGAAGGATAGTGAGAATGGAATTGACGCATCTTTGAAAGCTATATATATACTGATTTTGAATATATATAATATATTTATGGGTGGATATGAAGTGGTTTAGAAACAATTTTTTTTTCACACAAAAGAAAAACTTCGTTCATTAACTACAAATGTTCCTTAGTAAGCATTTTCCTTAGTAACTCTTACTAAACTCAAATGAACGAAGTTTTTCTTTTGTGTGAAAAAAAAAATCGCCCAGATTTTTTTTAATAATTTTTTTAGGTAAATGACCGTTTTTGCGGTGAGTGATTTTGCCGTTGAAGGAGGAGTAACGGTTCCATAATTTTTGGGTTTAATTAAAATTTTCCCTAATTTTACTTTGTTTTTTTAATTATTATGGAAGTTACCTCTATAACCCTTTAGTAAGCATACTCCTTATTATCATAAGCCATACGTGCCATGATGAGCATGTTGCGATCCATCCATCTATATGTATGCCTATCGGTGCATATAAAACGACAGCGTTTTTGGCAAGAGAAGGTGGCACACGGCACTGGCCTACACAGCGCCACGTTCTCACCTTGTCCGTAAAAACAAGCAATATTCCATGGCCATCTTCTTCCTCACCACATAAAATATCTACATCTACCACTTTCCATCAAAACCCCTTCCTTCTTTCTTTCTCTTCGTTGCTATCATGTCTGTGAGCTTGGGAAACTTGGCACTGTTACTAGATATATCTTCACCGCGTAGCATCACTCTCGATAGAAAGTGTCGTCCCGACACAGTTCTTAACTTGCCACCTAAGAGAGACTTATCATCTTCCTCTTCCTCCTCCTGCTGCTGCTACTACGTTTCTGAGGGGGAGGCACGTAGCCGGTTGGTGGTGGCGCGTGGAAAGTCCAACGGTGAGCAGAACGGTGTAGACTTTGAAGCAGAGTCGAGCGACGAGGAGGGTGGGTTTGGGGATGGGGAGAGCTTCGAGAAGAAAATGAGGCGGAGAGTGAAGGAGTTTGAAGAGAGGAGAGAGCTTGAGAAGAAAGCTGAAGAGTTGCAGAGTCGTATTGGTGATGATGGAGGTGAAGATATCACTGAGGAAGAGAAGAGGATGAGAGTCAGAAAAGAACTCGAAAAGGTTTCATCCTTTCCTTATACTATTAAACTAAGCTATCCACTAAAATGTTTAATATAATATAAGTACTAATAATACTAATCATAATAAGATAAGATGATTTTTATGAAGATTCTGTTGTCTTTATTCTTATTGATATTTTATTAGCATATGCTAATTTTTTGATTGGGTATGTTTAGGGTGATTATATTTGAATGAGTAAAACCTCAATTTAGTATGACTCTCATTTAGTAGTGTATCTATTAATTCCTAAAATTTGTTTAGGAACTAAATTAATGGGCAACGACTGTTTAATAGGTTTTCATAGTTGAAGGTGATACTTAAGAGACTAAATTGATGGTTTATTCTAATTGAATCGACACTTGCTAATGTGTTGTTTCGCATCTTTGTTGGTTTGATGAACTCAGGTGGCTAAGGAGCAGGCAGAGAGGAGGGCGACGGCTCAGTTGATGTTTG
The DNA here is from genome assembly GCA_039519185.1 of Astragalus membranaceus. Lineage (NCBI taxonomy): Eukaryota > Viridiplantae > Streptophyta > Magnoliopsida > Fabales > Fabaceae > Astragalus > Astragalus membranaceus. The sequence continues at coordinate 119,185,402 of CM076846.1, forward strand.
ATTTGGGTCAGAAAGCTTACGGGAGAGGCATGTATGGGCGTGCCATTGAGTTTCTTGAAGGTGCACTCACTATCATACCAAGACCTACATTATTTGGTGGTGAGGTTAGTTCATTCTTGACTAGTTAAGAATCTCTGCATGTTAATTCCTTCCTTGTTTTTGTTTATGTATCTAATTGTAGAAAGAGGAAGTAAAAGGAGTTTTTTTTACTAAAAAGGATATTGAATTTCAGATACAAATATGGCTGGCTATGGCTTATGAGGCCAATAATCGCCATACTGATTGCATTGATCTATACCAGCAATTAGAAAAGTCGCACCCTAGTATTAGCATCCGGCGCCAAGCTGCGGAGCTTCGATACATTTTGCAAGCACCAAAGCTCAAGATATCTCAAGAGGAGATGGTTACTATTCCATTGATTGGTTCTAGTTATGACAGGTCATTTGACTGTTCATCTTGCTAGTTACTATAAGTTTACAGTTTACTGAATAAATATGCTTGCTTATCTGGTAAGATCAAAGAGTTTTTAGATGATTGCTATTTAATTATGGAAAGAGCGTGAGATCCTTAATTTGGATGCACACAGGCCACAGCTCATCTCTGCTCCTCCCTAACTGAATTTTGAATTCCCCTAATAAGAGGTTTAATGTAGTTTGAAACAGGATTATGATAATTACAGAGAAAGGCTAATAGGCAATTCGAGAAGCCTAAGGTCTCCCAAGATTCCAATCCCAATTCCTAATTCTTGCTTCACTTCTAATTTCCCTCTCACTCCTATTTATAGCACTCAATTCACTGACACTCTTTCCCTCCAACTACTGCCAAGTCAGCAGTTAGTTACAACTGAATATTTCCAATGCACTCCCTAAGATATAATCCCCTACATCTCACTCACTTGTTCCCTTCCCTTAACTTACACTTTATTTATTTTAGGATCCTATCAGATTAGTACTTGAAATTGTTATTGAATTAATTAATGGCAATACTAATTTTGTGGCATCTGGTACTTCATCCACCTATGACATTGCTGACTTAGAATATAATTTCCACAAATAGTGTTTGTAGGAAAAGGTAATTCTTATGATGGGACGTTCAATATATATATATATATATATATATATATATATATATATATATATATCAATGCTGCTAAGTGCTAACTGTGTTCCTATATATACTCTTAGCCTTATTTATCTCATGGCATAATAGGAAAGCTCATTGTAGTTATAAATCAGTGACATACACATTAAAGCATACTAATATTCTTGCAAAAATTATATCAATGATGAATGTAATTAAATAACCATACGAGCTAAAAGAGCCAGCAAAACTTTTCCTTCTATAGAAAGAACAGACATGTAAAAGTCACTCCATCATGTAAAAAGGTTTGTTGCCTTAGCCGGTGATGCATCTATGATGTATGGAGGCAGAATGGCTTATATATTCGTCAGTGGAAATATTGTCGTGACTTAATAAGGTATACAATGGAAAGTTTGGACATTGTGATAGTACCCTAGAGCTAATATGTGATAGTACTATGCCTAGAGCTAATATGTGATAGTGAAACTTAGCCTAGAGCATATAATAAGGTATACAATGGAAAATTTAGACATATTAGTTTAATGCCTTAACCAAAACCGTTGGCCCAACATAATCTACCCTGGGCACGAGGCCGGGGTCGACCCCCCTACAGTGGACAAACTCGGTGTTGGCCAGTGCAAAATTTGATCCCAAGTACAAGCGGGGATTAGTCTTTCGTTGAAAGCATTGGGACACTACGTGGGTAGCCAGCAATGGTCCAAACCAAAAAAAAGTTTAATGCATTAATAGGTGATGCCATAGTCACAATTCAGTACGTTAAGTAATGTAATTGCTTGGCTGATCCTTTAGAGAAGTGCTAATTGAAGAATTGGTGAAGAAAATATTAAGTGGAATAGTATTAAAACTCTTTCATTAAAATCTCCTGTAATAAAAACCCAACCTTCTCTTGAATAATTATAGTTAAAAGGTTCAACGGGTAACAACTAACAAGTGGTTGATTTGTCTGAGACATGAAGCACTAGAGAGATACAAGCATTCCAAGTGTAGTTCAAATTATAAGTTCGTTAGGCTTGGTTGGTGTTACACACTTATTGAAGTTATAACTAAGTCCTGTTAAATAACGCCTTAAAGAAAAACACATTGTGTGATGAAGTTTGGGTTAATATTCATAAACTAGGATGCAGCACATGTCTGTATTATTGGTATTGCTATTGCCATTTATTTTAAGTGATTTGATCTTAAGGTTTACCATGAGAAAGTGAAGAAAGCAGATTTGGGAAAATTGTACGGTTCTTTGAGGCCTTTTCCTAATAAATAGACAGGAAACCAGTCCTTTACAGATACAGGAGGTTTTGCTGTAAAGTTCAGAATAGTGTGGCAGCAACAACCTATATATGGTGGGAGTATGATACTCTATAACCTCCTATATACAGATACTAACATGTGGTGTGTGACAAAGTAATAATTACAGCCAGGCCTAATAATTTCCCTATATATCAAAAATAATGATAATATTGGTGGTACTTCAGATGCTAACACAAATTCAAAAATTTAACTACCACAAACTATGTTGAAACTTTGAAATACTTGGATATTTGTAAAGCAAGGAAGAGTTCTGTATAGTGGATTTTCGCAGTGGAAATCCATAGATATTACTTTTAGGCTATGTTACGCCATTGCTTAGGTAGTGGCTGAGCGGTGGCAGGGTTAGATTTTCCGCCAGTAACACATCAAGTCTTTCTTTCCAAAGCCACTGCTTATGACAGTTAAAATTATTGATCACTTGTTCATTCAACTACTGTATTATGAACAGAATTGCAGATGAGTGGGATGAGAAATGATCATTTTTGTTGCTGGTAATTGTGGGGGAAGATTTGTTCTTATGTATGGTGTTCTCTTCACATTTCAAGCACATTTGATTTCTATATTCATCTTTATTCTCTGCATATAGAACATGTTATTGGGTTTGGGGTATAAGAAGGATTGTACTTTCGCTAGTATCATACTGTTATGGTCAATGTGTCATGTTCTGTTCTGTCTTCTTGTTGATTCATTTTTGTTCTTGAAAATCCGAATATATCTCATTAAGTGCTTAAGGTTGAGCAACATTATAACTATATATACAAATTGTTTTTTGTTTATAACAGCAAATTTAAAATTGCTGAATCATTCATGTAACTTTTGTGACTTTGAGAATATTAATATATCATGTATGCATTATATACCTATAGTTATGCTGGAACATGGAGTGATAAAAACAAGGACAAGGATCGAAAGAGTGGATCAGTCAACACTCCGTTTCCATCATCAAGAGATAACCTTTTGGACCTTCTTGTGTGGAAACCTCCCTCGGGGTTAGGCAAAAATCGAGCTTTCTGGGTTGGTTTGACAATATGGATGGGATTAGTTGGAGCAGCCCTCTTCATTCAAAGATGAATAGGAAAAACACGTATATACAGAGTTTGAGTTGTCCATTTTATGATGATTCTAATTTGTTCTTATAATTTTTCTTTTCAGTTTATATATTGTATAAAGCTCATCTTGTAAAGTTATTGTATGTAACAAGTAGAAAAAAATGTTATTTTATTATATTTTTATTTCTTGAAATTAAAAGATTGTTGAAATGACTAGTATCTTACTGCTTTCACCGTGTATTTATTAAAATACTAGTATGTTGAAATGACTAGTATCTGATAGATTTTGAACATATTTGCAAATTGCAATGCCATTGTATAGTATATAACAATATAACAATTCTGATAGTGTAAGTATTTTTTTTTTGGTCATTTGATAGTGTAAGTATATATGAATAAGGGATGTGTTCATGTTGTAATCAAAGGATCCATTAATAAAAATGGTGTGAGAAAAAATGCCCTTGTCCGGTGAATGTGATAGCTAGGGTTAGACTTAGACAACGGGAAAAGGGAAGTTAATCTCATGTCATTGTAGTGGCAGAGCTTCTCAAGAGTCAAAGGTAGCAATGACATTGCTCACAAAATACAACTTTTTTAGCTAACTACTATGTTTTTGTTTTTCCTCTCTGTGCTCCCCCTGCTTTGTGTTTGCGCCGATGCCTGTTGAGCTACCTCTTTTTTTCTGGTTGTTGTTGTCACTTGTTCTGCTCTCCACCACTGCCCACACAATGTGCTTTTGCCACACAGCACTGCGTCGTGCTGTGCCTCCGTAGTACCGCACCATGCCTTCGTCGCACCGCACCACGCCTCCGCCTCATAGTGCCATGCACTATGCCTCGATCCACCCCACTGAGCTTGCGCTATGCTGCGCTGCAATGTGCCTGCATATAAATGCGTATCTTGTGCACCGTCAAGTGTATTTTTGTGCACACCCACAAGTTAGGCACACGATGCAAGTGAAATTTTTTGCTTAACCACATGTCTCTCTTCTTTGTGTGAATCTGTTTTCCTTGCAAATTATTATGTAGTATATTTTGTTTCACTTATATTGTGTTTCTATTTCTTAGTCAGCTTATTAAATATCAAGCTCCTTAAAAAATGTAAAAAAACACACACTCGAGTTTGATTTCAGAATACATAAAGTTCTTTCTCTAGTTTTTTATATAAGCAGAAAGGTACATGTATGTAGTCCAAATTTAAACTAAATATAAGTACCTTTTTGCTTATATACAAAATCAGAGGGCGTATTAGGGTCAAACACTTCCAAAAGCTCCTAGAGGAGGAGGATCACTTCACCCTAGTCCACTCAATTAGAGAAACTAATAAGTGTGAGGTTACTTCCTCCACCGATAGGTGTTTGGTGCTTACTAGCCAGCATGCTGGTCTTGGAGCCCTGCTTCTACGAGACAGTTTGGGCACTTAGTTCGGCTCTATGTTTCATTTTTTTTTTCTGTTCTTTCAATTGTAATCCAACAAAAAAAACTTCCAAAAGTGTTCCAAAACTTCACTTTTAACATATTTTATCCTCTTGGGATAAAATTCATAGAATATATTTTGAGTTTTAGAAATTTAGTTTTAAAATAATATATTTTGAGTTTTAGAAATTCATAGAATAATATCCTCTTGTTCCAAATCTTTTTTTCTTCACTCTTAAAAAATATGTACATGTTTTTTGAAGAAAAAAAGATTTGCAATCAGAGGGGTGTAAAAATCAAGCCCAACTATAAAGTTCTCCAAATCCAGGAGTTTCAAAGCCCAGAATCCAAGAAAAAACCTCGAACCCTAAGAACATAAGCGCAATTCCAATCCAAATTCCCCTATTCCCCGTTCGACCTCCTACTGCGGCGAACCCTAGACTCACAGAGAGATCTCGAGATGACGACTCGCTTCAAGAAGAACCGTAAGAAGCGCGGCCACGTGAGCGCAGGCCACGGTCGTATCGGAAAACACAGAAAGCATCCCGGAGGAAGAGGAAACGCCGGAGGTATGCATCATCACCGTATCCTCTTCGACAAGTACCATCCCGGTTTCTTCGGTAAAGTCGGAATGCGTTATTTCCACAAACTCCGTAACAAGTTCCATTGCCCTACCGTTAACATCGATACTCTCTGGTCGCTCCTTCCTCAAGAAGCGAAAGACAAAGCTGCTAAATCAAAGGGTACTGCACCTGTTATTGATGTTACTCAGTATGGTTACTTCAAAGTTCTTGGGAAAGGTGTGTTGCCGGAAAATCAACCTGTTGTTGTTAAAGCTAAGCTTATTTCGAAGATTGCTGAGAAGAAGATTAAAGCTGCTGGTGGTGCTGTTGTTCTCACTGCTTAGGGTTTGTCTTTTTTTAAAAGTTTAATTTGAGAATATTTTTATTTATCTGAAGTCATAATTGGTAGACCTTGTTTCCGTTTTGTAATACTGTTTTATGTTTTTAAGAAATGTTTCTGGTTTTTCTGATTGGGATTGTTTAATTATTAGCTTTAATCCTTTTAATATTTACTGGAATAATGCATTATCAAATGATTTTGTTTTTGATGTTTGATAAGTTCTGAAAGTGTGATGTGTGGGATAAGATAAGACCATGCAGGCCTTGGTAAAACTAAAAACCAAATTTGATGCCTTCACCTGTTTGACACAATTTGTTTTTGGAATTTAATTAGATGTAATTTGTATGGTTTCAGAGTATGCATCGTTGTCTTTCCCTGATAGTTTTTACACTAGTTAAATTTATAGGCTGGTAGAAATTGAAAAGGTGGAAATTAGGTGTGTGTAGGAAGAGAATGAATGTCGAATACAAGTCCTCTGTTTGATGCCCGTTTTTGCTCCAACAAAGTGAAATACCTAGCTCATACCAATTATATTGTTGAAGAATTTCACTGATTCTTACTTATGAGATTGGTATTTTCACTATTTTGGCACTTGGCAGGTTTTGCTAACTATTCTTATAATCTTTTTAATTATCTTCTGTGCTGATGTTATGCTAAAACACTCCATTACTGGTTTCTAACTTGCAATTTCACCCTGATAAAGATCACTATTAAAATTTTGACATGGCACTTTTGTAAGGAGAAATGGATCATTTCACGCTACATTTTTTTACATGATTTTGGCCATCAATAATTGTCATAAATTTTGTCAATTTTCTCATGAGCTATGTGAATTTTTTTCATCTTCGATTTTATTTCCCTTCCAAAGGAAATGTACTTGGATCTAACAGTTAATTTTCTCATTAACTGTTAAGATGGTTTCATGTGATTGGTACTTCCATCATGATAATTGATTTTAATTAAAATTGAGTTGAATGCAAATAGATTTATATTTATTTTTATATTTTGTTATATTTACAGAAAAAGTGATTTGTATTGATTCATGATTTATGATTTATGATTTATGATTTATATTTTGCTTCTGTATCTATTCTTACTATTTATGTATTTATTTATGTACTGCAATAACTAGAAGTCCTGTTGCATGTTTTGTTCCACATTGAGCACCGATGAATACTACGTTCTCAGAGATAGTTGAAAAATTGTTCTTTCTCGGGTTCTAGCATAACCAACTTTTTCTAGCTGATACTTATGATTAAAATCGGTCCAATATGCTTCTCGCAAATGCTTTGCAGCTTTGCTCCTTTGATATGGCATGGTCACTTTGCTGCCTTACCGGTAGATACCAGAATTCCTCATCACTCAGTATAACAATTAAAACCGTATATTAATGGTGATAAACGGAAATTACAACCTAAATGATAAACTAGGCAATTCGAGAAGCCTAGGGTCTCCTAGAAGGCTCTATAGAGGCCTAATCTCTCCCAAAGGAATAACTTCCCAAATTCATACTTACCTAATCCTAATAACTGAACAATACAATATATACAACACAAGACAGCCCCTGACAGTTACTACAACACAAACGTAACCGCCCATAAGATAGTAACTGCCAACAAGACAATAACCGCCCTATATTTATTTAATATTTTAATATCCTATCATTACTCGCCCCATAAACATTCACCTTGTCCTCAAGGAGAAGATAACAATGACAAACAATTTATAGTCTTCCACCGGGATCCCATAGTTTGAAACATGATGACCAAGCAACGCTCGAAACATAAAAGTTGCCACCGGGATCATATGACATATTTTCAGCCATCAACAGTGTATTTGGAGGATCCCTTGTCCTTTCTAAACCCTCTGTTCTTGAAAGAAAAGTAAGATTCTCCTTTTGGGCCATTTCCCTTTTTACTTGTAACACCCCCTATTATTAGTGAATTGGGGAGGTGTAAGTATCAATGATTGGGCCTGACCCATTAATTCAGTCACAGGGCCCAATTTCCATGAAAGCCAGTCTATTCCAGCGTTCCTATCGTTCCCAAATTTGTTGCGCTTCTCGTTCCAGAGAGAAAGAAACATGTCTCCGTCGCAAACGATTTCCACCATCTCCAAGGTTGCTCCACCTTCTTCCTTCTCCTGCATAGATTCTCCCAGCAGCGCCTCTAGCGTTGCTTCTTCTGGTTGCGCCTCCTCTTCATCATCGCTCTGTGTGTCGCATCCCTTCGTGGAGAGAGAGCAAGACGGCTCCACCAATCTGTTCGCTGGCCACGCCTCAGTCAAGGTCGTGCCTCCACCTGCCGCCGTCGCCGGCGAATCTTCTGGCATCCATTCTTCCCACGGCGCTTCCTCATCACCCTCGATCTCCGGTCCCGTTGGTTTCGCGACAGCGCCCAAAGGTTCGTCACTGGAACCTTCGATTCTCTCCTTCTCAGATTCGTCTCTTGCTCTCCTTCCTTTTGGTTTCCTTGATTTCGATTCTGAAAAGATCTTTTCAACTTTCTCCTCTGTTTCATCACGATCTTCTTTCACGAATGGCTTTTGGTTTCTATTCACCGTGTTTGATTCAATTCTGTTCCCACTTCTGCGACTCGGAGCATGATGCCGACAAGTTCGACGTCTCCCGTGTTCTAAATCCAGCGTTCTGATGTGTCGCTTGATTTCTTCAATCTTGGCTTCCATACCATCCATACGCTGCTCTATTCGTTTTACTCTAGTCTCCATTTTCCTTCGTATTGGATCCCTTTGATCACCCGGAATCGAATGCTTTGATACCAATTGGTAGATACCAGAATTCCTCATCACTCAGTATAACAATTAAAACCGTATATTAATGGTGATAAATGGAAATTACAACCTAAATGATAAACTAGGCAATTCGAGAAGCCCAGGGTCTCCCAAAAGGCTCTATAGAGGCCTAATCTCTCCCAAAGGAATAACTTCCCAAATTCATACTTGCCTAATCCTAATAACTGAACAATACAATATATACAACACAAGACAGCCCCTGACAGTTACTACAACACAAACGTAACCGCCCACAAGATAGTAACCGCCAACAAGACAATAACCGCCCACTATATTTATTTAATATTTTAATATCCTATCATTTACTATGCCCTAGTGGATCCTCTTCTATCTATAGATATTCAATGGATCTCGATCGACTGCAATTGGAATTGAATTCAGTCACAGTAACTCAATAAAACAAGCATTTTTATCAATGTCATTTTGGTATTTGAAGACGTGGTTTTCTTAAGTTGGAGATCCTCTTCATTTCTAAAAAAAAATGGATGGACCATTACTCAAGTTTTGAGTGCATAAAATATATAAATGTCTAATATATATTTTTGTTTTAGGAATGTGTATTTATACACCAAAGCTTAGGTAATAGACCATCCATTTCTTTTGAGAAATGGAGAGGTTCCCGATCCGTTTTCCTACTAGTCATGTTTGTTTCAATAAAACATGACACATCAACATCTATGATGGAATATAGCATTCCACATAAGCGCAATAGACAAAGTTAAAAAAATGAGTTAACATTGGGGACTAAAATGACTAACCAAACAAAAATTGATGAATTTTTTAGTAATTTTAAGTAAGGAACCAAAATGACATCGTCTTACATTTTGAAGAACCAAAATGGTTGCTTACCCTCTTTTATCACTTCTAACCAAAATAACTAACCAGCGTTTGTATCGTTGGTGCCTCAAATGGTTGCTTACCCTCTTTTATCACTTCTACCCTCTTACACTTTGGTGAATCACTAAAATTGATCGTAAGATATTGTGTAAAATGTCATGAGTGGTTAAGAATGAATCAAGTAAGGTTAAATTTCAATTGTTAATGAATTTTTAAAGTGTTCGGTAAGAATAATTTTGACTTCCTCGTATTAATGTAAAATTTCTGATAAAAAATAATTGGTTTTTGTTGAATATAAAAGGTCAAATTAACGTTATTAGTCCCGAAAAAGAACAACTCGATGAAACTAGAGGAGACGTCGCCAATAGACAAGGAGGAGGCCAAATCATAATAGAATATGCCAGACACCCTTCCATAGAAGTGACTTAATACATACTAGCCTCAGTCCCTGTGTGATGCACGGGGATTGCACAGAGTGGGGTAAAATATCGATTGATGTATATACACCAAGCTGATAATTGTTAATAAGAATTTAAGTATAATTAAAAAGTCAAATAATAAAGTAATATAAAATGGACGAAAACATTAACCAAAGTCAGGAGTTTTGCATCTATACACATGACTCCTTCAGCATATATACATATATAACTTGAGGCATCTAATCATGATACTCGCCAACTCTTGACTCCTTCTGCATCTATTACCTCCGGTACTTCATCACCTGCAGAATCTCTAAAATGTGTTTCCCTTTGATTATGAAACAATACATTATTTGCCTTAAATTGACGCTCCTTCTGCATACTTCATTGATGTTGTGCTTTGTTGAGAAGGCTGAAATTGCAAATAATGTATTGTGAGTTCAGCAAGTCCCTTTAGATCTTCAGGTCAATTTATGCTGACAAAAAGAAGGTTTCATATAATAATGTGATGGTGATCAAATTAGGGTCATATTACAATGTGATGGTGATCAAAAACAATTATAGCCCAACACCTGAATACAAAACAGAATTGAAGAGTTAAGCAAATAAAACATACAACATAATCAAACACATTGATATGCTCGTTCGCATCTTCTCCATGTCGTCAATTTTATTCATCACATAAAATTCAATGCTATATTCTCGTAAGAAGGCTTAGCCTCTAGAAACCATGAAAAGTAAGTCGGTTGAAAACAATCAATTTGAAAGAAAGAATGTGCAGACATATAAAAACTCTTTTCAAAGATTCTAAACTCTCAAATCACTCCTTTTGGCACTCATTTAAAGGGAGTGATTAAATAAGTGCCAATTTATCAAAATACTTTGCAATGAGATGAATTCCACACAACAGATTTTCAAAAACCTAATATTAATGCAACAAAATCTGGCTACTGCTGCTTCATTTGTGCCATCCCCATCACAGCAAGCACATGCCCTTCTGTTTTAGGCATTGAGCAGTTAGAAGATTTTCAAAAAGAGAAGGGTACTAAGCATAATAATAGTCACACCACCCTTCCAATTTTGAGGAAACAGTTTGGAAAGTCCACCTAAGAGAAAGCCAAGTTCTAGGACATGATTACACATGTGTTTCACCTTTATCACCACAATTTGAGCTATCTGCAAAATAAAAAACCAAATTAGATTTCTAATCATGCACAGACAATAGACAATTTAAAATCAATTATTTTCTAGGAGCAACTTCTTCAATGTGGTACCGACTCTGTTTTACGAGTGAGCCAAAGCACACAAAGGATGTGTCTACACAAAATACTCTTAAACTCAAATAAGCAACAAGTAAATTGCAATTTGAAGTCTTTTTCAATGAAGGATACCTTGAACACCGTGTCTTAATGTTTTTTTTATGACAAAAGAACACTGTGTCTTTATGTTGGTCATATACTTTCTTACTTTCTGTAACAGAATTTTTTTTTTGAAATCAAGCCCTCTGAATTCTCAAAGCAAGTTTCACAATACATCTAGATGCTACCTCTATTTGAAATTCTTTGAAGTTTGCATTAGTAAATGCATTTTGGAATTGTGACTCAAAACCAAAATGACTCACAAGCAACTAAGGGGGTTCAGCGGTTGGGGCTGAACCCCCCTTAACCAAGGGTCAGGGGTTCGATCCTCGCATTGGGTACGAAGCAACATTAAAACTCTGGGCCAGCTGTCCAGCCCCTCGAAGCACCTATCATGAGCGGGGAATTAGTCACCGCTGTCCGTGCGATGGATACTCGGGTTTACCCAAAATGACTGACACAAGCAACTATTGTATTAAATGATCCAAAATCAGCCATGCTTTCCTTTTCAATTTTATCTCTCAATGCATTGTCATATTGCTCAACAAATTGCTTCTGTGTTGTTTTAGAGTTTACATACCCATCAAAAAATGAGTTCATACTCACTTCGTTGTGTAGTTGACATTCCGGCCCAAAATGTTTCTCTCACATAAACAGGAGCCCAACGGTGTCGTTCTTCAAATAGCCCTTTCAAGCATTCATTGTCCTTCAGCTCATAATACTCAATAATTTCTTCCCATTTCTCAGAAAAATAACTTATACTCAAAGAATCATAGACAACATCAAGCAAAATTGCTTTGATAGACTCATAATCAGAGTGTCTGCCCAACTTTTCTGGAATCTTTTTCAATAAATGCCACAAACACCATCGATGACGAGCTTTTGGAAAGACAACCTCAATTGCACTTTTCATTGCTCTATCTTGATCAGTAATTATAGCATTGGGTGCACGTCGATGCATACATTTTAACCATGTTGTGAACAACCAAGTAAAAGTTTTAGCATCCCCGTTCGACAGTAGAGCACAACCCAATAGAACCGATTGACCATGATGATTTACTTCAACAAAAGGGGCAAAAGGCATGTCATATTTACTTGTCAAATAAGTAGTGTCAAAAGTTACGACTTCACCAAAATATTCATATGCAGCCCTACATCTCGCATATGCCCAAAATACATTTCGTAAACGACTTTCATCATCCACATCCATTATATATTATATAATAAAATTGATTATTCTCCTTTTGCATTTTAACAAAATAATTTTGAATAGCTTCAGCATCTCCTTCCCCAAGGCGCCACCGCCTGACCTTATCTATATAGTTTCTGCAATCCCTTTCTCCAAATGTAAGATTCTCATACCCGTTTGCTTCAACAACCAAAGATCGAAAATTTCTGCTCACATTAATCTCAACTTGATCATTAAGCTCTAATCTCCTTTTCATTTGAGGTCCCAATTTCTTGTTGCATCTAAAATACCGAGCTTTCGTTGGGCTTAGCTCATGATTATGCTCTAGAACAACAATGGAAACTGTAATAATTCCATCTAAAGACATACATGCATTCAATCTAGCCTTACATTGCTCACATACTTCCTTGAACAACTACATGCTAAAGTAAAATATTTTTTCCCATCGTCTCCATTTTTTGAGCTTATTTTAGCAATTCCAAAACCCACAGACCGAGCATAATCCATGTAATACTCTGGAACTTGATCTTCAGAGCTAAACGTCAGGCCAAGGATTTTCATTTTCATATGTAATTTTTGTATCAAAACTATCATCATAATGTTTGTTTTCTTCATTTGTTTTCCTTTCATCCAAAGATTCAGAACTCTGCCAAAAAAAATTCAGAACTCTCTACCACTAATACAATAGTTTTAAAAAAAGTAAATTAATCAACTAATTTACTCAAATAAATTGCTCCAAAGACTAATTTTGAGAACTCTCTACCACTAATACAAAGTTTTCAAAAATTCAGAACTCTCTACCACTAATACAAAGTTTTTAATGTGAGACATAATTGCTCTAAAATAGGAGAAGTCTAAACTAGTTGAATGAAAGCTATCAAAGACTAATTTTGAGTCTACTTCAAAAATGACATTGTCTAAGCCTAGCTCAAGGACCCATTTGGCCGCTTCAAGAAGACCTAAAGCTTCCCCTTCACAAACTTGCAACAAAGGAGAGTAAGACATGACCTTAATTAGCCTTGAGGAAACCACCTGTAGCATCTCTAAGACACATTCCAAGACCAACCTTATTTTCATTATTGAATAAAGCAGCATAACATTACATTTCAACATACCACATGGAGGCTTGTGCCAAGTTAGTTCACACATCTCCTGAGAGGATAGCTTCATCTATTGACTCCCATAAATTTACCTTCCGCCATAGTTGAACACTCCTTGAACAATCAAATAAAATATGCCTCTAGGATAATATTTAGCTTTGAAATTTTTTGAGACCAATGCATCCGGGTTTGCAACAAGCTTCCAACCTTGTCCTTACTAATAGACAATTTTTCCCAACACATCCAATTAATACCACTTCCATCTTTGGAACCCCACCAAAATGAGTTCATCATTTTTTCAATAAGGTCCCCTAGTGATTGAGGGATTAAAAAAATACTCATGATATATGGGGGTATGGATTGTAAAACAGATTTGATCAACACCTCCTTACCGGCCATAAATAAACATCTACCACTCCAAGAACTAATTTTATGCCACACTCTATCCTTTATGAAAGTAAAGGTAGCCTTCTTACTCCTACCCACCATAGACGGTAACCCAAGATACTTACCAGTTCCCAAACAAATATTTACCCCTAGCAAAACAGATAAATTTGTTTGGACATCATCGGCCACATTCCTACTAAAAAATATTTCAGATTTATTATAATTTATCATTTGCCCCGGTAGATGAGTCAAATGAGTTTCAACCAAAATAGTTTCCATAAAATCAATTTTTATGTCACGGTAGAACCATACACAACTTTTCAGTAGAACTTATTTTGGGGGATAAGGTCTACTTTGGGACCGAATGTCAAAAATGACTAACTTGTGACAATATCAGTTGAGACGTGGAACCAAATATAGGCTTATTCTATCCATATTTTCACTTCAGAGAAGAAAAATCCTTACCTAATGACTTCCATCTCATTGAATGACATATGGTCCAACTTCTAGAAGCAAACTACCCCACTCCATCTAATATTGTGGCCTTCTTCTGAATTTATCATTAGAAGCTAAATTAATCATTGCATCATGATGGCAGCAGACTAATTATGGGAGCTGATTCTACCATGTTGGAAAAAAACATGAGTCGGTATGTTTTTAATCTCCACCGTTAGATCCTCTTGTCTTCATTTTTAATATTTTAAAACACATTTTCTCTCTCTTTTTACATTATTTTGATGAGTGGTTGCGATTGAACATGAGAGAAAATAACGCGAGGGAATCAACTAAACCCGTTTGTTTAATAATGGATACAATTGAAGTGTGTATTTGGTTTCATTTTTAAAAGAGTCATAAGTAATTTAAGAGACACAAACTTAATTTTGATATGTTTGGTTTGTTCCCGAACATAATTACTTCTCTTCAAAGTTGATTTTAACAGTTAGAATTTATTATTTTGCCTTTAAACGTAATTTTTACACTCAAATATATTGTTCAATTTGCATTTAAGGAAATGAATATTTAAACATGATTTAGTTTACATTTTGGTTCACTTCTAATTAAAATTAGTTTTACAAAATTAATTCATGCAAATTTAGTTTTTGCCACTGTAAAACCAAACTTACACGAAGATCTCACAATTGCACCAAACTATCTTTCTAAGCACGAGTAGAGAATATTAGTCTTTTTTTAAGTGTTGGACACTCCGTAGGTAGCTAGCAGTGGTCTGAACAAAAAAAAGTCTCCAGTGTTCTTTGATATGCATTGTCACGTTTGGTTGAGACAAACATACCCTAATACCCGTGTTTACTAGAATGACATGGATAAAAAAAAAGCTTATATCTTACCCCTCTTATCTCTCTCTCTCTCTCTCTCTCTCTCTCTCTCTCTCTCTCTCTCTCTCTCTCTCTCTCTCTCTCTCTCTCTCTCTCTCTCTCTCTCTCTCTCTCTCTCTCTCATCTGTATTTATATTTTAGGACTACTAATTTCAATCACCAATTTTGCTATTGGTTAATTAATCAACAAAATTAATCAATCATTTAAATAGTTTTAATATTATTTGATATTGTCAAAAAAAGTAATTAAGCTTGAAAAACATTTTGAACTTAAAAAGGCTTCATTTCAAATTTTGCTTTTGACCTATACATATGTTTACTAGTATAGGTCTGAGGAGGAATAGAAGGGTTAATACATCATCACTATTCACTCATTGTCTAACAAATGCTATCTAAAGAGATTCCCTGCCCCCTAACTATCTAAAGAAAACTCCTCTATTATGGTGTTCCCAAAATAAATATATAATGATTAAATTCGGGAAAAAATAAATCTTTGAAAATTACAGACTTCAAAGTAGCTGCAAAAATTTGCAGAAGTTTCCTTTTTTTTTCCTTCATGAATCTTCATGTTCATGCCCACCCCACTTCTTTATCCTTTCTTCCGCAAGTGATGCCTATCATTTACATACAAAGTTATCGTGTAAGAAATATATATAATACACATCCTTAATATTCTCACCAAATTGTTTTGTTTTTGTAAGCAATATATTCTTTAAAATTACCTCTTTATTCCAATCAGTTCTATAGACCATGAAGAATAAAACACAAGTTTGTAGGATGGTCCCTGCAAGCATTCCAGACCAGATCCCCTGCAAATCATACACCAAATACAAAAGAATTATTAATCCATCATCAACTATATATCATAGATCCCAATTTGGTTTCCTATATTCAATATTTCTCCCATTATCTCATGACTATATATAAATAGCTCGATAATATGAATTTTGTCATATCACTTTACAAGAGATAATGCAATTTTTGGTATATTGAATACTTGATGTATTGATAAAGTGAACTAGAGATAGTATAATGGAAGATAGTGGCTCACCATGACACCAAAGTCAAGAATGTAACCAAAAACAAGACCAAGAGGAATGCCAAATAAGTAGTAACAAGCAACATTAACATAAGCAACAGCTGTCTGCCACCCTGCTCCAATGGCAACCCCAGAAAGAACAGGTTGAATGTTGTTGATGACAATGCATACGGCCAACATGGGTGTCAGCTCAACCACCATTTCTCTCACTTCTGGATCATTTGAAAATAAGAATGGATATTGCTTCCGGAAGATGATCAAAACCAAGGAAAGCACTAGACTAATAAGAAATGCAGTAATCACAGAAACCACTAATGAAAATTTTGCTGCTCTTGGGTGAGATGCTCCCAATTCATTTGACACCCTCACACTGCATATATATATAATTATTTTAGGACTTTAATTAAGTTAAATCAAAGCTTAATTAATTAGTCTATATAGGTGAAAGGAAATGAAACAAACCTTACGGCTGCGTTAACTCCAAAGGCTGCCATGACGGTCCACCCCAATATGTTTGTGCTGCAAATTCAATTCAATACTAGAAGATTAAGAAAGAAATTGGTTGAGAGGTTTGGTTGTAGGAAAAAATGTCATCCGAATCAAACAATCGATTGATTGAAAAAGTGGCTTAAACAAACCCAAGACAAAGCGGCTTTTTGTAGCTTTTTGATTTGCGTTTTTGATTGGGTTTATTTGAATTTGACTACCCCTAATTGTCAAAAAAAACTAAAGGCAAAATTTGACATGGACAAAATTCAAATAATCATTTTTTTTTTTGTACATAAAGTTTTAGTGTGAGGGGGTGGCGCTCCAGTCTAAGACAAGAGAGACTTCGAACTCTTTAACCACTTCTGAAGGAAATTACATTTATCTCACCTTAATGTGGTTGTTGCACTAGGCATCCCTTTGGGGTTAATTCAAAGAACTATATGCTTTATTTAAAAATTATTTATTGTTATTAATAAGAGTGGAAGCAATCAAGTATATTAAAACTCTAAAACATTAATAGTTTTGTTTCAAAACTAGCAAAACTATTAATGTTTTAATACAATTAGTTCTTTTCTAGGTGGGGTGTTGGGAATAATTGAGTACCTCCCACAACTACTTTTCTAAAGTGCAATGTGAATGGTGTTCGGCAGTACGAAATTTTATTGCAATTGGTTTAATTTTGGAGTATTTATGGGACTAAATTTGTTAAATTCTCTTAAACTATAAAAATACCATAAATAAGTCCTTAAACTATATTAAATCCATCAAATTAGTCCCTTAAATAATCTAAATAATAGGGGAGAGAATGATAGTTGATGGACTAATTTGATGGATTTAAAATTATTTAGGGACTATTTACTGTATTTTTATAGTTCATGGACTAAATTGGAAAGAGCATGGAGACCAAATTGAGGATTTACTCTTAATTTGGAGCTTTTGTTTTTATTAACAGGTTGGTTTAATCCTTTGCTACAAGTTAAAGAAGGTGAAACATATCCATTGCTTATGGTAATCCAATGGGTTCAAAGCCAATGTTTGTCAAATGTAATCTTTTAGACTCTAAATTGGTAGATGGTGCCACAATTGCATTTATGAAGAAATAGCACGTTGACCCGTATGCTGCACGAGGTAAAAACTCTAGTTAATATAGAATTATTGTTGGGTAAAATTTGTTTCATAAATTGCCACATGAGAAAACATTGTTTTGAAATTATTTTATTTCACCAAAAGGATCACTGGGGAAAATTTTTTGCATATTCAAACAGCTTAAAAAATTTTCGATATTGAGAAATGAACTGAACATTTGAACGGTTAAATTATATTTTTTGAACACTAAAGTACCTCAAAACACGCTGCTCAAAACACACTGGCTAGCATCACACTTTACATAATTTATCACAAAATTAATTTTCATTTTTCACGAATCCGATTATTGAGGAACAAAATTTTAATGTACTCTTAAAAATAAAAATATGAAAAAAAGAGGGGTAGGGTAGGGGAAGGGTGTTGGAGATTTTGCGCCAAATTGAGAGGTAGGGCCCACTAGAAACTCCTCAAGATTTATAAGTTAAAGATAACTTGAGTTGGTTCACTCATCCATGTGTGTAAAGAATTAGGTTATACCAACTTAAAATTTTCAGCAAAATTTGTAAGACCACAATCAAACATAAATGGCCCATTCTTTAGCAATGGTAGATATGTTATGAGATTGTTACCATTTTTTTTTTGAATATTTATTGTTTTGTCCACTATTTTGATAACTAAATGATAAGAATCTATTTCCGTATCGTTTTTAAAATCAAACCAAATGAGCGGTTCAACTTGTTAAACTATGGATCGACAACATTCATGGTTTGATTGTTTCGACTATTTGATCGTGTTTTCAAAACAATGATTTCCGCAAAAAAATATAATTAATTGTTTTCTTCCAATTATATTTTTATTCTTAATTGGAGAAGAGCTTGTAATTTTTTAAAATAGTTAATGACAAGTACTAAAATATTAAATAATAATATTTTAGTTGAAATATATATTTATTTTATTTCTTAATATGTGTGCACTTACCTTAAGTGTCAAAAGTTTTGCAATATAGAGGGTAATTTACACTAGCATGATAAAATTACTAATTGCATTTTATAGCATGTTTTTTTACACAAATTTTATAGCTTGTTTTACAGCATTGGAATATTCAATTATAAGTCGATACATATGAACCGATCTTCCAAAAAACTCTTAACACTAAATACTTTCTGGTGTCGTGATTTAGCTTTCCAGACTTTATGAAATATTTAAATTCTAAATATAAAAAGAATGATGAAAAGCTAGTAGATCGAAAAACTTTCCCTTATTTGAATGATGTTAAGGAAAGAAAACTCAAAAAGTGGTGTAAGTCCCACAATTTTAAAATCCTTTTATTTTTTGAGAGAAAACTCATAATTGGTCTTTTTTTCTCAATTTTATCCTCACCTATTTATCACATATCATTATTATTAAGGGATATTCACTTTCCCTCCTACCAAACAATCTAAAAATCATCTCTTATGTAAAATAAAAAAACAATCTGAAAATCATCTCACTTTCTACCCATCTTTTCATTCTAATTCTTTCAACATTCTTTCCACTTAATTGTTTTCCTTCAACTTTCTTTTCTCATCCAAACATAGTCTTAAGATTTATTTACTCTATTCACTCAAAAATTTACTTTCTTGTTACAATCAGTTATTTTTTTAAATCTTTATACAAAAAATTTAGAAGAAATATTTTAATGTAAGGTAATATAAATCTACTTGATTTATTAGGGAATTGTCATTATAACTCATCAATATGATCTCACTTTATTCAATTAAAAAATAAAAATAAAAAAATTACAAGAATTAATTAAATGAATTGAATTTATATATATATATATATATATATATATATATATATATATATATATATATATCTTCTCAGAAAAACATTTTATGCAACCATCTAATAATATAGTGTCACATCATTTATTTAGTTTCAAAATATATGACATTATGAGTGTACTATTCCTTAATCATTGTTACTAAATAGGTATAATAGTCATTTTCCCATTAACGAAAAAATTCGGTAACCACACAAACACTGAATTGTGGTTAGTATGTACTAACCATTGAGTTGTTGTATAATGGTTAGTAGCATATACTAACCACACAAACTCTAAATTGTGGTTAGTATGTACTAACTATTGGAGTGTTGTATAATGGTTACAGAAAAATTTAGTAATTGTTATTAATGAATTCTTTGGTATCATAAGTCTTTGCCACTTATTATACTCATTAAATGGCGTGACAACACCTTCAAAAAAAAATATGAAGTGACAACAAATTATTAAATACTACTAGTGTAAAATATTGTTATACCATTCAATCAAAAAAAATAAAATATTGTTATACCATAATGTATACAATTTAAATCTTTAATTTAAGATTTTATTTTTTACAATAATGAATAATTTTAAATAGTAAACAATAAAACATTAGCTAAATATTTTCCCAAATCCCTTAACTTATTTTTTTGTAATGAAAAGGTCCCTTAACTTTTTTTTTTGTAACGCCTAGATCCCTTAACTTTTAAAAACGTTGCACTTTTGTCCCATTTTAACGTTTTTTTGTTAACACCGTTTATCAGTCACTGATGTGGCTATTAAAAACGCTGCACCTTTAGTTAAAAATTAAAGAAAAATGTGAATTTCCTTTTTTATCCCCATCTTCTTAGTTTCCTCTTTTCCAAACCCTATCTTCTCCAATTCCAATTATTGCAAAGATGAAGGGGGAATCAATGAATCTGGAAAACGAAGATTGAAACCAAAAATAGGAATGAAAATCTGAAACGAAAATTGAAACCGAAATTACAGAGAAGCAATTGAAAAAACGATTTTCTGGGTAGTATTGAAAACGAACACTACAAGAAATTCCTGGATTACCGGCGGCCAAAATCCGCCGGAAATTTGTTCGCAGGTAACGGTTTCCGGCGGAAAAAATCCGCCGATAATTTCCGGCGGATTTTTTCCTCCGGAGATGTGCGTTTCCTGTGGATTTTTTTTAAAAAAAAATTTTAAAAAAATCCGCCGGAAATGTCACCGGAAATTTACGGGAGGATTTTTTGAATTACCGGTGGATTTTAAAAAAAAAAATTAATTTTTTTAATTTTTTTATTTGTTTTTATTTTTTTAAATTTTTTCGAATTTTGTATTTTAATATTTAAGAAGTAATAAAAAATAAATTAGAATATGAGAAAAAAATTATATAGAATAGAATGAGAAGTAATAGAGAAATTAGAATGAATAAGAATGAAATAGAGTTGTGTAAAAAAAAAGAATATATGAAAGAGAGTATGGAAAAATAATATAGGAGAGAATAAGAATGAATAAGTGATAAGAAATAAGAATAGATGAGAGTATGTGAATGAAGAAATAAGAAGAAGTGAGAATGAAGAAGAAATGGAAAATATAGAAAATAGATATGTAGATAAATTTAATTAAGTTTGAAAAGTATATGAGAAAGAAGAAATAAGAATGAATAAGTGATGAATGAGAAGGAAGAAGAAAAGAAATGTAGAAGAGTGTAGGAGAAAGTGAGAAGGAAATAAAGAGTGAAATGAGAGAATGAGAAGAGTGTAGGAGAAAGTTTTATTTATAGGAATTTCAAAAGGTTCCGGCGGATTTATCGGCGGATTTTTAACATTTCCGGCGGATTTTTTAAAGTTTTTTTTATTATTTTTAAACAAAATCCGCCGGAAATGTTAAAAATCCGCTGGTAAATTTCCGGCGGATTTTTTTGAATTCCCGACGGTTTTTTAGAAAAAAAATTCAGGGTAGTACTGAAAACAAAATTGAAATTACAGAGAAGCAATTGTAACGGAAATTGAAAACGAAATTGAAAACGATTTCTGGGTAGTATTGAAAACGAAATTACAGAGAACCTTGATGAATATGAAACGAAAATCTGAAACAAAAATTGAAACCGAAATTGAAAAGGAAAATCTGAAACGAAAATTGGAGCAGGGAAACTTGATGAACCTTGATGATTTTTGGGAACCATTTTGGCAGGGAAACTTGGGTTTACGATTTGGTATCCCAGATTTGGATATTGAGATCGGGTGATGAACCTTGATTTCCCATTTTTCTACAAAGGGTTGAAGATGAATGTTCTGCCGTTCAGGCTGAATAGGGTTGAAGAATATTCACATTTTTTTTAATTTTTAATTCAAAATAATTATAAAATAATGAGTCAGGAAATAAAATTGTCACATAAGCATTAAAAAAAGTCACATAAGCAATCTAACAGCCACTTAAGCATTTTTGTAACGGTGTTAACAAAAAAACGTTAAAAGGGACAACAGTGCAACGTTTTTAAAAGTTAAGGGATCTAGGCGTTACAAAAAAAAGTTAAGAGATGTATTCGTTACCAAAAATAAGTTAAGGGACCTGGGAAGATATTTTGCATAAAACATTCTTAGTCTTTTTAAAATGTAACTTTATGATTTAAAGATTATTGTACTACTCTTGATCTATTTATAAGCAAAAAAAATACTTTTTAGGTTAATTGAATAGTTGATGTATTAAGTCTATAATATAGATCTGATATATTAGTTAGTTAATGAACTTAAAAAGTGTTTTTTTTTTTTGCTTATAAATAATTGCAGAGAAAATATGATTTATTAATGAGAAATGTTTGCAACACTATCTTTTAGACACTCTATCCAAAACTCACTTTATGATCGGTTACAACTCATGTGGATCCCGCCACCTTGAAATTAGGACCCATTAATTTATTGGTCCTTATGAATTTTAATCGATCACATGGCCAATGTTTGAGAGACTGAAGAGAGTGTTGCTAGTTGCTGGCACTTCTCTTTGTTAATTACTATCTACTGAATGTTAGATGGGAAAACGGCACGCCTTCCAAGCGTGTTATTAATTAATTGTAGTAGGTGATGCGTTCCTGGCCCATAACTTTAATGAGTTAAATAAATAATTAATGGGTTAGTGGTGCAAATGCAGGGAATTGTTAAATGTTAGATGTGGTCACTTACCAAAAAAAAGATGTGGTCACTTCACTTACCAGATAGACAATGCATCAACCGAAACTTCTGCATTCTTCAAATATCCAGCGAACAGAATCAGCGCCATAAAATACCATACTTCAAGGCTGCACCACAAATCATACCAAACCAAAACATACCATAAGTTTGATAAAAAAAAAACACCATAATTTAAATTCCATTAATCTTCTAAAAGATAGTTTGGTAAAAAAGTTAATTAAAAGTGAACAAACCATAGCATAACAGCAGAGGCAAGAGAGAGACGAACGAAACCCCAAAGATTTTGAAAGGCTTTAAAAGAGAAACCATTCCAAGCCGGACCAGAAGCCCCACTCAAAATATAAATAAGTTGAGCCAGCACAATGAACCACCAAGAGGAGTTAAGAACCACGGCTGCGCCAACGAGTCCCCAATGCAAATGCAACATCAAGAGCCAACTGAACACCGTGTGAAGCACCAACGCTGCGGCAGAGATCCACGCTATGACCATAATCTTACTCTGCGATTGCAAGAACTTCTGGATTGGATAGTTCATTGCATAAGCGAAGAGCTGAGGAATCATCCATATAGCAAACATCCCTGCCGCCTCTGATATCGACGTTGTTTGGCCTATCAACTTAAGAAGCGGTTCAGCGAAGATGTAGAGAAGAGTTAGAAGAATTGCTGTGACGTTGAGAATGAGCCATGATCTTTGCATGTATATCCCTAACATGTCTAGTTTCCCTGCTCCAAATGCTTGCCCGCATAGCGTTTCCAATGCACTTCCCATCCCCATCTGCATTTTAAATGATAACATACTCAAACTTCCATCTCACTCGATGACAGGTTAGAGACCTAAATCAATGACAGAGGTTGTAATTGTTATTGATGGAGCATGCGGCCGCAGGCTTTTGGTGGCGGTGGTTGTTCAACAAATGATATGTGGCAAAGATGGTTTTTAGTTTTTATTTATAATTTAAATTTGGTAAATTCTACCATACCCATTCAGAGTTTGGTGGGTATGATACCTTCTAGGTAAAATGAGTTCAATAATTATTTTTTTAACAAAATATTTAAATAGAAAAAATGAGGTGTCACTGAGTGATTGGATGTGAGGATGTTGGGTATCATACCTAAAGGGTATGGGAGTCTTCACCTTTAAATTTAAATTTAAATACACTTCAATTCAAATCAATCTTAAGTAACCGTTAAAATGTTCATTGGCCATGTGTTGGATGGATATGGTAAGAACCGGCGATGTGTCCATTTCTGTAGGAAATGGCAAGGATCTGCGCCCGTAATCTAAGACCTAGCGGTTGTGTGTGAGTTTCAAGTGTTCTTTTGCCAAAATAAAGTTGTTCCTTGATCAAAATTCAATATAATTGTAGGCATCTCTTTAAATGAAGTGTGTTCATAAGATGAACGTGTAGTAATAATTAAAACATAGAATAAAGAAAAAGGTGAAATTAAAGTTTGTAATCAGGCGCTTGAGTAAAATAAAATATCATGAGGTGAGTTTATTAAATGGGCTTTTAGTAATAAAAAAAAGTTAAATTACACCGATCTCTTTTAAGTTATTTAATTGTAACAAGTTGATTCGTTAAATTTTTTAGTATCACTTAGGTCCTTTAAGTTATTTAATTTTAACAAGTTGGTCTTTTAAGTTTTTTCGTACCACTTAAGTTCTCTAAGTTATTTAATTGTAATAAATTAAGACTCAAAAATGTAAGTTATTCGGTATTTAAAAGTTACAATTAAATAATTTAAATAACCAACTTGTTACAAATAAATAATTTAAAGAATCTAACCGGTGCGAAAGAAACTTAAAGACCAACTTATTAGAATTAAACAACTTACAAGGCCAAAGTAATAAAAAAAAACTTAAATCACCAACTTATTACATTAAATAACTTAAACGACTTCAAATGTAATTTAGCCTAAAAAAACATCGAATAAAATAGATGAAATTAAATATTGTAACGAGGAGAAATGAAATTTGGTTACCAAGATGCCTAAACAGAAGCCGGCGATGACAGAATTTTCAACGGAGACGGCGGCAAGCTGGAGTGTGCCAACGTGGCCAGAGAAGACTTGAGTGATGGCACCAAGGGAGTATTGGGAGATGGAGGTGAAGATAGCAGGTCCAGCGAGGTACCAAAGCTTCTTTGACTCGATGAGGAACTCTCTGGCGAAGTCTCCGGCACCGGTGATCGGAGGGATGTCATAGGATTGGGCGGTGAATACGGCGGTGTCTAGTTGTTGGTGGTTTAACGGTGTAAGAAGTGGGTGATCAGTTTCGGTGAAGTTATTGTCATCCATTCTTAAGTATTTAAGAGTATATACCAAATTCTCAAAACAGGGGAATATAAAGAAAATATGTGAGTAAGTGAGTAGGTAGTTCAAATCAGAGGTAAATTCAAACATTAATTTAATACCCAATATATTCATTTGTTTTCTCGTGTTATTGATGCACTTTTATTTATGCACAATTGACACTTTCTCACTCCTGTATTTTTATTTAATAAGTTAATTAAAGTTGTCTTCAATAATCTTCATTTAGTGTGATTGTTCAGCATTCTTTTTGTACTGTTATGGTATTATACAAAAGAATGATCAACCAGCTCACATTCAGAAAATCTAGCCCAATCAACCAACGGTTCAGACACCTTTGCAAGATCTAACGACCTTAGATCGTCATAACAGGCATCACACAAACTCTATAAATACCACATTCAATGCTCATAAAAGAGGTAACTAAAAACACACTAAACATTGATTCACTCAAATACTGACTTGAGCGTCAGAGTATTCTTGCAGGTACAACACCGTCATCTCAAGATCGAACATCGCTGATCAATGACGACATCTACCAACTATTTCGGACTACTCATTAAGGTCGGAAGTACGGTACAGAACATTGGCGACCACAGTGGGAGGATCTGTACTCAATTTCCTTTCCCATTACCTTGGTCCAAAGATGGCACCCAAACTCCATTCAAAACCAGCCAGTCTTGTGGTCGGGCCCGGGGTAGGACTGGTTATACCCGAGTTCGAAACACAACAAACCCCCGAGGGCCATGTTCAATACCTCACAGATTCCACTCAAGCTCGGGCACGATTCCCCGATCCGAACCTCGCTTCCAGCCCTGGTCGATGATGTTCAACAGCTCGTCCAGCTGCTAACTCGACAGGAGGCCATGAACCAACAAAGAAACTGTCGCTTCACCGATCTTGAGGACGAGGTAGCAAATCTCCGGGCGCGAGACGTTCCGGACCAGGAATCACCTGGACCGGGCTCCCCTGAAAAGAGAAACCAGTTTCGAAGGAGACATCGATCTCCACCCAGGAGAAGACACTATCATCGTTCTCCTCCTCGCCGACAACGAGGGAATGGTTCCCGTTCTCCTCCGGCTCGACAATATGACGATCTTGATGACTATCATCGTTCTCCTCCTCGCCGACAACGAGGGAATGGTTCCCGTTCTCCTCCGGCTCGACAATTCGATGGTCTTAAAGAACTGGATAACTCCCCCCAACCTCGCTCATTTTTAGCCTCTTCATCGCCAAGACGACGTTCCAAAAGTCGAGGGGATTACCTTGAAAAGGCACAACCTCGACACCACGTTTATCCCGATCCCCATCACCAGTGTCAGCCACGACCTCAAGCGCTGTTAACCGAGCGGAAGGGCCCATTCACCGCGACTATTGATAGCTACCGAGTTCCGAGGTACCTCAAAAAACTGCCTGGAGGTCTGAAGACGTATGATGGAACGGGCGATCCAAACAGGCACCTCGATCAATTCGACACCACTATGCAATACCGGAATGTCCCCATAGAGATGAAATGTCGAATCTTCCCATTAACTCTTGATAAAGTAGCATCGGAATGGTTTCGGGCTTTGAAGACAAACTCCATATCCTCTTGGGACCAATTGGCAAAACTCTTTTCAGTTCACTTTGCCCATTCCAAAAGTAAACCCAAGAACAAAGCAGTGTTAATGTCTGTGGTCCAACCACGACAAAGCGACCTCCACTTTCTTTTAGTGATGAAGATCTTATTAATGGGAAACCCAACAAACACGTACCCCTCATAATCTCGGCAGTCATTGCCAACAAAGAAGTAAGAAGAATTTTGGTGGACCAAGGGAGCTCATCTGACATCATCTTCGTCGATCTCCTTGACAGAATGGGGATCGACAGAGAGGAACTCACTCCATACAGAGGAACGGCCCTATCCGGATTTAACGGGTCCCGGGCAAAACCACTAGGCCATTTAGAATTGATGGTTTCCTATACGGAGCTGAGCCAATGGTGAGAACCATCAAAATCAAATTCCTTATCCTACCTTGCGAATCCATCTACAACGTTATCGTAGGAAGACCGACTTTAGGCAGGCTCGGAGCAGTAACGTCCACCACACACTTAAAAATGAAATTCCACTCTCTCTGCAATAAAGTTATCACTTTAAACTCCGATCTGGAGTCTGCTTCCAGATGCTTCTTCTTATGGACCAAGACCGAGCAAAAAGCTTTGGAGCAGGAAGGGTTTCCCCTTCCCGAAAACACTACTTCAAAGAGTAAAGCTCGACCTACCGAGGTGAACGCAACGGACTTAGATGCAAGATACGATCCTGAGAGTACGGATGATGAAGATGATGACGGGCTGGCCAAAGAGCTCAAACGAAAAATGAAAAGGCCCCAACCTAATGGGGAGTTCATCGAGGTACAACTCGACGAAGATCCCTCCAGAACCATCAAGATCGGAGCCGATCTATCAGAAGAGGTGAAAATTGATTTAACCCAATGTCTCAAAGACCATGCAGACATCTTCGCCTGGTCGGCAGAGGACATGCCCAGAATTACTTCTGAAGTCGCTTGCCACCAACTCGCAGTTAATCCAGGACCCAAGTGGGTCTCCCAAAGAAAGCGAGCACAGAGTAGCGAGAAATCTATAGCCGCCACAAAAGCCGTAGACGATCTCTTAAAAGCAAACTTCATTTCTGAAATCAAATACACAACAAGGTTATCAAATTCGGTGCTGGTTAAAAAGAACAACGGAAAATGGCGCATGTGCGTCGACTACACCGATCTTAATAAAGCCTGCCCAAAAGACGCTTTCCCTGTTGTTGCGCCCGAAAAAGTCCCCGAGGGAGAACTTTCCTCGTTTACAACTTTTCCTAAGACAATGAAGCCGCCACCAATATTTATTAAGGAAAATATTAGGAAAACCTTTTTTGGAAAGCGATTGGTCTTGCGAAACTAGAGAATAGGGTTCGGGGGTCGGTTACGCGCAGGGAAGGTGTTAGCACCCCACACGTCCTCTCTACGGAGAGGGAACCTTTAATTAAATGCGTGGTTTTAGTGTGTTGACTTGAAAATACTTAATTTTGCCTCTCTACTTCTTATTGAAAAATTCTTAATGAAAATCTTTACTTATTATGAAAAAGAAAAGGGGGAAGAATGGTTTTTTAGAAAAAAAACGCTTGACGGGACATGGCCCGCTCCTACGTATCTCCTGGTGCGATGGAGAACTCAAAGCTACGTAGTTCTTCTTTGTCTTTTTGAAAAGTTTTTGTTTTTTATCTTTTTAGTGAGTTTTCGAAATAGGACGAGCATTTATTGAATGATTAAACTAACCAAGGTTATGGGTAATCGCCGCTAAGTACTCTTAAAAATGAGAGTCACCACCGCCAGTCAGACGAACAAAGGTTCTGATTGACTATTAGTAGCTACTCGTTTTTTTATTTACTCTTTTGAAAGTGGTTTTCGAAAGGGATTGATTGGCACGAATGATCAAACTAACAAAGGTTATGAGTGATCATCGCTTGTTGTTCTTTTGGGAAAAAGACATTGCTACCAATGGCTAGACGAACAAAGGTTCTGATTAGCTACTAGCGACAATGGGTTTGAAAATGATTCTTGAAAGGAGAATGTTTTTGTTCTGAAAATGATCTTGGTTTGCAAAAGTGATTCTTTTTTTTGTGTTATGAAAATAACTCTTTTCTTTTTGTTATGCAAATGCTAATTTTTATGGTTGCGCTTGACGAGAATGTGACTCGCTCCTACGTATCCCAAATGGGAATCAAAGCGACGTAGTTCTGGCGAGCCTTAAAAATGAAAGTCTTTTTGCTTTGATGATCAAACTAACAAAGGTTATGGGTGATCATTACTAGAACCCACTTAAGTGCATGTAAAAATCTCTTTTGAAAAATGAAAGCCTTCATGATGACCAAACTAACAATGGTTATGGGTGGCCATCACTGGCACTTGCTATGACTTTTGATGTTTAGGAAAATATCTTTTGAAATTGAAAGCGTTCATGATAATCAAACTAACAAAGGTTATGGGTGATTATCACTAGTAGCTTATGCATATGAAAACATCTTTTTTTGAAATTTAGGCTCTTAGGACAACCAAACTAACAAAGGTTATGGGTGATTGTCACTAGTCACCATTTTCATGCTAAACTATTTAGAAAAGAAAGCAATGAATGCAAATCGAATCCTTAGGCAAGCAACAATCTCATTTGAATTCTTGAGCAAGTATTGGCCTAGACTACACATGTTGGACCACAAAACATAAATAGGCAAAGAAGGAACTTGAATTGGGCATTAAGCAAAAATATAAGAGTAGGCAAGATTGAACCTAAATGCACATCTAGTGGAAGATGCTAGGCGAGAACCATACTCAAATATTTTTACAAAACGCAAGGGAATCTAAATGCACATCTAGTGGAAGATGCAATGTAAGGAATGAGCCTATCTAAGTATTAATGATTCCACATGAGAGTAGACAAGGAAGTGATGGGCACAAATGAATTCAAAAGAGTAGCCTCAAGCATGATCATTGGCAAACCCTAAACAAGTAAGTCATCTTAACAATCAAAACACCAAAGCATGTTGAATCACTTTGGTCAATCCTCAACACTTAAATTAGTGTGCGCAAGTGCACAAGTGTGAATCTTCTTGCCAATCATCAACTTAAACAACATATAAACTAAAAGGGTTGAATCATATAGAACAATCCTCATCACTTTAAGCAAGGTGCACTAGGCACAAGTGAGAATCATATTGCCTATCATCAACTTGAGACAATAAGCAAACATATAAAAACTCTATTTATTCTTCATGACTTGCGAAACCAATACATAGTCAAACCATAAATTTATTCATCAAACTCCCAAAATCAAGCAAGCAAAAGATACTAACAAGACTTAGGAACAATTAATCACATAACTTAAACACTAAAACCTCAAATCAACATTTATTCTCAAACTCTTTACTTTTTGCTAAATCTATGTGAGAAAAGAAATTTGCAAACCTAAACAAAGTATCTAAGCATGAAAACACTAAAATCAAATATCTACAACATGATTAAACCCCATCAAGCAAAGAGAAACAACAAAATCAAATTAAAGCTAACTTTAATAGGATATGCGAACCAAACAACACATGAAACAACAATTTTATTTCACAACAAATGCAAAAAATCAACACAAAACAACATGACTCAATTTATTCAAGAGTGAGAGGCACCTTAAACACCCCAAGCCTCCCTAAGTGCTTGTCAAGAGTGTTTAAGGCTCCTCTCACCAACAACAAACAACAAATCACATTTTACATATATTTATGAGAGTATGCAAGATGAAGGAAAAGAAGAGTATGAGTTTTGATGCAAAAAGGTTGAAGATGATGCAAAGTTTAAGGGCTTTTACCTCAAATCCAAGCTAGGAAATGCAATGAGATGAAGAAAATATAACACAAATCAACAAGAACCTCCAAGGAACTTCAACTCCAACCCAAGGAAGCTTGATGAAAACCTTCCTTGATGATAATGCTTGAACTTGAATGGAAATTGGAGAAGATATGTGAAAGAGGGATAAGAATGAAGTAAGATGGTGGTGTTTTGGTGAAGAGAAAATCAAAAATGGATGAAGGAGAAGGGTAGGGAGGCCACGGTTTTGGAGAGGGAGAGGGAGATGTTTTTGGTGTGCTAGGGTGAAAATGAGGCCTCTTTTGTTATTTTGGAGTGTAGGCTTATATATGGGTCTAGGTGAAAATAGGGTTAAGGGTAGAATGGGAATGGAATGTTCTATTTCAAGTAAGTTTGCATTTTCTAATGAAGAGGTGAGTGTGAGAGTGTGGGGTTATTTACAAAAAAGGGCATGAGTCTATGTGGGAGTGGGTGATGGTCACCAAAAGTTAAGGATAGTACAAAGCATATTCTTAAGGAATAAGGAATAGAAGAGTGTGGAAAAAATTGTGGAGAGAGAGAGAGAGGGAATTTCGAAATTGTGGGGGGAGAGAGAGAGAATTTCGAAATTGTGGGGGAGAGAGAGAGAGAGAGAGAGGAAAAAAACTTGTTTTTGGTCTTTTGTCTTATTGAGGACACTTCCTTCTTTTGAATTTTGAATTTTTGGGCATGGAAGTGAAAGTGCACCTATTAAAAATGTGTCATATATACTTGAGCACCATAAAATATACCCTTTAATTATTCTAGATAATAAAAATTGTCATTTAATAATTGGGGAATATTTAATGGTCTTTTTTTGGTTTTTTTATGCACTAAAAATGGGGAAAATGCATTTTTAATTATTTTAGACTAGGATTTTCTTTCCAAAAATTATACAAAAATTACTCTTAGTAGAGTAACATGTATGCCACGTCCTTGACCTGGTCTTGGTCCAAAAATAATTAATTTGCTTTTATTTAAATGCCCAAAAATGCAAAGGTATGCACTATTTTATTTTCTAAAATTCCTGAAAATTAAGAAAAATGTTTTTGGGTGCCAAAAATTAATAATGGCCTTTTTGAAAATAAAAACACGTGCCAAATGACAAGGGCACGGGGCAGCTCACGCAGTTACGACTGACGCGCGCGCATAATTCAAATAATAATAAAAAATGTGAAATTGGGGATGAATACACATAAATGCACAAATCCACTATTTTCCACACATTATGAATTACCTTATTGTTCTATTTTTTATGAAAAAAAATGTTTTTGACTTGGGCGGACAAAATTGGGGTATGACACCTGTCCTCAGCATAGACCGACTCGTAGACAACGCTTCAGATTTTCGTTTGTTATCATTCATGGATGCATACTCCGGGTATAACCAGAATGCCATGTTCCCACCTGACCAAGAAAAAACTGCTTTCGTGACCGACCAAGGTAACTGGTGTGGATAAATATGTGCAAGTATACACAGTCACACAAGTAATACAATGATAAGAAAGGTCGAACCCACAGGGATTGATTAAACTCTTGTATGCTTAGAGAGATATAAATATGTGCTACTACACTACTCACAAAAATTTGGGGTTTTTAGTTTAAGTAAAAACAAAATGCAAGTATTGTAAAATAGGATGAAGGAAATCAGTTGAGAAAGATAGTTGAGATGTCTTTACTAGATAATGCTTCTTTTGAGAGTTTCTATGCTTTTAGAGATGCAGAAGCACTATGATGCAGAAGCATCAAGTGCAGAAGCATCAAGTGCAGTAGCATTGAGTGCAGTTGCATAAGTGTGTGCTTGTCAGCTACTTTCTTCAGAGTTTCATTACAAGCTTCCCATGTCTGGGCTTGCTAAATAAGTTCACTCTTGCCTTTGAGGTACCCACTGTTTCACCCTAAGGACTATGTTATCCTATGTCTAGGACTTAACATGGTTTTAACAAAGTTTTCTTTATTAACAAGTCAACAAAGCCTTTATTAAAACACTCACCCTTATTAGTCTTGATTTCTAGTTATAAACCATGTCTGTGTATATATAACTCTACTTCTTTTAAGCGATCAACCTTAAAATAAGATGGATAGAGTATAACACAAGACCCAAAATGCTACAACACTTAAAAGCATAATAACTTACTCAAAAGATCATTATAAGTTTAGAACATCTCAACTAAAGGAATTTAGCTCATGTTACTCATTATATAATAGAGAGAATCTGTAAGGAGCATAATAATATGAATCATATAAAAGATATCAATAGGGTAGAAGTTACACAGATTGATGTTCCTTTGTATGAATTCTGATTGGTGCAGAAGCACTGATTCCTTCGTCTATCTAAGAAGAAGTGGAGGAAGAGGGTGTCAATTCCTTCCCCACCTTCTTACAACTAACTACTAAATAAAATGCAAGAAATAAACTACTTAAAACTGTATGAAAGCTATATAAATTTGGATGATGAAAGGGATTGTTCTTCAAGTGCGAAGTGGAGCCTATTTATAGCCTTTGAGGTTTCCTTTGCATGAAGGTTTGCGTAGTAACTAAGTCAGCAATGTGGTGCCTAACCATGGTTACTTTCCTGCTCTGAATTTGAGAAGATAAAGTCCAACACTCTTCTTTTAAAAGAGGTCCAATCGGGGAGATCCATGTGTCTTTAGGTTTATAGCTCCTTATGATGATGTTTCATGGTGGACGCCTCCATATGCATGTGGGCATGTGTCTCAATGTGCCCAATGACTAAGCATGATGTCACAAAACTTCTGGTGTCATGGTATGAATTGAGGTGCTTCCAAGGTGGGGGGTTATAAGCTCACAGTTAGACGGTGCAGAAGCACTATGATGCAGAAGCATCTAGTGCAGAAGCACTAAGTGCAGAGGCACTAAGTGCAGAAACACTTTATCTTGAATGTACCTTTAGTGTGGAAGCAATACTGTTCTCCTGGTGCAGAAGCATGAACTGCACCTGCACTGAGCAAACATATCAAACATACCAATATATATACAAAATGCTTAAATCATTGTGCAATCTTCTATAAAACTTATAATGTTGTTTATTTGACTAAAACTACTATATTTAATACATATTGTACTTGGTTTCAGGCAATTAGTTATGGTTAGATGTATGAATAACTCTATATAAAATAGAGTTATCACACCCCCAAACTTAAACCATTTTTTGTCCTCAAGTAATGACAAAACAAAACTAAGATTTTCATGGATTTTAAGAAGATCAGATCAGCTCATCTCTTTTCAAAAATTGTTTTTTCATTGTATGAACCTCAATTTTCAAAAATTTTTGCTTTGTGTGTCATTGATTTCCCAAATATCTAAGGTTTATCAAAACTCGTTTATGTGTGTGTGTGCGTTCCATTGAGATCCAATTAGTTCCCAAAACTAAGTGAGAAGTTTCTCTTTTGCTTTTGAAAAAGTTTAGATCACGTTTGGTCAACAACAAAGATGTTTCAAAAATATATTTTAGACTAACAATATCTTCAAGACATGGGGGGTCTTTAAGCACAACTAAGGGCTTGTTGATTTTTTCAAAACTGTTGAGTCATTTGCACTTTTCTTTATTTTTGGTGGTTCTTTGGTTTTGGTGCAGAAGCACTAGGTGCAGAAGCACTGCTTTTCTGTTTCTTTGGTGCAGAAGCACCTTGGCAACACTTTTTCAAGACTGATAGCATATGTTGTCCTCCTCACTGACCTCTTTATGCATACTTTTTTCTTTGGTTTTTGCTTTTCTTATTTTTATGCTTTTCTTTTTCAAACCAAATGCATTTATTTGGAACAGGTTCAGTTTGATGATTTGGGCAAATATGGCTAGCTTGTAATATTTTGGTTGTAGTGTTTTTGGGTAACCTTTTGTGCTGACTTCTCTAAGTTTTTCATACTCAGCCTTAGTATTCATGAAAACTCCCCCAAACTTATTTCTTTATGCTCTTCTATATTTAGAAAAATTTGTTTTTGACCTTGGTTTTCTAAACTTTCCTTTTGCATTAGATAGTTTTCAAATAGCAAGGTTCTTTTTAGAAACTCAGTTTTGATGTGTCAAAGTAGCGATAAAAATTGGTTATTTGGGGAAAACAAGACTTTTTCTTTTCCTTTCTTTCATCATTAAAAATTGGTTCA
Source organism: Astragalus membranaceus (assembly GCA_039519185.1). Lineage (NCBI taxonomy): Eukaryota > Viridiplantae > Streptophyta > Magnoliopsida > Fabales > Fabaceae > Astragalus > Astragalus membranaceus. The sequence goes on from CM076846.1 coordinate 119,220,043, forward strand.
AAGAATGAGTTTTTGGTTAAGATTTTGCACAAAAGAATTTTAAGCTGATCATGCTTCAAAAACTATTTAAATCCTAAAAAAAAAACTTGATGTATTTCAAACTAAAGCTTTGTGCTACTTATGTTTTTGTAAATCAGTTTTCTAAATTTTTTAAAGAAGCTTTGTTTGAATGCATCAAAATTTTGAAAATATGCACATATAGATAAACAACATAGCATACAAACATACATACTTAATTAAAACATACTAGCACATGCATAGTATTTTAAAAGATGTTTTTCTCACCCCCCAACTTAAGGCTGAGCAGTATCCTCACTGCACTTAAGTTGAGACAAAAACAGAAATTGTTTGTACCAAAATGGGGAGTGGGGATAATACATGTGGGTCATCAAAATATATTAGCAGATTTAGATATATAACAACATTAAAAGGCTTTACTCTTTTTTGGCACCACTCCTGATCCTTGAACTGGTTCTGGCTGGAATGTGCTTCACCTTCTGCTTTTTCTTCTTTGCTTCTTCAGGTTTTGGTGCAGAAGCACTAGGTACAGCTGTACCAACTTCCTCAGCTACAGGTTCTGGTTCTCTAGGTTCTTCAGGCTTCTCCTCTGTAGGCTTATCAGTTGCCTCCTCTGGTTCCTCAGGTGCTTGCACAGTGGTCTGCTCTTATTCCACAATTGATCCCATCACAGCTTTTGAACTTTCAGCTTTCTTCTTGAAAAACTTCTGGGTGTTGCCCAGTTCTTCCTTCTTCTTCTTTGCTAGTTCCTCCAGCACCAGTTTGACAGTCTTCTTTGTTCTTGGGTATGACTGTCACAACTGGAACACCTTCAGGTGCTTCTGCACTAGGTGCAGAAGCATCAGCTGCTGGGTGAACTTCATCCTCAGAGGTTGATTTTTCTTCTTCTTCATTGATTTCCTCCTCTTTAATTACCTGCAAAGTTTGTTTCTCAATAGAAATGTTAGTTGTATTAGTTTCAGTGGCCTGTGGTGGGGTTTTTTCTTTGATTGGTGATGGTGGTTTTTCAGCTTGTTTTTCTTGGGTGATGGGTGGTGGTGGGGATGTTTGTGGGATGGGTGATTTAGGTGATGGAGGGGTGGGTGTTTTTCCAGTGGAGGGTGATGTTGTGGTATCTTGGGGGTTGGCTTGTGGAGTAGCTTAGGTAATTTCTGGTTGTGACCATTTTTCAAATTTTTTCATTGCTTCCTCCATAGATATGTTTTGTTCCCCACTCTTCTCACTGCTTTCAGTGATTTCTTCATCCTCTTCATCTTCATTTTTCTCCATCTCTCTCACCATTCTTTCTATTGTTTCATCCTCCTCAGTTTCTTGCTGTTCCTCACTGAGCAGCTCTTCTTCTTCTATTTTCTTCTTCTTACCCTTTTCTTTTTTCTTTGTTTCCCTCTTTCTCTTCATCACTTTTTTCTTATTTTTCTCTTCACTCTTTTTCTCTTTCTCAACTTCTTCTTCTTTTTCCTCTTCCTTTTCTCCTTCTCCTTCTTCTGGGTTCTGAAAGACCCAAGATGGGAATACTGGTGTTTCAATCTGAGTAGGTACCTGTGAGATCTCCATCAATCTTAACTGCAGCCAATCATGCTGTTCCTGCTGAAATTTCCAGACAGCCTGGTGCTTCTGCACTAGGTGCTCCTGCACCAGGGTTGGTTCCACAGCTTTGATTTTGGTTCTTTCCTTCATCTCAGCAGACAGTGGCCCAGGAGGGTATTTTCTCTGCTTGTGCTCTTCATCACTGATAAGCACTCCTTGCTTCATGCAAAGCTCAGTTATCAAACATGGGAAGAACAATAATCCTTCCCTTTTTACAGCACACTCCAGTATTTGTTTATTGATGATTTTGCCCACATCTACATTCTCATTTGTGAGGATTGCATCCAGAAGGATCAATCTCTCTTTTGACAAAGTGTATGTGTGTGATGTGGGTAAAATAGAGCAGTCAATAAAGATGTACCAGTTTCCTAGCTCAGGTATCAACCATCTGTTTTTCAACTTAAATTCAGTATTAGATATTTTATCCCATTTTGAATTCTGGACAGCAATCCTAGATTTCACTTTCTCCATCTCCTTTTTTCCATAATTTTCTACTTTTTCTCTAAAATCAGGCCCAGTACAGACTAGATTATAGTGATCATTTATTCTATCAGAACTGAAATAGATCTTCCTACCTCTTACAACAGCATGATCCTGCATCTTCCCTTTGTGATTGGTTTGAATCCCAGCGTAGAATTCTCTGACAATCTGTTCCAGATAGAAAGCTCTGTGTTGGATGAACAAATCCCAGTGTAGACTTGAGACTGTTGCCATAAAACTCCGATGTGCCTTCATGAGACTGTATCCCCTCTCAGGAAGGAACTTTCTATCCCAAAAATGTGCAAGATTGGCATTTGTTGGTACAGAGGAGTTTGTAGTGGCTCCATGTTTCTTTTTCTGGACAGGTTTTGATGACGATTCTGGACCAGTTGTGCCTTTTCCTGAGCTCTTGATTGCGCTTGCCTTGCGAACCATGGTGGATAGTTGTAGGTTTTTGGAATTTCTTAAAATGGAATGGAGTTTTGTGTTTTCAGAAGCTAAAGGATTTTTGTTCTGGGTAAGGAGGGGTTTCTGGTGATTTCGTCGAGGTTCTAAGATTGAGAGAGTGTTGGTGATTTAGGAAAGAACGGTTACAATTGGCAATTGGTTGGGTTTAATGAAAAAGTAGCTGTTAGGGATAGCTAGGCTTGCATGCATGGTGACGCGTGATAACCTTATTTTATATAGGTTATTTGTGCTCCTAATACTTAAGTCAAGCTTCTTTCTCTAGTAATTCTAGTGCTTAAATATGTGAATATATGGATATTAGAATAAATATAGAATATAATTTAAATCCTTAAACCTTGGGCATAGTTAATGCCTTTGTGAATATGTTTGATGTTTTGCTTTAGCGCTGCAGCGTGTGCTATCAAGGAAACGCTACAGCGTTATATGACGGCTGACCCTTGAGATATTTGTGTGGCCACTTGAGGACATGATGAGTCACCACCCTTATCTCTTCCTCTCAGCTGGATTTGTTGACTTTCAAGTGGATGCTAAATTACACTTGGCGCCTCCTAAATGGAACCCACGTGATAGTTGTTGTATTCCATCATTACCACTTTTTGCAAAGTGCTTTAAGGATAATATATAAGTTTAATAATCATCATGTAATATTATTATTTTATTTAAACTTAGATATTAATTAGATTAATTAAGATTGCTTCTCAAGGAAGTAACGTACGTAGACAAGTGTTGTAACGTGGAAGAAGAACTACACACATACGTAGTAGCCATTCTCCATTGATACACTACCTTTTAAGCTTTTATTTTGAGAATAGTTCAAAAAAGTCTTTTATCCAAGGTTTTGCTCACGCCTCAACTTCATCTCTTGTATGCTACTTGGGATCATTGGAGTGCATCTTTTGCAACCACTCTTCTCTTGTCTTCATACGGTAATACATACTCTCTAGTTGTATTATGTTGATGGAACTTGCGATGAGCTAACTTTGTTGTAGTTGGATTGTTCTTGGTATGTAATGAACCTTGAGTAACTTTTGTATAATATTATGATGTTTGTGTTTTATTCCTTGTGTCATAATGCTTTCAATCTTGGTTTAGGAATGATCAACTAAAACAAGGTAACTTTGTGGGTACAGACATGGTTCACAAAGAGAACTCAAGGAATAATATGAATGAAAACCCTTTAAAGACATTTAAAGGAAGCACTACTTAACTCTAGACATAGGGGAGTAATAGTTCATAAGGCAAATGTTGTAAGATCTTAATATACAGGGGTAAAACTTATTTAGAGCCTAGACATAGGAGTCTTGTAACATAGCCCTGACGAAAGTGACTGAAAGGCACGCCACCAAGGCGCTACAGCGTCTACGGATTCTTAAGCGCTACAGCGCTTAACGCTACAGCGTCTAATATGATATGAACATTACTCTTGGGAACTTACATACTATTGAGCTATCCAACTCACCTTTAATTACTTCAAACTTAATACTGTTTTATCACAACTTATGATGTTTACAACTCTTCACTTTTACTTGCTACTTAATTCTTTGCACTAAGCTTCTAATCACTTAAACTTTATAGATTAATTCCAATCCCTGTGGGAACGAACTTTACTTATCAATATATTACTTGTTGCGATTGTGTATACTTGCACATCACCTTTTCGCACAACAACGCGTGGGCTATTTAGGTAGATTACTCATCACTTCAGATACTGTTCACGACTAGACACATGCATTGCTGTTGTTTTGACCGTTATCTTCACCCAAGTCAAATTTTTGAATTTTTGAAGTGTAGCAGCACTTGAGGAAATATTTTAGTGCAGAAGCATCATAGTGCAGAAGCACTAGGTGCAGAAGCACTAAAAATTTGTGATCCTACAAAACACTTGAAAACATTAAACTGAACAAAATAATAATAAATATTAACAAAAAAACATGGGTTGCCTCCCATAAGCGCTTGTTTTAAGAGTCTTTCAGCCTGACTATCTCCTTATTTCTTTAGAGATTTTGAACATGTGTGGTGTACTTGTCTCTTTCCACATGCTCTCCATAGTACATTTTCACTCTTTGGCCATTTACTTTGAAAGTGGTGGTTGTGGATGCATCATATAAATCAACTGCACCATGGGGATAGACTTTGACTAGTTTGAATGGTCCTGACCATCTTGATTTAAGCTTTCTAGGGAACAATTTCAGCCTAGAATTGTATAACAGGACCAATCCTCCTTCTCTAAGTTCTTTTCTTTGAATTCTCTTGTCATGCCAAGCCTTGGTTTTTGTTTTGTAAATTTCTGCATAAATTAACCATAAATTAACCTATAGGGGGACATACCTAATGGATAAATATGTGCAAGTATACACAGTCACACAAGTAATACAATGATAAGAAAGGTCGAACCCACAGGGATTGATTAAACTCTTGTATGCTTAGAGAGATATAAATATGTGCTACTACACTACTCACAAAAATTTGGGGTTTTTAGTTTAAGTAAAAACAAAATGCAAGTATTGTAAAATAAGATGAAGGAAATCAGTTGAGAAAGATAGTTGAGATGTCTTTACTAGATAATGCTTCTTTTGAGAGTTTCTATGCTTTTAGAGATGCAGAAGCACTATGATGCAGAAACATCAAGTGCAGAAGCATCAAGTGCAGTAGCATTGGGTGCGGTTGCATAAGTGTGTGCTTGTCAGCTACCTTCTTCAGAGTTTCATTACAAGCTTCCCATGTCTGGGCTTGCTAAATAAGTTCACTCCTGCCTTTGAGGTACCCACTGTTTCACCCTAAGGACTATGTTATCCTATGTCTAGGACTTAACATGGTTTTAACAAAGTATTCTTTATTAACAAGTCAACAAAGCCTTTATTAAAACACTCACCCTTATTAGTCTTGATTTCTAGTTATAAACCATGTCTGTGTATATAACTCTACTTCTTTTAAGCGATCAACCTTAAAATAAGATGGATATAGTATAACACAAGACCCAAAATGCTACAACACTTAAAAGCATAATAACTTACTCAAAAGATCAATATAAGTTTAGAACATCTCAACTAAAGGAATTTAGCTCATGTTACTCATTATATAATAGAGAGAATCTGTAAGGAGCATAATAATATGAATCATATAAAATATATCAATAGGGTAGAAGTTACACAGATTGATGTTCCTTTGTATGAATTCTGATTGGTGCAGAAGCACTAATTCCTTCGTCTATCTAAGAAGAAGTGGAGGAAGAGGGTGTCAATTCCTTCCTCACCTTCTTACAACTAACTACTAAATAAAATGCAAGAAATAAACTACTTAAAACTGTATGAAAGCTATATAAATTTGGATGATGAAAGGGATTGTTCTTCAAGTGCGAAGTGGAGCCTATTTATAGCCTTTGAGGTTTCCTTTGCATGAAGGTTTGCGTAGTAACTAAGTCAGCAATGTGGTGCCTAACCATGGTTACTTTCCTGCTCTGAATTTGAGAAGATAAAGTCCAGCACTCTTCTTTTAAAAGAGGTCCAATCGTGGAGATCCATGTGTCTTTAGGTTTATAGCCCCTTATGATGATGTTTCATGGTGGACGCCTCCATATGCATGTGGGCATGTGTCTCCATGTGCCCAATGACTAAGCATGATGTCACAAAACTTCTGGTGTCATGGTATGAATTGAGGTGCTTCCAAGGTGGGGGGTTATAAGCTCACAGCTAGACAGTGCAGAAGCACTATGATGCAGAAGCATCTAGTGCAGAAGCACTAAGTGCAGAGGCAATAAGTGCAGAAACACTTTATCTTGAATGTGCCTTTAGTGTGGAAGCAATGTTGTTCTCTTGGTGCAGAAGCATGAACTGCAGCTGCACTGAGCAAACATATCAAACATACCAATATATATACAAAATGCTTAAATCATTGTGCAATCTTCTATAAAACTTATAATGTTGTTTATTTGACTAAAACTACTATATTTAATACATATTGTACTTGGTTTCACTCAATTAGTTATGGTTAGATGTATGAATAACTCTATATAAAATAGAGTTATCAGTAACTTCGCCTACCGTGTCATGCCTTTTGGTTTAAAAAACGTCGGAGCTACGTACCAAAGAATGATGAACAAAGTCTTCCAAAAACAAATCGGCAAGAGTATGGAAGCCTACCTCGACGACATGATCGCCAAGAGTGAAGACGATGACAAGCACGTAAACGACCTTAGAGGGATCTTCTCAGAAGTCCGGGAAAATAATATGAGACTGAATCCAGAGAAATGCACTTTTGGAGTCCGAACTGGTAAATTTTTAGGTTTCTACTTAACAGAAAGGGGAATCGAAGCAAATCCCGACAAATGTCGATCCGTAACAGAAATGCGAACTCCGACAACCAAAAAGGAAGTCCAGAAACTTAACGGCATGATCGCCGCCTTTTCTTGTTTCATATCAAATGCGGCGTTCAAATCCCTTCCCCTGTTCAAACTACTTAAAAAAAGGAAGAGGATTTCAAACTGGACCACCGAGCAAGATGAGGCCTTAAACCAGCTCAAAAAGTCTTCTCCGAACCTCCGATCTTAACTAGACCAAGCAAAGGTGAAACTTTATACTTATATATAGCTATCTCGGAGGAAGCCTTAAGGGCCGTTCTTGTGCGGGAGTTAAAAACCGGACAGAGCCCAGTTTACTTTCCAAGCAAAGCCCTACACGGACCAGAGAGTCGCTATCAGAAGGTCAAAAAGATCGCTCTAGCTCTCATCATCGCAGCTCGACGTTTTCGACCTTACTTCGTCACTCACCAGGTGGTCGTGTGGACTAATTACCCCATCCGGCAAATCCTGCACAGGCCCGATCTCGCTGGTAGAATGATTAAGTGGGCGGTAGAACTATCAGAGTTCGGGATCAAGTACGCTTATCCAGGAAAGCTCGCACCAAATTGGGAGGGACCTTACCGTATTATATCTAAAACCGGTAAAGGAGCTTTCAACCTAGAGACCCTCCAAGGGAAAAAGATTCAAAGAACTTGGAATGCAATGAAACTGAAAAGTTATTACATTTAATAACGGAAATTACATCAATCTCTCTAAAAAGGACACCTCTTAGGGCTGCTCCTATCATTGTAAATCGAGTTCCTCATTTAAATGATAAATCAATAAACTGTCCGACGTCCCACACTTTTTGTTTTCGTCAAATCAATAACGCAAGGATCAATTTTACATCTTCGAAAAAGACTCGGACCTCGAGCCCCTCAGGTCCGATCTTGGGGTCTCCCTAAGCGACCAACCATGGTCGCAACCCTTTGTTACCAGTTAAATCCGAGCCGAGTCTTGGTAAACTGTTTCAAAGGGACCGGGTCTTCTAGGATCGAAATATCCTCAGAACGACCATTGGCCACAGCCGCCAATACCCCTATAGGGCGAGTTAAGTTTGGGCCGAGTCTTGGTAAACTGCTCTATAGGCCAACATTTATAAACCACCTCGGGCCCCCAGGTGCGAAACGATCTCTAAAAAACGACGTATATGACTTGTAGAATTAAAAAAGCATTCATAAAGCTCGAAATGAGATCCAAAGTCAAGATCGATTAAAAATATTTTCGATTACAAAGCACCACGGATGTGCCGAACCCTCAAAATTCCAAATTACATAAAGAAGTTCTGAGTCTATACAAAACTCGATCGGAAAAGCATACACCCAGAACTTCTGCAAAAAATGTTGGAAACCATCAAGCGTCTGAGGTCGGAAAGAGGACGATCTTCTCATCCGTCACTGGATCGACCTTGACAATACGCCTCCCATCGACCTCGTGATCGGCATCAATAATCGTCGGGTCTAGCGGAAAAGAGGGATGAAGTAAAAGAACCTGCAGAAGGGCACCTTGAAAACGTTCTTTGTACATCTCAAGTGCCGCCTCAGCAGCCTCCTTTGTGTCCCTCTTACTCTGTTGGAGGGCAGCCTGAAGATCGGCAATACGAGCTTCTGGGTCGGTACTAGATTCCGCCCTCACGTCCGAGCTTTTCTTCAAGCTATCCTCCAGCTCGATGATTCTTTCTTCCGAGACCCATGCCTTTCTCTTTGCCTCGGCCTCAGACTCCTCTAGGACCTTGAGCTGATCTTCGAGCTACTTCACACGAGCTTCGGTAGTCTCTGCACGATTCAGGGCAGTTACCTTCAACGCTGTAAGGATCTCTGTGCCTTCCTTCAAAGCCCGAAGCTTGGACTTGGTTTGACCCAGCTCATTGCTCCTCGCAGACAACTCCTCCAAAAGTTTAAAACGTTTTGTCTTCTCGGTCTCCAGCAAGTCTACAGACGTATCAAGAAAGATATCAAAACAAAGAGGAGAATCATAAACAAATCAACAAAACTGGCAAAATAAACAAAAAACCCACCTTCAGCTCGCTTCTCGTACTTCGTTTTTGCGATTTTATGAATCTCGGCTAAATTCAGGAAGATCTGGGTCAACGCTGCAATGGGATCCTCCCGCCACTGCTCGAAATTTTATTCTAAAAACTTCTCGTCCAGGGGAACAGCCTTGCATTTATGCTTGGACCTCTTCCAGTCTTTGCTTTTTTGGCCGATCCAGAATCATCACCGGCCCCAGCTCGCCCCCTTTTGACAGAGGTCCCAACATCGATCCTTTTCCCCTTCTCAGCCTCGGCTCGTGCCAGATCTCTCTGAGTAACGGTTGTAACCGGTTCGGCAACGATGGCGACCTCTTCAGCCTCAACAGCAGGTCTAGCTAGGTTGAGAAGGTATTTGCAACGGTACCCCTGCTTGCTCAACACCAGCCGATTGCATCGCCAGCTTCTTCAAAAATGCGAGCTTCTTAGGCGCCATCGTGTCTAAAAAAAACAAGAAAAAGAAGAGTTATGTAACTTACAAAAAATTCAAATACACAAAAATCCACTACAGAAAGACGATCTACCTAAAACCCTTTGCACCCGCGCCCGCTTCCCAGCCTGGACTAAACGATCCATAGGGATACCCCGGTATTTATGCTTTGAGAACGGAACCCTTTGGGAAATAAAAATCAGAATCGCCTTCGTGAGACGATCTTTAGCGCTCAACTGATCCTCACCGACGGAGTAGGAATGTGAAGACCGATTAAAATGACCATGACTCCAACCAATAGAGAACTTGGTGGACACCAAGGTCCGACCATCAGCTCCTAACTTCCCTACACAATCAATGACCTTATCATTAACCGGTTCGACCCAATAAAAGAGCTGCTTCCAACTTCCCCTCAGTGAGTCCGCATAAGCTTTGAAGATCTTCGCTCCTCGCCTCGAGCGAAAACTAACATGCTCGCGGCCGGACTTTGTCCTCCCCACTATTCCGATTAAGCTCGAACAAATGGAAGAAAAGTAGGGACGACGCCGGTCTCTCCAGGTGAATACACACCAACTCAAAGGCTCGGAGGAAAGCCCATGCATTTGGATGTAGCTGGGAGGGTGCTACGTCCAGCTTCGCAAGAACTGTCTGTTCAAGAGAAGTAAAAGGAGGTCGGATGTTCTTATCATTTATCGTCACGTGGTACATTGTAAATTTAAGATCCCCTGTCCAGGAGGCCACGTGCTCTCCATCCTTCATACCTTCGACCCTCAAATATTCCTCTCAGAACGCCCAACAATTTTTCGACCTACCGACTCTAGGTTATGGCCCGAACGATACAGCGATTCGATCTCCAAAACCATGGTGGAAACCCAATCATAAGGGCGAACCTCACGCACCGGCACGTCATGAGCCTCAGGACCGGTACTGGAATAACCATCGACTGAAACATCAGAAGCACGACTCGTACCTGGCTGGTCCGTGCCATCGGCGTTGTCCTGATCAGAATCGTCTTCAAGCACTGAGCTCGTCCCAAAGTCAGCATTAGAGCTCTCCGATTCAATAGTATCCGAGCTCCCCTGTCTTTCCCCCGATCGAACCTCCTCATCAGAATCTGAAGAGAGAGTCACCACATCAATCCCCCGGTCTTCCTCCATAGCTCCCACAACATTTGGAACGGACTCATTAACGTCGTTTACCGGAGAAAAACTCTCAACATCGATATTTTCCTCCGCTTGCTCGCTGGTAGGAGCAGAGAGCGGATGATCTTGCTCGTCTGGAATACCAACCATTGACTGATTCTCTAGACTTTCAGGGTCGTCGCCACTGGAGGCCATAATTTTTACAAACTCTTTTCGATATTCAATTATGTCCCTACGGGTTTGTTTGGTCCTCGCCAGATCTAAAAAGCTGCAGAAATGGGGGACAAAGTGTCAGGACAAAAAATCGCAAATGGGTCCGCGAACAAGTCGGAACCCGGCCTGACGAACCCCACTCTGAGCGAACAAACAAAAACTAGGAGGGGTCCAAAACACAAATGCAAAAGGAAAAACTTTAAAAAACTAACCTCGAAATAAAGCAGATGAGTAGATCGGATCTGGAAGAACTCTTTTTGTCGACCTGAAGACAAACTACTATCACCCTAACCGCTTTGCTTGAAGAAAAGCTCGACACCTCAAGACCGGAAGTCAGAGCAGAAGGAGTTAATCAAGACCGGTAGTCAGAGCAGAAGAAGTACAGCAACAAAATAAGAGCAAGTGACCCCCTATTTATAGTGGGCCGAATATCATGGATTGGGCCTGGAAGTCGAATCAACGCGTCCAATCAAAACCCAAAGGCCAGGCACTAAAAACAAAACGTCACCATCATTAGCCGCCATCGTAATGCACGCCGTGTGAGAAACATTTAATGCCTGGCACTAAATCCAAGACACTGATCCCACTGCTCAAAAGAAAGCTCGGCAAAGAAAGCTCGGTACATCTCGAGATCGATTAAGTAAATCAAGCTCGACAAAACCCATGACCAACATAAGCCACCCCCTTTTTTGAGTTCCTCAAAAAACAAAGCTCAGTGCGTCCTATGATCGACAAAAGTGATATCAGCTTATCAAGCCAAGATCGCCCCTCAGGCGACCAGGCTTGGGGGGCCACTGTTATGGTATTATGCAAAAGGCCTCAGCAATATTTACACCCCCTGCAAGGCCCAATGATCAACCAACCCACATCCAGAAAATCTAGCCCAATCAACCAACGGTTCAGATACCTCTGCAAGATCTAACGACCCAAGATCGTCATAACAGACATCACACAAACTCTATAAATACCACCTTCAATGCTCATAAAAGAGGTAACTAAAAACACACTAAACATTGATTCACTCAAATACTGACTTGAGCGTCGGAGTATTCTTGCAGGTACAACACCGTCATCTCAAGATCGAACATCGTCATCTCAAGATCGAACATCACTGATCAAGGACGACATCTACCAACTACTTCGGACTACTCATTAAGGTCAGAAGTACAGTACAGAACAGGTACAATGTGAATGTGATTGTTCAATTTAAGCAGTTATCCCCTACTATCAAAGCAGCTATTCCCAACAGCGTGGGTTAATCCGTTGACGTGTGTGGTTCTCCCCAACATTGGTATTAAAGCAATTATCCCCAACAGTAGTATCAGAGCTAATGGTTCAGAGGGGATTGGCTTAGAGCCGTTGGTATGACCTGGTGATCGGTTCTGACAATGAGTTTGGTGGTGGATCCATGTGGGATCATTGTGTCGAAAGTCTTCTTGACAATGTGGAGGTCAAGCGGTGTGTCCTATTGGTTGTTGCTAACAGCAGTGCAAGTACGAGTGAAGGGTCACCATTCAATACTCGTGGAGGAGCATGAGATCAGAAATATGGTGAGGAACACACACAAGTGTATTGGTTTGAAGTGATCAGTATACAAGATGCACGTGTGGAGGAGCTCAGTCTTGCAAAAACAAAATGAAAAAAAAAAGATGAATAGAAAAAGATAAAGATGGTGAAGAAGTTTGGAAATTTTAATTGATGGAGGATTTGTTGGGAATTCAATTACAATTTTCAAATAATATTTAATATTAGTAGTGGTGGAAAATTCAAGAGACATCTTTTGAAGAGATGAAAATATGTATCTAGAATGTTGAAGAAAAATCAAGAAGTGAAGCTCCTTGGAAATGTGAGACAATAAATGTCCACTAAGTCTTATGCATGTATGTAAGTCGTGTTCTCTCCTATAAATAGAAAGACTTGTGAAGAGTGAAGCCATCTCCCATTTGGGTGATCATATGGAGAGTGAAACATCCCCATTGGAGAAGTGAGGCATACCCTTTGGGTGATCATATGGAGAGGTGAACAATTCCTCATTAGGTGATCATGTAGAGTTGAAGGGTCTCCAACCATGTCCTAAGTAGAGGAGAGTGTTGGTGATCATTTATGAAAGATGTGAGTGTTATCATTCCTTATAACTCTTAGAGTGAAAAGAGTATTGTAGGGTGATACATAATGAGGTTGGGTTACAAATTATTGTAATCATATTTGAAGATGATGAATGAATTATATTGAGGTCTTCACATGAACGTAGGCAAGATGTGCTGAACCACATAAATTATTTGTGTTTTTCTCTTCTTCTTTTTTTTTGATAAGCAAATGTTAGTGGGGTGGGAGAATGTTAGTTTCCGGGATTTGAACCTCAGACCTCCTTCTTGCAATTTTGCAACTCCTTCATGTCCCTTAGCTCGCCAACTGAGCTACCTTCCTGAGACTCTACATGTTCTTCTCTTCTTTATTCTTGTAGTGTGTTTAACTATATTCCTTCAAAGATCTTGAGCGTGTGAGTTAATCCGTTTACGTGTTCTCCCCAACATTGGTATAAAAGCGGAGTTATCCCCGACTGTTGTCATGGGGTAAAGCAGCAGGGCTTCAATAATTGCTTTGGAAAGAGTCACAAGACCAGAAAAAGAGAGTTCCAACTCGATCATTAGTAGCACTTTTTATGCTATACTAAAAGATTCTTTATTCTCTAACAGTCGCATTTGCCAACTGTTCATTGTCATATGTCCTTGGTGTAATAGAACTCACCAGAGTATTTTTGGCTTCATTACACCGGACAACATAAGGAACTCGAATACGGATTCTAACGAAAACATTCCTAAAGACTTGTTAGTCAATTCAATTGAAAACTTATACGTAAAAATTAGCTGCTAGAATTTGCAGAAGCTTCATTTTTGAATCTTTATGAATCTTCATTCCCACCCCACTTCTTTATTCTTTCTTCTGCAAGCGATGCCTGGCATTTAATTACATGCAAAATTAGCACGTGGCAAAAATAATTACTATTTTTATAATATACATCCTTAGTATTATCACTAAATTAGCTTGTTTTTGTAAGCAATATATTCTTTAAAATTACCTCTTTATTCCAATCAGTTCTGTAGACCATGAAAAATAAAATACAAGTTTGTAGGATGGTCCCTGCAAGCATTCCAGACCAGATCCCCTGCAAATCATACACCAAATACAAAAGAATTCTTAATCCATCATCAGCTATATCATGTTCAGTTTATTTTTTTCTCTTAGATGGACAACTTTATATAGATAGATCCCAATTTGATTCCTATGTGCAATATTTCTCTCATGACTATAAATAAACCATAATACAATTATCCCAATAATATGAATTTTGTCATATATTGTTAGAATATATTGAAGTTAGTTAAAGTAGTTGTAATTAGTTAGATTAGTTACGAGTTGATTAGTTTAGTTAAGATCACTATAGTGTATCTCACACTCATTGTAAAAAATATCTATCTTTATCATTCAATAAGAATTTCCTTCTTTCTTCTTTTCTCAATTCTTCTAATATGGTATCAGAGCAAAATGATTCCGCTGCACTGTTAAGAAAATATTCTATTTGATCTTATTTGTAGATCTGCACCCTTATGAGATTTCAGAACAATTTTACTCAATTTCATATCTTCACTCTATCTACAATTTGATCTTCGCAAGATTTAGTTCATTGTATATATCTTGCAGAGGACGATCAAGAAAAAGGAAAATGGATGTCCTCCGTGTAATAAAGACCAAATTCATACTATTTTTAGAGGGAAAGAAATCACCAAGAATCGAAGCAATATTTTTCATTTACTTTACAAGGTTTCTCCTGTGGAATCTCCCTATGTCAAAATCAAGCAAGTTTGGTTGATGGCTAAGGAGTCCAAATCAAACATGATTCTTCTCAGCCTAATTGGCATTTTAGCTTCTGTCCAAAAGGATTATGGATAGTTAAGAAATTAAACTTCATTCTTATTTGCCTTATTGGCATTTTCACTTCTTTCCAAAATGATTATGGATAGTTAAGCACTCAAAAACCATACTTCTTAACCTAATTGGCTTTAGCTTATTCATAAATATCATGGATAGTAAAACAATCATATATCATTCTTCATAGTCTAATTGGCATTCTAGCTTCCATCAATAAATATCATGAATAGTTAATCAAACAAACATTATTCTTCATAGCCTCGTTTGGCAATTGATAATCTTCCAAGATTGGAGTTCTTGATTTCATTGGGGTGAGCATCGTGGAGATGCTAGAAGAAGATTAAAAGGCCCCAAAAGTTGGTCAAAGACTTCTAGATGTTATGCATCCTGACCGCTATCAATTTCTTCATTATTTTTCGTGTTTAGCCGATAGAATCATAACTTGTATTTTCTTGTAATTTTTCTTACTATTTTTTTTCATTTTCTTTATTTTGAATTGTATTGTTCATTCCAAGTTGCAAATGTTAATCCACACTTCCATCTTGCGGGGGGATGTTAGAATATATTGAAGTTAGTTAAAGTAGTTTTAATTAGTTAGATTAGTTACAAAGTTGGTTAGTTTAGTTAAAATCACTATATAAAGTGCATCTCACACTCCTTATAAAAAATATCTCTCTTTACCATTGAATAAGAATTTCTTTCTTTCTTCTTTTCTCAATTCTTCTAATATATATCAATGTTGCTTGGTTTTTTAGGGTGGGTGTGAGATTCAATGACTTTAGGGCAAAAAAACACAAATGGCTGTGTGTATTTTGTGTCACATTTATATATTTCTCTCATTTTATATCATTATTCTCACTCCAAAAATGCCTAAAGTCACTATAGATATATGTGTGTATTTTGTGTCACTCATTTATATATTTCTCTCATTTTATGTCATTATTCTCTCTCCAAAAATGCCTAAAGTCACTATAGATATAGGGTCCGTTTGATTTGAAAATAGGGAAGTACTGAACTGGATAGTACTGGACAACTTTTTTTCACATACACTGTTTGGTGAACAATGGGCAGTACAAGCAAAACAATATAAATTTTATTATAATTCTATTTCTAATGTGTACAATTATTTTACATAACATATATACTAAAGTAATATAATTTAAAAACTATAAAGAAAAATTTGCAAGAAGAGATGGAAGAGAGAGGTCATGAGATTAGAAGATATAAGATATGCGAGAGGAGAGATCAGGTAGAGAGGGGGGAGGGAGAGAGAGAGAGAGGCATGAGACAGGAGATAGAGAGAGAGAGAGAGAGGGAAAAAATAAAATTATTGGGTAGGAAATAAAATTATATTTTGTTTTTTTAGTAATCAGAAAATTGTACCGTGAGACAGAAAATTGTACTGTGAGACAGAAAGTTGTACAGTAGTTTTATGAGGGACATGAATTTGGGTTTCTGCCCCTTGCTCCCAGTTTTGTCTAATACCATGAACAGTTTCCAAATCAATCAGAATACAACTGGAGTTGTCCAATAGCTCCCAACTTTTTAGCAAATCAAACTCACCGATATAATTGATTCCAAATCCACTTTTTTTTTTTACTAAAACCAAATCCACTTTTTTAGTGTGTTCTTTTCTAATATTGTACAACTCAGACAAAGTCTTGCACCTGTTTTTTTTTTTTTACATTTGACTATTGTCAATTAATGTTGACTAATTTGAGTTACCATGCATGCAGAGGAAAAAAACAATTTTGGTCAAAAAAAGGAAAGAAAAACAATTAAATAGGTAAATGTAATGGATGAAAGAAAGAGGCTCACCAAGACACCAAAGTCAAGAATGTAGCCAAAAACAAGGCCAAGAGGAACACCAAATAGGTAGTAACAAGCAACATTAACATAAGCAACAGTTGTCTGCCACCCTGCTCCAATGGCAACCCCTGAAAGAACAGGTTGAATGTTGTTGATGATAATGCATAAGGCCAACATGGGTGTTAGCTCAATCACCTTTTCTCTCACTTCTGGATCATTTGAAAATATGAATGGATATTGCTTCCGGAAGATGATCAAAACCAAAGAAAGCAAGAGACCAAGAAGAAACGCAGTAATCACAGCAACCACTAGTGAAAATTTTGATGCTCTTGGATGAGATGCCCCCAATTCATTTGACACCCTCACACTGCATAATAATTTTAAGACTCCAATTAGGTTACTCAAAACCCACTGTTCTATAAGCTTAGTCTATGGAGGTGAAATAAGGTTGTTGATTTTTCTACCCTCACTATTGAGCACTATACCCCCGCTACAATCACTGGGAAATACCTATTTTACCCCTAAATATAACTAAATACCTATTTCAACAAGCTAAAAGTAAGCCCATGTCAAATTGTTTCTAGATTTACCTAGTTGACATATATATCTGTAGTACAATTTTTTATACGGAATTTGAGATAAATCCGTAATGAGTTTTTTTGATTTATTTATATGGAGGGATTTATCCAACAAAATTTGTAATGCATGGAATATAAATCCAACAAAATTTTATATGCTACGGATTTATATCCCATGGTAAATCCGCAATGGATTTATATGTTGAATTTGTATTTCCGTAATGCATTACTAAATTATAGATTTATCTATTTAAGTGATAAATCTGGTATTAATATTATATTACAGATTTAAGCATTAAATAGATAAATCCGTAAATTATTATGAATATCGGATTTATCAGTTAATTAAATACTTAAATCCGCAAACAACTTTAAAAATATTATACCGAATTTAACTTAAAAATGATAAATCCAAAAATCCAAAAAAATTAACCCCAAATGTGTAAATGAGGTAAAAAGTGAGAAGGAAATAAATTAGGATAAATCAAATTAATTTGTTGGGATGTGGCGCCCAATGGTAGGGTAGAAAAATCACCACCCTGAAAGTAAATGAAACAAACCTTACTGCTGCATTAACTCCAAAGGATGCCATGATGGTCCACCCCAATATGTTTATGCTGTAAATTCAATACAAGATGATGAACTGAGAGATTAAAACAGGAATTTAGGAGCTTATGCCATGATGGTCCACCCCAATATGTTTATGCTGTAAATTCATAAATTATTAGTCTTTTAGTTTTTTTTTTCGAACTATCGCTGACTATCCACGGAGTGTGCAAATTAGTGATGTATTTTGTTTTTAGTGGGACACTATGTATACATCACTAACGCGTATACATCAATAAATTATTAGTCTTTTAGTCTTTTAAGTTGTGTAAAAATAATGAATAAATTATAACTTTTTATTCAGCCTAAGGTTGGGCCCCCGGTCCCTAAACAAAATATAGTTAGAAAATAAGATCGTAGCAAGAGAATAAAAAAAAATAATTGAAATCCTAAAAGTAATTAAAAAATAAAAACAATATAGCTGTAAAAAATGAAAAACTACATACTGTTTATCTATGAAGCCCCGATACTTCAAAAATGGAGACGTACCCGTGTCGGATACGTATCCGATACCGATACGCACCCGATACTTCCCGATACGTACCCAAAGAGTATCTAATAATTTTTTAATTCTTTTTAAAAAATATTTGGCTCGATACTTTTCAGATACATCTTTGATACTTTTTACCAACTAAGGATACTTCTCAGATACTTTTTCGATACCTCTTACCAACTAAACACATGATTGTCACTCATATATGATACACTTTAATACCTCAATAACTAAAAGACAAAATTATATGTTTTTTCGTAATACAATAATAGAAGAAATAATAGATTGTGATATGAGTGGGATAAATATACGTAACTATCTCTACTTGATAAGATCACAAGTATTTATTTCTACAATGTGATGAATATATATTGACTAATGATATGCTTATGTTTTATTGATCAATTACGTACTAATATGAATATCTTAGTCTATAAAAAGTCATCTATTTCTGCCACTGACTATTCATATTATACGATTTCGGGTGGTCTCAGTTACTTGTCCACCATTACTTTTTATGACTAGTCACTCATACATAGGTGTGTCGGTTGTCCTCTTCCTTACATCCATATATTTTCCGTGTGATTTTTTTTATCTTTTTGGGCAGTTTTTTTTTCATATCTATAAAATGCAATATTTCAGTTTTTCATCTTTGTTTTTTTCTATTTGTGTTTCTGTTCTATTTTATTTTTTCTGTTATGTTTTTATATATTTAAATTTTAATTTAATTTTTTATTAAAGTATCCCACCCGTGTCGTATCTTGATTTTCAGAATTTTCCCGTATCCCCGTATCCGTATCGTATCGTATCCCGTATCGTATCCGGTATTCAGGCTTCATATCTGTTTATTCTCAACATTGTTAAGTGTGTGTATATGTGGATCTCCCAAACATCGATCAGTTAGGTAGCCTTTATTTTCCCAAAAAAAATATGTAGCCTTTATTTAATCAAAACCAAAAAGTTACAGACATGAGAATTTATTTTCCACTAAGTCAGACTTACTTTATTGTTCACCTTGCTTTAATGATGTTGTATCTAAACAAGTATTAATGTAATTTTCTACTTAAAAGAAAAAACATGTGCATGCACATACTATAGAGCAACCGACGGTACTCACACAAAGAGAAGTCGGGAACAGGAATTTTCTAGTCGAGAATACTCCTCCAAATACATGGATCACATCGATATCGATAGGTTATTCAATAAATCTAAAATGACAAATTTTTCAATAAATCTAAAATGACAAATTTTTCTTATAAACAAAACTCGAATAGTAACTTTAAGAGGCATGATAATGGGTAGTCTCTATCTAGTCCTCGTCTTTGGTTGGAAATTTGAAAAGGTGGCGCAACTGAGTGGGGTCTGCATCATTATCTTTTTATGACATTGAATTGAAAGTAAATAGTATAACAAAAGATGAACGCGTTCCACGAGGTGACAAAAGCACACATGACATAAAAATGTAGATATAGGAGAATTATTTGCTACCCACTAAGAAAAACAAAGTGTATTCCATATACTTTCGATCTGATAAAAATATATGTCAGCACATTTATATTTTTAGACATCACCAAAATAAAAATATATGTCAGCACATTTATATTTTTAAATATCACTAAATTTTGACATTTGTCATAATTTAAGGGTAAAATAGACAATTCACCACATAAAGACAAAACGCTACAGTGCCGCAACAGTAAGCTACAGTACCAATTCTGACGCGCTACAGTACGCTACAGTACCAATACAGATTTTTTATTTATTTTTTTAAAAACCGATTTTTTAAAAAAACTGATTTTTTTTAAAAAGAAATGAATTTTTTTAAAATTTTTTATTCACAGTTTTTTTAAAAATTTTAAAAACCGTTTGTCAATATTTTTATAAAAACAATTAGTCACTATAAATCAATTATTTACTACATTTATAATCTACTCAAATTACTAAAATTAATAAAATAAATAGTCACTATAAATCAATTAGCCACTATCCATTGGCAAAAAAAAGAATTGTAAAAAACTTTAACCCGTACCAAAAATTACAAAATAACTACTAAAACTAATCAATTTAACTACTTTTGTTAAAATCAATCAATTTAACCACTACAAAAAATTACCAAATAACTATTTTATAATTACTAAAAATGAGTAAAATGCCAACGGGAGTGCCAACGAGAGCGCCAATGGGAGTGCCAACGAAAGCGCCAACGGGAGTGACAACGATATAGGGAAAACAAAGTGAGGGACAAAAAACTAATTGAAAACTGTGGAACAGACGCAGCAAAAGGACAAAAAACAGCAGAATTTTAAAAACAACTGTTTTTTTTAGTTTTTCTTTCCATAAAATAATCACTTTTTTGTCTTTTTTTTTACTAAAAACATAATGTTTTTTAACTATTTCTATAATTTACTCAAACTACTAAAATTAATCAATTTAACTACTATCAATTGTAAAAAAAACCATATCTCTAACAATAGTTTCAAAATTATTTATTCCAAAAAAGAAATTATTAAATTAATATTACACTCAATAATTAAATAATTTAAAATTTACTATTTATTATAATCTCTGTTAAAACTACTAAAATCAATCAAATTTTTCATGTAATAAATAAAATCAATTTAACCACTAACAATTGTAATATTAAATCATATAGAAAAAAGGAGAAACATGTGGCAACGGGAGCGGCAACGAGAGACTGACAACGAGATCTGCAACGAGAGCAGAAACGGGAGTGCCAACAAGAAAGCGAACGAGAGCACCAACGAGAGTGCCAACAAGAGAGGGAACGAGAGCGACGGGGCTGCATATTTTACGTTTTACTACATTGTTAATATTATAAGAAGATACTGACTTTGTTTTAACTTTTTGCAACACAACTATTTTAGTAAATTCACCGCTAAAAGACAAAATTTGCAACACAACGAGAGCGGCAATGCGGGACTGGCAATGGAATCGACAACGAGAGCGACAACGGGAACAAGAGTAGGAACGAGAGAGACGAGGAGAGCGCCAACGAGGGTGCATATTTTAAAAAATTTTATTTTCTTTTTTCTTCATTTTTACTCCATCTAAAATTTATTATTTACTATAATCTCTCTATTAAAACTATTCAAATCAATCAATTTAACCACTAAGAATTATTATATAAATACAACTTTAGCCACTACCAAACTTTACAAAATAACTTACTTATAATTAAACGAATATGATTTAATTATGAGTTAACATGTGGCAACGGGAGCGACAACGAGAGACTAGCAATGGTAGCTGCAACGGGAGTGGCAACCAGAGAGGTAACGAGAGCGTCAACGGGAGTGCCAACGGGAGGGCCAACGAGGATGCAAATGGGAGTGTCAACGGGGATGGATATTTTACCTCTAATGTCTAAATACATTATTATGGATCAATGTAATTCTGATTGTCAATCTCCTTTAATTTCTTCGACTCAATATAATTTTCATTTGTATCTTATATGACATAATACCTATCTCTTTCCACTTTGAATTTCAAATCATACATTTTGGACACTGTTCACAACTTATGATTATCTTCCAAATTACTATTATGACTTCATGACAATACACCGACCATACAGTATCACCCGTGCGTATGCACTGGTAAAAGACTAGTAAAAAATAAAGAGGTTGTAAAAAAAGAGCGATAAACAATTAAGAGATATAGAAAGAGAAAAAGATAAAGAGTATTCACATTTTGAAAAAATGCATATGCATATACTATTGGACTTAATTAGTTTAGTTGGGCCTACTTGTATCTGCACTGAGGTTCAAGCCCAATAGCATTTTGTCCATAGGATTAGCAATGTTGTTTAGGCAGTTATCACAGTTTAATTGTTTGTTAATTCTATTGTATTCTCTCAATGTATAAAACTCATTCACTCTATGAATGTTAATTAGAGTTACACAATACATTTTCACAATTCTACTCTTCTTGTTCCCTAACAGTTGGCATCAAAGCTCTGCAAAGGGCCTGGTCTTGTGTGAAGCTTTCGAATTCTTGCATCAATGGCGGAAGAAAAACTGTGCGTACAACCCACAATACCCAAATTTGATGGGTTCTAGGATCATTGGTCCATGCAAATGGAAAATTTACTGCGATCGAAGGATTATTGGAGCTTGGTGGAAACAGGAATTCATGCTCTTCCAGAAGCAGTGTCGCAAGAACAGATTAAGGCGGTAGAAGATGCGAAAGTGAAGGATCTGAACAATCATAGAGACGGTGCTCAAGAAAGATATAGCGAAGGATATTTGGGTCTCAATGAAAATGAAGTACCAGGGATCAACCAAGGTGAGACGATCCCAATTGCAAGCCCTAAGGGTAGAATTTGAAACACTGCGTATGAAAGAAGATGAATCTGTAGATGAGTACTTCTCTCGAACCCTAAGTATCGCAAATAAAATGAAGGCTAATGGTGAAAGAATGGAGCAATAAATGGTGGTTGAAAAGATACTTAGGTCAATGCCCGCAAGATTCAATTATTTGGTGTGCTTAATTGAACAAGCAAACGATGTCACGACTATGTTCATTGATGAACTTCAGAGCAATTTGCTGGTTCAAGAACAGAGGATGAAGGGTCAAAAAAGATATAAGAAGAGCATGCTCTCAAAGTAACCAGTGCTGGAAGAATGGCAGGTAGAGGCAGAAATAGCAATAGAGGAGGTCGTGGTCGTGGCAGGCAATCACTCAACAAGATCACATTGAGTGCTACAAATTTGGAAAGAAGGGTCACTATCAATATGAATGCCCAAACACTGATGAGAATGCCAATTATGCAGAATTTGATGATGAAGAGGAAATGCTCTTGATGGCTCCAACGATGTCAAAGACAAATCCAGAAAGGCATGTATGGTTTATTGATAGTGGTTGTATTAATCATATGTGTGGCTGCAAAGACGGGTTCTATGATCTTTATGAGAGTTTTAGAACTACTGTAAAATTAGGAGATAACTCAAGAATGCTTGTGGTAGGAAAGGGTAGTATAAAACTAAAGATTGAGGGCAAAATTCAGATAATTACTAATGTATACTATGTACCAGATTTGAAAAATCATCTCCTAAGTGTATGACAGCTGCAAGAAAGAAAAGTAAAAGTATTTTTTGAAGACAATAAGTGTAGGGTATATCACAAACATAGGGGATTGATAATGCAATCATTCATGTCATCAAACCGTATGTTTGCTATATATGCCTCACCCATGCTACCAGAATGTTTTAAGATGATAGAAGAAGATACTACACAGCTCTGACACTGCAGATATGCTCATCTCAGCCTCAAGGGACTGAGAACTCTTGCAAGAAATGAAATGGTGAAAGGCCTGCCTAATATTGGTGAATCTGATACTATGTGCAGTGACTATCTAAAGGGCAAGCAGCATAGGAATCCCTTCCCTCAACAAAGCAAATGGAGAGCCTCAAAGAAGTTGCAGCTGGTTCATGCAGACATATGTGGCCCTCTCAAACCTTCCTCCAATAGTGGTAAGAGATACCTCATTACCTTCATTGATGATATGGCAAGGAAAACCTAGGTATACTTCTTATCTGAAAAGTCTGCTGCTCTAGAGTGTTTCAAAAGATTTAAAGTTGCTGCAGAAAAAGAATGTGGTGAGACTATTGAATGTCTAAGAACAGATAGAGGTGGGGAGTTCACCTCACAAGAGTTTGAGAAGTTTTGCACTGAGAATGGTGTGAAGAGACAATTGACTGCGGCATATACACCTCAGCAAAATGGGGTTGCAGAGAGGAAGAATAGGCCATAATGGAGATGGTTCGTAGCACTTTGTCAATGAAGAAAGTCCCTAAGTACTTCTGGCCAAAAGCAGTGAACTGGTCTATCTATGTTCAAAATAGAAGTCCCACAGTGGCCTTGAAGAAGTCTACACCAGAAGAGGCTTGGAGTGGCATTAAACCATCTGTCAAGCACTTTCGTATCTTTGGGTGCTTGGCATATGTGCATATCCCTGACAAGCAAAGGAAAAAACTTGATGATAAGAGGAACAAGTGTGTTCTCCTTGGAGTGAGTGAAGAGTCCAAGGCCTATGGGCTCTTTGACCCTATCTCCAAGAGAATTGTGGTAAGTAGGGATGTGGTATTTTATGAACAAGGAAAATGGGATTGGTCTAAGAAGGAAGTGCAGAACAAGGGTGAAGCCACCAGTTTAAGTGACAAGGACAATTCCCGTGACAGTGAATCTGATCTAGAAGAGCCAGAGATACCAGAGACCACTGCTGAGGCACCAGAAGCCACTGTGACCACTGTAAATGATCCCACTACCGAAGAGAGTCCAGAACAGCCTCAAGGAAGGAATAGAAGAAAGCCTGGCTACCTGAAAGACTATGTTACTAAGCTGTCTAGTCTTCATTAAGACAATGAGTATGATGAAAATGAAGCTCAGAACAATTTTGCAGGAACTATTGATGGAAGTACAGATGACCCTTTAACCTTTGAAGAAGACACAAAGCATGACAAATGGAAGATTGCCATGAATCAGGAACTTGAGGCTATAGAAAGAAACAAAACTTGGGAATTAGTGACTCCACTTGCAGATGCTAGAGTGATTGGTGTAAAATGGCTGTCCAAAACAAAGTTCAATAAAAGAGGGGAGGTTGATAAACACAAAGCAAGACTAGTTGCAAAAAGGTTTACACAAGAGTATGGAGTAGACTACACTGAGGTGTTTTCCCCAGTAGCCAGATGGGACACCATAAGGACTATCCTAGCCTTAGCAGCTCACAAAGAATGGAAAGTGTTCCAACTTGATGTAAAAAGTGCCTTCATTCATGGAGAATTGGAAGAGGATGTATATGTTGAAGAACCTCAGCGGTATAACAAGCAGGGAGAAGAAGGCAAAGTCTATAAACTGAAGAAAGTCTTGTATGGCTTGAAGCAAGCCCCACGGGCTTAATTAGTACAGCAGGATAGAAAACTATTTCCTCAAGGAAGGGTTTGAGAAATGTGTATCTGAGTATACATTGTTTCTGAAATCAAGAGATAAAGGAAGAATCCTCATTGTCTGCCTATATGTGGATGATATCTGTTCTGTACCGTACTTCCGATCTTGGTGAATAATCCGAAGTAGTTGGTAGATGTCGTCCTTGATCAATATTGTTCGATCTTGAGGGGGCGATGTGGTACCTGCAAGAATACTCTGAGGCTCAAGTCAGTATTTGAGTAAATCAATGTTTAGTTTTTAGAAGTTGCTTACATTTATGAGCATTTGAATGTGGTATTTAAAGAGTTTGAGTGATGTTTGTTTTGACGATCCTGAGCCGTTAGATCTTGCAGAGGTACCTGAACCGTTGATTGAAGGGCTAGACTTTTTGGATACGGGTTGGTTGGTTATTGGGCCTTGCAGGGGGTGTAAATATCATTGAGACCTTTTACTTATTACCATAACAATGGCCCCCCAAGTCTGGTCGCCTGAGGGGCGATCTTGGCTTGATAAATCGATGTCACTTTTCGTCATGGGTTGGCTTAAGTTGGTCATGGGTTTTGTCGAGCTTAGTTCACTTAACCGATCTCGAGATGCACCGAGCTTTCTTGTCGGGCTTGATTCAATTAATCGATCTCGAGATGCACCAAGCTTTCTTTTGAGCAGAGGGACCAACGCTTTGGATTCAGTGTCAGGCATTAAATGTTTCTGACACGGTGCGCATTACGATGGCGGCTAATGATGGTGACGTTTTGTTTTTAGCGCCTGACCTTTGGATTTTGATTGGACGTGTTGATTTGACTTCCAGGCCCAATCCATGATATTCGGCCCACTATAAATAGGGGGTCACCTCCCCTCATTTTGTTGCTGCATAACTCTTTCTGCTCTGATTACCGGTCTTGAGTTGTCGAGCTTTTCTTCGAGCAAAGCGGACTAGGTGATAGTAGCTCAACAGTAGGTCGACAAAAAGATTTCTTTCAGATCCGATCATCTCATCTGCTTTATTTCGAGGTTAGTCTTTAATTTATTTGTTTTTTACGTTTTAGACCCCTCCTAGTCTTTTATTTATTCGCCCAGAGTGGGGGTCGTCAGGTCGGGTTCCGACTTGTTCGCGAACCCATTGCGATTTTTTTTATCCTGAGATTTCGTCCCCCATTTCTGCAGTTTTAGATCTGGCGAGAACCAAACAAACCCGTAAGGATATAACCAAGTATCGAAACGAGTTTGTTAAGATCATGGCCTCTGGTGGTGACGTTCTTGAAAATTGAGAGAATCAGACAATGGTCGGTACTCCAGATGAGCAAGATCATCCGCCTTCCGCTCCTACCAGCGAGCAAGCGGAGGAAAATATTGATGTTGAAAGTTTTTCTCCGGTTGACGATGTTAATAAGCCCGATCCAGATGTTGTGGAAGCTGTGGAGGAAGACCGTAGAATCGATGTGGTGGCTCTCTCTTCGGAGTCTGATGTGGAGGTTCAATCGGGGGAAAGACAGGGGAGTTCGAATACTATAGAATTGGAGACCTCCGATTCTGATATTGGGGCGAGCTCAATGCTCGAAGATGATTCTAATCAGGATGATGCTGATGGCAAGGACCAGCCAAGTACGAGCCGAGCTTCTGATGCTTCAGCTGATGGTTATTCAAGTACTGGTCCTGGAGCCCATGATGTACCGGTGCGGGAGGTTCAACCTTATGATTGGGTTTCCGCCAAGGTTTTGGAGATCGAATCGTTGTACCGTTCAGGCCATAACCTAGAGTCAGTAGGTCGAAAAATCTCTGGGCATTCTGAGAGAAATATTTGGAGGCTTGAAGGCATGAAGGATGGAGAGCACGTGGCTTCCTGGGCAGGAGATCTTAAATTTACTATGTACCACGTGACGATCAATGATATGAACATCCGACCTCCCTTTACTTCTCTTGAACAGACCGTTCTGGCGGAGTTGGACGTAGCACCCTCCCAACTACATCCAAATGCGTGGGCTTTCCTCCGAGCCTTTGAGTTGATGTGCATTCATCTGGAGAGACCGGTGTCGCCCCAACTTTTCTTCCATTTGTTCGAGCTCAATTGGAATAGTGGGGAGGATAAGTCCGGCCGCGAGCATGTCAGTTTTCGCTCGAGGCGAGGCGCGACGATTTTCAGAGCTTATGCGGACTCACTGAGGGGAAGTTGGAAGCAACTCTTCTATTGGGTCGAACCGGTTAATGATGAGGCCATCGACTGTGTAGGGAGGTTCGGAGCTGAAGGTCGGACTTTGGTGTCCACCAAGTTCCCTATTGGTTGGAGTCATGGTCATTTTAACCGATCTACACATTCCTATGCCGTTGGGGAGGATCGTTTGAGTGCTGAAGATCGTCTTACGAAAGCGATTTTGATTTTGATTTCCCAAAGGGTTCCGTTTTTAAAGAATAAATACCGGGGTATCCCTACGGATCGTTTGGTTCAGGCCGGGAAGCGGGTGCGGGTGCAGAGGGTTTTAGGTAGATCTTCTTTCTGCAGCGGGTTTTCGTGTATTTGAATTTTCTGCAAGTTACATAACTCGTATTTTTTCTTGTTTTTCCAGACACGATGGCACCAAAGAAGCTCGCGTTTTTGAAGAAGTTGGTGATGCAATAGGCCGATGTTGAGCAGGAAGGGGTACCGCTTCAAACATCTTCTCAACCTAGACCCATTGCCGAGGTTTCCATCGTTGCCGAGCCGATTACCACTGTCACCCAGAAAGACTTGGTCATCACCGAGGCTGAAAGGGGAAAAAGGATCGAGGTTTTGGTTGATTCACCAGTTCCGGTCGTGAAGGGTGTCGATGTTGGGACCTCCGTAAAACGGGGAAGAGCTGGCGCCGATGATGGGTCGGGATCGGTCAAGAAAGCAAAGACTGCGAAGAGATCCAAGCATAAATATAAGGTTGTCCCTCTGGACGAGAAGTTTTTAGAACAAAAATTTGAACAGTGGCGGGAGGATCCCATCGCTGCATCGGCCCAGATCTTCCTGAATCTTGCCGAGGTTCACGAGATCGAAAAAATGAAGTACGAGAAGCAAGCCGAAGGTGGGTTTTTTGTTAATTTCGCCGGTTCTGTTGATTTGTTTATGATTTTCTTTTTTGTTTTGATATCTTTCTTGACATGTCTGTAGAGTGGCTGGACGCCGAGAAGTCAAAACGTTTTAAACTTTTGGAGGAATTGTCTACGAGGACCGAGGAGCTGGGTCGAGCTAAGTCCGAGCTTCGGACTTTGAAGGAGAGCGAAGAGACTCTTACGGCGTTGAAGGAAAGTTCTGAGTCGTGCCGAGGCTACCGAAGCTCGCGTGAAGCAGCTTGAAAATCAGCTCAAAGTTCTAGAGGAGTCTGAAGCTGAGGCAAAGAGGAAGGTGAGGATCCCGGAGGAACGAATTGCCGAGCTGGAGGATAGCTTGAAGAAAGCTTTGGAAGCGAGGGCAGAAACTAGCACCGACCCTGAAACCCGTATTGCCGATCTACAAGCTGCCTTTCAACAAAGCAAGAAGGATGCGAAGGAGGCTGCTGAAGCGGCGCTTGAGATGTATAAAGAAGGTTTTCAAGGTGCCCTTCTGCAGGTTCTTTTACTTCATCCTTCCCTTCCACTAGACCCGACGATCATCGATGCCGATCACGAGGTTGATGGAGGTGCATTGTCAAGGTCGACCCAGTGACGGAGGAGAAGACCGTCGTCTTTCCAACCTCAGATGTTTAATGATTTCCAGCATCTTTATTTTTTGCAGAAGTTCTGGGTGTATGATTATCCGATCAAGTTTTGCATAGACTTAGAACTTCGTTATGTAATTTGGAATTTTGAGGGCTCGGCCATAACCGAGATGCTTGTAATCGAAAATATTTTAATCGATCTTGATTTTGGATCTCGTTACGAGCTTTATGAATGCTTTTTTAATTCTGCAAGTCATATACGTCATTTTTTAGAGATTGTTTCGCACCTGAGGGACTCGAGGTGGTCATAAACGTTGGCCTATAGAGCAGTTTACCAGGACTCGGCCCAGATTTAACTCGCCCTATAGGGGTATTGGCAGCTGTGGTCAATGGTCGTTCTGAGGATATTTCGACCCAGAAGACCCGGTCCCTTTGAAACAGTTTACCAAGACTCGACTCGGATTTAACTGGTAACAAAGGGTTGCGACCATGGTTGGTCGCTTGGGGAGATCCCAAGATCGTACCTGAGGGGCTCGAGGTTCGAGTCTCTTCCGAAGTTGTAAATTTGATTCGTACATTACTGTTTGATGAAATCAAGAATGTGTGGAATGTCGGAAAGTTTACTGATTTATCATTTAAATGAGGAACTCGATTTACAATGATAGGAGCAGCCCTATATGGTGTCCTTTTTGGAGAGATTGATACAATTTCCGCCCTTAAATGTAATAACTCTTTAGTTTCGTTGCATTCCAAGTCCTTTGAATCTTTTTTCCTTGGAGGGTCTCCAGTTCGAAAGCACTCTTACCGATTTTAGATATAACACGGTAAGGTCCTTCCCAATTTGGTGCGAGCTTTCCTTGGGAAGCATTTTTAAGACCAACATCAGCCCTCCGAAGAACCAGATCGCCTAGCTCGAAATCCCTGGGAACGACTTTATCATTGTACCTGGTCGTTACTCCTTGTTTGACGATTGCTTCTCGGAGTGAGGCTCGACACCGAATTTCATCGATGAGATCGAGCTCCTCTCTTAAGGCTTGGCTATTTTCGTTTTGAGTTTTGGGGCTTGCCGTTCTCCAGCTGAGTTCGCCAATCTTGACGGGAATGACCGCCTCGCTGCCGTAAGAGAGCCGGAACGACGTCTCTCCTGTGGAGCTTTGTTGGGTGGTCCTATATCCCTAGAGGACATAAGGTAGCTCTTCTACCTAGTTTCCCTTAGCGTCGTCTAGACGTCGCCTTAGGCCGTTTAGTATTATTTTGTTCGCTGCTTCTACTTGCCCGTTGGTTTGAGGGTGTTCCACTGATGTGAAGCGGTGCTTGATTTTTAGGTCGGACATCAGCTTTCTGAAACCCTTGTCAGTAAATTGAGTCCCATTGTCCGTTATCACTACTTCAGGGATCCCGAACCTGCTCATGATGTTTTTCCTAAAAAAATTGATGCAGTTTCTTGCAGTGATGGTAGCCAGGGGTTCTGCCCCTATCCATTTGCTGAAGTAATCGACAGTGACGATTAAGTATTTGATCTGACCTGGAGCTGTCGAGAATGGCCCCAGGAGGTCTATCCCCCACCATGCAAATGGCCATGTGGAGGACATGCTTGTTAGATCGGTTGGAGGGGCAATGTGGATGTTGGCGTGCATTTGACATTTTTTGCATTTTTTTACATAAGCACTAGCATCAACCGCCATGGTCGGCCGGTAATATCCGGCGTGGAGAGCCTTTCGAGCTAAAGAACGAGCTCCGAGGTGTTGACCGCAGATTCTCTCATGAATTTCTGCTAGGACATAAGCTGCTTCTTCTCCCTCGATGCATTTCAACAACGAGGAGGAGAGACTTCTTTTGTACAGCGCTCCATCAATGACTGAAAAGGCAGAAGCCTTCCTCCTGACGAGTTTAGCGTCGTTTGCGTCTGGGGGTTCCACTCCTGCAATGACGTATTCTAAGATCGGGACGATCCAAATGTGAGCTTCTTCAATTATGAAAATGGTCGAGGCAAATACAGGGTCAGGGGATACACTGGGTTTGTGGAGGATTTCCTGGATAAACGTTCTGTGATTTCCAGGAGCTTTCGTGCTTGCGAGCTTGGCGAGGATATCAACTCTTTGGTTCTCCGCCCTCGGCACGTGTTTTACTTCTGATGTTTCAATTTGAGCTAATATAATGCCCGTACTTGAAGCAGGTATTTATGTAAGATCGGCTCTTTGGTCTCGTATTGGTTGCCGATTTGGAAGACTACCAACAAAGAATCGGTGTACAGTTTTACCTAGGGGACTCGGAGGTCGACTGCCAAGCGTAGACCAGCGATGCAAGCCTCGTATTCTGCTTGGTTGTTCGAGGTTGAAAATCTGAAAGTCAGAGAAACTTCGATGATGATGCCGTTCGGGCTTTCTAACATGATACCAGTGCCACTTCCCTTCGGGTTGGAGGATCCATCGACATGCAGAATCCAGGTATCGTTTTCGATGTTCGCTGGTGTCATTTCGGCCACGAAGTCCGCTAGAACTTGTGCTTTCATAGCCGTTCGGGATTCGTACTTGATTCCAAATTCTGATAGTTCTACCGCCCACTTGATCATTCTACCCACGAGATCGGGCATGTGCAGGATTTGCCGGATGGGGTAATTAGTCTGCACGACCACCTGGTGAGCGACGAAGTAGGGTCGAAAACATTGAGCTGCGATGATGAGAGCCAATGCGATCTTTTCGACTTTCTGATAGCGACTCTCCGGTCCGTGTAGAGCTTTGCTTGCAAAGTAAACTGCGCTTTGTCCGGTTTTTAACTCCCGCACAAGAACGACCCCTAAGGCTTCCTCCGAGATAGCTAGATATAAGTATAAAGTTTCACCTTTGCTTGGTCTAGTCAAGATCGGAGGTTTGGAGAGGGCCTTTTTGAGCTTTTTTAAGGCCTCATCTTCCTCGGTGGTCCAGTTGAAATCCTCTTCCTCTTTTTCAAGCAGCTTGAACAGGGGAAGGGATTTGAACGCCGCAGTTGATATGAAACGAGATAAGGCGGCGATCATGCCGTTAAGTTTCTGGACTTCCTTTTTGGTCGTTGGAGTTCGCATTTCTGTTACGGATTGACATTTGTCGGGATTTGCTTCGACCCCCCTTTCTGTTAAGTAGAAACCTAAAAATTTCCCAGTTCGAACTCCAAAAGTGTATTTCTCTGGATTTAATCTCATATTATTTTGCCGGACCTCGGAGAAGATCACTCAAAGGTCGTTGACGTGCTTGTCATCGTCTTCACTCTTGGCGATCATGTCGTCGAGGTAGACTTCAACACTCTTGCCGATTTGTTTTTGGAAGACTTTGTTCATCATCCTTTGGTACGTAGCTCCGGCGTTTTTCAATCCAAAAGGCATGACACGGTAGGCGAAGTTACCTTGGTCGGTCAGGAAAGCAGTTTTTTCTTGGTCAGGGGGGAACATGGCAATCTGGTTATACCCGGAATATGCATCCATGAATGATAACAATCGAAAACCTGAAGCGTTGTCTACGAGTCAGTCTATGCTGGGGATAGGGAAAGCATCTTTTGGGTAGGCTTTATTAAGATCGGTGTAGTCTACGCACATGCGCCATTTTCCGTTGTTCTTCTTAACCAACACCGGATTTGATAACCAGGTTGTGTATTTGACTTCAGAAATGAAGTTTGCTTTTAAGAGATCATCTACGGCTTTTGCAGCGGCTATAGCTTTCTCGCTACTATGAGCTCGTTTTCTTTGGGCGACCCACTTGGCTCCTGGGTTAACTGCGAGCTGGTGGCAAGCGACTTTAGAAGGAATCCCGGGCATGTCCTCTGCCGACCAGGCGAAGATGTCTGCATGGTCTTTGAGACATTGGGTTAAATCAATTTTAACCTCTTCTGATAGATCGGCTCCGATCTTGATGGTTCTGGAGGGATCTTCGCCGAGCTGTACCTCGATGAACTCCCCATTAGGTTGGGGCCTTTTCATTTTTCGCTTGAGCTCTTTTGCCAGCTCGTCATCATCTTCATCGTCCGTACTTCCAGGATCGTACCTTACATCTATGTCCGTTGCGTTTACCTCGGTAGGTCGAGCTTTACTTCTTTTAGGAGTAGCTTTTTCGGGATGGGGAACCCCTTCCTGCTCCAAATTTTTTTGCTCGGTCTTGGTCCATAGGAAGAAGTATCTGGAAGCAGATTCCAGGTCGGAGTTTAAAGTGATTACTTTATTGCAGAGATAGTGGAATTTCATCTTTAAGTGTGTGGTGGACGTCACCGCTCCGAGCCTACCTAGAGTCGGTCTTCCAATGATAACGTTGTAGATGGATTCGCAAGGTAGGATAACGAACTTGGTTTTGATGGTTCTCATCATTGGCTCAGCTCCGTAGGAAACCAACAATTCCAAATGGCCTAGTGATTTTGTCCGGGATCCGTTAAATCCGGATAGGGCCGCTCCTCTGTATGGAGTGAGATCCTCTCAGTCGATCCCTATTCTGTTAAGGAGATCGACAAAGATGATGTCATATGAGCTCCCTTGGTCCACCAAGATTCTTCTCACTTCTTTGTTGGCGATGACTGCCGAGATTATGAGGTGTACGTGCTTGTTGGGTTTCCCATCCATAAGATCTTCATCACCAAAAGATAGTGGAGGTCGGTTTGTCGTGGTTGGTGTAGTTGAGGTTAAGTCCACACTTAACAATTCTTTCCACTTTCGCTTCATTGTTTTCCCGGACTCCCCCATGCTCGAAACCTCCTGCGATCATCATCATCACTGAGTGGCCCTTCGATGTTCTAGTATCACGATTTTCATCGTCGGAATCGATCTTTGGCTTATCCCTTCTTCTTGAGTCGTCGTTCCTCTCGTCTTTAACCTCACCGGTATTTGTCCCTGGCTTTTTCACATAACCGGACAATTTTCCTCACTTGATCAAGTCTTCAATGTCGTCTTTCAAAGCATTGCAGTGGTTGGTGTCATGACCATTACTTCTATGGTACCTGTAGTACTTGCTGGATCGTTGTCCAGATCGGGGAGGTAGAGGTTTGGGCGTTCTAACGTCTCTAAACTCGACATCCCAACACTCCCCATATAGTTGGGCGTTGGAGACGTTGAGTTCAGTGTATACTTGGTGACGATTCCGAGGTCGGGCATCCTTGTTACCTCGGTTATCGTTCCCGTGGTTATCTCTTTCGTTGCGGGGTTTTGATGGTCCGGCTTGTGGTGATTAACATGTTTTTTGAGAGGCTCGTTTTCTCTTTGGACAACGGACATCAATGCCGCTTTGTTCTTGGGTTTACTTTTGGAATGGGCAAAGTGAACTGAGAAGAGTTTTGCCAATTGGTCCCAAGAGGATATGGTGTTCGTCCTTAAAGCCCGAAACCATTCCGATGCAACTTTGTCTAGAGTCAATGGGAAAATTCGACATTTCATCTCCAAGGGCACGTTCCGGTTTTGCATAGTTGTGTCGAATTGATCGAGGTGCCTGTCTGGATCGCCCGTTCCGTCGTACGTTTTCAAACCTCCGGGCGGTTTTTCGAGGTACCTCGGAACTCGGTAGCTATCGATTGTCAGTGAACTGGCCCTTTCATTCGGTTAGCAACGCCTGAGGTCGTGGCCGACGTTGATGATGTGGATCGAGATAAACGTAGTGTCGAGGTTGTTTCTCCTTAGGGTTATCCTCTCGACTTCTGGAACGTCGTCTTGGTGATGAAGAGGCTAAAAATGAGCGAGGTTGGGGGGAGTTATCCAATTCATCAAGATCGTTGTGCTGTCGAGCCGGCGGAGAACGGGAACCATTCCCTAGTTGTCGGTGGGGAGGAGAACGATGATAGGGATCCAATTCGTCAGGATCGTCATATTGTCGAGCCGGAGGAGAACGGGAACCATTCCCTCGTTTGGCGAAGAGGAGAACGATGATAGTGCCTTCTCCTGGGTGGAGATCGATGTCTCCTTCGAACCGGGGTTCTCTTCTCAGGGGAGCACGGTCCGGGTGATTCCTGGTCCGGAACGTCCCGTGCCCGAAGATTTGCTACCTCGGCCTCAAGCGGGTCAGTGAAGCGGCAACTTCTTTCTTGGTTTACGGCCTCCTGTGGAGCCAAGAGCTGGACGAGTTGTTGAACAGCGTCGGTTAGGGCTGGAAGTAATGGAGGGGGAGGTGGTAAACTATTGCTGTATGAGCTTGTATGGGAACATGCGAGGTTCGGATTGGGGAATTGTTCCCGAGCTTGGGTAGAATTTGTAAGGTTTTGAACATGGCCCTCGGGGGTTCTTTGAGGTTCGAGTTAGGGTATAACCAGTCCTACCCCGGGCCCGATCACAAGATTGGCCGGTCTTGAACGGAGTTTGGGCGCCATTTGTGGATCAAGGTAATGGGAGAGGAAGTTGAGTACAGATCCTCCCACTGTGGTCGCCAATGTTCTGTACCGTACTTCCGACCTTAATGAGTAGTCTGAAGTAGTTGGTAGGTGTCGTCCTTGATCAGATGTGTTCGATCTTGAGATGGTGATGTTCGATCTTGAGATGGCGGTATTCGATCTTGAGATAACGGTGTTGTACCTGCAAGAATACTCCGATGCTCAAGTCAATATTTGAGTGAATCAATGTTTAGTTTTTGAAGTTGCCCCCATTTATGAGTATTGAATGTGGTATTTATAGATATTGAGTGATGTTCGTTCTGACGATCCTGAGTCGTTAGATCTTGCAGAGGCATCTGAACCGTTGATTGATTGGGCCAGAATTTTTGGATATGGGCTGGTTGGTTATTGGGCCTCGCAGGGAGTGTAAATATCATTAAGACCTTTTACTTATTACCATAACAACAACAACAATTCCACAATAAAATTGTCAAAGAATCTTGTTACGCATGGTAGGTGCAAGTATATTGATATTCGATTCCATTTTCTTTGAGACTTGACCAAAGAAGGCAAAATAAAATTGGTTTATTGTGACACTCATGACTCATGAGCAAGTTGCTGATATCATGACAAAACCAGTTAAACTTGACACTTTCTTAAAGCTGCGAGCTAAACTGGGAATGCACTCTGCTGAAGAAGTATAAACTGCTGCACTGAAGTGTCTGCAGTTTAAGGGAGGATTTATTGGGCTTAATTAGTTTAGTTGGGTCTACTTGTATCTGCACTAAGGTTCAAGCCCAGTAGCATTTTGTCCATAGGACTAGCAATGATGTTTAGGCAGTTATCACAGTTTAATTGTTTGTTAATTCTATTGTAATATCTCAGTGTATAAAACTCATTCACTCTACGAATGTTAATCAGAGTTGCACAATACAGTTTCACAATTCTACTCTTCTTGTTCCCTAATGGGCCAAAAATTACCAAATCTTGATTTCGCTTAAAAAATAAATAAACATGAAAAAAATAACATGTCTCTTATACAAAATATATATATATATATATATATATATATATATATATATATATATATATATATATATAAAAGAAGTACCAATTAAATGGTACTTTATATGCTATTATATATTTTGAAAAATTAATAATTAAAAGAGGTACTAGTTAGAAATGCTCAACACTAAAGTCATTAGGGTTGTCAAAAAAACACTAAAGTCATTAGATGATGAGAATAAATTTTCACTTTCTCAATCATCGCGAAGCATTTGCTTCGTGGATATAGCAATCCGCTTTGTTTTATTAAAAAGAATGAAACTTTGTTTTCTATTTTTGAAATTTTAATTTAACCTTTTATTTTTGTTTCAAAATTATTATCGTTTTAGAGTTTTAATAAAATTAATTATTTTCTAAGTGGGGGTCTTGGAAATAATTGGGTACTTTGTACTTTCTACAGCTACGTCTCTAAAGTGCAAATATAGTGCAATACACAAAATGTTTAAAGTTTTGTGATTTAATACTGGTTTTAGTTAAAGCTAGTGTAAATAAACACACAGTGACATTTTTGTAAATAAAATGTTATAACTCGTTTTAGTGCGTTACACGCCGCACATTCCACGCCAGTTTTAAGCAAACAACCGCCATGGTATCTCTGATGAAAATAAACTTCAACAGTTTTAAATACCACGCCAATTGTTTAAAAAAACCCGACGTGGATTCATGAAAGAATTTAAAACGTTTAAAACACTACCAATTCCACGACAATTGTTTATTAATGCTTGACGTGGATTCTTTCAAAGAATTTAAAACGTTTAGAACGATACCTATTCCACGTCAGTGTTTCTTAGTGACCGGCGTGGTATCTTCTTTACTCAGATATTAACGCCAGGAACCCTTTATTTATTCAGTTATCTCTCTTCTGCACATAAATCTCAAACCCTACTATCTCATTGTTCTCTTTGCCTCCTTCGTTTCTCTCTCGTTCTCTTCGCGTCCCTCGCTTCTCGTTCTCGCCATCTCTCCGTCACCGTACCCTTCCCGAGCTTACTCAAGCTCGCTTCGTCCCTCATGGCACCTCAGTGGATGTTGTCTCCCTTAACATCAACCTATGGTTAATAGGCCATGAAGATTTTTGACCGTGCCCAAGCCCTGTCACTCTCCAGCCCCCAGAGAGGTTTTTCTTCTCCCTGATCATTCTTCTTTCCAATGATTTCCCTTTTCACGTTACAATGAATTTGCTTTATTTGTTTTTTGATTTGTTTTCTTTATCTGTTCATTTGTTTTTTGATTTTACAGTGGATATCGTGCTCTATTAACTGTACCTCATTTCGTAATAAATTATGACATCATTTAATGAGTTTCAAAACACATGATTTGTCATATTTATTAAATGATG
Source organism: Astragalus membranaceus (assembly GCA_039519185.1). Taxonomy (NCBI): domain Eukaryota; kingdom Viridiplantae; phylum Streptophyta; class Magnoliopsida; order Fabales; family Fabaceae; genus Astragalus; species Astragalus membranaceus. The sequence continues at coordinate 119,257,476 of CM076846.1, forward strand.
TGACAACACATATTGAATATAGTATAAAATATTTTTACACCGACGGTTAGGGGAGGACCTAGGTAATTTTTGCACCTCTTTAAAAATAAAAATCCTTAGTCAACTCTTTATATAATTTTTATTTTGAGTTCCTGACTTTTAAAATTTGCACCTAGATTTCTCAATTCTCCCATACTTGAAAGTGAAGTAAACTCATTTAGTTATTTTTTCGTTACCGTGTTATTGGTGCGCAGTATCTATTAACTTTTTCGATGACTAATCTATGCCGGAGAACTTTGTTGGCCACGAGTAACCGACTTTGCCGGTCCGTGTGGTTCTCTCCCAAAATATGACCGATGTCACGAACTTTAGGGATTATTTAATATTTCCATATGCTCTTAAGACTAAATAGAAGAATTGATGTAAGTTACTCTTAAATAAAGTTGAAGTTAAATAATTTAGTTTCTTACTTCGGAGAAACGTGTTAGGATATTTAAAAAAGAAATTTTAAACAATCTTGCTAACCAAAATTTTTAATGATGAGTTGTTTTTTTGCACTTCCGGACATATGGTCCCGGGTTCGTCACTATTAAGGTTGTATACAAATTAAATCTCAATTTAATATCTTAAATTTTATAGTAATAAATAATATTAGTAAATAATAAAGAATATACATTGTTAGTATTTTTTTAAACGTAACTTTAAAGGGTTAAATAAATAGTTAGTGAGTTATTTTTTAATGAATAAATAACTAATGAGTTAGTGGTAAAAATTTAAGGAATTGTTAGTAAATGTTCACAAAAAATACCACATCATTAACCAAGATGGGGTCACAGGTCACTTACCAGATAGACAATGCATCAACCGAAACTTCTGCATTCTTCAAATATCCAGCGAATAGAATGAGCACATTAAAATACCACACTTCAAGGCTGCACCAACCAACAACAAGTACAACATTGCCAACCAAAACTTAACATAACATAAATTCTATGGACCTTTAAAATTTAGAAAAATAAACAATAACATAATTATTGACTAGGGAAATAAACAAAAAAAAGAATTAAAAGTCAACAAACCATACCACATCATAACAGCAGAGGCAAGTGAGAGACGAATGAAACCCCAAAGATTCTGAAAAGCTTTAAAGGAAAAACCGTTCCACGTTGGACCAGAAGCCCCACTCAATATATAAGCAAGTTGACCCAACACAATGAACCACCAAGACGAGTTAAGCACCACAGCGGCGCCAACGAGGCCCCATTGCAAATGCAACATCAAGAGCCAGCTAAACACTGTGTGAAGCACCAACGCTGCCGCAGAGATCCACGCAATTACCATGATCTTACTTTGCGCCTGCAAGAACTTCTGCATTGGGTAGTTCATTGCGTAAGCAAAGAGCTGAGGAATCATCCATAAAGCGAACATTCCTGCCTCCTCTGATATCGACCTCGTTTGGCCTATCAGCTTAAGAAGTGCTTCTGCGAAGATGTAGAGAAGAGTGAGAAGAATTGCGGTGACGTTGAGAATCACCCATGATCTTTGAAGATATATCCCTAACTTGTCTAGTTTGCCTGCTCCAAATGCTTGCCCGCATAGCGTTTCCAATGCACTTCCCATCCCCACCTGCGTTTCAAACAATAACAAAGTCAAACACATTTTTATATTTTAAAGTTCTTCAATCTAACTTCGGCGTTTAAGGTAAGACACTAATTAAACTAGAGTTTCACCAGGAAGTAAGTAAAGTAGTTATAACTTCTAAGTTCGTCGATGATCAAACTCGGATACTAAACTCTGATACTAGTTAGTTTGGTCTTTTTAAATGAAGTGTGTTTATAATATGGAATTATGGTGATAACTGATAATAAAAACATAGAAGAAGAAAAGAAAGATGAAATAAAATTTTGTAATCAGGCACTTGAGTTGAGTGAATTGAAATTTACATACGAAGTTTGTTTATAAATGGGCTTTTTTTTACGAGAATAAATGGGCTTTTAGTAATAATAAAAACATTGAAGAAAAAAAATGATTAAATTTCGTACGAAGAACTTTGATGAAATGAAATTTTGTTACCAAGATGCCCAAAGAGAAGCCGGCGATGACAGAGTTTTCAACGGAGACGGCAGCGAGTTGGAGAGTGCCAACATGGCCGGAGAAGACTTGAGTCACGGCACCGAGAGAGTACCGGGCAGTGGCGGTGAAGATGGCTGGTCCGGCAAGGTACCAAAGCTTCTTTGACTCCATGAGGAACTCTCTGGCGAAGTCAGCGGCACTGGTGATCGGAGGGATGTCATGGGATTCGACGGTGAATACTGCGGTGTCTAGTTGTCGGTGGTGTAGCGGGGTAAGAAGTGGGTGATCAGTTTGGGTGATGTTATTGTCATCCATGCTTAAATATTAAAGAGTAAACACGAAATTCTCAACTTCAAAGAGGTACCACGTCAAAAACAAAACTTCTAAGAGGTAGTAGATTCAAACATTATACAACAGAAGAGAACTTTAAATATATTTTTTGATGATTTGTCTTTTACTACTAGTCCTATTGCCCGGGTCGACAAAATCTGGTTTGTGTAAAATATAGCTTTTTTTAGTTTGGACCAATATTGTTAACTACCACACAGCATCTCAATATACTATCATTGAAAGACTAATACCCGCTCGTGTTTAGGAGCAAATTTTATAAATTAAATAAGAATATTATAAATAATAAAGAAACATTAACAAAGACATTGAAATTGAGCACACATGCATGATCTGATGAAAACCACCAATAAAATAAAAGCTGTTATATAAAGTTGAAAAAAGATGATGCGGGTTCTATTGTGAATGTCGCTAAAGTTCCCGCAGGAGTAATTGCACAGAGAGAGATAAAAATATAAACACCAATTTAACGATGCTTCTAATACTCGTTGGTGCGAAATGACCAAAACAAAGAAGACAACACAAATAAAAATGAAACACGTAATATCATGCAGGTTTGGATGAAAATAACCAATAGAATAGAAGCCACTATACAGAGTTGAAAGAATATGATGGGGGTTCTATTCTAAATGTGGCTGAAGTTCCCGTCAATAAAAATTAAATTATAACTATGAATTAAATAAGACGATTATAAAATTAGAAAAGAACATTAACAAACACATTGAAGTTTAACATCCATAGATAATAAAAAGAAAAAGTCTAAAGAATTTTAATATCATAATCCATATTCATGCAGAGTTGAGTGAAAACCCAATAAAATATAAGCAACTATACAAAGTTGAAAGAAGATGATGCAGATTCTACCGTAAATGTGGCTGAATAAGTTCTCGTGGGAGTAAATGCTAAACTAAAGATAAAAATACAAATACCAATATAAGTATGCTTCTAATACTCGTTGGTGCGAAATAACGAAAATAAAAAAAGACAACACAAATAGAAAGTGAAATACGTGGGTATCATGCAAGGTTGGATGAAAACCACCAATAAAATAGAAGCACCTATTCAAAGTTGAAAGAATATAATTGGAGTTCTATTGTAAATGTAGTTGAAGTTCCTGCAAGAGTAAGTATCTATGACATATTATATATTGCAAGACAAAGAATCAACTTTCAGTAATGATGAATTAAATACTAAATTTAAGAATGTTTGTCATATTCTATATATTCATTAATTACTATTTATAATCAAGTACTAAAAGCGAGACTAAAATAAACATATAAACACCAATTTAAGTATGCTTCTAATACCTGTTGGTGAAAAAAGACCAAAATAAGGGTTATAAAAAGGGGGTTGGTGGGAGCACCGACTAAAAGAAGAAAAAAGGGGGGACGGGGGAGTGAATACTCGCAAAAAATAAATATAAGAATGCAAATATAAGATAAAGAAGTATAAATATTAATTAATATTTTAAAGTAGTAATATTGCATTTTATATAAATTAATTTTTTCACGGTTACAATTTTTCTGAACGCATATAGTACTCCAAAACACATTGTTTAGAATCACACTTTTATTATTTTGCAACGAAATTAATTTATATTTCACCGAACCGGCAATTAAGGAACGAACTTGCCTATAAAAAAAGGAATGAACTTCACGTATTTGAACATCTAATTTTTTTTCTAGTCTCTAAAGTACCTTAAAACACACTGCTAAGTATGGCACTTTACGTATTTTGGGACAAAATTATTTTTTTCGCCAATTCGGTTATTGAGGAAGGAACTTCAAGTATATGAACATCTAGTTTTTTTGGATTTCTAAAATACCTCAAAACAAACTATATTTAGCATTGCACTTTACATATTTGTCACGAAATTGTTTTTTTTCACCAAACTGGTTATTTAGGAACGAACTTCACGTTTTTGAACATTTAGGTTTTTTTACAGACTCTAAAGTATCTAAAAACACACTACTTAACATCGCACTTTACGTATTTTATCACAAAGTTAATTATTTTTTCACCAAATCGGTTATTGAGCAACAAATTTCATGTATTTGAACATCTAATTGTTTTTGGACTCTAAAGTGTCTCAAAATGCATTGCTTAGCATCGCACTTTACATATTTCGTCTCGAAATTAATTTTGTGCTCACCAAATCGGTTGTCAGGGAACAAACTTCAGGTATTTAAACTTCTAAATTTTTTCCTGAACTTTAAAGTATCTCAAAATAAACTACTTAGCATCACACTTCACATATTTTGTCAGAAAATTAATATTTTTCTACCAAACCAGTTATTGAGAAACCAATTTAACGTATTTTAACATCTAAAATTTTCTACGGACTCTAAAGTACCTTAAAATACACTGTTCACCATTGCACTTTATGTACTTTGTCATAAAATTATTTTTTTCTTCACTAAACATGTTATTGACTAACAAACTCCACATTATTTTTTACCAAAAACCTCACATATTTGTATATCCAAAAAAAAGGGTTTTAAAAGACCTAAAATAATACTTAAAATATGAAAAATTGAAAAAAAAAAAGAATGCCAAGTTTTGGATTATTATTTATTATTATTATTATTATTATTATTATTATTATTATTATTATTATTATTATTATTTCATTATTATTATTAAAAGGGGGAGGGGGAAGTGCGCGCGCAACCCCGACGGCAGAATAACTGCAGGACGGGTGCCGCATATTATGTAGGATGTATTGTTATATCTTCCTACTTATATTTCCACTCAAAAAGAGAAGATAACTTTTAATATTTTTCTTTTTATTAAATATATCCATCCAAACAATTTACAATTTCTTTTCTATCCAATATTTTTAATATCGGACCGGAAATCGAACCGGAGAGACCCCTGAGTCATGGTTCAATTGGTTCACTTGGTTCAACCATGATTGAACCGAATGAGTAATAGTTAAATAAAAAATAAAAGAAATATTAAAATTTGGAGAAAAAGTAAATTAAAAAAATCAACAAATGCATTTGGGGCCGTTCAACCCAGCCAATTGGCGGTTCAAAGTGGTTGAACTGCGGTTCAATTCGGTCCAACCTGGTTCTGAACGGTTCAATTGGACTGTGTTTCAACTGAGGTTGAACAACCCGTGGGACTGTTCGGTTCCCCGTCTGGTTCTTACAACACCGCTTCTATCTCTCTTCTATTTCTCTTCTCTTCTACCCCTCTCTTTAGTATTTCTTCCAATGTTTCTAGTACCTTTAATAACATGTGTTATTTTCTTGTCAAAACTCAAATGCAGAACAAATATTTATAAATGATAAAAAATGATATACCAATAAAATGTATTGTGTTCCATAGGGTCTTAGAGGAAGAAATATTTTAGATGGGGTGTTGGTGGTGAATCAAATTGTTGATCTAGCTAAGAGGGCAAAGGAAGAGTGTTTGCTTTTTAAAGTGGATCTTGAGAAGGCGTATGACTCTATATCGTGGAACTTCTTGGTATATATGATGGACAGAATGGGTTTTAGACTTTTAGTGTGGAGTGGATTCGGTGGATGAACCGAATGAGTAATAGTTAAATAAAAAATAAAAGAAATATTAAAATTTGGAGAAAAACTAAATTAAAAAATCATAAAATGCATTTCGGGCCGTTCAACCCGAACCAATTGGCGGTTCAAAGCAGTTGAACCGCGGTTTAATTCGGTCCAACCTGGTTCTGAACGGTTCAATTGGACTGCGTTTCAACTGGGGTTGAACCAATCGTGGGGCTGTTCGGTTCCCGGTTCAACTGGTTGAACTGTCTGGTTCTTACAACACTGCTTCTATCTCTTCTATTTCTCTTCTATCTCTCTCTCTTTCGTATTTTCTCTCTTTCCTATTTCTTCTTATGTTTCTAGTACCTTTAATAACATGTGTTATTTTCTTGTCAAAATTAAAATGCAAAACAAATATTTATAAATGTGTTGTCTTTGGTTCAAATTCTTAGGTCCTTGTCGTGGATTCGGCCAGGGGTTTGAGCAAGTTCTTCGATTCCTTGTTCTTCAAGCGATTGCGCCTAGGAGGGAACTCTGCTCCTTGACTGTGGGTATCGCGACTCCTCTAGAAAGGTCCATGTTAGGTGAGAAGGGACTGCGAGGGTTAGATTATACTACTGGCTAATGCATAAAAAATAAAGATAAAGTGCGATAAAAGCAGATAGATGAAATAAACGTAGAGTTTTTGATTGATTGATGCGTGTCCTGTTCTGTATAATTACTCTCCTATTTATATACATAGGCCCTCATCGGCCACTACTATAGCCAACACTTGCCTACCGTTGGATTAGTCAAGATCAACGCACTACATTACATCCAGGCCTTAAAAACTAGGAAGCACTCTTCCACTAGCACGGGTAGTGGGTCAAAATATCTTCACTTCCACTTCTACGACGCTTCCCCCACGTTGTCTTAACCGCTCCAACGTCTAAATGTGTCCACGGGCGTTGAATCCTTGCTCCCAAAGCAAGCTCCTTTACCTCGGCCAACTCCTCATGCCCACTTCCCATAAATTTAGGAAGGTGGTTACTGTAGCTTGGTTTGGCCTCTTTCCATTATATTTATTTTAATAAATAATTATACGAACACATTAAGACCAAGTATTAGCCTCCAAGTCTATATAGACTTAGTAGCCACATCAAGCCGATTTGCCTTCGGCCGAGTCTTACCTCGGCCAATCAGGCGTCAGCCGAGCGGAACCTCAGCTGTTTAACTTAGTCATGTGGTCATGTATAGTCAATTAGACCCCAAGTAGCTAAATTTCTATTCCCTCGTCTAGCCGATTCTACGTCAACCGAGTAGCCCTCGGCGAAAACGGGTGTCAACAAAAATGTTAAAAAAATGATATACCATTAAAAGGTATTGTATTTCATAGGGTCTTAGAGGAGGAAATATTTTAGATGGGGTGTTGGTGGTGAATCAAATTGTTGATCTAGCTAAGAGGACAAAGGAAGATCGAGTGTTTGCTTTTTAAAGTGGATTTTGAGATGGCGTGTGACTCTATATCGTGGAACTTCTTGGTATATATGATGGAGAGAATGGGTTTTAGTGTGGAGTGGGTTCGGTGGATGAAGGCTTGTGTTTGTTCTAGCTCCTTGTCGGTTTTGGTCAACGGTAGTCCTACTAAGGATTTTAATGTTAAAAGAGGTCTTTGTCAGGAGGATCCTCTTTCTCCTTTTTTGTTTTTGATAGTTGCTGAAGGTTTGTCGGTACTATCTCGATGACAATCTTAAGGTACGGATTTTAAGGTAAATGACAATCTTCATTTATCTATTTTGCAATTTGTTGACGATACTATCTTGATAGGTAAATCTTCTTGGGATAATCTTTGGAGGATCAAAACTATTTTAAGAAGCTTCAAACTTGTTTCGTGTTTGAAAGTTAATTTCCACAAGAGCAAACTTATAGGCTTGAATGTGTCGGAAGAGTTTCTGGATTCCGATTTAATGTTTCTTCATTTTCACACGGAGGGTCTTCCGTTTAAGTTTTTAGGAATTCCCGTGGGGGCTAATCCTAGGCGGAGCTCAACTTGGGAACCCGTGTATGAGAAGCTTCGTAACAAATTGGTATTGTGGAAGGGACGTAATCTATCCATCGGAGGTCGGGTAACTCGTATAAATCCGGTCTTAAATAGCATCCCACTTTATTTTTTCTCGTTTTACAAGGCACCGAAGACGGTGATTAATGCTATGATTAAGATTCAAAGGAATTTTTTGTGGGGCATTGATAGACCGCAGGTGCACGGTTCTATCGCGCAGTAAAAATATCGATCCCACAGACTTATGTGATTACCAATAATATTTTCGGTTGTGATTAGGTAAAAGGAATGATTGAAGTATAAAGAGTTGATTTGATTGGATTTAAAATTTATAAATAAAAGCGTCCTAGGATTGTGGTTTCATCATAATGATATAACGAATTCACAATCTCGCATTCATTCTCTATTTTATGTAAGGTTCATATTTTAGGACAAGACATTCAATGGTAACTCAAGTTTCCTCTCGGAATACAAGAGTGTGTCTTGAACTAATAATCAAAACCTGTTCTCATGGTTGATTATTGCCAAAACCCCTTAAGTACGAGCCTTTTTAGTCCCAAGAGTCCCAAAACTATTCTCATGTTTTGTTTCCCTTGTTTAATCCCATAGGTCCAATATCAAACTTCACCTCTCGGTTCTTCATTTGATACTTGAAATAAAACTTTATAAGAAGAAGAAGACATGAATTATAAATGACAGAAATATAAATGACGGAATTATAAAGCTGCGGAATTGTAAATGACTGAATTGTAAATGACTTGAAATGTAAATGAAAGCGATAAAGTGCAGAAAAATAAGATCAGAATTGTAAAGTGCAAGAAGAATAAAAAGCCTAAAGTAAAAGTGTAATAACTTAAGAGAAAAATATAACTTGCATAAAGAACTTAGAATTCACTTTGAGGAGTGTTTTCAATGGTCTTAGATGGTCCTAAGCACTCAGAATTCGTGCTTTATATAAGCTAAGAAAAAAGACAAATGAGTTAAGTCTCATTACAAGCAATGAAGTAACAAAGTGTAACAACTTTGAAATCTGATGCAGGGGGCATTGGTCGTGCCAGATCACGCACTGGTCGTGTCAAACACTGACTGTCACTTAATCTTCCAACGGGCAAAAGATCACGCACTGGTCATGCTGGAATGCGCACTGGTCGTGCCAGGGGTGCATTGGTCGTGTTGGAATGCGCACTGGTCGTGCCAGCTTCCGACAGTGTAAATTTCCAGCTTTCTTGCTTCTTTTTGCTTGGGACTTCTCTTTATAATTTTGGCACTCCAATTCCTTCACTTTTTCTCAAAGCTTGATCTAAAAACAAAAACAAACAATCGGTAGTAAAATAGCTCAAGACTAGAAGTAAATTGCTACATAATACACTAAAAATAAGCACTAAAAAGACACTTAATTTGAGAGTTATCAAACTCCCCCATGCTTGCATCTTTGCTTGTCCTCAAGCAAGGATAATAAGAATAGTAGCAGCACTTATTAGCAAATGTTTTGACATTAAAGCACAATAACTTTTCAAGGGCTTTGCTTTCAAATTACATTTCTCACACTCCTCTATGCTCTTCATGAAAAGTTTCAACCCACAAGCTATCTTAAGTGAGTGTGTGTACTCATAAGCCCAGTCTAGTTACCAAGATAGATAAAACTTGCCTTGTTTTACTTAGAAGCAGTCTTTCTATATTGTGCTTCACTTGATTACAAAGGAAAAAACAACAGATTTGACTTGTGATTCTTGGTTGAGTGATATTTGAAGCTATGGAGGTCAAGGCAAACAATTTTATTACTTTTTTTTTCTTTTTCTTTTGCTTTTTTTCTTCTTTTCTTTTTCTAGCTAAAATATTTGGCTTTTACAGGCTAACTGCTTCTCTTCGACCAAAGCCATGAACTGTCACCCCGAACAAGGCCTTCTTACTTAACAGTTAACCTTGAAATATGTGCCTTTTTCTATTCGCCTTGACCAATTCAGAAATGTAGAATGAACTCTTTGGCTTGTTACTATTCCCCCCTTTGTTATATCAAGTTGGCAACAAATTTCATTCGGCTTACTCAAGCTTAACTTAGCTAACATTTAAACTACTTGGTTCTCTTTCTAGACTTAAAGTTTAAAGTGTAAAGATAGCTATGAGTATAGAAAACAATCCAAACATAGAGTTATGCTTACATGCAAGATTTCATCATAAAGCCTAGCCCTATTCTGATTTTTCTTTCTTTAAACACAATTATCTACTAATAGTGCTCCAACCTTACAATATCACTTCAAGATGGCACAAACATGGGAGGGCAAGATGGTAACTCAAAACAGACTCAAGGCAACAAACTCAAAGCAAACAAAATAAACTAAAATAAAAGCAAGGAAAAACAATAAAAAAATGGTAAGACACCCCCCATGCTTGGACTAGACATTGTCCTCGATGTAAAACAGAATAAAATATGAGAGGGGTAAGAAAGCTCACAGTGACTGGTATTTGTAGCTTTTCTTCTTATTCCAGCAAAACAAAACATAGGTAAACCCGTGGATTGCCTCCCACGCAGCGCTCCTTTATGATCATTAGCTTGACCATTTCCCTTGTTAGAATATAAGAAAATATCATATAATATCTTGCTATTATGTTAGAGTATCATAGTCAGATTGGTTTCTTATCTTAGAGTATCTTAGATTATCTCTTAGGATAAGTTTTCATATTACGTCATTATTATTATGATTTGTTTCCTGATTTAGTTATTTAGGGTTGAGTCTATTTATCCCTATAAATAGGGGTTAGTGTTTAGTCTTTGTAATCAGTCAATCAAGTTATTATCAAATATATTCAAGTCATTATTATTTCAACAGCCCTTTATAGACTTATACCCGGGTCCCATTACTTGAAGCATAAAGACCAAGTGACACGTGAAGAATGAAAGAATCACTAGTGCAAAAAAGGGATTTAAAGTCAGGCGAAAAGGGGATTTAAAGTTAGGCGCCCGCTTGACTTTTATTAAGTCGACTTTGTATGTCAGGAGTTTTAAAGTCAAGCCATAGCCTGACTTCGTAAGTCTGATTTAAAGTCAAGCATTTATTTCGCCTGACTTCGTAAGTCTGTTTTAAAGTTAAGCATTTATTTCGCCTGACTTCGTAAGTTTGTTTTAAAGTCAAGCATTTATTTCGCCTGACTTCGTAAGTCTGTTTTAAAGTCAAACATTTATTGTTTGCCTGACTTCGTAAGTATTATTTAAAGTCAAGCATTTATTATTGCCTGACTTCGTAAGTATGATTTAAAGTCAAGCATTTATTATTGTCTGACTTCGTAAGTATGATTTAAAGTCAACCATTTTGTTTCGCCTGACTTTAAAAGTTCATTTTTTTAAAAAAAAAAATTTATTTGGTAGCACTATTACAATACAGCAACTTATATATTACAATACAGTAAAGCATTTACAGCGGAAACTTGTTTATTAACTGAAATGCACACTGTAGCACTATTACAATACAGCAACTTATATATTGCTGTTAAAACTGATAAAGGCAAAAACTCAACTAATTGAAACTTAACAAATTTAACTAACTAAGCCAGCTAACTAACATGCCTTAAAACTGACTTAATTGCTTATTACAAAATACAATGAATCAACAATGAATTACTACTCACATACAACCCCACATAAAAGCACCAAGCCCACCATTTTTAAGCATGTTCGCCCCAGTCCCCTGCAGCAGCTGCAAGATAACTCTATATCAACAAAACACGAATACATAATCTTGAACAAAATTAATTCAATCACACATGCAGCTGAATATTATGTCACATAATTTGAAAGTGCAGAATAATACTTATATAAACTATAAGATAAACTCTATGAGAAGGAACCAGAATATAGCTCATATACCTGACATTGACAAATTTTGGAAGCTTCGACTCCCATGTGAAGGAAGCAGGGCTGCTGGTGCTATCACCAGCTCTTGAAGACCTTGAGTTTTGACATATCCTTCAGCCATGACCTATCAAGCAAATCAAATATAATGAAGAATCAATTCATATCCCTATTACATCCTAATAGCTAATAATAACATGTCTTTCTATGTAAACAAACAAGAATTCAATTTTTGTAATTTATAGTAACTCAATGAAATAGCAATCATGTTTAGCTATTATATTCATCTCAACATTCATCCCATAAAAAAATGTAAGTTATACCTCTGCGAGATCCTCAGCGAGGCTCTGAAGCTGACCAGTAAGAGAAGAAACCTGCAGTTGTAGAGCTGGAATGACTTGTTTTGCTTCCTTCAGCTCTGAGCCTTGCTTCTCTACAAGTTCCTGATAGGTGGAATGGATCACGGGCAAGCTAAGACTTGTTGGGATGGAATTAACCTGGTCAGTTTAGCTATTACATTCCATGTCAGTATCTTGGATGCCTTTCATTGCCTTGTACAACACCTGAAATGGTGGGAAAATTATGAATTTACAAATCTGTATATTGGAATTAAGACATTTAAAAAGTTCCATAATGCTTGCTAAACCATTTCCCTCAAAATCAGTAATCCTAATCTTGGAATTTTCAAACATTGGTAGATAATAGTACATAAAGAATAGAGTACATCAAAACAAGTTATACCTCAATGGATATATAGTATACACCTAACTACCAAAAGTTACACGAATCCAAATGAATAAGCTGATACCAAAAGTTCCATGCACATCAGAAAGTGCAGGAGTATTGAGAAAAGTTGCAGACTTATAGGTTAATTTTCATAGTATTTTCACTTCAGAGGATACTCCAGTTCCTCTTATTACAAGCTGATACCAAAAGTTCCATGCACATCAAAAAGTGTAGAAGTATGGAGTGTCCAATTATCATATGCAGTTGAGCAAACTAAAAATCGGAAACAACTCCAAAGCTTAGAGTAAGACGAAAAGCGCAAACTGGTTTTGAAAGTATTAACCCTTTCATAATAGTTTCCTGCCTTACACACAAACACACTGATATTGAACACAAAAACTGTGGCCACTGCATTAAAACTTGAAAGGAATACCTTTGCGAAATACTTTCCCGGGTTCGTAGCACATCGGATTATTGTCAAAAGTGCATGGCTGAAACTCCCTGATGCTTCATTCTTTACAGCCTGATATAGATTCAGCATGAATAATGAATATCTCAAGAAAGAAATAAAGTTGAAGTGATAAGATTGAAATGATCAAGATACCTTCTCCAACGAGTGACCATACATGTCATGGTAGTAACCACTAACGGCAGCCAAATGTGCCCCACTCCTTTCACTGAATATATGAACAAACGTTTTCTCATCAGTTCCCAATTTCTTCTCAGCTGAGGTTGGGGCATAGAATTATATTATATTATATTTTCGCTATAATATAATTCCAACGAGCAAGCTGACCAGTAAGAGAAGAAACCTGCAGTTGTAGAGATGGTACCTTGTTTTGTAGATCTAACACCTTTAAATACACTTCTTCAGATGTAAATGTAGGCTTGCTGAATCCCGAAGTCCTTCAAAAGTTCAAAACAAAAACAGAATAAAAATTAATAAAGAATAATCAAATTATATTTAAATTAATATGTTCAAGTGCAATTTTAGACATAATAAAATACGATCACTAATCTAATTATTGTCGTACTATCATTTATACAGACAGGAACTTACTTCTTTTGCTCAGTTTCTTTCTCATTCAACCAGTTCTTCAAGTTTTCCACATCATTTATCACCTTGCAAGTTAACAACCCAAAAATAAATGATTTTGCTACAGATAACAAATTTTAATATATTCAAGAATATGGCAATCAAGTTAAATCAAATACCTCATCTATTCGTTCTTTTGGAAGCCAAGACTTGTTTGCTTTCCACTCTTGTACAATCTGCAGATGTCACAAAAAGATCTATGTATAAGTGCTTCATGTTACATTACCACACAATTAGCAAAATTGCAATAAAAATGAATACGTAAAATGAAAATACAACAGATTTTTGAAACCAAACAGTTACAACAGGAAACCAAGACTTGTCCTGCTAGGTGTGAGGTAAAATAAATATAAATAGCAGCTACCATAAGAATAAAATAACACCAAATCAAACAGGTTAGCTTAGCAGCAGTAAAACCCCCCACTAAAAGAGCCTTATTTCACTGGGTGTAGTTCATTACAAGGATTAGTCAGCAGAGACTCTACCAAAACAATTTTCAGTTTCAAAAACAACACATGTAAAATAAAAGGTCCCAAAGCATACTAATAAGAAGTCTATTATGGTACCTGTTTCAGCCCATTAATGTATTTTTGCATCAGTATTTGACATTATTAAATCAGTATTTGACATTATGTAGCATATATAAAACACAAATATAAAGATTTTCGAAAGATTGGATCAAAAATTCAGAAAAGATTGTGACAGCTCTCTATTCTCTTTAGTAGATGGGTTGATGCTTAGATATTTTACATTATACCAGAAACCTTCAACTAATCCAAAGTAAGCGCAAGCACAAGGCATGTATAGTTTGCACATTAAATAATTAAATAATCAAAAGTCGATTGCTAATCCTGGAGTCTTACCATTTGGCATCCACACCCTATACACTCATGGTTCATCTTCCAAACAAAATACCCTCCCTTTGGATTGTTTTATGCGCTCTGCTTCCTCTGAAATTAACAAGAACAAGACTCACTCAATTTTTTTTTAACAAATGCAAATACTTTTAACACGAAAATGTGTACACAGAAATAGACATAGCTATATAGAGAGTAGTATACTTGGTAAATTTGGCTTCAAGTCAGTGGTAAGCTGAAGAGAAGTCAATGTGCCATCTTCCTCTGAAGTGGTTGCCAAGATAGCCCTTGAGTCACCAACATTTGCTATAATGAGATATTCACCCTGGAAGTTTAGTCACACAAACTTTAGGTAACTTTAAGTAATAATAATTCATCAAACCAGGAACTAAATTAAGAGTAATGTTATCATCCAAATGTTGTTAATTCATTATTCTTCATTCAAGAATAAACGACAGAAATATAATGAAAAGTAAACATCATGCATGATATATTAGTGAGCTTATTCCTTTTTTTTCCTATAAAATTTGAATTGATGGATTTTTACAGTGAACAGTTACAGATACATTCTTTACAAGAATATCATGAACTCGTGATCCCCCTCGATATCCCGACTTACTTCCAGAACTGTAATAAAAATATATTCTGTCGTTGAGGCACAGTCACAACTTGAAACTAAATATTGTAGTAATCAAAATACATATTACAGCCCAACCCATAAAAACACTAGTCACATAGATTTTTTCAAAAACATTAGACATACTTTAAACACAACTTCCTCATTCTTATTCTTCAAAAATCTCTAAACACAATGCAGATTTTTACATAGTCAAACACGAAATCTGTTAGTGTTAATACTAATACTAATACTAACAGATTTTGTTAAGTTATACAAACAGAAACTGACAAATTATACTATAAAGAAACTGACAAATTATACTATAAAGGGTACAACTAAGAAGATCCAACTTAAAAGAGAATTGATCAGTGAAACACTAGTCTCCAATAAGTTTTAACTAACCTGGCCGATCAGTGCAGGGCCAATGATGCTGTTCACATTGTCAACAGCCTGCAAGTGTCAAAATAAACCAGGTGAGCATATAAATACACAGATAAATCCATAAACAGGACACTATTTAGTATAATGAAATGCTATTTACCTTTGAAACACCTTTTCCAAGGTAGTTAGATCCTCTGTCTCTCAATTCAAGGGCCTCGTAAATGCTATTACCAGACTCTGTTATTTTCTGCTGCTAGCTTCTTCCACATTCTGCTGCTAGTTTTGAGAACTCATCAGTTGTATCTCGTTCATATTAACCTAGAAATACACAGAATCAGTGTTTATGAAACTTAGGGTTTCTAAAACAGTAAATCAAAGAAAGACAGCAAAGGGTTTCTGTGTATTACATGTTGATAATCGTAACAGCAACAAGGTCGAAGTGATTTCAACCTTCAATCATTGAAAAACAACGATTCAACATTCTAGGGTTTTTACGAACAGAAAGAATCAAAGAAAGAAACAAAGGGGTTTTCGTTTATATACCTGTTCGTGGTGTTTTGAACCTCCATTGCTGAAGATTTCAGCATCAGTTTCGTGAAATCAGTGGAAGCTTTGAACCCTAGCAGAGAGATCAAAAGGAAGAAGAAAGACGAAGTGAAGAGAAGAGAGAGAAGACAACGTTGAAATCGTGTTCTGCGAGTGAGAAGGGTTTGTGGTTCGTGTTCTGAGAGTGAGAGGCTTCGTGTTCTTCGATCTGAGAGTGAGAGGCTTCGTACATCTGAGAGTGAGAGGCGGAGAGTGAAGGGTTCTGAGAGTGGAGAGCTAGAGGGAGTGAGGGTGAGGAAGGTGACGGTGAGGGAGTGAGGGAGTGAGGGTGATGGTGAGGGGGTGAGGGAGTGAGGGAGTGACGGTGAGGGAGTGACGGTGAGGGGTGAGAGAGAAGAAGAAGGATTAGAGAGAAAGTTTTAATTTGTTTTTCATTTAGGGTTCGCGTGAGAGTGAGAGTGAGAATGGAGAGGAGAGGAGAGGAGTGTTCTGATTCACAGTGAGGGTGATTTTTTTTTTTAGTACTTTAGAGGTCAGGCGTGTATACGCCTGACTTCTAAAGTACTTTAGAAGTCAGGCGTGTATACGCTTGACTTCTAAAGTACTAAAATAGAAAAAAAGAATTTCACCCCTAATTACAAGTTTGCCACCGTGTCTACTTAAGTAGTCAGGCGAATACACACCTGACTTCTTGTCATACCCCAATTTTGTCCAGCTTAGATCAAAACCCTAATTTTCCACAAAAATAAATAAGTTGAGGAGTGAGGAGCATTATGCATTGCATTTTGGGTCTTAGAAGTCATTCCAAGGTCTTTAAAGTCATTTTTAGGGTTGGAGTGCACTTTTTAAGCAAATCAGGGTTTTAGGGTCAAAAAGGGCATTTTGGTCATTTTTCGTAAAAAGATGATTCTCTCGCAAAAAATGCACATCCACAAAAAGTACATTTTTATTCTATCAAGGATAATTTTTGTACAATTTTTTTAGAAAGAAAACCCTAGTCAAAATAATTAAAAATGTATTTTTCCATTTTTAGTGCATAGAAAAATAAAAAGGACCATTAAATATTCCTCAATTCTTAAGTGACAATTTTTATTGTCATGGGTGACTAGAGGGAATATTTTATGGTGCCCAAAAACATGTGCCACATTTTCAATAGTTGCATTCCCATTATTTCCCATGCCCAAAATTTCAAATTCAAAAAAAACTCAAAAAAGGGAAGTGTCCTCAATAAGACAAAATGTACTATTTTGTGACAACTTGCATTTTTTCCCTCTCCTTCCCTCCTCATGGCTGCGAATTTCAGCCCTCCTTTCACCCTCATTTGTGTTTCTTCAACACCCTTAATCCATGTGAGTTGTATTCCTAGCCATTGATTAAAATTCTAGATCAAATCCTAGGCTACAACTATGTGCAAATTGACCTAATTGCCCTCAACAATTTTTGTGTACAAAAAACTCTTCAATTTCATATGACACCAGCCATTCCTCACTCATTTGTGTTTTCTCTTTGTCCCTAATCCATGTGCATTGCAATCTTGGCCTTTGATTCAAATTCTATCTCAAATCTCAATGGTTGGCAAAAGCACAATGTCCTATATACCCTTAATTTTGCACCTCATATAAAACCCAAAAATAAGAAACCAAAAAGAGGGGATTCTCATTTTTACCCTAGCACACAATCAGATCACAATTCCTCTCCTCCTCCCCTCTCAAACCCAAGACCACCTCCCACCATTTCCACCACCAATTCTTCAATTTTCAACCATCCAAACTTCATTATTCTTGATTCCTACACTAGATCCACTTCTAATCTTGCATTATCTTCAAAGTTCATCATCAAATCCTTCAATATCAAGTGATTTTCGTGGGATTCAAGAGGAGGTTCAAGTGTTCTTGGTTTCTATTTTGATCTTCTTCTTCATTTCAAGCAAGATCTAGAGGTAAGCTCACAAACTCTTGCATTTTTCTTTAATTTTCATTATGTAATCTCTCTTCTCCTCATCTCAACTCCTTCATATATTGTTGTTGATGCTTTGAGGAGCCATCTCAAACATTATTGACAAGCACTTAGGGAGGCTTGGGTGTTTGAGGTGGCTCCTTGGCTTTGAAGGAATTGTTCTTGTGTCTTCTTGCATTTTACTGTATTTTAAACCTTCACTAGTGCAAAAATAGGATTAGAATTAGACATTTAAAGTCAGGCGCTCAGATGCCTGACTACATAAGTAGACACGGTGGCAAACTTGTAATTAATAGGCAAAACGCGCGAGTTTTAAAGTCAGGCGAATACACGCCTGACTTCTAAAGTGAAAAAATAAGAAAAAAATTAGACTTTAGAAGTCAGGCGTGTATTTGCCTGACTACATAAGTAGACACGGTGGCAAACTTGTAATTAATGGTGAAGTTCTTTTTTTCTTTTTTAGTACTTTAGAAGTCAGGCCTGTATCCGCTTGACTTCTAAAGTACCAAAATAGAAAAAAAGATTTTCAATTTACCCGAAACCCTAGCTCTCCACTCTCACACTTTACGCGAAGCCTTGCCTCTTTCTTTCACCTTTCTTCTCTGGTTTTCTCCTTTCTTCTCTGGTTCCCAGCTTCTTCTTCCAAGCTCTCCACGCCCAAGCCCCAAATCAACATTTCAGCATCTCGCATCTCACTCTCACCCTAGCCCCAAAATCATCGTTGACTGCATCTTCCATCGCACTCTCACGTTTCCCTCTCGCATCTCGCATCTCGCATCTCGCATCTCTTCCCCTCGCATCTTTGTTTCTCAGCATCTCTTCCTCTCTGCTCGCAACGCTGCTTCTTCATAAATAGAAGCTTTTAATAGGGTTTTCATGATATATTTTCTTGGAGGATTTCGGATCCGCGAGTTTTGAGGAGAGAGAAGCGATCGACGACGCGATTCGGCACATGTACTCTTCGGATCTGAAGAATGGTTGGGGGTTCATGTTGTTCAGGAGGTGAAGTTGTTGGCCAAGAAGGAAGATCGATTCGCTCTTGATTCGGCCATCGACGAGCTCGTTCACCTCGACATGCAAAGGTATTGGCTGCCTTTTTACTTCAATCTTCTCTTTTCTTTTGAAACCTTTTGTTCGTATTTTTACTTTTTTGTTGCAACAATCAATAATTTGAGTTCGTTTCTGTTTCTTGTGGTTTTTCTTTGATTGGGTAATCATTTGCGTTTTTAAATTGCATCTTAGGTTTTGGGTATCCCATGGGATGTTGATACTGAGGGGTTGAAAGAATATATGAGCAAATATGGCAAACTGGAAGATTGCGTTGTCATGAAGGTTATCTCTTACTTTCAATTTTTCAGTGTTTCTGATTCTTGTTCAGTTCATGTTTGTCTATCACATCACTTAGATAACAAATGTATATATTGGTGTTGGTCATCTAATGATAAAATCTATATAATGGTTCTTCAATGGCAGTTTTTGACCTCAAACAAGGGTTTTGGGTCGCTTTTCTCCCCTCCCCCCTCATTACCACTCTTCCAAAGATAAATTTAGATAAGGGTTGTACAGTTAGTGTGTTTGGTTCTACGATAGGAAGAATTTATTTTAGCTAAAAGTGAGTTGAATGCAAAGTTAGTTAGGTTAGAATATATTTATGTAAAAGTGAGTTGAACAATATTTGGGTGTACTAGTCATGTTTGGAGGCAAAAACTCCAAATCTCAGCTTCAAGTTAGAATCCATTCTAGAGGCAAAATCAATTTACTTAAGAACAAGAACACTCAATCATGTCAAAATAAAGTTTAGGTCTCTAGAATGACTTTTGGCTCTCCCAAAAGTGACTCCAAACACGCACTTAACCTATCTCATAAAATTTGACAAAGTTTTACAGTGATAGTTGACTACCTAATTCAGCCGTCTTCTATGACTTGTGTTTGGCATTGGCTATGTAAATATTAGCAAAAAAGCACAGCTTAGACAGAAATACTATCATTTGTTATTATGTCTAGGAAATGCCCTGCACGATCTTTATTGATTGTTAGTCATTCTTATTTATCCGAAATTTGAAGAGGAAAAGTGACATGCTTAAACTTGGTGCGGCAAACTTAAAAAGTAGATAAGAAAAGATCAAATTGGGACTTATGGCTTCTGGTCTATATGACATAGTCTTGTACAGGGATAGGTTAGATTCCCCCTATACCATTAAATTTGCTGGAGATGCATTCTAATATTCTCACTTGAATCTAGGAGCGGTCGACTGGGCGGTCTCGTGGTTTTGGATATGTTACATTTGCTTCATTGGATGATGCCAAGGTAACTGCTTTTCACCTAGACATAAGCTTATTCAATTTGTTGATTTTTTGACTGGAAGATTTCTAGTGTGAAAGGAGTATTCTACTTTATGTTCTTTTCAATTCCATTCATTCAATAAAATCAGGGACACATTGTCCCTTTCTTTAATTCTGATTTCACAGTTCCTAACATAAGCACATATTTCTGGTCAAATCTGCATGCTATATCACGAGTTGGGTGTCTTTCTGGCTGCAGGAAGTATTGTCAAGTGAACATGTTCTTGGTAATAGGATGCTGGAAGTCAAAGTGGCCACACCAAAGGTTGCAATTAAATATGTTTTAAACTTAAAACCAGCTTTGGTACATGGCTGTTTTACCCTGTGCTATGATTTTACTGCTGATTCTTGTAATGTTTTCATCTTAAAGGAGGAGATGAGGGCACCGGCCAAAAAAGTTACCAGAATATTTGTGGCCAGGATTCCACAATCAGTAACAGAAGCTACTTTTAGAAGGTATATGAACATGTAGTATCTTCATTAAAATAATCTAGTCTCACAAGTGTTTTTTCTTTCGTAATGTACTTGTAATAAAGAACATATGAGGAAATTTATGTAATAGTCTCCCATTCTTTCTTTTCCCTGCAGTCATTTTGAGAAATATGGTGAAATCACAGATTTGTACATGCCAAAGGTACCTTCCTCCTTGAGATTACTGTTTCTTCTTTTTTCTTCTGTCCTGCCTTCTTGTTTGTTTGGGGCTGAAATTTTTTATATGTATCTGGATTCAGGACAAAGGAGCAACTTGGTTATGTGGTTGAGTGTAGCCCACGAGTAACATACCGTGTATTTGGATTTTGTTTTTGCATTCAGTCATCTGAATACGACCCAGCTTACTTGCAAGGTAGAATCGATAGCTTCATAAATGGCATTGAAGAGTTGTTGGTAAGTGTTCCTCATTCCTTCAAGCTTCATGTTCTTTGCCTAACTGCTTCCATGTGAACTTCAATAAAATTGACGTGACATGGTTACTAAGAAATGATGGGTAGCTATTTTTGAGAAAGGAAGAAAAGGCCGTGACATGGTTACTTCAATAAAATTCATGTTCCTCTATTTGTGTCATCACTATCTTCTGTATTATGTATGCATTTACTAAGTTTTATTCTTCCAGGAAATTAAATGATAATCAACTGCATGGCAATCAGTTAAGCAGGCAATTAAATGATAATCATTTACTATCTTGTGTTATGTTTTAGGGACCTGTCTAGCAATAACTTTTCAGGACTGGTTCCAGCTTCTGTTGGTTATCTAGAGCATCTTTTGACCCTGTAAGTTGGATATTTTAAGAAATCATGTAAACTAATTTTCCAGGTGTTTACGTTGCTGATTTTTGAAAATATTTACATGTTTATAAATCCAGGAACTTGAGTCATAACCGCCTTAATGATCATTTGCCTGCTGATTTTGGGAATCTCAGAAGTATACAGATTATGTAAGTTTTGAAGGCCATTTCTGATCTGAAGGATTGGAGTTCAATATATATGAAATTGCCTATCCTAGTTGATTAATTGGTTCTTAGTGATTTATTCTTTTCTATTGACATGTGTTGCAACAACCTTTAATGATTTATTCTATTTCTAGTGACCTGTCTTTCAACTTCTTGTCGGGTAGCATTTCAGCAGAAATTGGGCAGCTGCAGAACCTTGCCTCTCTGTATGTTTAATTATTAAGTGCTTCATGCTTGATGTTTTCTGTTTAGTAACGGCTTGATGATCGTTTATTGATTTGCCATTACTTGAACTGTTTGGAAGGATTTTGAACAACAATCACTTGTGTGGGAAGATTCCTGATCAGCTCGCTAATTGCTTCAGTCTTTCCTCCCTGTGAGTATACCTGTTTGGCAGCCAATTGCTCCCTCTGTTACATTTCTTCTAGGCTTCTCTGGAAATCTCCCCATGCTTATTAGTTTTACTCATGTTTCAGAAAACTGATTTTATGATGAAAGCCATTAGCTTTTTACTTTTTTATATTTCAATCAATTATGATAACTAGTTTAATCATATATGGTGAGATTTACATGAATTGCAAAAATATACAAGTTTGCTTTGATATGACATGGATAGATTGAGAACTAAAATGTTTTTGGAAGTGGTAGATCTTATATTTAGCTTTGCTGACCTCGGGCTATATTGGTAGAATGCTTTCTTTCCTGTGTATGAACAATTGAATACATATTTTTACAATATTATATTTTCCTGCACTATAATGATTTTTTGTATAGCAGTAAATTCTCACTTGGCTAAATTTTCCTTCCTGTTTTGTTTTGTTTTGTTTTGTTTTTGGTTACTTAGCAGGGAGATTAACACCTATTTCCTATTTTTCTTGCAGGTATAGAAGGAAGAGAGATAAACTAGTGGAACGTGCTAGTGCTGCTCTAAGGGAAATTCTGCAATCAAGTAGCAGAAGGATTTGTTAGTCTTAGTATGGTGGCATTATCATGTATTTCTGCTTTCAGTCTCTTTCGTTTGTATGGTAGTTAGTAACAAAGTGAAAAATGCATATTGGTAGGTTAGAAAGTACCATAGGTTGTGTTATGATTGTTCTGGAATTTACAAGACCTTGGTATATATGTAGTAGTGAATGATGATGGTGATATGAGAATTTGGCTATCGTAAGGATTTAATGCTTAATAAATGAGGTAGAAATTTGTTTATATATATGTTGGTAGTGTTTATATATATGTTGGTAGTTGCACCAATTGATGGCTATTGTAAGTTCCATTTATTTGAATTTTTTAAAAAAAAAGTAATTTAGATTAGTTGGTTTGATTTTGGTTAGCAGTCTTTATTTAGATTAGATGGCTACCAAATAAATTTTTCTTTTAAAAAAAAATGAACTTTTAAAGTCAGGCGAGAACAAAAGCTTGACTTTAAATCATACTTACGAAGTCAGGCGAGAATAAATGCTTGACTTTAAATCATACTTACGAAGTCAGGCAATAATAAATGCTTGACTTTAAAACAGACTTAAGAAGTCAGGCGAAATAAATGCTTGACTTTAAATCATACTTACGAAGTCAGGCAAGAATAAATGCTTGACTTTAAAACAGACTTAAGAAGTCAGGCGAAATAAATGCTTGACTTTAAAACTGACTTACGAAGTCAGGCAAAATAAATGCTTGACTTTAAATCAGACTTACGAAGTCAGGCTATCGCTTGACTTTAAAACTCCTGACATACAAAGTCGACTTAATAAAAGTCAAGCGAGCGCCTGACTTTAAATCCCCTTTTCGCCTGACTTTAAATCCCCTTTTTGCACTAGTGCTTGTTGGTATAATTTTCATCACATGAAAACCCATTCTCATGCCCATTTTGCTAGTTTTTTTTTTCCTTTGATTTCGCGTGAATAAATGCATGATTTGGTTGATGTTTGTCTTAGGAACTTGCATGATAGATTAGGTCCTCTTCTTTTGTGTTGTTTTGTGTGTTAATTTGTCAATTTTTGCATGAAATAAGTTGATGATTCCATGCTTGTATGCATTCGGCCATGACTAGGGTTTTTACCCCTTTGATTGCTTGAAGATTGTCATTTTGATTGTGGTTGAGTAAATGCAAGTTATGTCATTGTGTTTGTTTACTTTTTACCATTTTACTTTACCACTTCATTAACTTTTTACCAAAAAAACATAAAAACATTTTACCACTTTGGTTTTTACCATTTCACTTAGTTTTTACCAAAACATTTTTATCTCATCACATAAAACATTTTTACCTTCATTCAAAACATTTTACCACTTGCATCTTTGCATAAAAACCCCAAAACATTTTCTCATTTGCATTTCATACTTTTTCAACTTTATAAAATAAACCCCAAAATACTTTTACCACTTTCAAGACCAAAAACATTTCATCTCATTTACAAAACACCAAAACCCAAAAACATTTTACCACTTTCTTACCTAAACCTTTTACCAAAACATTTTCACCCTCATGCATCTTCATCCATCCCTATTTATGCGACACTCTCATGCATTCTCGAGTATTTATGCCTTGCATAATAAACGTAATCATACTCAAATGCTCATGCATTCTTGTATGCTCATGCATCCTCTTGTCTACTCATTCATGCATTCATTCTTGTATGCTCATGCATTCACATGCTTGCCAAATCATGCATCATTGCTCACATGTTCATTCACCTAACCTAGAATACTCTATGCCTATGATCAATTGTATTCCTTTGTTCTTGATGCCATTTGAATGTCTTGACTTAATTGTGCACAAACCCTTTTACACAATCATGTGCCCTTATAAGGCTACCAACATGTGTAGCATAGAGGCATATGTGCCCCTCTTGAGATTGCTTCCAACTTGTGTAGCAATTCTCCTTCACACACAAACACAATTGTTTTGAGAACTTTGTCTTGCATCTATGACAATTAAATCTCTTGATTATATTGGCATGCTTAATCTTAGTTGATGATCAACATGTTCATGATTGCTTGATTAGTTGAATATGTTTGAACTTCATTCATTCATGTTGCATTTGGTTTTGGACATAGAATTCGATTGAAAATGATTTATTTATTTTTTAAAAACTCTTTTCCAAACCAATTAATTTTCAAAGCATTTTCAATAAACAAAAATAAGCAAGTAGTGGAGGTCACCCATAACCTTTGTTAGTTTGATCTCTATGAACGCTCTTCAATTTCACATGAGTACTCAGCGATGATTACCCATAACCTTTGTTAGTTTAATCATTCGCTAATGCTCGTCCTACTTCGAAAACCTTTTCAAAACTAAAGAAATTAGAACTACGTCGCTTTGATTCCCATTTGGGATACGTAGGAGCGAGCCACGTCCTCGTCAAGCACAACAAACCAAAATTAATTCGATTGCGAAATCCCTTTTTGATCATCTAAAATAAAAACCGATTATCATTAATGATCACTCGCGCCGTTGCCGTTTGGTTGTTAATGATAATTTCATTTTCAAAAGAGTTAGTAGCGCGGCCACTCTAAACCGTTGTTGTTTGGTCGTCGCGAACACTCGAATCAAAAGCAAAACCGATTATCGTTAATGATCACTCGCGCCGTTGCCGTTTGGTTGTTAATGATAATTTCATTTTCAAAAGAGTTAGTAGCGCGGCCACTCTAAACCGTTGTTGTTTGGTCATCGCGAATCCTCACTCTTACTGCGAAAACTCATCTAAACAGACTAAAAAACAAAAACCTTTTTAGGACAACCAAGAACTACGTAACTTTGAATTCTCCATCGCACCAGGAGATACGTAGGAGCGAGAGGCCAACTCTCGTCAAGCGCCAAAAATAAAAATTTTCATTAAGTCTTCTCACTCCCTTTTCAATAAAGAGGCAAAATAAAAGCATTTTCAAATCAACACTTCAAACCACACATTTAATTAAAGGTTCCCTTTCGGTAGAAAGGAGGTACAGGGTGCTAATACCTTCCCCATGCCTAACCGACCCCCGAACCCATATCTCTAGTTTTCGAAAGACCACCCGCCTTGTCTAAAAGACCTTTTTTCAATGTTTTGGTCTTAAAATTAAAATATTGGTGGCGGCTCCATACCTTTTCCACGTTGTACAATGAGAAGTCCGAACCGGATTTTTTGGGGTGCAACAGCTGGCGACTCCGCTGGGGACATTTTTTTTTTTTAAAAAAAAAGACGAGGGTCAAGCCTAGTTAACTTTGATGTGTGGTTTTAAAATTAATTGAGTTGAAAGCTTTGTTTTACTCCTTTTCTATTTGTTCACAATGTCGTGTTCATGCATTTCTCAATTCCCATGTCCCCTATTCTCTGCTCCCTTTCTTAAGGTAAAAACATGCATTTCCTCCCATTCTATTATGATCCCTTCTTCTCCGCTCCCTTTCTTGAGGTAAGCAGTGCATATGACTGTTGCTGAAACCTAGGTTGGATTATTGGTATTGTGATATTGAACCCTAGGGTAGACGACATGTTATTACCTGCTATTGTTTGGACTGTTCTGGGTTTTCCTTTGCAGGTGGGGTATATGTGGGTAGTTTTAGGCGGTATGCCCTTGCTGCACACACTCACACCTTATGCTTACTATGCTTTGAGAGGGGCCCAAAACCCAAGGTCTGACAAAACTTAGGAGAGTGGAAACGAGTAGTGACTGGCAATTGGACCGTTGTCCTTCTGACTCTCACGAAAGTTTCAGCCAGAGTATGCTCTTTCATGAGGCCTCACACCAGATGGCGTTCCATCGTTGTGGGTGCTATTGTGAGAAAGAATTAGCTCTGGTAACCTGGTGAGGAAGTGACTAGAACCCACATGGGAGGAACATTTGAGTTGTCCTAGAACTTAGGTCTCCACCTTCGTAGGACACAAGGGGCATACCAAATTGTGTGTTGCATTGTAATCTAGGCATGTTTTCAAAAAAAAAGAGAAGGGAATTTTTCCAAAGAAATAAAAAAAGAAAGTAGAGAAAGAGCTGCCGTTGTAGCCTTTCTTTTGTCGGTCCGTACGAGGCAGTATGTGGTCCACTTTATTTTCAAAAAAAAGGAGAGAAAGAGTTGCCGTTGTAGCCTTTCTCTTACTAGGTCCATATGAAACCACGTACGGCCCGCATTTTTCAAAAAAAAAACAATTTGAACTAATGCCAATAAAGATTTTGCCCTAATCTGCTCATGCATAAAATATCATCATCATTTTGCATGCATCCTCGCATTGCATACAACATAAGCTTTTACAGTTCATGCATGCATCCTTGCATTTCATCAAAGTTTGTTTACCGAGAATCCCAAAGTGACAAAGAATCTTGTCATAGGCACGATGTGGAATCAAAAGTGAAACAGCGTATACTCCGAGGTGTGAGTTTGTTTAAGTTTAAATGCATGGAATGTGCTTTGTTTCGCTTATTGATTCTAACCTTGTTGTGTTTCAAAGAAAAAAATAATCAAAATCCACCGTTAAACCTATGGCAAGACATAGTACACCGTGATTCCCGGCACCAAGACAAACATGAAATCATACATATTGCATTGCACTTGCATTCAAACAAGTATTAGTGCATACCGTCTTTTATCAAAAAAAAAACCAAAAATCAAGAAAAATCAAAAGTTATTATTTTCCACAAGTTTTTTTTAGAAAACATACTACATGCATTTTTTCTTTGCATTACAAAAAATAATCAAATAAACATCTCATTTCGCATGCATTTTCATAAGAATCATATCTTTCCACGCACTAAAAATAATTGTTAGTATCAGGCACTCCATTTCATAGTTTAAAAATAAAACGAAAAGCAATCATCATCCGCACTTCGCATCATGGCATCATGCATTACATAAAACAAAATTCTGAAAAAAAAACAATTATCATCCCTATGGTATTTCATTCGCTCATAATCATGAAAAATCATCAAGTGATGCAATTTACGTTATCCTCATTCAAAATGCACATTCGTTCACCCACTCATTCCGTCGTCCGTCCATATCACATCATCGCATTAATACTTTTCTGTGTCGCAAATCAAAAATAAGCATTAACGTCTCATCTCGCATGCATCTTCATTCAATATCTCCCATGCATTAGGAAAGTAATTGCAAGCATCATGCATTTCATTTCATTGCATAAGAAAAATGAAAACCAGAAGCATCTATCATCCATATCGCATTTCATTCATCCTTGATTATGCAAAAACTATCATCAAATAATGCGGACATCGCGTCAATGTGGCGCTCATGCATCATTTCATTAACCTCATCACTTTGTTCGAATACATCATTTCTCCCTGCATGCATCCTTTCAAAACAAAGAAAAATTTCTCATGTGATGGCTTAATGGATAGAAGTGCACCTTTGAACGACGAAGGGTAATGTCTCAAATTTGTTTGTCGACTACAAATTTGAGATGTTACTTTACGATGTCAGAGCACTTTGACCCAGTCGCACGTATTTTAATTTCAAGTAGGGAATTAAATTGAGTCAACTAATTGTCAAAACGTTTCAGTACATTGTGTGAAGTATTGAGTCAGGATCCACTCAATGTTTCAGGCAAGTTACTCAGGGTAACGACAATCAGTTGCCTCATATCACCATTCTTGCATCTCTCATCATTCAAAAAAGGGGCATTGGCATTTCGCATCTTGTCTCGCCTCTAAAAAAATTAAAAAAAATCAAAAATCATTTGGAAAAAATGGGGGGCATCATTCTTGCATCATTCGCATTGGTATTCCATATTTTGTCTTGCAACAAAATAATTTAGAATAAGCCACACTTTTCGAGTAGTCGTTCTCCATGCATTTGCATCATACTTGCATATCATAATTTGTTCATTCATTCATTGCATAAAATAAAAGTTGTGATGAGAAGCGAGACGTTCTTGCAAAACAATCATCCTTTTTTGAAAAAGTTTATCCTTACTTGGTTGCAAACTCAAGGTGTTCCAAGGCACTCAGTTTTGCAAATCAATGGCTCATTTGCATGTCTTTCAAAAGCACTGCATCCCATCCATTCCATGACAAAAAAAAAAACTGAAGCAGCTCATCAATTCATTGTTCTAACTAATGTTGACTCTCTGTGAAGCATTCCTATAGTGAACGTGCATGACACGTGCAGTTTCTCTTGTTTGAGTCAGTCAGTTTCCTTCCTTGTCATCATCACCATCCCAGTCTAACCCCGCCCCGTCCATCCATAAGGCACATATTCTCTCCCATCAGTGCATACTTGACTTTTTGGTTCATTCTCACTAACACTCTAAGTCCTCCATGCTGGGGCAATTCTGTGATCACTAACTTTCTTTATCGGCATTATATTCCTTTAGTGCAAGTCTTTCCAAAAAAAAAAAGAGAAAAGAAGAGATAAATGAGAAGAACAAGCTCGCTAGGTTGAAAACCCGCAAAGGGAAGCCTAGGCAAAAAGGAGCGCCCGGTGGATTGAAAACTCGCAAAGAGCGGTCCAGGCAAAAATTAGGGCATAAAAAAATGCAAAGAAAAGAGCAAACACATATAGATAGATAAATTGTTGTCAAGTTTTATGAAAAAATAAGCAATCGGAATTTGAAATGAAGCTTGGTCATCCAGAAGTTCCCTTTCCTACCCACCTTAACCCAAGAAAAACCAAAATCCAAAAATCACCCTAGACAAGGATCACCTCAAATATCCAAAAAAAAAAGTGCATCACTTTCTATCAGCTCACCCGAGTCAAAGAAGGAAAAGAATCATAAAACAAAAAAAGAGAGAGAAAATCAAAAAAGGGATTCAAAAATGAAAATCCCAAAACAAAAGAAAATACAAAAGAAATGTAAATGGTGAGCTGGTACATGTTACCACAAAACACAAGAGATCCTTGTCTCAATAACCTTCAAACACTTCATCATTCCCATACACCCCTCCTTCCATAAACCGCAAACACTTCCCTTTGACCTCGGTAACCCGCCCTCCACAAACCCTTAGCCAAGAATAAAATTTCCAAACACCTCATCAAGCCAATTAACCATCATAAATCATCGATCGTCAGCCAACGCCGAATAAAAATCATCCTACCATTAGCCCCCAAGCTCTTCATTAAGCCCCATCATCCCTCCTCCACAAAACACCACAATCCCGAAAATTCCATTCCGATCAATGACCGAATGCTGTTGTTTTCTCAAATTTTAAATCTTAGGACCACTAAGTTTATCTGTCTACCATGTGTTTGCTCAAAAGAAAAAACAAACGATTAGAAAAGAGAAAGCTGATCAAGGAAAAAGAGATGAGGGAACAAAAATAAACAGTCGAAAAAAAGAAAGCTGACGGAAAAAGGAAGACTTGCACTTCAAACGCATTCAAGTTGCATTAAAACAAGGTTTAGTGATCACCAAGTGAGGCTTCTTTCATACTAAAAGTCAAAACTTTCATTGCATTTGAGTTTTTCTTAAAAAGAATCAAAGATGTGTACTAGGGGACATTTCCTTCACCTCTCACTCCACTCAACCATGGGGAGATTTTGTTCGTCGTCTATCCCGTTCACATACCACCCTCCGTATATAACCGTCACCATAACTCTATCACCTTTTCACAACCTCACTCAAAGAAACCGTTTGAAATTTCATTCCAAAATGGGGCAAGTGCATTCCCATTCCTTCACCTCATTCATTCCCATAAGAACCTCACCGGGGCAATCTCTCAACTCACTATCCTAAATAAGGCCTCGTCATTCTAATTGGGGCAACTTTGTTTCGTCCTGACTGGGGCAACACCAAACTCTGTGGGTTGAAACAAAACCCTTTTCATTCCACCTTTCATCCCAAGAGCCGAAGTGTTCCCAATTCATCATCTCCTACACCCCTAGTCATTATCACCACCAGGCAAAGGCAAGCTTATTCACTCATCAAAAGCCCGAACCGGGGCAGTCTTGCATCCCTTGGTCCCTCATGAGCGTCGGTAATAATCATGTTTGTCATCCCTTCAATTGTCATACATATCCTAAACCAATCCCAAGTTAACAGACTCACTCATTCACATTTGCGCTCCTATGCATGCTTACTAAGCAATGCTTCAAAGAGAGAGAACACACGTTAGTCATGCGATATCTAAGATTCAGTCGTCATTGGAAGGGAGAGAAAACAAGTGAGCTTGTTTGTAAATAAAAACCTTGAGAACACCGGAGTTTGAATCAAATTCAATTTTTCAACAAAAATGGTCAATAATCATCCCACTTTTGCATCCAAAGTCTCGCGTCTCATCATTATGAAAGTATTCACAAAAAAATTATTTGAATACCCCAAAAATTTTGTCATATCATGCATCAAAATACTGCATTTGCATCCTCACATAGCAAAAAGACAAATAGGAAAAATTCTTTAACCAACTATCTCGACACATGAGGGGGTCGCCTAAAGTTGGCCGCTTGTAGGGCTTTAGTGCTCGCCTTAATCCTCAGGGATTAGGTTGTTATCTTGTAGGACTTTGGTGCTCACCTTAATCCTTGGGGACTAGGATGTTACCTTGTAGGCACTTGAAGTGTTGATCCTTAACCAAAATAAAAAGGAAGAAAATCAAAAATAGCATCTCATAGCATCCATCATTCCATTGAAATCATTACATCACATACACTTTGCATAACATACATTCACACTCCATTTACATAGATATCTGCATTCCATAGAAAAAAAAAGAGCAAATAAGAAACGAGAGAAGAAAATCACAGAAGATGGAACATAAAAGAACACAACATCTTCATATCATTCATCATTCTCATATCATCCATACCAGTCATCACTCCATGGCATCAAACAGTACATTACGCCTTCAAATTCGCATCTCAGAAGAGCGACAGAATAACAAAAGGAAAAGAAGAGAAAAATCAAACAGAAAAGGCATCCCACCAAAGTCAATCATTGCATTCATGTGCACCCCAAACATCCAAGTGCACGCATTTCATGCACCATCCAAGAGAAAAGTTACTTCGGACCAGAGAGTCCCAAAAATCTCATTTTTAGAAAATCACCACAACACAGAGTTAGTAAACTCCATCAACACAGAGTTAGTAAACTCCATCAACACAGAGTTAGTGAACTCCTTCCACAGATCACAACATCGTGTACGAGCGCGCGATGGATCCACCAGACTTCGTTAAGTCCTTCGGATTAGTTGTGTCGGCCTAAGGCATAGCGTAAATCCATTGATCAAATCAGTTCCGGACCTGATGTTGATCGGCCGCTCGAAAAGGCCACCCCCCAGAGCTCGGACTCAACAAGAGTCCGTTAGAAGGTTTTAGGCAGCCTCCGAATTCCCAATTTACCGCTTTCTGCACGCCAAGTGCTCATTTACCGCTTTCTGCACGCCAAGTGCCCATTTTACTTTTCTGTTTGCACGACAAGTGCCCATTTACCTTTCTGTTTGCACGCCAAGTGCCCATTTTACAGTTTCTGTTTGCACGCCAAGTGCCCATTTTACCTTTCAGTCTGCACGCATCGACACGAAAGTGTCCATTTATCAAAAAAAAAAAAATCTCTATTCTCGCATGCATTAGAATTTCATTTTTCACCTTACATTAACAAAAACAGAAAAAACTAGAGAGATGGAAAAAGGAAAAATTGGGTTTCCCTAAGTAGACAAAATCGGTATAATTTCTAAATTCTTTATCTTTATTTTGCATCGGAATATGTTTCGGCCAATTCATATTCCTCGTTAAAATCCAGATAAAGAGGGGCAGCTGTCATACCCCAATTTTGTCCAGCTTAGATCAAAACCCTAATTTTCCACAAAAATAAATAAGTTGAGGAGTGAGGAGCATTATGCATTGCATTTTGGGTCTTAGAAGTCATTCCAAGGTCTTTAAAGTCATTTTTAGGGTTGGAGTGCACTTTTTAAGCAAATTAGGGTTTTAGGGTCAAAAAGGGCATTTTGGTCATTTTTCGTAAAAAGATGATTCTCTCGCAAAAAATGCACATCCACAAAAAGTACATTTTTATTCTATCAAGGATAATTTTTGTACAATTTTTTTAGAAAGAAAACCCTAGTCAAAATAATTAAAAATGTATTTTTCCATTTTTAGTGCATAGAAAAATAAAAAGGACCATTAAATATTCCTCAATTCTTAAGTGACAATTTTTATTGTCATGGGTGACTAGAGGGAATATTTTATGGTGCCCAAAAACATGTGCCACATTTTCAATAGTTGCATTCCCATTATTTCCCATGCCCAAAATTTCAAATTCAAAAAAAACTCAAAAAAGGGAAGTGTCCTCAATAAGACAAAATGTACTATTTTGTGACAACTTGCATTTTTTCCCTCTCCTTCCCTCCTCATGGCTGCGAATTTCAGCCCTCCTTTCACCCTCATTTGTGTTTCTTCATTTGTGTTTCTTCAAAACATTTTACCACTTGCATCTTTGCATAAAAACCCCAAAACATTTTCTCATTTGCATTTCATACTTTTTCAACTTTATAAAATAAACCCCAAAATACTTTTACCACTTTCAAGACCAAAAACATTTCATCTCATTTACAAAACACCAAAACCCAAAAACATTTTACCACTTTCTTACCTAAACCTTTTACCAAAACATTTTCACCCTCATGCATCTTCATCCATCCCTATTTATGCGACACTCTCATGCATTCTCGAGTATTTATGCCTTGCATAATAAACGTAATCATACTCAAATGCTCATGCATTCTTGTATGCTCATGCATCCTCTTGTCTACTCATTCATGCATTCATTCTTGTATGCTCATGCATTCACATGCTTGCCAAATCATGCATCATTGCTCACATGTTCATTCACCTAACCTAGAATACTCTATGCCTATGATCAATTGTATTCCTTTGTTCTTGATGCCATTTGAATGTCTTGACTTAATTGTGCACAAACCCTTTTACACAATCATGTGCCCTTATAAGGCTACCAACATGTGTAGCATAGAGGCATATGTGCCCCTCTTGAAATTCCTTCCAACTTGTGTAGCAATTCTCCTTCACACACAAACACAATTGTTTTGAGAACTTTGTCTTGCATCTATGACAATTAAATCTCTTGATTATATTGGCATGCTTAATCTTAGTTGATGATCAACATGTTCATGATTGCTTGATTAGTTGAATATGTTTGAACTTC
The DNA here is from genome assembly GCA_039519185.1 of Astragalus membranaceus. Classification (NCBI taxonomy): domain Eukaryota; kingdom Viridiplantae; phylum Streptophyta; class Magnoliopsida; order Fabales; family Fabaceae; genus Astragalus; species Astragalus membranaceus. The sequence goes on from CM076846.1 coordinate 119,291,318, forward strand.
ATTCATTCATGTTGCATTTGGTTTTGGACATAGAATTCGATTGAAAATGATTTATTTAGTTTTTAAAAACTCTTTTCCAAACCAATTAATTTTCAAAGCATTTTCAATAAACAAAAATAAGCAAGTAGTGGAGGTCACCCATAACCTTTGTTAGTTTGATCTCTATGAACGCTCTTCAATTTCACATGAGTACTCAGCGATGATTACCCATAACCTTTGTTAGTTTAATCATTCGCTAATGCTCGTCCTACTTCGAAAACCTTTTCAAAACTAAAGAAATTAGAACTACGTCGCTTTGATTCCCATTTGGGATACGTAGGAGCGAGCCACGTCCTCGTCAAGCACAACAAACCAAAATTAATTCGATTGCGAAATCCCTTTTTGATCATCTAAAATAAAAACCGATTATCATTAATGATCACTCGCGCCGTTGCCGTTTGGTTGTTAATGATAATTTCATTTTCAAAAGAGTTAGTAGCGCGGCCACTCTAAACCGTTGTTGTTTGGTCGTCGCGAACACTCGAATCAAAAGCAAAACCGATTATCGTTAATGATCACTCGCGCCGTTGCCGTTTGGTTGTTAATGATAATTTCATTTTCAAAAGAGTTAGTAGCGCGGCCACTCTAAACCGTTGTTGTTTGGTCATCGCGAATCCTCACTCTTACTGCGAAAACTCATCTAAACAGACTAAAAAACAAAAACCTTTTTAGGACAACCAAGAACTACGTAGCTTTGAATTCTCCATCGCACCAGGAGATACGTAGGAGCGAGAGGCCAACTCTCGTCAAGCGCCAAAAATAAAAATTTTCATTAAGTCTTCTCACTCCCTTTTCAATAAAGAGGCAAAATAAAAGCATTTTCAAATCAACACTTCAAACCACACATTTAATTAAAGGTTCCCTTTCGGTAGAAAGGAGGTACAGGGTGCTAATACCTTCCCCATGCCTAACCGACCCCCGAACCCATATCTCTAGTTTTCGAAAGACCACCCGCCTTGTCTAAAAGACCTTTTTTCAATGTTTTGGTCTTAAAATTAAAATATTGGTGGCGGCTCCATACCTTTTCCACGTTGTACAATGAGAAGTCCGAACCGGATTTTTTGGGGTGCAACACTTCTAAAGTCTAATTTTTTTCCTATTTATTCACTTTAGAAGTCAGGCGTGTATTCGCCTGACTTTAAAACTCGCGAGTTTTTCCTATTAATTACAAGTTTGCCACCGCGTCAACATATAAAGTCAGGCATATGAGCGCCTGACTTTAAATGCCTAATTCTTTTCTTGATTTTGCACTAGTGAATATTCCTGGATCCCATGGCTTGTAAAAAGGAAGTTGTGAAAGTATTAAGATCTGATTCTCAATTCTTCCTATATCAAATGCTTCTTTCACAAGGGAAAGTGAAAAACAAGATAAAGGGCACAACATTGTAAAATCCACACATGCATTTAAATTAATATACTTATTCAAGGGAGAAATTCCAGTTCCCTTTGTACTCTCTATTTCATGGTAAATCTCTTGTGAATCATCTTGCACTACCACTTTACCATTATTTTGATCTACTTCAACAACAATATTTTTCTCAATTTCTGTTTCATGAATTTTTTTTGAATAACCCTTGTAAGAAAGGTGCTGGTGGTGACAACGATGACTAATAACTCTATTTTATATAGAGTTATTTATGCATCTAAACCTAACTAATTGCTTGAAATCAAGTGTAATATGTGCTAAATATAGTAGTATGAATAAAATAACAACATTTATGGTTTAAAGATGAATGCCATTCATAACTTAGCATTTTGTATATATATTGGCATGTTTGATGTGTTTTGTTCAGTGCACATGCAGTTGATGCACCTGTACCAGGAAAACAATAGTGCATCTGCCCAAAATGCATCTACAATAGGGCAACTGCACTAGGTGCATCTGCACCATCCTGCACTAAAGACAGATTATTCAACATTGGAAGCACCTCAATCCATACCAATGCATAAACACCTCTATGACATCATGCTTAGTCACAAGTCACATGGAGGCACATGTCAACTTGCAAAAGGCAGCGCCTACAATAGAAAAGGATCATTCATAAGGGACACATGGTCGTCCATGATTGCACCTTTCTTTGAGGTTGAGTGTTGGACTCAATTTCCATCATCAAGTTCTGAAAAGTAACCATGGTTAACCTCTTTAGGTTAACTTGATCTCCAAGCAAACCCTCACTTGAAGGAAACCTCTAAGGCTATATAAAGGCTTTCACTTCTCACTTGAAGAACATCAAGAATTTTATCCATTGAACATCCACTCTCATTTCCTTTCTTGTATTTTATTTCACTCTCTTTTCATAGTTTTAAGTTAGTAGTTAGTTTGCAAGAAGGTAAGGAAGGAATTGACGACTTCTTCCTTCACTTCTTCATCGAGTTAGTTAGGTGCAGGAAATCAGTGCATCTGCACTGCTTGGCAAACTTATGCAAGAGTACTTCAATCAGTGTAATCTCTACCCTATTGATATCTTTTGTACTTTCCATTATATCAACATGTTTTATTTCATCTATTTTTGCCTTGCAATGCATATTATGAGCTAAACCTCTTTGGTTGAGATGTCCGAACTTTATAATGAGCTTTTTAGTAAGTTATTGTGCTTTTAAGTGTCATATGCATTTTGGTTCTTGTGTTACACTACATCCATCTTATTTTAAGGTTGATCGCTTAGAATAAGTAGGGTTATATTCACATACATGGTTTATAACTAGAAATCAAGAACTAATAAGGGTGAGTGTTTTAATGAAGACTTTGATAACTTGTGTAATAAAGAAAACTTTGTTAAAACCATGTTAAGTCCTAGACATAGGATAACATAGTCCTTAGGGTGATACAGTGGGTACTTTAAAGGCAAGAGTGAACTTATTTAGGAAGCCTAGACATAGGAAGCTTGTAACGAAACTCTGAAGAAAGTAGCTGAAAGACACATACTCTTGCAGCTGCACTCAATGCATCTGCACCATATAAAAGCACAAAACTCTCAAAAGTGAATTATTTAGTGAAGACATCTCAACTGATTTCCTTCATATTTTCTTACATATTTACATTTTGTTTTCCCTAAGCATTAATATCCAAAATTGTGAGTAATGTAGCTACACTAATTTATATCTTCTTAAACATACAAGAGTTAATCCAATCCCTGTGGGTTCAATCTTTTATACTACTTGTTTGTGACTGTGTATACTTGCACGTTACCTTTTCGCACACCAATGACTCAAAAGATTCCCATTCCTCCTTGGAGAATGTAAATACATTTTTTATATCCCTTTTAAACAAGGTGGTGGTGGTGGCAAAGATGCCTCAAAGTATTCTCATTCCTCCCTGGAGAATGTAAATACATGCTTATTCATAATAACAAGAAAAAAAACATTTAGTCTAACCGATACCGAAAAATCAATCAATATCACAAAAGTCCCCGGCAACGGCATCAAAAACTTGATAGGCCGCAAGTGCACGGTTCTATCGCGTAGTAAAAATATCGATCCCACAGAGACTTATGTGATTACCAATATTATTTTCGGTTGTGATTAGCTAAAAGGAATGATTGAAGTAGAAAGAGTTGATTTGATTGGATTTAAAATTTATAAATAAAAGCGTCCTAGGATTGTGGTTTCATCATAATTAGGGATGGCAAAACGGGCTTAGCCCGCTAACCCGCCAAAAAATGGTGGGTTGGGTTGGTGATTTCACCCCGCCAACACGTTGTATCCCGCCCCGCCTAACCCGCCAATTCGGCGGGCCACAAGCGGGGTAGGGCGGGCCGGCCCGCCAAGTTTATTTTCTTTATTTTCCCTTGTTTTCAACTATTTCAAAATATTTTTTAATGCTTTTTTGGCGGGTTGTAGTGGGCCGACCCGCCAACCCGCCGTTTTTACTTTGTTTTTGGCGAGCTTGGGCGGGCTAACCCGCCTATTTTAAGCCCAAAAAGTTTGCTTTAAATACATTTTTTATTTGTTAATTTTAATGGCGGGCAAGCCCCCGGCTCGTCAACCCGCCAAGGGGCGGGGCGGGCTCAGTTTCTCAACCCAATATGGGCTGGGTCGGGCGGGCCGGCCTGTTTTGCCATCCCTAATCATAATGATATAACGAATCCACAATCCGGCATCTATTCTCTATTTTAATAAAATCTGGTTCCGTTCGTGTTTGTGACCTAACAACTTGTACTTTTTGATTGTTATAAGCAAATGACGGCTAACTACGTATTTTAAAAAAAGTTTAAAAAGAAGTGTTGTTCTTAAATTATCCTTACATTAGTAAAAGTAGTCCAATAAAAAAACTTTTTTTATTGATAAATAGAAAAGTAGTGCAATAAAAAAAGTTAAAATTGGTATATTAAGTGAAAAAAACTTTAAATTATTTATATTTAGTAATAGATCTAAGTGGAGATTTTCACTTATAAATGAAAACGGATCGTGTAACATTGAACAATCATCATCACATTCACACTGTACCCAAAAAGAACGTTGAACACTCACAACTAGCAGAACACTCACAACGAGTGGACTTGTTGTGTATAAATAAAATTGCATCAATAACACGTGAAAATAAACGAATGAGAAAGTCTATCTATATTCTGTAAATTAATGTTTGAATCTTACATCTTTGAAGTTTTTCTTTTTACGCCGTACCTCCTTGAAGTTGAACCACTCAGATCCTTCTTTCTTTATAATAAATCCCCTGTTTTGAGAATTTCGTGTTTACTCTTTAATATTTAAGCATGGAGGACAATAACATCACCCAAACTGATCACCCACTTCTTACACCGCTACACCACCAACAACTAGACACCGCAGTATTCACGGCCTAATATCTATTTATCTATTTATATAAACAAACCTCTTATGAAATTATCAATTTAAATCTCTTATTAATAAGACACATATCTAATTTAAGGGTAAAAATGTCATTACCCTGTTTTTTTTCCTTCTTACACCCTTTTTATTCCTTTTCACTTTTCTCTTACACTCTCTTTCTTCCTTTTTTCTTTTTACTTTTATTTTTCCTGTTTCCATAAACAATTTTTCTCTTTCTCTTATCACTTCGCTTTAGTTTTTTAACTAAATTTCTAAATTTATACAAACACTACTCAACTAAAATCTAATATCTATTTATATAAACAAACTTTTTATGAAATTACCAATTTAGATCTCTTATTAACATCACACATATCCAATTTAAGGGTAAAAATGTCATTACACTCTCTTTCTTTCTTTCTTTTTCTTCCTACACTCTCTTTCTTCCTTTTTTCTCTTTCTTCTTACACCCTCTTTCCTCCTTTTCACTTTTCTCTTACACTCTCTTTCTTCCTTTTTTCTTTTTACTTTACTTTTACTTTTCCAAACAAATTCTTCTCTCTCTCTTATCATTTCACTTTAGTTTTTTTTAACTAAATTTCTAAATTTATACAAACAATACTCTACTAAAATTACTTACAAAAATGTAAATGAGTCACACTAAAAAACAAAAAAAAAATTATCACTTTTTTGGAAAAAAAGTTATCACATTAAAATTTTAATTTTTCTTTCTGAAATCTATTTACACTTATTAATAATCTACTATCACCTCTTATTGATAATCTACTATCCATCTTTTACTATCTATTATATATAATCTTTTTTTTTATAAGCAATAATTTCATTGAAATGGAGCACAACGGGTGCCCAATCCTTACAATGGGGAAAAAGAAAAGGGGGAGGGCCTCATCAAAACCTCCCTGGGCCAAAACCCATTGGGAAAAAACTGAAGGAGGAAAAAGAGTACCTCGTACAATCTACACTACAGTGAGGACAACCAACCTAACCCGCTGTTTCTCCCCCTACTTGATGTACCAGTGTTAGGCAACACATCTGTGTTGTGTTGTTTGAAATAGTTACTACTTGATGTACCGGTACAAAGGATAATTATTTTCTCGTGTTAGGCAACACATCTGTGTTGTGTTGTTTGCAAAAATTTTAGGCTGCTTGAATTTTATTATTTTTGTTGGATATTTTACTCTATTTGGCCCTAGACTATAAATAGGTTGGAGAAACCTTTGTACTGGTACTTTGGGACTGATTGGAAATTTCTAGTTTGGATGATCTTATCTCTAATTTTGTTATAATGAATTTGATGTATGAGTAGTTTACTGGTTCAAAGATTGTGGGCAATGCCCTTTGATGTAATTTGGGATATTGAATTGAGAATCCTCTCTTAATTGGTTTTTCATGAATTTGATTTAGTTTCTATGCATTTGATTTCTTGTAACTTAGATTCCTAATTACTGTTGAAAAGAGAATTAGGGATTCAATCGCTAGAAATTGTTCTTGAGGTTTGAATCACGAAAGTAGATCAAATCTATTGAGGAAAAAATGATTTATCAAAATTCTTAATGGGTTTTGTTTGAATTGACTATCACGAGAATACGAGTCAATTTAGATGGAGCACGCTAGCGCAACTCGAAAGAGTCGTTTGGTATTTTAGGATAACTCTCATTCAATTCATGTTTAAACTCAAATAACAAATATTTCAATTTGAATTCCCAAAGCATCAACGTAGTAATCTCCAATCCTAGAAGCCTAGAAGCCTTTTACCTTATTGAAATATCCTTTTGACTTGATTTTTAATTTTAATTACCGCTTTACCAATTTGTTACTCTTTATCATTATAACAATATATCTCTTTTAATCTAGTTGTTTCTATTTTTCTAATTTAGTCTAGAAAAATCAATTAGCGTAAAGCAGTCCCTATGGATTCAATATTTTATTACTTGGCAACAAAACCCTACACTTGCGAATTTTGCTCACCAACTCGGAAGAGAAATAATGCTTGAGACAAAGCTCCCACTTTTTATAACTATGAAGTATGAAGTTAAAGAAAACAAATGGGGAATGGGCAACCACACTCCGTTGAGGCACAATCGTAAGGAATCATCCCTAACCCTATATAGAATGGACAAATGAGTTTGTATGAGGTACATTCACTATTTACCTCTTTAATATCTCACTCAATTATTGAATTGAATTCAAGAATACCTTATACAAATAGCCACCCCTTCGTACTCCTAGCCTACTATAGACTCAACTACTATGAGAAGAGTACCCTTGATTACATATAGGACATGTGCAAGTTTTATATTGGAATTTTTTCCACCCAAACTTGTGTTCCTGCCATGGAATGGCGATTAGGGATAGAAAGGTTGGTTGGACCTGTTAATATTGTATTAAGTCAATTGTACAGGTGGCAATTAGTTAGTTGTATTAGTTAGTTTTAATAGCTGTTTTGATTAGTTAATCTATTTCAACAAGAGACTGTTAGTGACTCTTGTAACAGTGAGATATATATTGAGTCTCACACCTCTATTGTAAATCAGAACCAATAATTCAAGATGAACATTTTTTCTCTTCTTCTTCAATGCTTTGCATTTCCTTTGTTCAATCAACAAAGCTAAGAGGACCCATAAGACCAACTCATGTAACTTGAAAAAAGGATTTTTTTTACCCCCCATCACCGAATTCCATATACCCCCACATAATTTCTAAAACCCGAAAATACCCCTGCCCAACTAAAATTCACTTGGATTTACCCCATCTAAGGTAAATCTGATTTGTTATTTTTCCAAATCGGATTTATCTAGTCAATCGGTAGATCCAACTTTAAAAATAACGAAGCAGATTTACCTCAGATGGTACATCCGCTTCCCTCTCAGGCGGTACACTAGGAATCTCATCAGGAAAGACTTCAGGAAACTCACGCACCATCTGCAACTCTTCGATGATAGCTTGATTCTCAACAGACAGCGATGCCATCAACGAGAATAACTGAACTCCCTCCTTTGCTAACTTCCGCAACTGACTAGCAGATAACAAACCGGACTCTTCCTCTTCAAAGCTCACAGACTTGCGACGACAATCAATGCGAACATGGTTATGCTCCAACCAGTTCATGCCCAAAATTACATCTAATCCATTCAGCGGCAAACAAACAAAGTCCACAACAAAGTCTCTGTCGAAGATCGACAAGGGACATTGAGAACACACTAGAGAGGTAGTTACCGACCCCTTAGCTGGAGTGTCGACAACCATCTCTCCATTCATAGCAGACAATACAAGATTCAACCTCTTACAACAATCAGCAGCAATAAAACAATGAGTGGCACCAGTATCAACAATAGACTTTAAAGGAGTACCATTAATGAAGCACGTTCCTCTAATGAGTCCATCATCTTCAGTAGGCGCCTAGCAACAGGCAGCAACACAACAGGCAACACTGCAGGACATGGCGCCCCTGGCGCCCAGACAACCCAGAGCAAAACGCAACACCAACAGGGCACACCCAGACACAGCGCCCATGGAGCCCATGGCGCCCCCCTGCGCCAAGACAGCGCGCAACACACACAGGAATCAGGCGCCCATGGCGCCCCTGCGCCAAGATACAGCAACACACACACACTAGCACACGCACACACCCACCAGACACGGCGCCCATGGCGCCCCTCCTGCGCCAAGACAGCGCACAACAAAACACACACTGGAACACGGCGCCCACACCCAGGGCGCCAAAAACAGCAACATGACCGAACGCAACATGACTCGAAGACGACGCCCATGCACTGGGCGCCAAAAACAGCATCACCCAAACTCACCAAAACACCACATATGCAAATCATATCACCAATTTAACTCGTCAATTTGTAATCACCAATGCCAATCACCATTATTTGAGAATCACAACATCAAACGAACATTTTATCGAACACCTAACATGCTATTAGTTATAACAACAACGAATCACCAATTTTAGGATCACAACAATCACCAACGAGCAAGTATTTTCAATCAACCTATATACAATTCGACTAACACCAAACTACACATCAAAATCAAGCCCTAGGCATCATAGGATCTATCCCCACATAAACCCCATCATAAAATCTCATTATAAGGAAGAACTCCACCCTTACCTTATAGTAGGAGAGCACCAATTCTCTTGATCGAGTCACCAACAGGACCTTAGCAACACAGCTCCTCTCCGCTCCCTTGGACTATGCGAACTCCTCTTCTTCTCCTCCCTTGGGATTCGCGTCGTACCCTTCTCTCTTCTCCTCTCTCTATTTCGCAACTTTCTTTCTCTCTTTCTCAAGCCAATTCGTAAATGACATCTAACCCTAGCCTAGGCGCTTCTCCTATGCGCCTATCTAGTGGGCTTGGATCACGGGCTTTCCTCCAGCTTAAGCCCGATCACTAACGCTAAGAAGCTTCTAATCTCGGTAACCAGCCAACCCTAAGAAGCTTCTAATCTCGGTAGCCGACTTCGGACTCTCCCACTGCATCACGGCATCAACCTTAGACGGATCCACAGCAATACCACTACCAGAAATAATATGACCCAGAAAACTTACTTCTGACAACCAGAATTCACACTTAGATAACTTTGCATACAACCGCTTCTCTTTCAGGACCTCCAATACTAATCTCAAATGCTCCGCATGCTCTTCCTCCGACTTCGAATAAATCAGGATGTCGTCAATGAACACAACCACGAACCGATCCAAGTAAGTATGGAATATACGATTCATGTACTCCATAAATACACCCGGCGCGTTAGTGACACCGAACGGCATCACCGAATACTCATAATGCCCATACCGCGTCCTGAAAGTAGTCTTCTGAACATCTTCGTCCTTCACCTTGATCTGATGATAACCTGATCTCAAATCAATCTTGCTAAACACTCGAGCACCCACTAACTGATCCATCAAATCGTCTATCCTCGACAGCGGATACTTGTTCTTAATGGTCACCTTATTCAGCTGCCTATAATCAACACACAACCTCATGCTCCCATCCTTCTTCTTCACCAGCAACATAGGAGCTCCCCATGGCGATACACTCGGCCTAATACACTTTTTCTCAAGCAGATCTTCAAGTTGCTTCTTCAACTCAGACAATTCTGACGCAGACATCCTGTACGGTGCCAAAGACACATGCCTCGTACCGGGTACAAGGTCAATAGAAAACTCCACTTCCCTCTCAGGCGGTACACTAGGAATCTCATCAGGAAAGACTTCAGGAAACTCACGCACCACCTGCAACTCTTCGATGATAGCTTGATTCTCAACAGACAGCGATGCCATCAGCGAGAATAGCTGAACTCCCTCCTTTGCTAACTTCCGCAACTGACTAGCAGATAACAAACCGGACTCTTCCTCTTCAAAGCTCACAGACTTGCGACGACAATCAATGCGAACATGGTTATGCTCCAACCAGTTCATGCCCAAAATTACATCTAATCCATTCAGCGGCAAACAAACAAAGTCCACAACAAAGTCTCTGTCGAAGATCGACAAGGGACATTGAGAACACACTAGAGAGGTGGTTACCGACCCCTTAGCTGGAGTGTCGACAACCATCTCTCCATTCATAACAGACAATACAAGATTCAACCTCTTACAAAAATCAGCAGCAATAAAACTATGAGTGGCACCAGTATCAACAATAGACTTTAAAGGAGTACCATTAATGAAGCACGTTGATAACCTTATTTTATATAGGTTATTTATGCTCCTAATACTTAAGTTAAGCTTATTTCTCAAGTAATTTTAGTACTTAAATATGTGAATATATGAATACTAGGATAAATATAGGTTATAAGTCAATTCCTTAAAACTTGGGCATAGTTAATGCCTTTGTGAATATTTTTGATGTTTTGCTTTAGCGCTGCAGCGTGTGCTATCAAGGAAACGCTACAGCGTTATATGACGGCTGACCATTGAGATATTTGTGTGGCCACTTGAGGACATGATGAGTCACCACCCTTATCTCTTCCTTTCAGCTGGAATTGTTGACTTTCAAGTGGATGCTAAATTACACTTGGCGCCTCCTAAATGGAACTCATGTGATAGTTGTTGTATTCCATCATTACCACTTTTTGTAAAAGTGCTTTAAGGATAATATCTAAGTCTAATAATCATCATGTAATATTATTATTTTATTAAGACTTAGATATTAATTAGATTAATTAAGATTGCTTCACCAAGGGGAAAGGTACGTAGACAAGTGTGGTAACTTGGAAGAAGAACTACACATATACGTAGTAGCTATTCTCCATTGATACACACTTTTGAGCTTTTATTTTTTAGCATAGTTTTCTAAGTTCTCATTCAAGGTTTTGCTCACGCCTCAACTTCATCTCTTGTATACTACTTGGGAACATTGGAGTGCATCTTTTGCAACCACTCTTCTCTTGTCTTCATACGGTAATACATACTCTCTAGTTGTATTATGTTGATGGAACTTGTGATGAGCTAACTTTGTTGTAGTTGGATTGTTCTTGATATGTAATGAACCTTGAGTAACTTTTGTATAATATTATGATGTTTGTGTTTTATTCCTTGTGTCATAATACTTTCAATCTTGGTTTGGGAATGATCAACTAAAACAAGGTAACTTTGTGGGTACAGACATGGTTCACAAAGAGAACTCAAGGAATGATATGAATGAAAACCCTTTAAAAAGGAAGCACTACTTAACTCTAGACATAGGGGAGTAGTAGTTCATAAGGCAAATGTTGTAGGAGCTTAATATACAGGGGTAAAACTTATTGAGAGCCTAGACATAGGAGTCTTGTAACATAGCCCTGACGAAAGTGACTGAAAGGCACGCCACCAAGGCGCTACAACGTCTAAGGATTCTGAAGCGCTACAGCGCTTAACGCTACAGCGTCTAATATTATCTAACATTACTCTTGGGGACTTACATAACTATTGAGCTATCCAACTCACTTTTAATTACTGCAAACTTAATACTGTTTTATCACAACTTATAATGTTACAACTTTTTACCTCCACTTGTTACTTAATTCTTTTCACTAAGATTCTAATCACTTAAACTTCATAGATTAATTCCAATCCCTATGGGAACGAACTTTACTTATCAATATATTACTTGTTGCGATTGTGTATACTTGCACATCACCTTTTCGCACAACAAGTTTTTGGCGCCGTTGCCGGGGATTGCATTTAATTTTCATTGTTTAAGTTTTTAGTGAACTTAGTGCCTATTTTACACTGGTGTGTTGTTTCTTGTTGCTGCAGCAGTAAGCGCTACAGCGTATGCCCAGGTCTCAACCACCAGAATTTGAACCATACTCAGAACCAGAGAGAAGGTTCAGGAAGCTAAGACATCTTCACAGGCTCAGACTTACCATGTCAGAACATAGCCATAGGACCAATTCTGGTAGAGCTCACACTCTAAATGGCAGATCTAGCTCTGGTAGAGGAGGGACTGAACCAGGTGGAAGAGGTAGAGGTAGACATCAGCAGCCACCCACGCCAACCTTACATGACCAAGAGGACTGGTATAGACATCAATTCATAAATGAAGGACATGCTCAAATGGTAAATGACAGAGATAGACCAATGAGGGACTATGCTGTGTTTGATCCACAAACCATGGAGACAAGCATAGCAAGACCTACTCTCAACACAGCTCAGTTTGAATTCAAACCTATGATGTTCCAAATGTTGCAAACAGTGGGACAGTTTGGTGGTGCTCCTCAAGAGGACCCATATTTACACTTAAAGCAATTTTTGGAAGTCTGCAGTAACTTCATCATTCCAGGGGTAAGTGATGATGCATTCAGATTAAAACTTTTTCCTTATTCCTTGAAGGATAGAGCAAAGGCCTGGTTAACTTCTCTTGAGCCTAACTCTATCCATACTTGGAATGAAATGGCTGAGAAATTCTTAGCAAAATACTTTCCCCCAAGTAAGAATGCAAGAATGAGGAATGAGGTTACTGCATTCAGACAAAGAGATGCTGAAACACTGTTTGAGGCATGGGAGAGATGGAAAGAGCTGTTGAGAAAGTGCCATCATCATGGTATACCTGTGATTATCCAAATGGAGACCTTCTACAATGGACTAGATCCAACAACCAGACAAATGCTAGATGCTTCTTCAGGGGGTGTGTTGTTGAAAACCTCCTATAATGAGGCATGTGAACTGATTGATGACATTGCCACAAATAGCTATCAATGGCCTACAGAAAGGTTAGCTCAGCAAAAGAAGGTAGCTGGTGTGCATGAAGTAAGTGAAGTTTCTGCTTTATCTGCACAGGTTGCCTCTCTTACTAACATGATAAAATCTATGAGCACATCAAACGCTGTAGCGGTTACCGCTGCAGCGGTACATGAACCTACAGTAGCTGTTATTGAGCAAGCCTCTCCAGGGTCAGTAAGCTGTGTATATTGTGGAGGAGAGCATTTGTATGAAGAATGTCCTGGTAATCCTGTCTCTGTGAACTTTGTGGGTTTCAATAAAAACAATAATCCCTATTCAAATACATATAATTCTGGTTGGAAGAACCACCCCAATTTCAGATGGGGAGCCAACAATGCAACAACACCTAATTATAGTGCTCCAGCAAATCCACCAGGATTTCCTGCTCAGAATTACCAAAGACAGAATGCCCCTGTGATAGATAATTCATTAGAAGGATTGATGAAAGGTTTCATGAGTGATTGCAAGACAGCCCTGAAAACTCATGAAGCTTCCATTAAAAATCTAGAAGTGCAGATGGGGCAGATGGCTAATGTCCTTTCCCAAAGAATAAGTGGATCATTACCATCCACTACAGAAGCCTCAACTTCAGGTACTGCAGGGAAGGAGCATGTAAAAGCTATAACCTTAAGGAGTGGGAGAGATTTGATAGGATCTTCAACTGTTTCAGATGATGAAAAAAACAAAAATTCTGAAAAACAAAAAGAACCTACAACAAGCGCTACAGCGCCTGAACCTACCGCTACAGCGCATGTTGTTGAGAGAACACCACCACCACCCAAAATTATTCCAACATACCCAGATCCTCCATATCCTCAAAGACTTCGAAAGGCTCATGAAGACAAGCAATTCAACAAATTCATAGAAGTCCTTAAACAATTGCACATTAATGTTCCTTTGGTGGAGGCTCTCCAACAAATGCCTAACTATGCAAAGTTTATGAAGGATGTGCTTACTAAGAGGAGGAGACTAGGGGAGTTTGAAACAGTGGCAATGACTGGGGAATGCAGCATGTTGATGCAAAACAAGCTCCCACCCAAATCAAAGGATCCTGGCAGTTTTACTATACCATGCTCAATTGGAAATTTTTACTCTGGCCGTGCCCTATGTGATTTGGGAGCCAGCATAAATCTCATGCCTAAGTCCATATACACTCAGCTAGGAGTGGGAACTGCCAGACCTACCTCACTTACACTGCAGCTTGCTGATAGAACTCTTGCATATCCAGAAGGAATCTTAGAAGATGTTCTAATAAAGGTAGACAAATTTGTATTTCCTGTTGATTTTGTAATCTTAGACTTTGATGCAGATAAAGAAGTACCCATCATATTGGGAAGACCATTCTTGGCCACTGGAAGAACTTTGATAGATGTGCAAAGAGGAGAATTGATCATGAGGGTCAATGACCAAGAAGTCAAGTTCAACATTCTCAATGCTATGAAATTCCCAGATCCCAATATTGAAGAGTGCTCCTTTGTGTCTGTTATTGACAAAGTAGTTCAAGATCACTTCCAGAAAAGCACAGATCATCTGAGGCAATTACTGAGCAACAGTAAAGACACATGGTCTGATACAGAAGCTACAGGAGAAGAGGAACAGACAGCCAAAGAAATTTGGGCTAAGAAATATGAATCTTTGGAGCAGGAGAATTCAGACATAAGAAAGGATCTCCCCTCCACTGAACAACCACCAACTCTGGAACTTAAAGATTTACCTTCACACCTCAAATATGCTTATCTAGGTAACAATAGTACTTTGCCTGTTATAATTGCTGCTGACCTTTCTGAAAAGCAGGAACAGGATCTGATTCAGACGCTACAGCGGCATAAAAAGGCAATTGGTTGGCAAATGTCAGACATAAAAGGTATCAGTCCAACCATTTGCATGCACAGAATAGTGTTAGAAGAAGACTCTAAAAATTACATTGAGGGGCAGAGGAGGTTGAATCTAATTATGAAAGAGGTGGTGAAGAAGGAAATCATCAAGTGGTTGGATGCAGGTATTGTATACCCTATTTCTGACAGTGCATGGGTTAGTCCTGTGCAGTGTGTGCCAAAGAAGGGAGGGGTAACAGTAATAACAAATGAAATGAATGAGCTGCTTCCAACCAGAAAGATAACAGGTTGGAGAATATGCATGGATTACAGGAGGTTGAATAAGGCAACAAGAAAGGACCATTTTCCATTACCTTTCATTGACCAGATGCTGGACAGGCTAGCAGGTAAAGAATTTTATTGCTTTCTTGATGGTTATTCAGGTTATAACCAGATTGCAATATTACCTGAGGACCAGCAGAAAACTACTTTCACTTGTCCATATGGCACCTTTGCTTTTAGAAGGATGCCATTTGGCCTGTGTAATGCACCTGCCACTTTTCAAAGGTGTATGATGGCAATTTTCTCTGATTACATTGAAAGATCCATGGAAGTCTTCATGGATGATTTCTCTGTGTTTGGAGAAACATTCCATCTATGCTTATCCAACTTGGAAGAAATCTTGATTAGATGTGAAGAAACTAACCTTGTGCTGAACTGGGAGAAATGCCATTTTATGGTACAAGAAGGTATAGTTTTGGGGCATAAGGTATCCAAAAAAGGATTGGAAGTGGACAAGGCTAAAATAGAGGTCATTGAGAAGCTATCTCCTCCAACAAACATCAAAGGTATTAGAAGCTTTTTGGGGCATGCTGGATTCTATAGGAGATTCATAAAAGATTTTTCAAAAATCTCCAAACCTTTGTGCCAACTGTTACAGCATGATAACCCCTTTATATTTGATGAACCATGTATATTAGCCTTTGATAAGTTAAAAAAAGCTTTAATAACAGCACCAGTTATTATAGCTCCTGACTGGAGTAAGCCTTTTGAGCTTATGTGTGATGCTAGTGACTTTGCCATTGGAGCTGTCATTGGGCAAAGGTATGATAAAATTTTTCACTCTATATATTATGCTAGCAAGACACTTGTAGAAGCTCAATTGAATTACACAGTCACTGAAAAAGAACTATTAGCTGTAGTCTTTGCATTTGATAAGTTTAGATCATATTTAGTTGGCACCAAGGTAATAGTCTTCACTGACCATTCAGCCATTAAATATTTAATAACAAAAAAAGATGCAAAGCCTAGGCTAATTAGGTGGGTTCTCCTACTCCAAGAATTTGATTTAGAAATAAGGGACAAAAAGGGAGTGGAGAACCAAGTTGCTGACCATCTTTCTAGATTAGAAAGGGACATTGCAGGTACAGCAGGTGGGGAGATTAAGGAATACTTTCCAGATGAGCAGCTGTTGGCAATGACTGATGACTCAGTAACCGCTGTATCGGTCAATGTAACAAAACTTGACGCTGTAGCGGTTGAACCAGCAACACCTTGGTATGCTGACATAGTAAACTTTCTGGTTAGCAAGGTGGTACCTGCTGAGATGACTTATCAGCAAAGAAGAAGGTTCTTCCACACAATGAAACAATATTATTGGGATGAACCCTTTCTATACAATAAGTGTCAAGACCAGTTAATGAGGAGATGCCTAGCAGAGGAAGAACAAATTCAAGTGCTACAGCACTGCCATTCTGCACCATGTGGTGGGCATTTTGGTGGTGTTAGAACTGCTGCAAAGGTATTGCAATCTGGCTACTTTTGGCCTTCACTTTTCAAAGATGCTCAAGACTTTGTTAAAAAATGTAATAGGTGCCAAAGAACAGGGAATATTTCAAACAAACATGAAATGCCTTTAACAAACATTCTAGAGGTTGAACTCTTTGATGTTTGGGGAATGGATTTCATGGGACCTTTTCCCCCTTCTCATGGAAACCTATACATTTTAGTAGCAGTAGACTATGTTTCAAAATGGGTGGAAGCTGTTGCTTTACCCAACAATGATGCAAGGTCTGTGAGCAAATTTTTATTGAAAAACATTTTCACTCGTTTTGGAACTCCTAGAGCCATCATAAGTGATGAGGGATCTCATTTTTGTAATAAACTAATTGAGACCCTATTGGCTAAATATGGAGTCAAACATAAAATAGCAACTGCTTATCATCCACAAACTAGTGGTCAAACTGAATTGTCAAATAGAGAAATAAAAAGAATGTTGGAAAAAATGGTAGGGCCTTCAAGGAAAGAATGGTCAATACATCTAGATGATGCTTTATGGGCCTACAGAACAGCTTATAAAACACCTTTGGGGATGTCCCCCTATAGGTTGGTTTATGGGAAGTCCTGTCACCTACCAATTGAACTTCAACACAAGGCCCATTGGGCTCTAAAAAAACTCAATTTTGACTACAAGAAAGCAGGAAATGCTAGATTGCTGCAATTGAATGAATTGGAAGAACTTAGGCATTTTGCCTATGAGAATGCAGCAATCTATAAAGAGAAAACCAAGGTATGGCATGATCAAAAACTGATAAAAAGAAATCTCACAGAAGGAGGACAGGTATTGCTTTACAACTACAGGTTAAGATTGTTTCCTGGAAAGTTAAAATCTAGGTGGTCAGGCCCTTTTCAATTGATGAAAATATATAGCCATGGGGCTGTGGACCTCTATGATGTAACAACCAATACCACCTTCAAAGTGAATGGCCAAAGGGTTAAACAATATTTTGGTGAAAATGTGGTAAGGGACAAAACCACAATTGAGCTTAAAGATCTCTAATTTGAAAGAGAAAGTCTGGCTGCAGACTTTAAAAGCAAGCGCTCTTGGGAGGCACCCCAAGAATTCTAACAAAATTTTTATGTTTATTTTCTATGCAGGAAATTAGGATAAACGCTGTAGCGGTTGCTTATAACAACGACGCTGTAGCGTTTGTCTTAAATCAGGACTGGGTGAGGTCAAACAAAAAAATAAAAAGATCCTGCTCAGGATGAGCTGGCACTGCACCCCCATCCTTAGCCTGACAAGCACGTGCACCTACTCACCTGCCATTGTCAAATCAACAGTTTCATCTTCTCTCTCCCACTTCACTCACAAAACCGTAACTTTAATATCCACAACTCCCCACGCCACCATTTTCTTTTCTCTTTCTCTTTCCTTAATCTCTGAAACTGCTCGCAACCGTTACACTCACCACTCATAACTTCCATTCCTTCTTCTTCCTTCGTCCCAACACACACCAACATTTCCCAAAACGCCCAGAAACAAATACGCAAAACTCTTAACCAACCATGACCAAAAAGCAAGCCGCACTCAAACGATCTGGTAAGGGAGCTACTAAGAAACTAGAACCCTCAAATCCTACGAAAAACACCATGTCTAAGGCAACTCAAGATCCTCAGAGGTTTTGGAAGATGGATTTCATAGCTGAAAGAGGATTCAAGACAGAAAATGCTCCTGATGCGTTTTCAACCGCTGTCACATCGCTGGGATGGGAGAGCTTTATCAAGCATCGCAAAGATTACATGACATCTTTGGTAAGAGAGTTCTATTCTGGCATTGAAGAACCTAAGGAGGGAAAACCTCAAACCCATTCACTGGTAAGAGGAGAAACTGTAAACTTCAACTCCAGAACAATCAATGATATCTTCCATTTGGGCTATCATGGAAAAGCGCTGGAAACTAAAGTTCTGAACTGGGGAGATGAGGAAATGGAAGCTGTTCGAAGAAGGATTTGTGTGGAAGGATCAACTTGGGACAAATTTGGAGCTGAATACAAAATTAAAAAAGCCTATCTATGTGAAGAAGCAAATTTGTGGTGTAGTTTTATCAAACACTCCCTGCTGCCTACATCTCACACAACATTTGTGGAGAAAGAAAGACTCATTGTCATTGATGCTATAATGGCAGGAGAAAAGATAGACGTGGGCAGATTGATAGCCAGAGAGATAGAGAAGTGCAGAGTTAAAAAGGGAGGTAACTTATATTTTTCTTGTTTAATTTGAGTTATGTCTGGAGGCTGATGTAGAAGTAGAAATGAAAGAAGAAAGAAGATCCCCTCTTGGGGCATTTCCTTGCATTTTCAAAGTTAAGCAGAAACCTGCCGCTACAGCGTCTTCTGACTCTCATGCGCTACAGCGCTTAGAGCTGAAGCAGCAGGTCCTCTGCAAATTTGTGAAAGAAAAATTTGACTGGGAAAAAGCATTGTATGCTCAAATACCCAAAGGAAAAACATCAGGTGCAGCAATATTACTTGCTTTCTAAGCTTGATTTTAGGAGATTTAATAAGCTTGTTGTGTCAATTATGATGTAATTATGTGTTTAGGTTAGAAATAATGGTGCAGAAATGAATTGGTTTGATGTGGGCATTTTGATGCCCTTAATGCATTTAATCATGTTTAGTGTCAGTGCCGCAGCAACAGGTGCGTGCGCAATAGTGGAAATGCGGAAGATGAGAGAGAAAGCTTCAAAGGAGTGCGGAAAACACGGAAATCAAGGCAAGGACAGGTGTCAGAGCTGTATGGCACGGAAAGATATGACCTAATGTGTGTTTCCCACAATTGCCCTTTAACCTAGGCAGCATTTTCCCAAAAAGGACATCATTTTAGGGTTGTGTGCAAGGAGACACTATATAAGGACGTCTCCCTTTCTTCATTAGCATGCTGGGCCGTCAGGGGAAGTTTAGAGATAGCTCCTCTTGCGTGCAAAAGCTCACCCTTCACTACCAAACACTTCCATTGCTGAGACTGTTGCTGCAGCATCACTGGAGCTACATTTTTCTCGGTGGATTCTACTTGGACGAGCTGGATCAGTCCTCCATTGTCATCCTTGGAGCTCTCCTACTGTTCTCTCTTCGTAGTATCATTTCTTACCTTGAAATTTGTAATATGACTTCTACTATTTTGTTTAAGTTATTTTCCATGTTTTGCAAGCTCAATATGAGCTAAATCCTCATAGTTGAGATGCTGGATCTGATGTAGCTAAATTACTAAGTGATTAATGAAGTATGTTCAATGTTATGCATTTTATCTTGTGTGTGAAAATATTTCCATTTTAGAGTAGGAATGGTCCGCCTCTTCTAAATAGCATTTATAAATTCAGAGATGGTTTGTAAATTTATCTCACAAGGTAATATGGGTAGTGAACATTAACGAGAGATCTTGATGTTCCTTGCTTAACCCTAGAGATAGGAGGGCATAACCCATAAGGTGAATACTGCCGGTGCCCAAGCAGCCTAGGAGGTACTTCTTTAGGGTTTAGAGATAAACTCTTGCAAGGAAACCTAGTGTGAAGTATTCGAGAGAATAACGTCTTATTGCTGCAGCACCTAAAGCTGTAGCATTGAACGTACCCTTAATCACATTTTAATGAAGCTACTGAAGTGAATGCATCTTGACTTGTTCTCATCACTGATTTCCATTACCCTTTTTCTTTTTACTACTGTTTATGTTGCCCAAAACTTGTGTGTCATTTACTTTCCTCACTAAATTGTTAATCAAATTAAACTCTCGTTATTTAGCATAATTCCTCGTGGGAACGATCTCACTTACTCTATATTACTTGTTGACAGTGTATACTTGCACTATCTACGTTTTCACGCAATAAGTTTTTGGCGCCGTTGCCGGGGAATTATAGTTAAATTGATTGTTTAATTAGTTAGCAACTTAGTGCCTTTTGTTACTAATTCTGTTTGTGGTGTTTCTGTTGCTCCAGCATTAGTTGCTGCTACATCTGTTGCTGCAGCATATGCACAGGCTTAGACGCAATACTCCAGAATTCCAGTTGCACCCAGAGATAGAAAGATATTTTAGAAGCTTGAGAAGAGTTCACAGTACTCCAGGACTTATTGAATTAGGGCGAGCTGCTGCTATGGCTAGTCCACAACCTACTGTTGATGGTGATCTTAGTCCACCACCTTCACCACCTCCCACAATTCAAGGTGATGGTGATGGGGGGTACAGAAGACAGTTTATTGATATGAATGTCATAGGCATGGCAAATGATAAGGATAGACCTATGAGGGACTATGCAGTCTTCGACCCTCAAACTATGCAGACAAGCATAGTGAGGCCAGAGATTGCTACAACTCATTTTGAATTTAAGCCTATGATGTTCCAAATGCTTCAAACAATTGGGCAGTTTGGTGGTGGTCCCCTTGAAGACCCACATCTGCATTTGAAACAATTTGTTGAGGTTTGCAGTAATTTCATTCTCCCTGGTGTTACAGATGATGCTTTCAAACTGAAATTGTTTCCTTATTCCTTGAAGGATAGAGCAAAGGTCTGGCTTAACTCACTAGAGCCTAACTCTATCACTACATGGAATGAGATGGCAGAAAAATTTATGACAAAATATTTTCCTCCAATAAAGAATGCCAGGATGAGAAATGAAATTACCTCTTTTAAGCAAACTGAATTTGAAACTTTGTTTGAAGCATGGGAAAGATATAAAGAACTGTTGAGGAAGTGCCCACACCATGGTATTCCTGTCATCATCCAAATGGAGACCTTCTACAATGGATTGGAACCCCAAACAAGGCTCATGCTTGATGCTTCATCTGGAGGAGTTCTACTCAAAGGATCTTACAATGATGCATATAATCTTATTGAGGATATTGCTGCAAATAGCTATCAATGGCCTGCTGCTAGGTTAAGTGCTCAAAAGAAGGTGGCTGGTGTACATGAAGTGAGTGAGGTCACTGCCTTGTCTGCTCAAGTGGCTGCATTATCTAATATGATCAAAAACATGAGTCCACCTAATGCTACAGCAACACATGCTGCAGCAACTGAAGCAACTGTAGCAGCAATTGAACCAGCTCCATGTGGTTCCTCCAAGTTGTGTTTATTGTGGAGGAGGTCATCTTTATGAGGAGTGTCCTGCGAATCCTATCTCAGTCAACTATGTTGGGTACAACAAGGGTAATAATCCATACTCAAATACCTACAATCCTGGGTGGCGAGATCATCCAAATTTCAGATGGAGCAACAATGCTACAGCAACACCTGCTGCAGCAACTACTCCAGCACCTGCTGTGCCACCCGGATTCCCTGTTCAATCAAGACAAGCTGCTCCTGCAACTGATAACTCTATGGAGGCCATGCTTAAGGCTTTCATGAATGAAACAAAGACTCAATATCAGACACAAGGAGCTGCAATCAAAAATCTTGAGAACCAAATAGGCCAAATAGCTACTGCTCTAACTCAAAGACAGAGTGGATCTTTGCCATCCACCACTGAAGCTTCATCTTCTAAAGGGAAGGAGACATGCAAGGCTATATCTCTGAGGAGTGGGAAGGATTTGAATGGGCCATCACTTACTACAGGTGGTGGTGACAAAAGAAAAGAAAAAGATTCTGAAAAAAATGAAAAAAAGAGTAAAACAGATGCGACAGCAGTTGATGCTGCAGCATCTGGTGCAACACCTATGCCATCACCTAAGTTTGTTCAAGAGTACCCTCCTCCTCCCTTTCCTCAAAGGTTGAAGAAGGCTCAGGAGAACAAACAATTTGGTAAATTCTTAGAGGTGCTGAAACAACTACACATCAATGTCCCTTTGGTGAAAGCACTTCAACAAATTCCCAATTATGCAAAGTTCATGAAGGAAGTGCTCACCAAGAGGAGGAGACTGGGAGAGTTTGAGACAGTGGCAATGACAGAAGAGTGTAGCATGATCATGCAGAGCAAGCTCCCAAGAAAATTGGAGGACCCTGGCCGTTTCACCATACCATGTTCTATTGGTGGATCCTATTCTGGTCGTGCACTGTGTGATTTGGGGGCAAGCATCAATTTGATGCCCAAATCCATATTTACACAGCTTGGTATTGGAATGGCTAGGCCTACCACTGTCACTCTTCAACTTGCAGATAGATCTATTGCCTATCCTGAGGGAATAATTGAAGATGTTCTGATAAAGGTTGATAAATTTGTATTTCCTGCTGACTTTGTGTTTTAGATTTTGATGCAGATAAGGAGGTGCCTATAATTCTTGGAAGACCTTTCTTGGCTACTGGGAAGACTCTAATTGATGTGCAAAAAGGGGAATTGACTATGAGAGTTAATGACCAAGAGATCAAGTTCAATGTGATGAATGCCCTGAAGTTTCCTGATAAAGGAACCGAGGAATGTTCATTTGTTGTATCTCTTGACTCTGTAGTTCAAAAGCACTTCCATAAGCAAAGTGACCATTTGGTTAAAACTCTTGATGAATCAGAAAAAGAAGACCTTATGGAAGTAAGTATGTTACATGATGAGGTTGTTGTCAAAGAAACTCATGGGAATGTTGAACCCCAGCAACTAGAACCCACCCAGCTCCCACCTCAACCAGAACCACCACCTCAGCCAGAACCACAAGATGAAGAGAATCAGATTCTGAGATTTAATGCAACAGCATCTGCTGAGCAGGTGAATGTTGCAGCACCTATTGCTGCAGCATCTGAGAAAATTCAAAGAAGAGAGCTGATTGGGTCCACATGCAAAATTGATGGTAAGAGGGTGAAACAGTACCGTGGAGCACATGTGGTAAGGGACAAAGATGCAGAATTACAAAACCTCTAGCATTAGGGGCTAGTCTGGCTGAGGACTCTTAAACCAAGCGCTACTGGGAGGCAGCCCAGGGTTTTTAATCTAATAAACCAGTGTTGTTGTTTGTTCTTGTGTTTGTTTTGCAGGAAAATAGTTCTGGCAATTGGAAGTTTGAGGGTGTGACTGCAAGTGATGCTGCAGCACTGCTTCTACTGCTGCAGCAACTGTTGTTGCTGATTCTGGTTTATGCTTTATGTTTTTAGTTTTCATTTCTGTCTCTGTTTTTAGTTGCGTGTTTCTGTTTCTAGTGTTTGAACAAACCTGTTGAGAGCCTTGCCTGTGTTAGCACTCAACAGTTGTGTTGTTAGTAGTTGCTTCTGTTTTTGCTGTTCTATAGCTTGCCCCTTTGTCTTTATGCAGTGAGGACACTGCACAGTTCTAGGTGTGGGGGGAGCTATACATAGGTCTTGTACTATGTTATTTGCAATCAAATTAGTGAATTAAAAAAAATTTGAAGTAGAGTTGAGCAAAAACTTAGTGATGATATGGTGAGAAATGAGTGATTACACCCCTGTTTGATGAGTGAACTATTCTGTTTATGCTCCTACACTTAAACTTGAACTTAGGTAGGAACTTAGTGAATTAAAGATGATCTGAAACTAGGCTAGCGTTGGTAGACCTAGGGAATTGCTAAATTTCTACTAAAAACTTAGGGCAGCATAAGAAACTAAGTTTGGGGGTTCTCTGAGATATATTAAGGCAAAGCATGAAGGAATGCAGTGCTGCAACAACTGTTGCTGCAGCAATGCTGGGTTATGTGCACATAGTTTAGGATGTCTGAATTAAGTCTGAATGAAGGTGCAAAGCACCAGTGTCTGTAAATAATTGTGTAATGTGCTGCAATTGCCTATTGTGCAAAAAAAAAAAAAAAAAAAAAAAAAAATCGCAAAAATGCAATTCAGAAGAGAAATGGAAATAAAGGCATTGCAGTGCAAAATCAAGTCAAAAGTCTGAACAAAGTACAATTCTGAGTCTGTAGTGCTGCAGCAACTGATGCTGCAGCAATGTTAATGTTAGGATTGAATAAGTGCACTGCCTTAAAAGTTCTGGATTGCTGCATCAAAGCCCTTAATCAAGCTCAACCCCCTTTCTGAGCATGAATTGTTAGTCTGTCCTTCTTTTTGAAAGAAAATTTAGCTTTCCCAAAAGAAAACCTCTCTATGTCTTAGCTAAGTGAAATCTTGAACCTTGCTCTGTTCTGAACTGAGTTAAGTGTCACACACGCACTTTTGAGCAGGAATAAGCTAGGGAACTCATTATTCAGAAGGGTTGCAATTGAGTGATAGTCTGAAAGTTGATGCTCAGCTTGATTCTTCTTTATGCTTCATATTTGAATTCATTCATTGGTTGTGATCGCTTATTAACAGTTGTGCTTGCCTGTGTCAAGTGTCATTGCTTGAGGACAAGCAACGGTTCAAGTTTGGGGGTGTGATAACCATCTTTTATGATGGTTATTACTTGCTTTCTAAGCTTGATTTTAGGAGATTTAATAAGCTTGTTGTGTCAATTATGATGTAATTATGTGTTTAGGTTAGAAATAATGGTGCAGAAATGAATTGGTTTGATGTGGGCATTTTGATGCCCTTAATGCATTTAATCATGTTTAGTGTCAGTGCCGCAGCAACAGGTGCGTGCGCAATAGTGGAAATGCGGAAGATGAGAGAGAAAGCTTCAAAGGAGTGCGGAAAACACGGAAATCAAGGCAAGGACAGGTGTCAGAGCTGTATGGCACGGAAAGATATGACCTAATGTGTGTTTCCCACAATTGCCCTTTAACCTAGGCAGCATTTTCCCAAAAAGGACATCATTTTAGGGTTGTGTGCAAGGAGACACTATATAAGGACGTCTCCCTTTCTTCATTAGCATGCTGGGCCGTCAGGGGAAGTTTAGAGATAGCTCCTCTTGCGTGCAAAAGCTCACCCTTCACTACCAAACACTTCCATTGCTGAGACTGTTGCTGCAGCATCACTGGAGCTACATTTTTCTCGGTGGATTCTACTTGGACGAGCTGGATCAGTCCTCCATTGTCATCCTTGGAGCTCTCCTACTGTTCTCTCTTCGTAGTATCATTTCTTACCTTGAAATTTGTAATATGACTTCTACTATTTTGTTTAAGTTATTTTCCATGTTTTGCAAGCTCAATATGAGCTAAATCCTCATAGTTGAGATGCTGGATCTGATGTAGCTAAATTACTAAGTGATTAATGAAGTATGTTCAATGTTATGCATTTTATCTTGTGTGTGAAAATATTTCCATTTTAGAGTAGGAATGGTCCGCCTCTTCTAAATAGCATTTATAAATTCAGAGATGGTTTGTAAATTTATCTCACAAGGTAATATGGGTAGTGAACATTAACGAGAGATCTTGATGTTCCTTGCTTAACCCTAGAGATAGGAGGGCATAACCCATAAGGTGAATACTGCCGGTGCCCAAGCAGCCTAGGAGGTACTTCTTTAGGGTTTAGAGATAAACTCTTGCAAGGAAACCTAGTGTGAAGTATTCGAGAGAATAACGTCTTATTGCTGCAGCACCTAAAGCTGTAGCATTGAACGTACCCTTAATCACATTTTAATGAAGCTACTGAAGTGAATGCATCTTGACTTGTTCTCATCACTGATTTCCATTACCCTTTTTCTTTTTACTACTGTTTATGTTGCCCAAAACTTGTGTGTCATTTACTTTCCTCACTAAATTGTTAATCAAATTAAACTCTCGTTATTTAGCATAATTCCTCGTGGGAACGATCTCACTTACTCTATATTACTTGTTGACAGTGTATACTTGCACTATCTACGTTTTCACGCAACAAATACCCAAAGGAAAAACATCAATTCCCCCTCCTCAATTCCCTGATTGGCTGCTGGAAGAAGAGCCAATTAAAAAGCAAGAGAAAAAGGGAGTTAGGGCAGAAAAGAAAAAGGTTGTGGCTAGTCCAACAAAGAAAGCAAAGGCTAGTCCAGCAAAGAAAACAAAGCCTAGCCCAGCCAAGAAAGTGCAAAAAGCTGTAGTAGAGGAGGAAAGCCTGGATTCTGATGACATTGAGAACATTAGTGAGGAAGATGAAGAAGAAACAATTGCAGTTATGAAAGAGATGGAAAAGCAAGATGATGAAGAATCATCAGGAGAGGAGGGTGAGTCTGAAGAAGAAACTGGGAGTGAGGAAGAGGAGCAAGCTGAAGAAATACAATGTGATCCAACCCCAAGTCCAAAGAAACCAAAAACCCCCTCTGCCAAACCAACCAATCCACCATCAACCCCCACCACCATCCCTGAACAAGCCAAACCAACACCTAAGAAATCACCTGCCAAGCAACTAACACCAAAGAAGCCTGAACCAAAACAACCAGCAGCAAAAGAAAAACCCACTGAGCAGCTCAAGAAAATTTACCAGTCATACATAAAGCCTAGAAGAGCCGCATGTTTTATATTTTGTATGCTTGAATGGGAAGTATGATTAGCTGCATGTTTTAAATTTCTTAGTAAGCAAAAGCTGATTCATATAGCCAAATATAAATAAGAATTTTTGAGTAAGGCAGCATTGTGTAAACAATGAAATGATGTTGTTGCTGCTTTTACACAAAATCCAAGCTTAGTGAAGAACCTAGTCAGCCAGGAATAATCTAAGGATAAAATCAAGTTTTGGATAACCAAAGGGTTAGTCAAGTTTTCATTAAAAATTGAGAGTTGTTTTAAAAGCTAAGTTTGGGGGAGCATCGGTTATGTTAAGGCTAGGAACAAAAGATGAAAAATTGGCCTTTGCAAAATGAAAAATAAAAATGAATGTGGTCTTGAAAAAAGTTGCAAAATATCTTAAATAAATTGCTGAGCTGTTCCAAAAAGCATAAAAAGAAAATGCAAATAAGGAGCTCAGTAATGAAGATAGCATCTAGTTTTAATCATAAAAATCTAGCGCTACAGCGTCTACGGACTTTGAAGCGCTACATCGTTTGATCACTAGACCAAAAGTTTATGCACTGACCAATAATCTGAAAAATGCCTAATTAAAGCCCTTTGCTGTGCTTTGAAGCCCCTCAGATCTTGTGTGAAATTGTTATTCCACTCTTCTTTTTGAAAACATTCTTTGCCTAACCCAAAAGAAATCCATTCTTCCCAAACCTTAGAGAAATTCTGAAATTAACTAGGGATTAAGTTGAGCTTTGATATCACACACTCACAACTGAGCAGTAATGATTCTATTTGAATTGTGGACCACTATGGTGTGTGAAAATGATAAGATTTAACTTTTGAATAAATCCTGTTTAATTTAAAAGCTGCAGCTAGTTATATAAGAACTTTATCTTGTTCAAGTGTCATTACTTGGGGACAAGCAATGGTTTAAGTTTGGGGGTGTGATAACCTTATTTTATATAGGTTATTTATGCTCCTAATACTTAAGTTAAGCTTATTTCTCAAGTAATTTTAGTACTTAAATATGTGAATATATGAATACTAGGATAAATATAGGTTATAAGTCAATTCCTTAAAACTTGGGCATAGTTAATGCCTTTGTGAATATTTTTGATGTTTTGCTTTAGCGCTGCAGCGTGTGCTATCAAGGAAACGCTACAGCGTTATATGACGGCTGACCATTGAGATATTTGTGTGGCCACTTGAGGACATGATGAGTCACCACCCTTATCTCTTCCTTTCAGCTGGAATTGTTGACTTTCAAGTGGATGCTAAATTACACTTGGCGCCTCCTAAATGGAACCCATGTGATAGTTGTTGTATTCCATCATTACCACTTTTTTTAAAAGTGCTTTAAGGATAATATCTAAGTCTAATAATCATCATGTAATATTATTATTTTATTAAGACTTAGATATTAATTAGATTAATTAAGATTGCTTCACCAAGGGGAAAGGTACGTAGACAAGTGTGGTAACTTAGAAGAAGAACTACACATATACGTAGTAGCTATTCTCCATTGATACACACTTTTGAGCTTTTATTTTTTAGCATAGTTTTCTAAGTTCTCATTCAAGGTTTTGCTCACGCCTCAACTTCATCTCTTGTATACTACTTGGGAACATTGGAGTGCATCTTTTGCAACCACTCTTCTCTTGTCTTCATACGGTAATACATACTCTCTAGTTGTATTATGTTGATGGAACTTGTGATGAGCTAACTTTGTTGTAGTTGGATTGTTCTTGATATGTAATGAACCTTGAGTAACTTTTGTATAATATTATGATGTTTGTGTTTTATTCCTTGTGTCATAATACTTTCAATCTTGGTTTGGGAATGATCAACTAAAACAAGGTAACTTTGTGGGTACAGACATGGTTCACAAAGAGAACTCAAGGAATGATATGAATGAAAACCCTTTAAAGACATTTAAAGGAAGCACTACTTAACTCTAGACATAGGGGAGTAGTAGTTCATAAGGCAAATGTGGTAGGAGCTTAATATACAGGGGTAAAACTTATTGAGAGCCTAGACATAGGAGTCTTGTAACATAGCCCTGACGAAAGTGACTGAAAGGCACGCCACCAAGGCGCTACAGCGTCTAAGGATTCTGAAGCGCTACAGCGCTTAACGCTACAGCGTCTAATATTATCTAACATTACTCTTGGGGACTTACATAACTATTGAGCTATCCAACTCACTTTTAATTACTGCAAACTTAATACTGTTTTATCACAACTTATAATGTTACAACTTTTTACCTCCACTTGTTACTTAATTCTTTTCACTAAGATTCTAATCACTTAAACTTCATAGATTAATTCCAATCCCTGTGGGAACGAACTTTACTTATCAATATATTACTTGTTGCGATTGTGTATACTTGCACATCACCTTTTCGCACAACACACGTACCTCTAATGAGTCCATCATCTTCAGTAGGCTCTTCACCTGCTAAAGCAAACACTTTTCCACTGGACCTCTCTTTCTTCGGCTTCGGACACTGAGTACTAATGTGCCCCTCTTCACCACAGTTGTAGCAGACCACTGCCTTGCGCTCACATTCGGCCACCACATGACCGTCCTTACCGCACTTGAAACACTTCTTTACGTCGCTTCTGCACATGACACTCTTGTGGCCAGGCTTGCCACACTTAAAACACACAATGCTAGCAGGGGCATCTCCCCCACTAGTTCTCTTGCCAGCATCAGCTCTCTGCTTACCCTTGCCTGGAGGGACCTCATACGGCTTACTACGGCCTTGAAACTTGCTCCTCTTATCATTCACAAACTTGTAGTGAGCATTACTATCCTCCTCAAAAATCCTGCAACTATCAATCAGGTCAGCAAAGACACGGATCTTCTCATATCTGATTGCCTTCTTGATCTCAGGCCTCAAACCATTCTCAAACTTGATACACTTGGAAAACTCAGCATTAGCTCCAGTGTAATGCGGGTAGAACTTTGCCAGCTCCACGAACTTAGCGGCATACTCCGATACGGACATACTCCCTTGTTTCAGCTCCAGAAACTCAATCTCCTTCTTCCATTGGAAATCTTCCGGATAATACTTACGGTTAAACTCTCTGCTGAACACTTCCCAGGTAATCTCTTCATTAGCAGCCTCCAACCTCTGCCTCGTCTCTAACCACCAATCATCAGCTTCCTCAGCTAGCATATGCGTACCATAGCGGACCTTCTGTGCCTGGGTACAATCCATCACTCGAAAAATCCTCTCCATTTCTTTCAGCCAAGCTAAAGCACCATCGGGATCATACTTGCCCTTGAACGTAGGCGGATTCTCTCTCTGAAAGGTAGCCAAACTCTGAGCCCAAGCATTCTCACCAGCATTCTGTTGATTCTGCACAGCTTGTGCCATAGCAGCTAGAGCAGCAGCAATTGCAGTGTCGTTCCTCCCAGCCATTTCAACTCACTTGCTACAAAAACAACCAACAGTTAGATATAATTGACAACACACCATTGTCAATTGACACTACGACTGGACAACTTGGCCGGACAGACCGAACTTTTGCTCTGATACCACTAATGTAACACCCCTTTTCTACCCGGTAATTATTTAATAAAATCAGAGTTACAAAAATTTTTCATACTTCAAAAAGAGATGTCACACATCATCGTTAAATAAAATGTCTCATACGATATAAATAACACCTGGTCAAAAATACATCACCACGCAGCGGAATATAATATAAGTTCTAAAACATCAAATAATAACGTCCTGAATGGACTCCAAACAATAAAACATAACAACCAAGTTCAGCGTTTATCCCCCCCCTTTGAGTGTTACACATCAAAGCAAGGACACCGACGACACCGACTCAGAATAGCGAATGTACCTAAGCCTTCACTCGCAATCACCTGCACGTTACCGCATGGGGGTAACATTCAAACAGAAGGGGTGAGATATCTCCAATATAATAGCATAAAATGATAGGAAATATGCTAGAATACGACAACTATGTCTACCACCTCACTACGCACACCAAATCGTAAACACACATCAATTATAATTATACATCAATTATAAACACCACAATCAGTCACCAAATGTCATGACGATGCATGAATGCAACACCACACCAACGGGCATATGCATGTGGTACCAAAATCACCAAAAGTCTTGCCCGTAAATAGGGGCATCACCAAAATTGAGAGCTTTCACACCAGGCTCACCAATTCACCAAAAATCGAGCTTTCACACCAGGCTCACCAGTTTTTATAAAAATTTGAGCTTTCACACCTAGCTCCAAGACCAAAGGTCTTCACCAAAATAATGCATATGCTGTATGCGACACCATGAATGCAGACAGACAATCACCAAATTAGTCACAATGTGACACACCAACGACAATCACCAAATATCACCAAAGTTGGGCTTTCACACCTAGCCACAACGACACCGAAACACCAAATTACCCGACACAACAGAACACCAAGACTTGGAACCTTCACACCTAGTTCCAACAACACCAAGGTTTGAGCCTTCACATGCCTAGCATCAAACCGCACCAAGGCACCTAGAGGACAACAATTTCCCAAAACAACACCAAGACACCAAGGAGACAACAATTTTCCAAAACAGCACCAATACACCAAGATGACAACAATTTTCTAAAACATTTGAGACACGAGGGTTTTTCACAACACCGAGGACAACGACAAATTTTCTTTTAAAACATCACCATTTAACGACTACACCAATGGTAAACAACTTTTCCAGAAAAATGGGCCACTTTGCCTCAAATTAGAATATTCAGTTAGGCCTCTGAATAAGCTTTCCAAAAAATTTTGAAACGTCTAAATCGGACTCCCGAGTCAAAAGATATGTCAAAAACAAAACCGGGAAAAAATTGAGCAACATTCTGAAAATGGCGCCCAGGCACAGGGCGCCTAGCAGGAAAACGCAACACAGCAAACTAGCGCCCAGGAGCAGAGCGCCCAGCAATAGGCAACAACACTGAACTTGGAGCCCAGGAGCAGGGCGCCTGGCAACCAACGCAACACAGATGACTTTGGCGCCCAGGAGCAGGGCGCCTAGCAACAGGCAGTAACACAACAGGCAACACTGCAGGACATGGCGCCCTTGGCGCCCAGACAACCCAGAGCAAAACGCAACACCAACAGGGCACACCCAGACACAGCACCCATGGCGCCCATGGAGCCCATGGCGCCCCCCTGCGCCAAGACAGCGCGCAACACACACAGGAATCAAGCGCCCATGGCGCCCCTGCGCCAAGATACAACAACACACACACACACTGGCACACGCACACACCCACCAGACACGGCGCCCATGGCGCCCCTCCTGCGCCAAGACAGCGCACGAAACAACACACACTGGAACACGGCGCCCACACCCAGGGCGCCAAAAACAGCAACATGACCGAACGCAACATGACTCGAACACGGCGCCCATGCACTGGGCGCCAAAAACAGCATCACCCAAACTCACCAAAATACCACATATGCAAATCATATCACCAATTTAACTCGTCAATTTTTAATCACCAATGTCAATCACCATTATTTGAGAATCACAACATCAAACGAGCATTTTATCGAACACCTAACATGCTATTAGTTATAACAACAACGAATCACCAATTTTAGGATCACAACAATCACCAACGAGCAAGTAATTTCAATCAACCTATATAAAATTCGACTAACACCAAACTACACATCAAAATCAAGCCCTAGGCATCATAGGATCTATCCCCACATAAACCCCATCTTAAAATCCCATTATAAGGAAGAACCCCACCCTTACCTTATAGTAGGAGAGCACCAATTCTCTTGATCGAGTCACCAACAGGACCTCAGCAACACAGCTCCTCTCCGCTCCCTTGGACTATGCGAACTCCTCTTCTTCTCCTCCCTTGGGATTCACGCCGTACCCTTCTCTCTTCTCCTCTCTCTATTTCGCAACTTTCTTTCTCTCTTTCTCAAGCCAATTCGCAAATGACATCTAACCCTAGCCTAGGCGCTTCTCCTATGCGCCTAGCTAGTGGGCTTGGATCACGGGCTTTCCTCCAGCTTAAGCCCGATCACTAACGCCATCACCTAAAATCCAATTACACACCTCTCAGTCCATCGTTAATATAATTACACCAACTAAAATAAATAAAATAAATAATTGAATACCTAAATATTTAATTAAATAATTTAATTAAATATTTGGGCGTTACATACCTCACATAAGGTAAATCCATTTTTAAAAATAACAAAATCGGATTTACCCCCACATAAGGTAAGTCCGCTTTTAAAAATAACACAATCGGATTTACCCCACACCAGATAAATCCGCTTTGTTATTTTTAAAAGCGGATCTACCCCCACCTTAAATAAATCCGCTTTTGATTTTTTAAAATTTTTAGTGGAAATCGGATTTACCTCAGATACATAAATCCGATTTCCAAAAAAAAATGAAATCAGGATATGTTCGGGTTTTTAAAATTTTGTGAAGGGCAATTACGTCTTTTCACAGAGTCCATGGGAGGGGTATAATTGAATATAATGGGGGTAAAAAAAAAACCCTTAAAAAATGGAGCGAGGTGGGTTGGGGTATCTTAACCCACCAAGCCTACTAAACCGTCTTGCCCAATCTGTTGTTGATTCTCTAGTCTCCATGCCAACCCACCATTTTTTAAAAATAACATTTTAAGAGATAGATGTATTTTTAATTACTTGATTTTTTTTTTGAGGTTTCAACAGATCAATCTGTCATTTTTAAATAACTTACGTGTTTTAGCATGTCAACCTTTAAGGAGTAGAGTGGGTCATAAAACAAACTCACTTCTTTATGTTTGAATCTACCTTGACCGTTTAGCACAGGTTAAAAGTGGAATAGATCAAAATAGGTTGACCCTCTTTGACATGAATCATAACACTCTTGAATGAACATTTTACTAGAGACTCACTCGTGTTTTAATCTCATGTTGTTATATTCTCCTTTTTTAAAAATACTTTAAACCATTTTCCCCTTTTATTTTTCTAAGGTCTCAATTTGAGTGGACTCTAATGGAGGATACTTTTCCCTTGACGCCTCCTCGTGAGATCATTAAAAAGAGTTAGGATGCTCTCCATTTCTGAAATGATAAATTACTTAAAATGATACATTTGATTCCATAACACACCATCAATTTTGTGTTTATCCCTCTTCAAATAAAGTTCTCTATTTTTGTTAATTTAAGATTTCCCTTTTTCCACTATCACCTTGTTACAAAGTTGGCGAGCTAATTGACATAAAAGAGTTGCAAAGTTGCAAGAAGGAGCTTCAGGGTTCAAATCCCGAAAACTAACATTCTCACACCTCACTAACATTTGCTTATAAAAAAAAGACCTTGTTGCCGTAACAATGGATATTTTTTCTTTATAAAATAAAAAAGGTCGCGTTATTGGTTTCGGTCAGTTCACACTTCACATCATAAAAATCATTTTAATTTTTTTTACTTGATTATTTTAAATTCTTACGGCAATAATCATCCACTCCACAAAAAAAAACAATCAAATATTGATTCGTGAAAGACTCAAGGGTAGAACCTGGGTTTAATACTAAAATTCTATTCCATTGGCAATTTGGCATGAATATAAAAAGAAAGAAAAAACAAAAAACTATACCCTACTTATATAAAAAGAAAAAAATGCAATTATTAGACCAGTGTGCATTTTCCATGGTGGCTGATTATCTAATTTGGCAACCCTGTCGCCTTGCTGACATCACATCTCTCTCCCGTCACACATTAAAAACTTTGAATAATTTTATGCAACCATGGACATTGTTAGGTAATAAGCAAAATGCCTCACCAATATTTACACCCCATACAAAGTTCAATGATCAATCAGCCCACATTCAAAAAATCTAGCACAATCAACCAACGGTTCAGATACTTCTGTAAGATCTAACGACCCAAAATCGTCATAACAAACATCACACAAACTCTATAAATACCACTTTCAATGCTCATAAAAGAGGTAATTAACTTAAAACACTAAACATTGATTCACTCAAATACTGACTTGAGCGTCGGAGTATTCTTGCAGGTACAACACCGTCATCTCAAGATCGAACATCGCCATCTCAAGATCAAACACCGCTGATCAATGACGATATCTACCAACAACTTCAGACTACTCATTAAGATCGAAAATACAGTACAGAACAGAGATTAATTTCAGCAACTAGAGATTGTATTATATACGGTGTTTATTTATCATTTTATTTAAGTAGACAAAAATAATACTTACCGACTAGAAGTTGAACTCATAACCGGATGATTAATGAACCCAAATATTTATCGGTTATAATTTGATGATCCTTCGTTCGTTCGTGGATAACACGAAGCTTCTTTTTTTTTTTTAGATAAGCACACGAAGCTTCTTATATAGCTATTAAAAACCATTAAATTTACCAAACCCCACTTATTCATTTTTTAGTATAAAGAGACTAAAGGCTAAAGGTACAATTGTCCAAATTCATCGTCCACAATTTTCTCACGGACAAATTCGTGTACGACAATATTTTTTTGGAGATATTAATCACTCACATTTTTAAAACAAGATATATTAGTCTCTATGTTGATGTTGATTAAGCAGGGGCGGACCTGGTAAAACCCATTAAAAAAAATTATTGGACTTACTGACTTATATAAATAGTCCAAATCTCTTAAAATTTTAATTTTAAACCCTTTGAAAATTTTAAAATACACTAATAGACCAAGTTTTGCATTCATTTGACACTGGACTTAAAAAATTTGACACCCCAACTCCGAAGTCTTGAGTCCACCGCTGTGATTAAGTATTACACACCTCATCTAATATCTCTTACGTGGCACGTTAATCGACGATAATATCTTATTTGATCCAAACTAACATTATACTCATGCCTACCCATGAGTGGTGACATACAGTTTAATCTGTTCGAATATTACCACGTGAAACATTGGTGGCCCCATATCCGTTATTTTGTATTAAAAACCCATTTATAGTATTTTTCCCTCGTCTCTCCATAACTAACATTGGTGCCGGGGTTGGCTGTGTGTGACTTGCAGTTTCTGAGTGACGACGGTGGTGGAAGAAAGGAGAAACAAGTGGCATTATAACTGTATGTCAGTGGAATATTACAGTGCAATTTACTACGGTGAGCTCG
The DNA here is from genome assembly GCA_039519185.1 of Astragalus membranaceus. Taxonomy (NCBI): domain Eukaryota; kingdom Viridiplantae; phylum Streptophyta; class Magnoliopsida; order Fabales; family Fabaceae; genus Astragalus; species Astragalus membranaceus. Next base: position 119,327,418 of record CM076846.1, read on the forward strand.
CTAACCCTCTTCAATGGCCACAACTTCGGAAAAAACGACGCCTTGTTGCTCCCCCCAAATTAACAACACCGCCGCAACTTCTTCTCCCGTTCCGCAACCAAAACAGCCCTCCGTTGCTACCTTCATTTCCGCCGTCCCTGATCCTCCTCCCAAAACCGCTTCTTCCAAAGGTTTTTTGTTTTTTCTTTCAATTTTTTTTTTGTTAAATTATATTTTTTTTATGCACAGGACTGTCATCGTTGAAAATAGATGATAAAAAGAAAGAGAAATAACTGGATTCGTTGGTTAGAATAAACTAGTTAGGCAGTTGTCATATCAAAATCAAATTAGTTTTTATTTTTGTGACGAATTTGACTATCTTTGTAAAACTAAAGTCACATGCACTCTTTGGGAGAGGGGAGAAGCACGGGCCGGCAAAGCCGGAAACTCGTGGCCAGTTAGGTTCTCCGGCGTAGATTAGTTACCGGCAAAATCGGTGGAAATTACGCACTAATGACATGGTAACAAAAAAAAAGTCAGATGCATGTTTTCTTATCCACTAACTCAATCTTTTTCCTTTTCGAATTTTCTTTGCTGTTTTTTTTATTGTATCAATTCTAAGCATTGCTTTTTTGTTCCATTCTTTATAAATTTGGTGGTGGGATATGTAGAAGTTTTTTTTACAAGGATATGTATAAGTTTCAACTTGTGATAGGGGAGAACTTAATCAAATCAATTTCCTTCTCTCCATTTAATTGCAGAAAGAAAGATTTAGGCAAGTTAGGGATTTTATTTTCTTTGATAACCAACCTGTTTTACTTCTTAATTTGAAGATCAAAGGGATAATTGGAAGTTTATGTAGTCCTTTCTATTTGTTTTCTTGGGGAGGAGGAACACTCATGTCCTTAAAGGTCTTTTTAGGGCCCGTTTGGGTCGACTTATTTGGGCTTATCCATTGGCATAAGCACTTGTCAGACAGTTTGAGAGAGCTTATGGAAACAACTTATGACATGTTCATAAGCTGTTTTCAGCTAATTTCCATAAGCTCCCTGGAATAGCTTATGAAAACAGCTTATGGATTGTAGACTTTAGATGCTCTGTGGTGTTGTCATGGATGATGCTTCAAGTTTGTTGCTATTATGGACTTTAAGGGGGGATTAGAAAGCATTGATGTGTATTGAGTCTTATGGCCCGGTTTTCTTGGTTTCTTTTGTTAATCTTGATCTTCTCTGCCTTTTTTAACTTCTATTTTCTCTTCAATGAAATTTTTTCTTCTATCAGAAGTAAAAGATAGAAAAAAAACCATTTCCTTTGACATAGGTAACACAGTGATGGCGAGAGCTCAAACCAGCCATCCTCTGGATCCACTTTCTGTTGCTGAAATATCAGTAGCTGTAGCAACTGTTCGAGCAGCGGGGAAGACACCCGAGGTACATTAAATATCCGCCTCCTATGGTGTAGATTTTGCTTGAGTTTACTAAATGGCAATGGCAAAACCATGTTAGTTGCTGCCTATCAGGCCATAACCTCTCTATATTGCTGTATTTGCATGCTGATGGAGATCTTTGATAATCTTATTAGGTGAGGGATAGCATGCGGTTCGTCGAAGTAAGCTTGGTAGAACCAGAAAAACAAGTTGTTGCATTAGCAGATGCGTATTTCTTCCCTCCTTTCCAACCATCACTGCTCCCTAGGACAAAAAAGGGACCTGTGATTCCAACAAAACTTCCTCCAAGGAAAGCAAGACTGGTTGTCTATAATAAAAAGTCAAATGAGACAAGCATATGGATCGTTGAGCTTACAGAAGTTCATGCAGCAACTCGCGGTGGACACCATAGGGGCAAAATGATTTCTTCTACAGTAGTTCCAGATATTCAGCCTCCAATGGTAAATATAACCATTCATTAATTAAAATGGCTTTAGAAACACTTCTATGGAGGGACTAGAGAATTGGAAGCACCGCCAATTAGATTGTTCTTGGTCAACTCCATGAAGTTGTTCGCACAATTATCTGCGCTTAATTGAATGATCTGATTATATTAGAAGTAATATTAGCTTTTTGTGACAAATAAACTAGGTAAATTCAAGAATGCTTACGGACTTGACTAATAAATTCACACGGAATTCCATGTATCAGAGGGGGAGAGAGTCATATGAGTGTTGACCCTAGAAATTTACTTCGTTATGTTGACATAGTGGTAGCATTTGGCTCATGGACAGAACAAAAGGGGACATCCTTTTCTGTTTTGTTCTATTTGGTTTCACCTTTTTTCGAAGAAAAAGTCACCACTTCTTTCACATTTTATCTTGTTTTGTTCCACTTTTAATATCCATCAAACACAGAACTAAACACACATGTTCAGTTCTGTCTTGTTCTCACTTGTATACCAAAGGATGCTTTTAGGCTTATTGATTTGAACCAAATAACCAATGATAGTTTAGTATTCAAATAAAGAAGTCCTCAATTCACAAAAGTGGGGTATTGTCAGCCCAAATAAACCTAAGTTCTAAAATTAAGTTATATTGAAACAAGAAAGAAACTGTTACCTTTTCCTGTTTTCCATACAATTGAGAAAATACTAAGGGAAGGACAATACTTAAGTGACTTGGTTCTTACCCTTTGACGGCTAGCTTTTAAGGAAGGGTTCCCCAAGTACTTGGGTGCTTATCATTAAGTCATAGGATTAAAAATTTCTAAATTGAAATTCAGAGTCCCAAATCGAAACCCTCATCATATTTGTCATCATTCTGTGTAACTAACCTATCCAAAATAGTTTCTGAAGCCAAATAAGTATGTAGTGAATTATTCTCAATTCTGAAGATTGTTGAACTACTGTGCTAACCTTCCAGTTCTCAATTTCCATTGTTTTCAAATGAGTTTTATTTGCATTTTTCACTCTTCTCATATAGGATGCTGTGGAGTATGCCGAATGTGAGGCTGTTATAAAGGATTTTCCTCCATTTCGAGAGGCAATGAAGAAAAGAGGAATTGAGGATATGGATCTTGTGATGGTGGATACCTGGTTAGTTACTACCTCAAGATGATTTGCTTGACATTTTATTACAATTTATTTAAGCCATGCCTTATTCTAGCTACTACTTGTGGTGTTGAAACTTATAGGTGTGCTGGATATCACAGTGGAGCTGATGCTCCCAGCCGCAGACTTGCTAAACCACTATTCTTTTGTAGGACAGAGAGTGACTGTCCTATGGAAAATGGCTATGCGCGTCCCGTTGAAGGAATACACATGCTTGTTGACATGCAAAATATGGTTGTCCTTGAGTTTGAAGACCGCAAACTTGTCCCCCTTCCCCCTGCTGATCCACTAAGAAATTTTACTTCTGGTGAAACCCGGGGAGGAGTTGACCGAAGTGATGTGAAACCCTTACAGATTATTCAGCCAGATGGTCCAAGTTTTCGTGTCAATGGGCACTTCATTCAATGGCAGAAGGTGGTTGGTTGTCGAATGTGTGTGTACTTTGTCTAAAACTATTTCATATAAACCATATTGAGAACCTCTGAAACTATTTGTCCATTTTGCAGTGGAACTTTCGTATTGGATTCACTCCTAGGGAGGGTTTGGTTATTTACTCAATAGCTTATGTTGATGGAAGTCGAGGTCGAAGGCCTGTAGCCCACAGATTGAGTTTTGTTGAGATGGTTGTCCCTTATGGAGATCCAAATGATCCTCACTATAGGAAAAATGCTTTTGATGCGGGGGAAGATGGCCTGGGTAAAAATGCTCATTCACTCAAGAAGGTCAAGGCATTTGCTTATTTTTCAACCATTCTTATCTTAATTTTGTCTTTTTTTTAATATCGATATTATTGAATTTGTGTTGCTCGATGCCGTTATTTCAGGGATGTGATTGTTTAGGCTATATCAAATACTTTGACGCACACTTCACAAATTTTTATGGAGGTGTTGAAACAATTGAGAATTGTGTTTGCTTGCATGAAGAAGACCATGGTATTTTATGGAAACATCAAGATTGGAGAACAGGTTTGGCTGAAGTCCGGCGGTCTAGAAGGCTGACAGTGTCTTTTATATGCACTGTGGCTAACTATGTATATGGATTTTACTGGCACTTTTACCAGGCAAGTCTATTATAATTGCATTTATCTGAGTCTGTTAAACTGTATTGGTAGAACCATCAAATTTTCTGAGGCCTAGTGATGTATACTTTCATTCTTTTAAATACATACAAGGTGATATTTCAGGTAGTTTGTGTATAGAGTATTCGAATGGATTCAAGGAGAGGCTTGTGCTATGTACCATAGATTAGAATCAAAATTTGATTGATAGCATTTCTTGTGTCATTATATTATACTGCAAAATGTGGAGACATATCCCATGTCAATATTTCCAACAAGTACATGGTTATTAAATTTATGCTTCTCTCATCCGATATTCCAAATTATTTTTGTAAACTTTTTTCCAGGCATTTAATTATGGCTTTCTGGGGGATTAAAATGTTTCAACGTCAATCATTAAGTTGGTTGTTTCTGTAATTCAGTATTTGTGCTTTCCTCCTTGCAGGATGGAAAAATAGAAGCTGAGGTCAAGCTCACAGGAATTCTCAGCTTAGGTGCATTACAACAAGGTGAAACTCGAAAATATGGCACAACTATTGCACCTGGATTATATGCCCCTGTCCACCAACACTTTTTTGTTGCTCGTATGGACATGGCAGTTGATTGCAAGTCCGGTGAAGCATTTAATCAGGTTAGCATTCCATTTTATTTTCAAGGGGGGAAGCTCTTCAATGCTAAGGCAAATTTTTTATTTATAATCATAATATTGGAATGTAATACAATTTGGTTTCTTGCATTTTATAGCAAGGCGATAAGCAGTCAAGAGTGAATAGCCTTTTAAGATTAAGTAGTTTGTTCCCCATCTCTTTTAACTAATTATTACCATGATCTTTGACTTTGCCACCATGGCTGTACGATGGTTTTTCATGACTCAGTAGTTCAATCTATGGTTCCTTTTCTATATAAATGTCTTTACTCTTTATATTCCATCACTATTTCCTAGAATTTGGGTTGGGCCTAACTCAACCCTACAAAACCGGTATGTAAGGTGAGGGATGCCCTTTCATTATATACTCTTTTGAGACCTTATCTCTAGTCGATGTGGGACTTAGATTTCTCTCAATACTATTCTATAATTCATTGCCATTATGATAGACAATGGCCAAGTATAAACCGGCTTCCTCCCTCTGTCTACCTAGGTTGTTGAGGTGAATGTCAAAGTCGAAGAGCCAGGAAAGAATAATATTCACAACAATGCATTTTATGCCGAAGAAAAACTGCTTAAATCAGAATTGGAAGCAATGCGTGATTGTGACCCTTTATCTGCTCGTCATTGGATTGTAAGTTTGCTTTTTCTTCCCATTTTTATCTCCCCCCCTCTCCCCATAAAAAAGAAAAGGAAAGAAACATGTGAAATATAGGGGGGAAACATTTTTTGAATGTGCTCGAGTGAATTAGCACCCTGCATAATGCTTAATTTATTCTTTGAAAATCATGAACATGTATTGCCTCTAGAATGTGTGTATATTATGTAGTTCATCTTCTCTTTCTTGTACATTCTTGATTCTCCATTTTTAAATTTTCCAAGTGCATATTTCCTACAGCCATATTCACCTTGTATCTTTAGTTGCTTTTAGATGTTGGGACGATTACTTGTTTGAAGAAGCTCTAGCTTATACCTAGAGTTGCTCAAGTACATCTTCTATTTTAGGTTAGGAACACACGGATTGGGAACCGAACTGGGCATCCAACTGGTTACAAGCTTGTACCTGGTTCAAATTGTTTACCTTTAGCTGGCTCAGAGGCCAAGTTTTTGAGAAGGGCAGCTTTCTTGAAGCACAATCTTTGGGTTACTCCTTATGCACGTGATGAAATGCATCCTGGAGGAGAGTTCCCCAATCAAAACCCCCGCATTGGAGAGGGTTTGGCTACCTGGGTCAAGCAAAATCGACCACTGGAAGAAGCTGATATTGTTCTTTGGTTAGTTCACTCATTCCTTTTGAAAGACAATATCGATGATAATATATTTGCATGGATTATACACTTTATTTGTGCATGCCGCTCCTTCATTACACTTTTCCTTGGCATAGATGAATATGCAGTGGAGCTTATCTCAAGAAGCTGAGGTGGTTGGTTTCTGATTTCAGTCATTCCTTCAGTAGTAGTACTAGCAATAGCTGTTGTTGTTAATTATATTATTATTATTATTATTATTATTATTATTATTATTATTATTATTATTGTTGTTGTTGAGATGTGGTGTAAATAGTAGATTTATTTATATGTGTATTCGGCCCAGGCCCGTTAGGTTTTCATATAGTATAGTCTATTTAAACTCATTAGTGCTTGTATTCTTTACACAACAACATATATAGTTAATAAGACGGAACTACAGCTACTCTGTAGTCGCAGACGTAGGCAAACATTGGCCGAACTGCGTGACCAATATCGTCTCTCTATTCTTCGTCTCTATTTAACATGGTATCAAAAGCCTATGATCACTGGGCTTGAAAACCTAGCCGTCGCGCCGTCACGCTATTGAACCCTAGCTGTCCCGTTGATTGTTCATCCTCAACGACCCTAGGTGCTACGAAAGTCATACAGTCCCTTTCATCCGTACGGCGTCACTGTTCATTCCGTACGACGCCACTATTCATTCCGTACAGAAATCACTATTCATCCGTACGGCACACTGTTTATCCGTACGCAGTGTGCTGTCCGTCCGTACGGCGTACCGTTCATCCGTACGGTGGTCCTGTTTGTCGGTACGGCGTTACTGTTCATTCCGTACCACGCATTTCTACTGCTCCTCTCTGATTGTGGTTAGCCTTCCTATTATTGTCAAAAATGAGTTCAACTTCAGAAAATGACAAAAAACAAATCTGAATCGATAGGTAAGAGTCTCGTGTCTTATGTTTTCTCCGGCAATCCCTCTATAACAACGGAGAAACTCAATGGTGATAATTATTTGAATTGGTCTGCCTCTGTCAAAATGTGGTTTATGGGACAAAGACTTTTAGATCACCTCACCAAGAATTCTACAGAGATTGGTAAGGATTTGCGTGAAGATTGGGAACATGCAGATTGTCAATTGGTCTCTCTTTTGTGGCAATCCATTGAACCCTCGTTGCTGGTCCATTATCGTTCATACACCACTTGTTATGATATTTGGCAGAAGGCTAAGAATGTTTATTCTAATGATATCCAGCGTCTCTATGGTGTTATTCATAATTTAGCCACCCTTCAGATGACAGAAGATAACATCATGACATATGCTAATAAAGCTCAGTCAGCAGCAAATGAGTTCAAGCTCCTTGTGACCGACAATGACCCGAAGAAGATGCTTGAAAAATTAGATAATGTGTGTATGATCTATGTTCTTCATGGTCTCCATCAAAAGTATGAATCAGTACGGAGCAACATTCTTTCTGCATCAGACATTCCCTCAACAGAGGATCTTATCAGGCGTCTCATACGTCTTCCTGGATTGGAAGGAACTGGAGGGAATGGATCTCAGACTAACATAGAATCTTCTGCTCTTGTTTCTAATTTTGCAGGTCGTGGGGGACGCGGTCGTGGTCGTGGGGGTGGTCGAGGAGGTCGTGTCGGAGGACGTCCTCAGTGCACTTATTGTAAGAAACTTGGTCATACTGAAGACAAGTGTTATTCCCTTCATGGCTTTCCAGAGAAACCAGTAAATGTGACTCAGGTTAATGATTCTGAACAGAGAAGCACTAAACAAAATGTTCTTTCTGATGAGGAGTATAAGGCATTCCTGCAGTATAAGACTTCCCAGGCTTCATCATCAGCAACAGTTGCTCATTCTGGTAATTCTACAGTCTGTTTCTCTCAATCATCACCTGTTGACTCCTGGATTATGGACACTGGAGCTTCTGATTGCGTGGCTGGTAATCCATCTCTTTTATCCAACATATCCCAACCTAACACCCCACATTATATTACCGTCGCCGACGGATCAAAAGTTAAAGCTAGTGGCATTGGTAAAGCCACTCCTCTTCCATCCTTACCCCTTGACAATGTTCTACTTGTTCCCAATTGCCCATTTAATTTAATTTCAGTTAGTCGTCTGACTCGAAGCCTAAAATGTTCTGTAACTTTTGATGATGATTATTTTGTTATACAGGACCGGAGTACGAAGCGGACGATTGGTACAGGATATGAGTCACATGGACTTTACTACCTCCAGCCCATCCATCCTTCATCTACAATTGCCTCCACTTCTACTACAGAGTCCCCCAGTCTTCTTCATCGTCGGTTAGGTCATCCGAGTCTCAAGAAGTTCAAAGTTATGGTTCCTCATTTGTCTCATCTGCAGTCATTAGATTGTGAGTCTTGTCAGCTTGGGAAACATGTTCGCTCCTCCTTCCCTAGCAGTACTCAGTCTCAAGCTCGTTCTCCTTTTGATGTTCTTCACTCAGATGTATGGGGACCGAGTCGAGTCACTTCAGTTGTAGGACATAGATATTTTGTCACTTTTATTGATGAATTTTCTAGATGTACGTGGATCTACCTACTTAAGGATAGATCTGAACTTCTTGGTGTTTTTCAAAATTTCTTTAAGGAAATCAAAAATCAATTTGGTTGTTCTATTCGCACTTTACGCAGTGATAATGCGAAAGAATATTTTTCTACATCATTTAATTCTTTTATGGTTGAAAATGGCGTCATACATCAATCATCTTGTCCCCATACCCCACAACAAAATGGGATTGCTGAACGTAAGAACCGTCATATAATTGAAACAGCACGCACCTTACTTATTCATGCTAATGTTCCTTTGAAGTTCTGGGGGGATGCTGTCCTCACTGCAGGGCACTTGATTAATAGAATGCCATCCTCTGCTATTCAGAATAGAGTTCCTCATTCCATATTGTTTCCCGATGAGCCCTTGTTCCGTATCTCTCCTCGAGTCTTCGGATCCACTTGTTTTATTCATGATCTTACTCTGGGACTTGATAAATTGTCTGCTCGTGCAGTTAAGTGTGTCTTCCTTGGCTATTCAAGAGTTCAAAAAGGATATCGATGCTACTGTCCCTCCACACATCGCTTCTACATGTCTGCTGATGTTACCTTCTTTGAGGATGCTCCCTTCTTTGCATCTCCCATTGAGTCTGAGTCTGTCTCTCAAGTATTACCTATTCCTAACATTGTCCCGGTAGTTCCTCTCCCACCCATCATTGACCAGATAGATCACCCCTCTCCTACGGAAATTCCTAGTCCTTCTAGTCCCGCCCCCTTGCAAACTTATCAACGCCGTGCTCATCTCCTTCCTGTCGACCCACCTCCTACCGAAGATCCTAGTGACTCATCTCCTGCCCCGGTTCCCTCTTCTACTCCGGATCCACCTCCCGAGTCAGAAGACCCTCCTATTGCAGTGCGTAAAGGTACACGTTCCACCCGTAACCCTCATCCTATTTATAATTTCCTCAGCTATCACCGCTTATCACCTTCGCATTATACATTTGTCTCTGCTATTTCTTCCATCACCATTCCTAAGTCCACGCAGGAAGCTCTTTCTCATTCAGGTTGGAGACAAGCTATGATTGATGAGATGACAGCCTTAGACTCTAACCAGACATGGACTCTTGTGCCGCCTCCTCCTGGTAAATCTATTGTTGGGTGTCGTTGGGTATATACTGTCAAAGTTGGTCCAGACGGGAGTATTGATCGTTTGAAAGCACGCCTCGTTGCTAAGGGCTATACTCAGGTTTTTGGCCTTGATTACAGTGATATTTTCTCACCGGTGGCTAAAATGGCTTCTGTTCGTCTATTCCTTTCTATGGCTGCAATGCGACATTGGCCATTGTATCAACTAGACATCAAGAATGCGTTTCTCCATGGAGATCTAGAAGAAGAAGTTTATCTGGAGCAACCACCTGGTTTTGTTGCTCAGGGGGAGTGTCGTGGGTATGTTTGTCGACTTCACAAAGCCTTGTATGGTCTTAAACAATCCCCTCGAGCATGGTTTGGGAGATTCAGTAGTGTTGTTCAAGAGTATGGCATGATTCGGAGTGAAGCTGACCACTCTGTCTTTTATAAGTTCTCTTCTCACAAATGTATTTATCTGGTTGTCTATGTCGATGATATTGTCATTACAGGTAATGATCATGATGGGATTGCAGGACTTAAACAACATCTAGTCCACCACTTTCAAGTCAAAGATCTTGGAAAGTTACGTTACTTTCTTGGCATTGAGGTAGCTCATTCTAAGGCAGGGATTGCTATTTCCCAGAGAAAGTATGCTTTGGATATTTTAGAAGAAACCAAAATGCTGGATTGCAAGCCAATTGACTCTCCTATGGATCCTAATGTCAAGATCCTACCAGATCAGGGGGAGCCATTTTCAGATCCAGGAAGGTATAGGAGGCTAGTTGGAAAGTTAAATTACTTGACCATGACGAGGCCAGATATTTCATATGCTGTTAGTGTGGTGAGTCAATTCTTAAATTCTCCTTGTGACAGTCATTGGGATGCCGTTGTTAGAATCCTGAGGTATATCAAGGGAGCTCCTGGAAAAGGTCTTGTTTACACGGATAGAGGTGATTCAAATATTGTCGCTTACACAGATGCTGATTGGGCTGGTTGCCCCTTTGATAGAAGGTCCACATCTGGGTATTGTGTTCTTATTGGTGGAAATCTAATTTCATGGAAAAGTAAAAAGCAAAATGTTGTTGCCAGATCCAGTGCTGAGGCTGAATATCGGGCTATGGCGCTTACCACTCAGGAGCTCACGTGGCTGAAACATCTTCTCCAAGAGTTGCGTTTTTGTAAAATAGGCACTATGAGTCTCATCTGTGATAATCAAGCAGCCCTACATATTGCGTCCAATCCAGTCTTTCATGAGCGAACCAAACACATTGAAGTTGATTGTCACTTTGTTCGTGAGAAGATTGTGTCCGGCGACATTGCTACTTCATTTGTTGGTTCTAATGATCAATTGGCAGACATCTTCACAAAAGCTCTTCGAGGACCAAGGATAACTTACATATGTGACAAACTGGATGCCTACAATCTATACGCTCCAGCTTGAGGGGGAGTGTTGAGATGTGGTGTAAATAGTAGATTTATTTATATGTGTATTCGGCCCAGGCCCGTTAGGTTTTCATATAGTATAGTCTATTTAAACTCATTAGTGCTTGTATTCTTTACACAACAACATATACAGTTAATAAGACGGAACTACAGCTACTCTGTAGTCGCAGACGTAGGCAAACATTGGCCGAACTGCGTGACCAATATCGTCTCTCTATTCTTCGTCTCTATTTAACAATTATTATTATTATTATTATTGTTGTTGTTGTTTGCACATAATATCTTATTTGTTGAAAATTTTACAGGTACGTATTTGGGGTGACACACATTCCTCGATTGGAAGACTGGCCTGTTATGCCTGTGGAGCGCATTGGTTTTATGCTTATGGTATTCCATTCACCATTATAGCTTATAAATTTTTGCCACTCTTCCTTTCCAAAATTCAAATTTGATTAATATTGATACACTTTGCACTCAAATATTCAAGAATGTGTGCTCTCACAAAACAACTAGAATTGAATCTTGTCTTCAGATTTGTTAAACCCTGTTACATTAGAAAATTAGTCACTAGTGTTCAGTAATACCTTTGGAACAAAGTTGTTTAATTGGAAACAGAATTGATACTAACTTTGCATACGTACACAATTTATGATGCAGCCACATGGGTTTTTCAACAGCTCGCCAGCTATAGATGTTCCGCCAAGCCCAGGTGATTTGGATGACAAGGAGAATGTCATGGCTGTCAAGCCTAGTCAGAATGGGCTGATTGCCAAGCTCTGAAAGTACCAAAAGCAGAGATATTCAAGCTCAATTAGCCTCTTCATGTGCCTGTGTTTATCAATTAGCCTATTGTGTAAATTTGAATGTATAATGTGTATAGAATTTAATGCAAATATGCACTTTTGTTATCCTCCGGTTCTCATAAAACAATACACCAATATCTGAAAATCAATGATAGACAAAATGATCAATAAAGACCACACATACTGACTAGGTTCGAATCCAGGAGTTGACGTTTCCATGTCACTGAAATTGTCAATGCAACTAGATGTGGGGGACTGAAAATCAATGATATACCCACAATGCATCTCCATCATTAGTTAGATATTTATGATGACTCAAAGGTCAACCAATTAACGAACATGTAAGATTATGCTCTCTTCGTTCCATTTCGTTTGACGTTTAACCTTAAAGTATTAAAATGACAACAAATTTAACCTTAAGTTATCAAAATGAATTAAATAAGATAAAAACATTTAAAATTCACCTATATTTCAATCCAACCTAAGTGGGCTAAAATTTACTTATATTTCATACATGAGGGAGTAATTTTTGTGGTTTTGGTGGAAGGAGTATTTTTTTTTGACAAGAAGTGGAAGGAGTATCTTAATACTAGCATTTTAAAACAAATCAGATAGTTTAGTTATACTATATTCACCTATATTTTAAATAATACTACATTGTGAAGATAAGATGTGTTATGGTAATATGTCTTATTGATATTTGCACCCCTCATTTAGGGCCCATTAACGATTTGGCCCATTAACAAGCCCAACCAAATCAACGGCTCAGATGTCTCCTCAAGATCGGTTGGCTCAGAATAAACAACACAAACACATTCAAACTCTATAAATACCCCATTCAATGCTCATTAATGGTAAGCACTTTTTCTAACAGAACACTCATTCACTCAAATACTGACTTGAGCGTCGGAGTATCATTGCAGGTACAACATCGCCCCTCAAGATCGAACATCTCAAGATCGGACATCTCAAGATCGAACATCTCAAGGTCGAACCTCTCCAGATCGAACAAAAGCTTCTTCTCAAGGCCTGAAGACAGAGACAAAATCAAGGATAAAATATCTACTAACTGCGTAATACCGATCTCTAAGATCGGAAGCACAGTACAGAACATTGGCGACCACAGTGGGAGAAATCAATACCCTATTTTTCTCACCATCTCCTTGAACTTATTAAATGGCACCAACGCGTCGTTCATTACCGACTGATCTCATGGCCGAACCTGAGCTCGGCCCTCAGCAAACCCCTGAAGGCCACGTCCAGGAACTCACGAATTCGTCGCAAACGCGAAACCGATATCCCAACACGGGACCATCCCGAGCACATTCGGGCGCAGATGAAACGAGGCTACCATCTCCTCCTCAATTACTTCCGGCCTTGACAGACGCGGTTCAACAGCTCGTTCAGCTATTGGCTCGGCAAGAAGCCGTAAATGAAGAAAGAAGCAACCGTTTCGCTAACCTCGAATCCGAAGTAGCGAGACTACAAGGTCGAAACGTTCTGGACCAGCAATCATCCGGGCAGGGCTCCCTGGAGGAACGTCGCCCAACTCGAAGAAGACTTTTTCATCGATCACCCCCTCGGAGAAAGCTCAATCATCGTTCCCCCGCACGCCGTCAACGAGGAAATGGTTCCCGTTCTCCTCCGGCTCGACAACATAATGGTCTCGACGATCTTCACCCTTCCCCATGCCATCACCAAGGGAATGATTCTCGTTCTCCATCAGCTCGACAATATGACGATCTTGATGATCCACATTCTCCTCCACGCCGCCACCGAGGGAATGGTTCCCGTTCTCCTCTGGCTCGCCATTTCGACGATCTTGAAGGCTCGACCTCGTCAAGGAGACGATCAAGAAGCTGTGACGACATTCGAAACAATCAAACACGACGATACGGACATCCTGAACCTCATCGCAGACACCAACCACTGTCACGGGCGAATCAACCTGGGCGAAAAGGTCCTTTCACAAAATCGATCGACAACTTCCGGGTCCCGCGGTATCTCGAAAAACCACCTGGAGGACTGAAGACTTACGACGGGACGGGCGACCCCGACAGGCATCTAGACCAATTTGACACAACCATGCAGTATCGAAACGTACCCATGGAAATGAAATGCCGAATATTCCCTTTAACCCTGGACAAAATGGCTTCCGAATGGTTTCGGACGTTAAGATCGAATACCATTTCCTCATGGGACCAGTTAGCGAAACACTTCTCGGTGCACTTTGCCCATTCCAAGAGCAAACCCAAAAACAAAAATGTTTTAGCATCTATTGTCCAAAGGATAAATGAGCCCCTGAGAGAATATATAGAGCGATTCAACATCGAAGCTCTTCAGGTTCGTCAGTTAGACGACGCTTTCCGAATTTTCTTCATGGCCCAAGGCCTGCTCCCTGGAAGCTCGTTCCGAAAGCACATCAACACCTGGGAACCTAACACCCTTCAAGAATTCCTCGAGCTATCCCAGTGCTTTATTAACGAAGAAGAAAATTCCAAAGTTGACAAAACATCGTCGCATACAGAACCGTCGAAACGCCACATCGAGATCGACCCTCGTAAAAATTCGTGGAACATCGGTAAGAAAAATCGCCACCAGGTATATACCGAACTCAACGTCTCCAACGGCCAGTTACTAGGGGAATGTTGGAACGTCGAATTCAGGGACGTCAAGCCTCCCAGGTCCTTACCTATCCGGCCTGGGCAGAAGGCCAACAAATACTGCCGATACCACAGAAGCAATGGCCATGACACAAACCATTGCAACGCCCTAAAGGATGACATTGAAGATTTAATAAAACGGGGAAAACTATCATCTTATGTCAAAAGGGAGGGAGAACGATCTGACAACATCGAAAGAGAAAGAAATGAAAATCCTAGGGCAAAAGGAAAAGAAGTGATCGACCCAGACCACGAAGAACTGGATAATAAACGTTCGATTATCATGATGATAAATGGAGGATTCGATCATGAAGGATCAGGAAAATCAATGAAAAGAAAATGGAAGGAATTGTTATGCGTGGCTTCAACGTCAACAACCCCGACCAAGACCAATCGACCTCCATTATCTTTTAGCGACAACGACCTTATTGACGGAAAGACTAACAAACACGTACCTCTCTTAATATCGACGATCATAGCCAATAAGGAGGTACGTAGGATCTTGGTCGATCAGGGGAGCTCATCAAACATCCTCTTTATCGATCTTCTGAACAAGATGGGGATCGACAAAGAGGAACTGACCCCTTATAGAGGAACGGCTCTGTCCGGCTTCAACGGATCTCGAACGAAACCCCTTGGGCATCTGGAGCTAATGGTTACTTACGGAACCGAACCAATGGTTCGAACCGTCAAGACCAAATTCCTCGTCTTACCTTGTGAATCCATATACAACGGTATTATAGGAAGACCGACCCTCGGCAGGTGTTAAGACTTTTGGAAAGTGTACCAATTGTCGTTGCAAGTTATAAAATACGGTAAGTAACCGGTCGATTCCACAGGGATTGCGCGTTGACAACAATAGCAAAATTGTAAATTCTTAGATTGTAAAGGTTTGGTAATTTGAGTAATCAGTAACAGTACAAACGTGAATTAATAATACGAGAAAAAACGACTAGGGATCGAATCCTCTCACCTCGCCTATCACATGAACCTTAGCCAATTCAAGTTAATTATGCAATTTCTAGATTCAATTCACTAATTAAGGTCAAGGGCAATTCCTTGCCTCAAGACCCCTATTACCCTAAGAGTGACCCTAATTCCTTAGGTGAGACATGCCAAAGGGTAATGCATTATGATTGAGACGAATTCACCTAAGCCATCACATATCCCTATGCTGATTACTACCAATATGTAATTGAAAAGCATTAAGAACATAGGTATTTAGACAAAGTAAATCGAATAACAACTGAATTGACTAGAACAATGGTTCACATGATAGGGTTGGGAGATTCATCTCTCCCTAATCTAAGCAAATTAGTTACAATCCATCCTAAGAGTAAAAACCAACATAAAATAGAAAACAAACATAAAGGAAGACATTAGAACCTTCAATCCCTTGTTCCCAAGTGGTGAGAAGGCCCCAAAATCGCACCCTCCAGCTGCTCCAAAATGTGGCTCAGATCCCCAGACGAAGTCCCTTGAAAAATTGCTGAAACTGCTTTAAAAACCCTAATTCTCACGCACCATCGCGACGCGGCCCGTGCCCGTCGCGTCGCGACATAAGACAGAAGCATCTGGCATCGCAAAACTGCTCCAGGTCGCGTCGCGAACCCTCCTGGTCGCGACGCGAAATAAGACAGAAAGTCCTGGCTTGCAAAATTTCTCCTGGTCGCGTCGCGAACCCTCCTGGTCGCGACGCGATATTTGTAACACCCTAAAATATTTAATTAATTTATTTAATTAAGTATTTGGGGATTTAAATTAATTTATTTGATATAATGTAATTAATTAGAATTTTATTAATTTTTGGTGGTATTAGGAGGGAGTGGAGGCGCCACTTGCATGACTTGGGCTTGAGTGGAAGGCCCAAGCCCATGATCCACAAGTATGCGAAGTGGAGTAGTGTTTGGGGGTTAGGGTTGTTGGCTTATTGTTGCGAAATTTCAAGAGAGAGCAAGAGAGAAAGAGAAGAGCGTGAGAAAGAGAGAGAGCAAGGAGGCGGCCAAGAGGAGAAGGAGAAGAGGATTCGAAGATCAAGAGGGAGGGATCTCCGTTGTTGCTGTGGCTCTGTAGGTGACTTCTCCTAGGGCATCGAATTCTTCTTCTTGAAAAGGTTAGGGGAGCTCTATCATTCTATCTAATAAATTATATGATGGGTCCTAGATCTAGGGTTTATACTAGTACCATGTGTTCTTGATGTTCTTTAATGTTCTTGAATGTTTTTGGGTTGCCCATGATGATGATCTTCATATATACATATATGTATGCCATATGCGAATTGATTTAGTGTTTAAACCTTGAGATAATACGAATTATGTATGTGTTTTGATGGTGTTGGTATTTGTGAGTTCATGGAATTATGAATTGGTATGTTGGAGAGCTTGATGTTTCGCATTTTGGGTGTGGGTGTGCAAGGGCGCCTAGGGCGCCAAAGTGATGATGATTTTAGTGCTCCAAAAGAATTTTGTTGATTGATTAAATTAAGTGTTATTTTGAGTGTTGAAAATTTTAAGATTTTGATGAGCTAAATTGCTAAAAATCAGTTTTTAGTGTTTTGGAAAATTGCTGGAAAAATGGTGATTTTTGGTTTTTAGTGTTGAAGAATTGTTGAAGAAAATCTGGGTTGTGTTGCTGCTGTTTCTGGGCGCCAGGCGCCCTGTGCTGGGCGCCAAGGGCGCTGTGCTTGGTGCCTGTGCGTGTTGCTGGGCGCTGAGTGCCAGCGCTGGGCGCTGAGCGCCCAAGCGTGTGTGTGTGTTGCGCCAAGGCGCTGGGCGCCAGGCGCTGGGCGCTGAGCGCCCGTGTGTGTTGCTGCGTGTTGCGCCAAGGCGCTGGGCGCTGAGCGCCCGTGTGTGTTGCGTGTGTGCGTTGTGTTGCGCGCCTGGGCGCTGGGCGCCAGTGCGCGTGTTGCCTGGTTGCCTGGGCGCCTAAGGCGCCTATTTTTCAGAATGTTGCTTGATGTTTCCCAAACTTATTTTTAACATAACTTTTGACTCAGACGTCCGTTTTGAACGATTCGAAAAGTGTCGTGAAGCTTTTTACGTTGTCTATCTATGGGTCCAATTTTTAAAATGAAAAATTGTTATTTTCTGATTGTTTGTGGGCGCCCAAGTGGCCGTCCCCGGTGATCGTCCCAGTGACATTGAAAAATGATATGGAGCTCTTTAAAAATCCCTTTTTGGTGTATAAACAACAGTTTTAACGTGGTAGTGTCAAAAATGATGATTTTGACGAGGATGCCCTTGGTGGCTAGTCAAATGACTGTTTTGCCCCTAGTGGCCAAAGTTGATGATAATGATGTGTAAATGACGAGGATGCCCTTGGTGGCTAGTCAAATGACGTTTTTGCCCTCAGTGGCTATGATTTGAGTTGATTGATATTTATGTGTAAGTGACGATGAAAACCCAGTGACGTTTGAGGCCCGAAGGGCTAAGTGATGTTAAGGTCTAAATGGCCAGTGACGTTGTGTGCTGATTGTGAATTTGACAGGTGCTGTGCTCTTGCGAGCAAAAACCGGTAAGTGACGGGTCACATAGTTGACTATGAATTGAGTAATTGTGTGTTTGTGTGTTGTGAGTGGTGCATGTCATAGTGTCTCATGCCCATATGCATAAACCCAGTGACGTTTTGGGGCCTGAGTGGCTAAGTGACGATGAGGCCTTAAGGGCTAAGCGACGTTTTGTGAAAAGGTACCTTCATGCATATACCCGCGAGTGGGTTGCATTTCATAAGCCTACCTGACATGAGATGAGTTATTGTAAGTGATGTGAATGATGACTGTGATGTGGATATTTGGTGTTTTTGGATGCCGATTGTTCTAGTGCGTAGCCTATGATTAGTACTTATCATATTTTCTATTATATGGATTGAAATGATGCTCACCCTTTCCTGTTTGAATGTTACCCCCGTGTTGGTAACGTGCAGGTGATTCCCAGTGAATGCCTTAGCTTCACTTCTTGAGTCGAGTCGTCATGCTCTGATACGTAGCACTCAGGGGGGAAACGAACTCGACATTTTTATTAATGATTTTTCTGGTTGTTATGTCCATGTGGACTCTTCTGTTATGTTTTATTGTTTTCCGCTGCGTAGTTGGTTTTGTTATGTTGAGTTTTATAAGCGACGTCAAATTGAGGCTTGAGATTCTTTATTTGTGATGTGCTACGTGAACGCATGATTACTGAGTTGAACTGTTTTTTTTTTAAAATTGATAAGCGACGTTTTATTGAAGTATGTGTAACATTCCCTATGACGAAATTTTTAAACTCTGATTTTTATAAACAAAGTGACGGGTAGAAAGGGGTGTTACATTAGTGGTATCAGAGCAGTTCGGTCTGTCCGGCCAAGGTTGTCCTGTCATAGTGTCTTATGACAATAGATTAGTTCTGAATCTTTGGTTTATGCTGCAGTGATAGTTCATAATGGCTGGAAGGAACGACGCTGCTCTTGCTGCTGCATTGCAGGCTATGGCTCAGGCTGTGCAGGGTCAGCAGAATGCTGGAGATAATGCTGGTTTTCGGAGTCTGACTACCTTCCAGAGAGAGAATCCGCCCACCTTTAAGGGCAAATATGATCCAGATGGTGCTATGGCTTGGTTGAAGGAGATCGAGAGGATTTTCAGGGTGATGGACTGTACTGTCGAACAGAAGGTCCGTTTTGGTACCCACATGTTAGCCGAGGAGGCCGACGACTGGTGGTTGGCTACTAGGCAGAGGTTAGAGGCTGTGCAGGAAGAGATTACTTGGGAGGTTTTCAGCAGGGAATTTCTGAGAAAATATTTTCCTGAAGACGTCAGAGGGAAGAAAGAGATAGAGTTTTTAGAGCTGAAGCAGGGTGGTATGTCTGTGACTGCCTATGCGGCAAAATTTGTGGAACTAGCAAAATTTTATCCACACTACAGTGAGGCTACAGCTGAATTTTCTAAATGCATCAAATTTGAGAATGGGTTGAGGCCTGATATTAAAAAGGCCATTGGTTATCAGAAGATTCGTGTGTTCGCAGATCTGGTTGACAGTTGCAGAATCTTTGAGGAGGACAGTACTGCTCATTACAAAGCTACTTCTGAGAAAAAGGGCAAGTTTCAGAGTCGAAGCAAGCCGTACGAGGTTCCTGCGGGTAAGGGTTATCAGAGGGCTGCTGGAGGTAAGGGTTCTAGTGGGGGAGATGCCCCTGCTAGCATTGTCTGTTATAAGTGTGGCAAGCCTGGCCACAAGAGTACTACATGCAGGTCTGATGAAAGGAATTGCTACCGTTGTGGTAAAAAGGGTCATATGGCAGCCGAGTGTAAGGTCAAGGATGTGGTGTGTTTCAACTGTGGTGAGTCTGGGCATATCAGTACAAAGTGTACAAAGCCGAAAAAGGAAAGGTCTACTGGGAAGGTATTTGCATTGGCAGGAGAGGAGCCTGATGATGATGATGGTCTGATTAGAGGTACGTGTTTTATTAATGGTACTTCTCTGAAATCTCTTATTGATACTGGTGCTACCCATTGTTTTATATCTGTTGATTGCTGTAAACGATTGGGTCTTGTTTTATCTGCTATGTGTGGGGATATGGTTGTCGATACTCCTGCGAAGGGGTCGGTGATTACGTCCCAGGTGTGTTCTCAGTGTCCCGTGTCGATCTTCGGCAGGGACTTTATTGTGAATTTTGTCTGCTTGCCATTGAGAGGTCTGGATGTAATCTTAGGCATGGACTGGTTAGAGAATAATCACGTTCATATCAACTGTCGTAGCAAGTCGGTTAGTTTCGGTGAAGAAAGTTCTGTTTTGGTATCTGCTGGTCAGTTGAAGAAGTTGAAGAAAGAAGGAGTTCAGTTATTTGCGTTGATGGCTTCGTTGTCTGCTGAGAGTCAGGCTGTTATTGAAGAACTGAAAATAGTACGCGAGTTTCCTGAAGTTTTTCCTGATGAAATTCCGGGTGTGCCACCGGAAAGAGAAGTTGAGTTTTCGATTGATCTTGTACCTGGTACGAGGCCTGTGTCTATGGCACCGTACAGAATGTCGGCGTCGGAGTTGTCTGAGTTGAAGACGCAACTTGAAGAATTGCTTGAGAAGAAGTTTGTAAGACCGAGTGTATCACCGTGGGGAGCTCCGGTATTGTTAGTGAAGAAGAAAGATGGGAGCATGAGGTTATGTGTGGACTATCGTCAGTTGAATAAGGTAACTATCAAGAATAAGTATCCGCTTCCGAGGATCGACGATCTGATGGATCAGTTAGTGGGTGCCCGTGTTTTCAGCAAAATTGATTTGAGGTCCGGATATCATCAGATTAAAGTAAAGGATGAGGATGTTCAGAAAACGGCATTCAGGACAAGGTATGGGCATTATGAATATTCAGTGATGCCGTTCGGTGTGACCAATGCTCCTGGTGTATTTATGGAATATATGAACCGTATTTTCCATAATTACCTAGATCGGTTTGTGGTAATCTTCATAGATGACATTCTAGTTTATTCTAAGTCAGAGGAAGAGCATGCTGAGCACCTGAAGTCAGTGTTGGAAGTTTTAAAAGAGAAAAAGTTGTACGCTAAGTTATCGAAGTGTGAGTTCTGGCTGAAAGAGGTGAGTTTCCTTGGGCACGTGATTTCTGGTAATGGTATTGCGGTTGATCCGGCAAAAGTAGAGGCAGTGTTGGAGTGGGAGTCTCCGAAGTCCGTAACGGAGATTAGAAGCTTTTTGGGTTTGGCTGGGTACTACAGGAGGTTCATCGAGGGTTTTTCCAAGTTGGCCCTTCCGTTGACTCAGTTGACTTGCAAGGGTAAAATTTTTGTTTGGGATGCTCGGTGTGAGGAAAGTTTTATGGAACTGAAAAAGAGATTGACGACGTCGCCTGTTTTGACGTTGCCTAATCCAGAGGAACCATTCGTTGTATATTGTGACGCTTCGAAGATGGGTCTTGGAGGTGTGTTGATGCAAGATGGGAAAGTCGTTGCGTATGCGTCGAGGCAGTTGCGGGTTCATGAGAAAAATTACCCTACGCATGATTTGGAATTGGCTGCTGTGGTATTTGTGCTTAAGATTTGGAGGCACTACCTCTATGGTTCGAGGTTCGAAGTGTTCAGTGATCATAAGAGTCTAAAGTATCTGTTCGACCAGAAGGAGTTGAATATGAGACAGCGTCGGTGGTTGGAGCTCTTGAAGGATTATGACTTTGGTTTGAATTATCATCCCGGCAAAGCTAATGTCGTGGCTGATGCTTTAAGCAGAAAGTCTTTGCATATGTCGGCAATGATGGTGAAAGAATTAGAGCTGATCGAGGAATTCAGGGATTTGAGTTTGGTTTGTAAAATGACACCTCGCAGTGTCAAGCTGGGGATGTTAAAGATCGATAATGATTTTCTGGGCAGCATCAGGGAAGCTCAGAAGACAGATGTCAAGTTAGTGGATTTAATTAATGGGGTCGGTCAGTCTGAAGATGAAGAATTCAAATTAGATTCCAGTGGTGTGTTGAGGTTCCGGGGTAGGATCTGTGTTCCGAACGATGAAGAGATGAGAAAGGCAATTTTAGAGGAGGGTCACCGTAGCAAGTTGAGTATCCATCCTGGAGCGACGAAAATGTATCAGGATCTGAAAAAGATGTTTTGGTGGTATGGTATGAAGAGAGATGTGGCACAGTTTGTGTATGCCTGTTTGACCTGTCAGAAATCTAAGGTTGAGCACCAGAAGCCTGCAGGGTTAATGCAACCGTTGGAAGTTCCAGAGTGGAAATGGGATAGCATTGCGATGGATTTTGTGACGGGATTGCCGAATACAGCTAAGGGTCATGACACTATTTGGGTGGTCGTTGATAGGTTGACGAAGTCTGCCCACTTTATTCCTATTAATATCACTTATCCGGTGTCGAGGTTAGCAGAGGTCTATGTCAAAGAAATTGTGAAGCTGCACGGTGTTCCGAAGAGTATTGTGTCAGATAGGGATCCGAGGTTCACCTCTGAGTTTTGGACGAGTTTGCAGAAGGAATTGGGTTCAAAGTTAAAAATGAGTTCGGCGTATCATCCTCAGACGGATGGTCAGTCGGAAAGGACAATTCAGTCATTAGAGGATTTGTTGAGGGCGTGTGTATTGGAACATCGGGGTTCATGGGATTCCTACCTTGCGTTGATTGAGTTTACCTATAACAACAGTTACCATTCCAGTATTGGGATGGCACCGTTTGAAGCATTGTATGGTCGAAAGTGTAGAACGCCATTGTGTTGGTATGAGTCGGGAGAGAGTGTAGTGTTGGGACCGGAGATTGTCCGGGAGACTACAGAGAAGATCAAGATGATCCGTGAAAAGATGAAGGCTTCGCAGAGTCGTCAGAAGAGCTATCATGACAAGCGGAGGAAGGAATTAGAATTTCAGGAGGGTGAGCATGTGTTCTTGAGAGTTTCTCCTATTACCGGTGTTGGTCGAGCGTTGAAATCGAAGAAGCTCACTCCTCGATTTGTTGGTCCTTATCAGATTTCTGAAAGAATCGGGAATGTGGCCTATAGAGTGGCTTTACCGCCCAATCTTTCGAACTTGCACGACGTGTTTCACGTGTCGCAACTTCGGAAGTATGTTTCGGATCCATCTCATGTGATCCATATGGATGATGTGGAGGTGCGGGATAATCTCACTGTGGAGACGATGCCCGTACGGATTGAGGACCGTGAAGTGAAAGCGCTTAGAGGCAAGGAGATTGCATTAGTGAAAGTGGTCTGGTTGGGAGCTGCCGGCGAGAGTATGACTTGGGAGCTAGAGAGCAAGATGCGAGAATCCTACCCAGAGTTGTTTGATCAGGTAAATTTCGAGGACGAAATATTCTAAGTGGGGGAGAGTTGTAACACCCTAAAATATTTAATTAATTTATTTAATTAAGTATTTGGGGATTTAAATTAATTTATTTGATATAATGTAATTAATTAGAATTTTATTAATTTTTGGTGGTATTAGGAGGGAGTGGAGGCGCCACTTGCATGACTTGGGCTTGAGTGGAAGGCCCAAGCCCATGATCCACAAGTATGCGAAGTGGAGTAGTGTTTGGGGGTTAGGGTTGTTGGCTTATTGTTGCGAAATTTCAAGAGAGAGCAAGAGAGAAAGAGAAGAGCGTGAGAAAGAGAGAGAGCAAGGAGGCGGCCAAGAGGAGAAGGAGAAGAGGATTCGAAGATCAAGAGGGAGGGATCTCCGTTGTTGCTGTGGCTCTGTAGGTGACTTCTCCTAGGGCATCGAATTCTTCTTCTTGAAAAGGTTAGGGGAGCTCTATCATTCTATCTAATAAATTATATGATGGGTCCTAGATCTAGGGTTTATACTAGTACCATGTGTTCTTGATGTTCTTTAATGTTCTTGAATGTTTTTGGGTTGCCCATGATGATGATCTTCATATATACATATATGTATGCCATATGCGAATTGATTTAGTGTTTAAACCTTGAGATAATACGAATTATGTATGTGTTTTGATGGTGTTGGTATTTGTGAGTTCATGGAATTATGAATTGGTATGTTGGAGAGCTTGATGTTTCGCATTTTGGGTGTGGGTGTGCAAGGGCGCCTAGGGCGCCAAAGTGATGATGATTTTAGTGCTCCAAAAGAATTTTGTTGATTGATTAAATTAAGTGTTATTTTGAGTGTTGAAAATTTTAAGATTTTGATGAGCTAAATTGCTAAAAATCAGTTTTTAGTGTTTTGGAAAATTGCTGGAAAAATGGTGATTTTTGGTTTTTAGTGTTGAAGAATTGTTGAAGAAAATTTGGGTTGTGTTGCTGCTGTTTCTGGGCGCCAGGCGCCCTGTGCTGGGCGCCAAGGGCGCTGTGCTTGGTGCCTGTGCGTGTTGCTGGGCGCTGAGTGCCAGCGCTGGGCGCTGAGCGCCCAAGCGTGTGTGTGTGTGTTGCGCCAAGGCGCTGGGCGCCAGGCGCTGGGCGCTGAGCGCCCGTGTGTGTTGCTGCGTGTTGCGCCAAGGCGCTGGGCGCTGAGCGCCCGTGTGTGTTGCGTGTGTGCGTTGTGTTGCGCGCCTGGGCGCTGGGCGCCAGTGCGCGTGTTGCCTGGTTGCCTGGGCGCCTAAGGCGCCTATTTTTCAGAATGTTGCTTGATGTTTCCCAAACTTATTTTTAACATAACTTTTGACTCAGACGTCCGTTTTGAACGATTCGAAAAGTGTCGTGAAGCTTTTTACGTTGTCTATCTATGGGTCCAATTTTTAAAATGAAAAATTGTTATTTTCTGATTGTTTGTGGGCGCCCAAGTGGCCGTCCCCGGTGATCGTCCCAGTGACATTGAAAAATGATATGGAGCTCTTTAAAAATCCCTTTTTGGTGTATAAACAACAGTTTTAACGTGGTAGTGTCAAAAATGATGATTTTGACGAGGATGCCCTTGGTGGCTAGTCAAATGACTGTTTTGCCCCTAGTGGCCAAAGTTGATAATAATGATGTGTAAATGACGAGGATGCCCTTGGTGGCTAGTCAAATGACGTTTTTGCCCTCAGTGGCTATGATTTGAGTTGATTGATATTTATGTGTAAGTGACGATGAAAACCCAGTGACGTTTGAGGCCCGAAGGGCTAAGTGATGTTAAGGTCTAAATGGCCAGTGACGTTGTGTGCTGATTGTGAATTTGACAGGTGCTGTGCTCTTGCGAGCAAAAACCGGTAAGTGACGGGTCACATAGTTGACTATGAATTGAGTAATTGTGTGTTTGTGTGTTGTGAGTGGTGCATGTCATAGTGTCTCATGCCCATATGCATAAACCCAGTGACGTTTTGGGGCCTGAGTGGCTAAGTGACGATGAGGCCTTAAGGGCTAAGCGACGTTTTGTGAAAAGGTACCTTCATGCATATACCCGCGAGTGGGTTGCATTTCATAAGCCTACCTGACATGAGATGAGTTATTGTAAGTGATGTGAATGATGACTGTGATGTGGATATTTGGTGTTTTTGGATGCCGATTGTTCTAGTGCGTAGCCTATGATTAGTACTTATCATATTTTCTATTATATGGATTGAAATGATGCTCACCCTTTCCTGTTTGAATGTTACCCCCGTGTTGGTAACGTGCAGGTGATTCCCAGTGAATGCCTTAGCTTCACTTCTTGAGTCGAGTCGTCATGCTCTGATACGTAGCACTCAGGGGGGGAAACGAACTCGATATTTTTATTAATGATTTTTCTGGTTGTTATGTCCATGTGGACTCTTCTGTTATGTTTTATTGTTTTCCGCTGCGTAGTTGGTTTTGTTATGTTGAGTTTTATAAGCGACGTCAAATTGAGGCTTGAGATTCTTTATTTGTGATGTGCTACGTGAACGCATGATTACTGAGTTGAACTGTTTTTTTTTTTAAAATTGATAAGCGACGTTTTATTGAAGTATGTGTAACATTCCCTATGACGAAATTTTTAAACTCTGATTTTTATAAACAAAGTGACGGGTAGAAAGGGGTGTTACAATATTGAACAGAAATCAAATCCCTCCATTTTGCTGCATTTCCGGGCAAGTGTCTGGTTCGCCGAATGATGCCACAACCAATTTAGAGGTCTTCAAGTCCCATTTAGCTCCAAAAATGAAGGAATTACTTACAAATGAACTTCCTACTACAATTATCTAAAACTAGGCTAAATCCCCAGATAATGACTGTGATACAATGAAAAACCTGCACAATTGGTCCAAAAAATACATAACTTACATCATATGATTGAGAGTCAATAGCAGGCTCGGGGCGGTTACATCCACCACACACTTAAAGATGAAGTTCCACTCTCTCTGCAACAGAGTTATCACTCGGAACTCTGACTTAGAGTCGGCCTCCAGGTGTTTTTTCCTATGGACGAAGAACGAACGAAAGGCTTCGGAGCATGAAGGGGTCCCCCCTTCGGAAGAACTGTCGACTCCCAAACTGCCAAAAATTAGATCGACTGAAGTTAACACCGCCACTAACATAGAATCCGGCTGCGATCCGAAAGTCGAAAATCGGAAAGACGTCGACGAGCTAACCAAAGAGCTCAAACAAAAAATCAAAAGACCAGAACCTGATGGAAAGTTCTTCGAAATACAGCTCGGTTCAGACCCCTCCCAAAATATCAAAATAGGGATCGACCTTCTAGAAAAAATCAAAATCGATTTAACCCAATGTCTTAAAGATTTCAAAGACATCTTCGCTTGGTCGACCGAAGACATGCCTGGGATCCCACCAGAGGTTGCTTGCCATCGACTCGCGATAAACCTAGAATCAAAATGGATCGCCCAAAGAAAGCGGGCTCAAAGCAAAGAGAAAGCCTTTGCTGCCGCCTTAGCAGTAGACGACCTCATCAGAGCCAACTTTATCTCCGAGGTTAAATACACAACTTGGTTATCAAACCCAGTCATGGTAAAGAAATCTAACGGAAAATGGCGTATGTGTGTGGACTACACCGATCTCAATAAAGCTTGCCCAAAAGATGCTTTTTCGTTCCCCAGCATCGATCGTTTGGTCGACAACGCTTCCGGTTTCCGGTTATTATCCTTCATGGATGCATACTCCGGATACAACCAGATCGCCATGTTTCCCCCAGATCAAGCAAAAACCGCCTTCATCACTGACCGAGGAAACTTCGCGTACCGAGTCATGCCATTTGGGTTAAAAAACGTTGGAGCAACTTATCAAAGAATGATGAACAAAGTGTTCCAAAATCAGATCGGTAAAAGCGTAGAAGTCTACCTCGACGATATGATCGCCAAGAGCAGAAGTGATGTCGACCATATAAGCGATCTAAGAGCGATTTTTTATGAGGTACGAAAGAATAGAATGAGATTAAACCCAGAGAAATGCACATTCGGAGTTCGAGCAGGGAAATTCTTGGGTTTCTTCTTAACAGAAAGAGGAATCGAGGCGAACCCGGATAAATGTCGATCCGTCACAGAAATGCGAACTCCGACGTCCAAGAGGGAAGTGCAAAAACTTAACGGAATGATAGCTGCTCTATCTCGTTTTATATCGAATGCAGCATTCAAATCTCTTCCACTTTTTAAAATCCTCAAAAAAGAAGAAAGAGATTTCGAATGGACGCCTGAGAAAGACGAAGCTTTGAAACAACTAAAAAAATCTCTCTCCGAGCCTCCAATTTTAACTCGACCAAATGAAGGGGAAACCCTATACCTATATCTGGCGGTCTCGGAAGAAGCTTTAGCTGCCGTTCTGGTGCGCGAGCTCGAAACCGCGCAAAGCCCAATCTACTTCGCAAGCAAGGCTCTGCACGGAGCTGAGAGTCGTTATCAGAAAATCGAGAAAATCGCCCTAGCTCTCATTGTCGCAGCTCGACGCTTTCGAGGCTATTTTGTCGCCCACCAGGTAGTCGTCCGAACTAACTACCCCATCAGGCAGATACTCCATAGACCCGATCTGGCTGGAAGAATGATCAAATGGGCTGTGGAACTCTCAGAGTTCGGGATTAAATATGAAGCTCGAACAGCACTTAAAGCACAAGTTTTGGTGGACTTCATCGCCGAGATGACGCCTGCTAACATCGAAACTGACATATGGATCCTATATGTCGATGGGTCCTCTAATCCAAAAGGGAGTGGCGGTGGGATCATGCTAGAAAGCCCGACAGGGGTCATCATCGAAGTTTCCCTTTCATTCGGTTTTCCCACCTCGAACAACCAAGCAGAGTACGAGGCTTGCATCGCCGGACTTCGCCTGGCAATTGACCTCCAATCCAACAAATAAAACTTCATACCGACTCTCTCTTGGTGGTCTCCCAAATCGGAAGTAAATACGAGACCAAAGAACCAATCCTGCAAAAATACCTACTTCAGGTACGGTCGCTAATGGCTAAATTTGAAGCAAGCGAGATAGTTCACGTCCCAAGAGCGGAAAATCAACGAGCTGATATCCTCGCCAAACTCGCAAGCACAAAAACCCCTGGGAACCAGAGGACAACCATCCAAGAAACACTACACAAACCCAGTGTGTCTCTCGAGCCTCTGTTTAACCCGACCATCTGTATGCTCGAAGAAACGGACAGCTGGATCACCCCAATTGTAGAATACATCGTCGCAGGAACAGAACCCCTAGACAGTAACGACGCCAAATACATCAGGAGAAGAGCCTCGGCTTTTTCAGTCATCAACGGAACGCTTTACAAAAGAAGCCTCTCTTCCCCGCTAATAAAATGCATCGAGGGAGAGGAAGCAGCCTATGTATTGACAGAAATTCATGAGGGAATCTGCGGCCAGCACGTGAGAGCCCGATCTTTAGCACGAAAAACTCTTCGAGCTGGTTACTACTGGCCGAGCATGATTGGCGATGCTAGTGATCATGTGAAGAAGTGCAAGAAATGCCAAATCCACGCCAATGTCCACATAGCTCCCCCCACAGACCTCACAAGTTTATCCTCCACATGGCCCTTCGCATGGTGGGGAATGGACTTACTCGGACCTTTCGCAAAGGCGCCAGGAAAAGTCAAATTCTTGATCGTCGCCGTAGACTACTTCAGCAAATGGATAGAAGCGGAACCCTTGGCGACCATCACTGCAAAAAACTGCATAAAATTCTTCAAAAAAAGCATTATGAGCAGGTTCGGGATCCCCGAGGTAGTAGTGACGGACAACGGAACTCAATTCACAGACACAGGATTTCGAAAACTAATGCTCGAACTGAAAATTAAACACCATTTCACTTCAGTAGAGTACCCTCAAACCAACGGTCAAGCAGAGGCTGCAAACAAAGTAATACTGAACGGGCTGAAACGACGTTTGGACAATGCTAAAGAAAATTGGGTAGAAGAATTGCCTTACGTCCTCTGGGGATACCGGACGACCCCCAAAGCTCCACTGGAGAAACACCTTTTAGGCTCTCCTACGGCAGCGAGGCGGTCATCCCCGTCGAGATTGGAGAATTTAGTTGGAGAACGGCAAATCCCAAAACACAAAGCAATAATGATCAAGCCTTAAGAGAAGAACTCGACCTCATCGATGAAGTCCGAGGTCGGGCCTCGCTCCGAGAAGCAATCATCAAACAAAGGGTTGCAATCAGATACAACACCAAAGTCGTTCACAGAGATTTCGATCCAGGCGATCTGGTACTCAGAAGAGCTGACGTAGGTCAGAAAAACGCCTCCCAAGGAAAGCTCGCCCCAAACTGGGAAGGCCCCTACCGAATTTTATCTAAAACCGGTACGAGAGCCTTTAAATTGGAGACCCTCCAAGGAAGAAAGATTAAGAGGACTTGGAACGCAACAAAACTGAAAAGTTATTATCCTTAGAAAGAAATCATGTACTCCGATCTTATGTAAACTCGAAACAAGTTATTAATTAAAAAAAAAGAACTTGACCTTTCTTTCAAACACTTTCAAAGCTTCTCAAGGTTCTCAACAAGTCTCCACACATTCTTGATTTTCATCAAACAGAATGTAGAGACCAAATTCCCTCCACCGGGAATCAACTGGGACCGAGCTTAGATGATCTCCCCAAGCGACCACCCAAGGTCGCAAACTCTTTGAGAAACAGTTAAATCCGAGCCGAGTCTTGGCAAACTATCTCAAAGAGACTGGGTCTTCAAGGATCGAAACATCCTAAGAACGACCATCGGCCACAACTGCCGATACCCCTATAGGGTGAGTCAAATCTGGGCTGAGTCCTAGTAAACTGTCCTATAGGCTCGAACCCGGTAAATCGAGTTCCTCATTTACCGACGTTCTTACATCATACGCGACGTGCAGAATTGAAAAAGCACTCGTTAAAGCTCGGAAACTGTCCTATAGACTCGAACCCGGTAAATCGAGTTCCTCATTTACCGACGTTCTTACATCATACGCCACGTGCAGAATTGAAAAAGCACTCGTTATATAAAGCTCGGAAACGACATACATGACATGCGGAATTCAAAAGCATTCATTAAAGCTCGTAAAAAGAGCTTCGAAAAATAAAGGTCTGATAGACATATTTCAAAAAGGATTACAAATATCCCCAGTCTAAACCGAAAAAGTTCCGGATCTATACAAAACCTACATGGATAAAAGCATACACCAGGAACTTCTGCAAAAAGAAACGCCATTGAACATCAAGCAGTGGAAGTCGGAAAAATCACAGTTTTCTTTTCCGTCCGAGCATCGATCTTAACGATCCTACCCCCTTCAACCTCATGATCGGCATCGATAATCGAGCGATCCAAATTGATGGAAGGATTGACCAAAGCAATTTGCTCCTGGGCACACTCAAAACCCTCCCTATACAGCTCAATTGCAGAATTTGCGGCTTCACGAGCTTCCTTCCTAGCTTCATTTGCAATCTTCGTAGCCTCCTTAGCATTTTTTCTGCTCTGCTGAAGGGCTGCTTGAAGCTCCGCAATTCGAGCCTCAGCATCGCTGCTTGTTCCGACCCCTGCCTCGGACGCTTTTTTCAGATCGTCTTCCGAGACGACGATTCGAAGCTCCAAATTTTTTATCTTCTGATTAGCCTCGGCCACTTGCCCCTCCAAACCTCTTTCCTTTTCTTCCAGCTCCTTTACACGAGTTTCCGCGAACTCCGCCCGGTGTATAACCTCCCCCTGGTTTTCCTTCAAAGTTTCAAGTTCTTGTTTAGTTCGAGCGAGCTCTTTCGACTTCGAAGACACATCCTCCACAAGCTTCACTCTTTTAGACTTCTCAAGCTCCAACAAATCTGCAAACACGAGAATAAGAAAAATCAGGTTGGGGGAAAAGATCATGAAAACAAAAATCAACCAGGAAAACACCTACCCTTGGCCCGTTTTTCATATTTCTCTTTCTCGATCTTATGAACCTCGGCCAAGTTCGCCAATAATTTAACAGACGCCCCGACAGGATCCTCCCGCCATTGGGCATAGTTTTATTCCAAGAATCCCTCCTCTAAAGGTACGGCCTTGTTTTTATGCTTCGGTCTCCTTGAGGTTTTACTCCTTTTATCCGGCCTTTGCTCGCCACTTGCGTCGTCGGTACGCACCCTCTTCGCCGAGGCCCCTGCACCAATATCGGGAGCAGCTGGGGGAGGAGAACTGGAAACAAGATCGACCCGAGCCTCATAGGCAAGGTCCTCTTGGGTAACAGTGTTGATCGAGGAAGCAGCAGTAACCGTCCCAACGACAGTCTCAATCTGGGGAGACGTCGGAAGCGGAGCACCCACTTCCTCAACATCGTCATATATATCGACGCTCCTCATCGCCAGCTCCTTCATTGCGGCAAGCTTCTTTGGGGCCATGGTATCTGGAAAAGAAACAAAAATGGGTCATACAAACTACAGTCAAAAATATGCAAAATTCGAAACAAGAAAAACGAACTACCTAAGACAAATTGCACTCGTCTTCGCTTCCCAGCCTGAACTATCTTAGCCGCAGGGATACCCCGATACTTATGTTTTGAAAACGGAATGTTCTCAGAAATAAACATCAGGATCCTCTTGGTAAGAAGATCGGCAGCGTTCAGTCGATCCTGACCAACAGAAAAAGAATTGGTGGATCGTTCAAAATGGGCCTGACTCCAACCGATGGGAAACTTGGTGGACACCAAAGTCCGACCATCCTCGGAAAACTTTCCCACTCTCTCGATCGCTTCATCGGTCATCGGCTCGACCCAGTAATATAACTCCTTCCAATTCCCCTTCAATGAGTCCGCATAAGCTTTGAAAATCTTGGCCCCTCGCCTCGAGCGAAGACTAACATGCTCGCGACCGGACTTATTTTCACTACTGTTCCGGTTAATCTCAAACAAATGGAAGAAGAGCAACGGCGAGACCGGTCTCTCCAGGTGAAGGCACATTAGTTCGTAGGCTCGAACAAAAGCCCACGCGTTTGGATGCAACTGAGAAGGCGCAACATCCAAAGTCGCCAAAACCGTCTGCTCGAACCAGGTGAAAGGAGGCCGGATATTCATCTCATTTATCAGCATATGGTACAAAGTGAACTTGAGCTCTCCAGGCCACAAAGCCACGTGCTCTCCTTTCTTCATTCCCTCAACTCTCCAAATTCGCTTCGAGCGACCGGAAGCTTTCCTCCCGACCATCTCCAAATTAAAACCGTGCTGGTACAATGATTCGATCTCCAAGATATTCCTGGAAACCCAATCATATTGAGAGACCTCTCGCACCGGTACATCAAGGTCCCCACAACCAGTACCCGAGTACCCATCCAGAGAAGCAGCAGAAGCTCGGCTGGAACCTGGTTGACTCGAAGGACGAGATTCAACTTGTTTTCCAACATTTCCTCCGTCGGACTCATCGGCAGGCTCGGAACTCAACACAAGATCAACCTCGGAGCCTGTCCCGAGATCGACCTCAGAATCCTCTGATTCCTCCACTTGGATTTCCTCATCAGACTCAGAAGTGATGGCCATCACATCCACCAAGCAATCTTCCTCCACATCTTCAGGAGTATCATCGTTTGGCTCATTAGCATCGGTCGCAGGAGAGGAACTTTCACTCTCAAAATTATCTTCCGCCTTATCACTCATAGGGGCGGAAGCAGAATGCTCTTGCACGTCCGGGGCGGCGACTTCAAGAGGGTCGGTACGAACTTCAGGGACTTCACCACCAGAAGCCATCACGTTCGTAAACTCTTTCCGGTACTGAGTAACGTCTCTCCGAGTTTGTTTCGTCCTCGCCAGAGCGAATCTACAGGAATGGGGGACGAAATGTCAGGGTTAAAGATCGAAAATGGGTTCACGAGCAAGTCGGAACCCGACCTGACGACCCCCATTCTGAGATCAAAGAGGACTGGGGGAGGTCCAGGCACAAACGAAAAGAAAAGTAAAAACAAATCAAAAATAGACTAACCTCGGAACTGAGTCGCAAGTTGATTATATCGGGAAAAATACGGTTGTCGATCCACAGAAACCGACCTTAAAAGTACTTCGAAACTCTTCAAAACTCGTTCACTTTAAAGAAGCTCGGGAGCTCTCGAAGATCGACAAATCCAAAACAAATGAACAGCAAGCAACAAATGAGAAGGTGAGACCCTTTATTTATAGCAAGGCGGATCTAATAATGGGTCTGGGCCGGGAAGTCGAAACGTCACGTCCAAACCATAGCCCATTAAAACTTCGCACGCTGAAGAATAAAACGTCACCATCATGCGCCGCCACTGCAAAATCACACCTTGTCAGAAACAGTAAAGATGGCACTGATTCCAAGATTACACTGATTCCAAAGCAGCACTGAATTCAAAAAACTATCTACCTCGCTCAGAGGCTCGACGACCATTTAACATCGGCCAAAAATCCCAGGCTCGACATAAACTCGAGACTGAAGAAATTTCTACTCAAGAAAGACAAAAATACGAGGCTACGTCGCCCATCAAAGTCAAGGTCGCTCCTCAAAGCGACCAGACTTGGGGGGCCACTGTTATGGTAATATGTCTTACTGATATTTGCACCCCTCATTTAGGACCCATTAACGATTTGGCCCATTAACAAGCCCAACCAAATCAACGGCTCAGATGTCTCCTCAAGATCGGTTGGCTCAGAATAAACAACACAAACACATTCAAACTCTATAAATACCCCATTCAATGCTCATTAATGGTAAGCACTTTTTCTAACAGAACACTCATTCACTCAAATACTGACTTGAGCGTCGGAGTATCATTGCAGGTACAACATCGCCCCTCAAGATCGAACATCTCAAGATCGGACATCTCAAGATCGAACATCTCAAGGTCGAACCTCTCCAGATCGAACAAAATCTTCTTCTCAAGGCCTGAAGACAGAGACAGAATCAAGGATAAAATATCTACTAACTGCGTAATACCGATCTCTAAGATCGGAAGCACAGTACAGAACAAGATGAATCAAGAAATTATATAGTCTCCAGAACATAGCCTAGTGATAAAATAAATGTATGTACATGGATGTTGAGAGCATGATTAGAACTTAATACACTCTACTTTCTCCTTTGTCATGAGGACCAAAAAAAAACAACACATGGCATACTAATCCTCATAGAATATTGTGTAAAAAAATATTTATAATTATAATTATGTATTATGTACATTTGGGTGTTAGCAAATGTACTACTGAGACGAAGTGAAGATAAGAGGAGAGCATAAAGGTTGTGTTATGGATTGGCCCAATCCACAATAATGAGGCCCAACACCAAATGCAGATCCATCAACCGATGGTTGAGATCGCAACGCAAGATCGGACGGTCCTGATTCATCAGGTCAAACTCTATAAATAAGCATTGAATGCTTCATTAAAGGTACACACTCTTTCCTACTCTTCACCTCTAATTAGTTCTCTGGCTGACTTGAGCGTCGGAGTGTCCCCACAGGTACCACCTGCCCCGGATCGGAAGCGGAGCTCGGTTGATCAAGACCAACCCCTACCAACTATCTCGGATCGGACCTTGTGTCTAAGATCGGGTACAAGTCCAGAGATACGGTACAGAACATTGGCGACCACAGTGGGAGGATCTTGTACTCTAGTTCCTCTCCCATCTCCTTGATTGACGATGGCTCCGACCTTACGTCATAGGACTGTCCTGAATGTCGGTGAAGGGCCGGTCCTGCAGCAGGTGACTTCGGAAGGAGTGGCGGTCATCTTACCCCTTAGCCCGGCGCATGCTCAAAGCTCGGCTACGGCTGTGGTTCCTGGAAGCTCAGCCCGGAACCGACTTCCATCTCCCCCTCCGACCGTCCAGGTACCGGTCGATGTTGTTCAACAGCTCGTCCGGTTCCTAAATCGGCAAGCCGAAGCCGACCAGCAGGAAAGCCAACGCTACACCCAGTTAGAAGCTCAGTTTGCTGAGACCCGGGCTCTTAACATCCCGGATCGGAGTTCCTCTCTGCGTAGCTCTTCAAGTGGGACGACTCATGACCGCGTCCGCCACCGATCTCCGGCTTGGAGGAGATACCATCACCGTACTCCACCTCGGTGTAGAGGAGGGCGAGGGTCAGCGACTCCCCCAAGTCGGACCCCCGATGATTCCTATGGTCCTGAGGGTTCCCCTCGGCCTTGCTCGTTCCTGTTTTCTTCTTCTCCGAGGCGACGTACCGGAAATTTGAAGAGGTCTTCGAGGCAGAAACGTCAGTGCCCTAGCTCGCGGGGATCCCCCGGCAAGTATGGCTACCGACGGTCTCCACCCCTTGAGAGGTCGGCAAAGCGTAAAGGACCTTTCACAGCGAAAATCGACTACTTCCCGGTGCCAAAGCACCTAGAGAACCCCCCTGAAGGTTTGAAAATGCATGATGGGACTGGCGATCCGGACCGCCACCTCGACTACTTTGACACGGTTATGCAATACCGTAACGTTCAAGAGGAGATAAAGTGCCGAACCTTTCCCCTTACTCTAGAGAAGGTGGCTCTAGACTGGTTCAGGGCTCTTAAGCCAAATACGATCTCCTCTTGGGATCAGTTGGCCAAGCTCTTTTCTGCACACTTCGCCCACTCGAAGATGAAGCCTAAATCTCGGAAGGTATTGCAGGCAATTCGTCAAGGAGAAAATGAGTCCCTCCGGGACTACATAGAGAGATTCAATAGAGAAGCTGCTCAAGTCCGGAACCTCGACGACTCCTTCCGTCTTTACTTCATGGAGGCTGGCCTTCGTGAAGGAAGTCTATTTCAGATAGACGTCGGGGTCAACCAAGTCGAGTCGCTTGCTGAGTTCCTCCAGCGATCTCAGAAGTATATCGATCATGAAGAAGGGATTAACTCAGGAAGGTCACGTTTCACCTAGGTCTCGGAACGAGCCTACGGGCATGATGTAATCCGACTTTGTTAATCTTCAACCATCTAATATATATGGATCGGCTACGATTTTCTCACACTGATTGTTTAAGTAAAAGTAAGTTCCGAGGTTGGATGGAACGATTTGGGATCGGCCGAGCGATTGCCTTAAAGTTTGACGCTAAAACCGGAACTCCACCTAGGATCGGAACTCCTGATGATTCCTACGGATCCGAGGTTTCCCCTCGGCCCTACTTGTCTCTAGCTTCCTCTTCCTCGAAAGCGACGTTCCAGAAGCCGGAAAAAATTCCCGAGTCAGGAACGTCGGCGCTTTTGCCCACAGAGATCCTCCGACTTTAAATTGACACCTCGAGTCCCTCAGGTGGTCACGTTTTAAATGGCCGAGTTTGCCATTACCCTGAAGGGCGAGTTCGATCTGGGCCGAGTCCCGGTAAACTGCCCTGAAGGCGACTTTAAATTGACACCTCGAGTCCCTCAGGTGGTCACGTTTTAAATGGCCGAGTTTGCCATTACCCTGAAGGGCGAGTTCGATCTGGGCCGAGTCCCGGTAAACTGCCCTGAAGGCGACTTTAAATTGACGCCTCGAGTCCCTCAAGTGGTCACGTTTTAAATGGCCGAGTTTGCCATTACCCTGAAGGGCGAGTTCGATCTGGGCCGAGTCCCGGTAAACTGCCCTGAAGGCGACTTTAAATTGACACCTCGAGTCCCTCAGGTGGTCACGTTTTAAATGGCCGAGTTTGCCATTACCCTGAAGGGCGAGTTCGATCTGGGCCGAGTCTCGGTAAACTGCCCTGAAGGCGACTTTAAATTGACACCTCGAGTCCCTCAGGTGGTCACGTTTTAAATGGCCGAGTTTGCCATTACCCTGAAGGGCGAGTTCGATCTGGGCCGAGTCCCGGTAAACTGCCCTGAAGGCGACTTTAAATTGACACCTCGAGTCCCTCAGGTGGTCACGTTTTAAATGGCCGAGTTTGCCATTACCCTGAAGGGCGAGTTCGATCTGGGCCGAGTCTCGGTAAACTGCCCTGAAGGCGACTTTAAATTGACACCTCGAGTCCCTCAGGTGGTCACGTTTTAAATGGCCGAGTTTGCCATTACCCTGAAGGGCGAGTTCGATCTGGGCCGAGTCCCGGTAAACTGCCCTGAAGGCGACTTTAAATTGACACCTCGAGTCCCTCAGGTAGTCACGTTTTAAATGGCCGAGTTTGCCATTACCCTGAAGGGCGAGTTCGATCTAGGCCGAGTCCCGGTAAACTGCCCTGAAGGCGACTTTAAATTGACACCTCGAGTCCCTCAGGTGGTCACGTTTTAAATGGCCGAGTTTGCCATTACCCTGAAGGGCGAGTTCGATCTGGGCCGAGTCCCGGTAAACTGCCCTGAAGGCGACTTTAAATTGACACCTCGAGTCCCTCAGGTGGTCACGTTTTAAATGGCCGAGTTTGCCATTACCCTGAAGGGCGAGTTCGATCTGGGCCGTGTCCCGGTAAACTTCCCTGAAGGCGACTTTAAATTGACACCTCGAGTCCCTCAGGTGGTCACGTTTTAAATGGCCGAGTTTGCCATTACCCTGAAGGGCGAGTTCGATCTGGGCCGAGTCCCGGTAAACTGCCCTGAAGGCGACTTTAAATTGACACCTCGAGTCCCTCAGGTGGTCACGTTTTAAATGGCCGAGTTTGCCATTACCCTGAAGGGCGAGTTCGATCTAGGCCGAGTCCCGGTAAACTGCCCTGAAGGCGACTTTAAATTGACACCTCGAGTCCCTCAGGTGGTCACGTTTTAAATGGCCGAGTTTGCCATTACCCTGAAGGGCGAGTTCGATCTGGGCCGAGTCCCGGTAAACTGCCCTGAAGGCGACTTTAGATTGACACCTCGAGTCCCTCAGGTGGTCACGTTTTAAATGGCCGAGTTTGCCATTACCCTGAAGGGCGAGTTCGATCTGGGCCGAGTCCCGGTAAACTGCCCTGAAGGCGACTTTAAATTGACGCCTCGAGTCCCTCAGGTGGTCACGTTTTTAACATTGCCGAGGCTGGTGGCAAACACCCTTGCTGGTATAAGCCCGGCCTCGAAGATCTTTTGACAATACCCGTATCTCGGGCACTCTGAGGCTGGGGGCAGACACCCTCTTTGGTATAAGCCCGGCACTCAAAGATCTTTGACAAGACCCGTATCTCGGGAACTCCGAGGCTGGGGGCAGCCCTATTTGTAGCTATAAGCCCGGCTTTGAAGAAGGTCGCCACGAAGGTCCGACCTCAATTTCAAAAACTCTCACAAAGTCCATATAAGGCATCAAGTCTAGCTCGCCCCAAGACGACCCGACTTGGGGGGAAACTGTTATGGATTGGCCCAATCCACAATAATGAGGCCCAACACCAAATGCAGATCCATCAACCGATGGTTGAGATCGCAACGCAAGATCGACGGTCCTGATTCATCAGGTCAAACACCATCAAACTCTATAAATAAGCATTGAATGCTTCATTAAAGGTACACACTATTTCCTACTCTTCACCTCTAATTAGCTCTCTGGCTGACTTGAGCGTCGGAGTGTCCCCGCAGGTACCACCTGCCCCGGATCGGAAGCGGAGCTCGGTTGATCAAGACCAACCCCTACCAACTATCTCGGATCGGACCTTGTGTCTAAGATCGGATACAAGTCCAGAGATACGGTACAGAACAGGTGGTACTCACTCACTCGACTAAGGAAGGACTTGTGTGGGGAAATCAGAAATGAGAAGCAGTCGTGCAGCATCTGCCAACCTCTTTAAAAAGGACTGTCTAATTCGGATTCGCCGGTTGACGTGGAATGTCTCTGTTTCCGGGGACTTGAATTTTAAGGAGTCTCTTTTTTTTTCAAGGCTTAAATATGTTTTAGGGCCCTGCAAATATAGGGTGTTTTGGTTTAAGCCCCTGCAAAAAAAAAATTTTGTTAAAAGCCCTTGCAAAATAAAATATTTTGTTATAAGCCCTTCTCAACATATCCAGCAATCATAGCATTCCATGTTAAGGCTAACATTTTAGTCATAGAAGGGCTTATAACAAAATATGTCATTTTGCAAGGGCTTTTAACAAAAAAAAAATTTTGCAGGGGCTTAAACCAAAACACCCTATATTTACAGGGGCCTAAAACATATTTAAGCCTTTTTTCAATTAATCCTCTAGGGAAGATGGTTCCTTGGACCAAGAATATTTGGAAGCATTTTATTCCGCCTTCTAAATCCTTTATCCTATGGAGGACTCTTCATAATTAGATGCCAACCGACGATCAATTTTGGATTAGGGGATGCACTGTTGTTTCTAATTGTAGCTTATGTGGCAGTGCCTCTGAGACCTCTCATCATCTTTTCCTCGCTTGCCCTTTGGCCCAACCTATTTGACGATGGCTTAGAGGTATCCTGAGTATCCATATTGTTACAGTCTCTTTTCAAAATATTTTAGCATTGACTTCTCATGGCTGGAGCCCTCAATTGCAACATATTGTCTTTGCTGCTATTGTTAATATTTTACGGGTCATTTGGTATTGCAGGAATCAAGTTAGATTTAGTAATCGTGTGATCCCCTTACACTCGGCTATCAATTTAATCCTCTCTAATGTTGCTTTAGCTGGGAATGCTTTTAAATCTTCGATGTCTTCCTCTGTTGCTGAGTTTATGATTATCAAGACTTTCAATATCATTGGTAATTATAGAAGCTCTGCTAACATCAAAGAGGTTATTTGGATCCCTCAGGCGCCCTACATGATTAAGTACAATACCGATGGTGCTGCTAAGGGTTGTCCAGGCTCTGCAGCTTGTGGTGGTATTTTTAGAGACAGAGCGCTGTTATTCTTGGTTGCTTTTCTGCCTCCATTGGCAACAGTTATGCTCTTCATGCTAAAATTATCAGAGCTATGTTGGCTATAAAGATTGCTTTTGATAAAGGTTGGAAGTTTTTGTGGCTAGAGTGCGATTCTTAGCAAGTGGTTTCCGCCTTCAAGAATTGCAAAATTGTTCCTTGGAAGCTTAGAAATAGATGGAATAATTGCTTACATTTGACGAGACATATGATCTTCGTTTGCTCTCACATCTATAGAGAATGCAACACTTATGCTGATAAGCTTGCGGGGCATGGTACTAATATTAGTGGTTTTGTTTGGAGGGACCTTCCTCCCAGCTTCATCGCTGAGGATTTCTCCAGAAAGAGGTTACGTTTTCATAGCTATAGATTCTGCTAATTATTTATTCGATGGTCTCAGTCTCCTTCTCGCCTTTTGTTTTTGGTGTGCTGCAAATGATTGTTAATGACTTTCGTGCCAACCTAGTTGGGATGAGAGTCATTAGTGATGCTCTTGCACGCCAATTTTAATGTTCTTTGGAATAGATTCCTTTTAACACGATTGTTATTTTTTTTCTTTTGGTTGTAATGTTGTCATGGGTATTGGCCTAGTCTCCCCCAAGTCTTTTGTATCTTTTCCGTTTTTTATCAATAAATTGTAGGGGAGTACTCTTTCTCCTTCTTGATCTTTTTTCTCTAAAGAGCGTTTTGCTTCAGAAGGTTTTAATGATGCTCAATAATCCTTTCGTTTAAAAAATATATATAATTCGCATTCGCCAACCAAAGCATTAGCTTCTTATTACTTTTTTGGAATAACTATTAGCTTCTTATTACCTTTAGATTTTGATTTCAATTTTGTCCGTTAATCCTGCACGTGATCATCTACAGTGACTAGTAGATAATACTATTAGTATTATCAACTAGGTATACTATAATTTAGAAACAAAGAAAATAATTAGTGACAAATTAGAAAAAATTAATTTACAAAGAAAACTATAGAAAACAATTAAAATTGGTTCTCAATTTTAACCTTGTTCGAAGTCTCTAAATTTAATTAGTGACAAAATAAAGATGTTTTTTCTTCTCTTTAGGCTCTGTTTGGTAAAAACTAGTGGATAGCGGATAAGCTAGCAGATAGCGGATAAACGGATAGCGGATGAGCTAGCGGATGAACGGATAGCGAATGAGCTAGCGGATAACGGATAGCGGATGAGCTAGCGGATAACGGATAGCGGATGAGCTAGCGGATAACAGATAGCGGATAAGCTAGCTGATAGCAAATGATGTGTTTGGTAAAACTAGCAGTTGAATTAGCTGATAAATGTGAAATGTCATAAAAGGACATATTTATTTAATTAGTTATTACATTTATTTAATAAGGATAGAGAAGTAGCGTTTGAAAAAATGCTAAACGCTACCCGAAAAATGCTAAACGCTACTGCTTATTGATTAGTGCATTTTAATGCACTCTTTTTAGCTATTCACTTGGTATTTTTGATTGTATTTTTTTCGATAAGCAAATCTTCATTAATGGAGCACTAGGGGTGCTCAAGCCCAAACAATACAAGAAGTGTTAAACATTGTTTAGGCTAGAAAGTGGATTAATCCACCATGAAGAAATAGAAAGATTAGAGCTACTACCCACACGATAAACAAACCAGCTCCAAGATAGACTTTTAATCTGAGTAATAACAGAAGTGATGCTAGCATCCTCATTCCTAAAAACAACAGCATTTCGGGACAACCATAGGCACCAACACGTTGTCAACCAAATCAAGTATTTGTGTTGTGTCTAATATTTTAGTCTTAGCGCGTTTCTATACTTTTGGTCTTATTTGAGCAATATAGCAATTTCCTAACTAATTATTGTTTTTATTGCATATTGATCCTTGTCTACTCTGCCGGCCATAACTTTGGCTGTGGTTATCCGATGGAGGCGCGTGAGCATGCATTAGAAAGCTAAGGAACAAAGCTACAATTCTTCAGTTGAGCTCGAAACCTAATTCTGAAGTCTTGAAGGTCAACACTGCGAATTACCGAAGCCGTTTAGTCAATTATACGACTTTATGGGCCAATTACTATTTTTTATCGGGCTTTTATCCACGAACCTAGTTAGTGGATTGGGGTTTTCATTTTGTCCTAGTTATTTACGCTGGTTAGCAGCCGCTTTGAACTCTGTTACGCATTATTATACAATTTTGAGGATTTGGTGCCCTAACCTCCAATGAAGCTTAAGGCCCTAGATCAATCTATTGGTGAAGGGTGTTACTATAAGGATTTTGAGGTTCAGTGCTTAATGTTTATTACGTTTTATTGGTTTTAGTTCTTTCTCTATCAATTTCATTTCCGTAATTCTTGCTGCAAATTCGATTTGTGTTTTGCTTAATTACTCAAACTCTGTGATTTGCTTATGTGATTCATTTTATGATCCAGTTTTGCTTAATCACTTAATCATGATTCTGTTTTGCAACTTTCATTATTCAAACTATTTTATCGCTTGTTTAATTTAGTTTGGAAGGGAATTGATAGAGTCTATGACACTTTTTTATAGGATTGATAGAATTCAGTTATGACGTTAATTGTGTTACTGGCGCTTGTTCGCTATCACGATTGACTGAACACACTGTTTTGACGCTTGCTTTAAAACGGTGCGAATTCGTATGAACTGACTAACACTTGTTTAGTTAGTTTATGATCAATCAAGAATTATCAAACCTTGCACGAATCTTTAGAACCGATGATAAATCCTAGAAACACACCCGAAACCAATGGATTGATTGTATATCTTTAATTGATTTTTCTTCATTAAACATCAAACTATTTTCCCGAAAAAACCCCATTTTATT
The DNA here is from genome assembly GCA_039519185.1 of Astragalus membranaceus. Lineage (NCBI taxonomy): Eukaryota > Viridiplantae > Streptophyta > Magnoliopsida > Fabales > Fabaceae > Astragalus > Astragalus membranaceus. The sequence continues at coordinate 119,370,230 of CM076846.1, forward strand.
GTTACTTTCGTTCTTGATTCTGGTAGTCTTTATTTTAGAGGCCATTGTGAGACGACCAAGGCTACTTACCTTGTTACTATAGTTTTTATCTCTTAATAATTTTGACCCGCGTACGACCGCTGATCAAATTGGCGCCGTTGTCGGAGACCTCTAATTAGGGATTTCCAACTTCAAAAACCTCACTAACACTAACATATGTTTTTGAGTTTTTTTGTTTTGCAGGTTCTGTTCAGATTTGTCTCACATTAGGAGAAGAAAAAAACGGTTCTCAGGCGACCATATCTGATTGCTCCGAAAATTGACCAGAAAATCTGAAATAAATCAAGGATTCAGACTCCCATTAACGGGAGTTGAAGCGTATCGAAAATTCCGTAATTTACATTTTCGTTTTAATTTTCTAAATTTTTAATATTTTGAAAAAAAATCCCAAAAAATTTGCAGTGTCTTTATTTTAATTTATTAGATTTTTAGTGGTAATTTTATATATTTTAGATTTTATTTGATACGTTTTATCAATTTCCCTCTATTTTAGCAATTAGGACATAATTAGTAATTTCTGATTTGTCTATTTATTACCGATGTTGTTCTGATTTCTTGTTCTTTTTTATTTATTTTTTTATTATTTTTTTATTTCTCATAGCATGGCTGCTAGAACATTAAGAGAGCTTGCTGCATCAGATGTTACCTATAATTCATTGTGTATTGAGTATCCTGATAATGGAGTGTCATTTGAACTTAAGTCTGGTTTAATATACTTGCTTCCAAAGTTTCATGGTCTTGCAGGTGAAGATCCTCATAAACATTTGAAGGAGTTCCATGTTGTGTGCTCTACCATGAAATCTCAAGAAGTTAGTAGCTAGTTGTCCTCATCATCAGATTTCTGATCAACTGCTCATTCAATACTTTTATGAAGGTGTAGCGACCGAAAAAACCGGGTGAGGATTCTTCGAAGGTTCAAAAATGAAGCCGCCACAAAAGTTTAGCTTAAGGGCAAACATTGGAAAATCTCTTTAAGGTGGATAAGGGTCCTTGAGACCAGATTTGGGTTCGGGAGTCGGTTATGCATGGGGAAGGTATTAGCACCGCACGACATCCTTCCTAAGGAAAGTTACCTTCTAATTAGTTGTAAAAGAAATGTTAATTGTGAAAAATATTTTATTTACTCTTTTTGTTGTGAATTTAAAAATAAAAAGACTTAATAAAATTATTAATTTTTTGTGCTTGACAGGAGTGGGCCCCCACTCATACGTATCTCCAGGTGCGATGGAGAAATCAAAGCTACGTAGTTCTTGGGTAGAAAATGTTTGTTGGTTGGTGTTTTTTAATATAGGGGCTTTAGGACTTTGGAGCCGTACAGATCATTCGTCCTAGAACGATGACTAACCCGACTGTACAGTCGACTTAGTCCCCTATTTTCTGAAAATGGAGTTTTTGAAGTTTGAAAAATGGTTTGATGTGTGGTGGTTTAATTTTATTGGAATAGGGATTTTAGGACTCTTGAGCTGTGCAGCTCATTCATCCTAGAACGATTACTAACCCGACTGTGACAGTCATGAGTTTTTTTTGATATGATGAAAACTTTAATTGGTGATCACTAAACATTGTCTTTATATCAATGCAACTTGAATGAGCCTTGGAGTGCAAGCCTTTTGATTTTTTTTTTTAACTTTCTTTTTTTTTTGATTTTTTTTTTTAGCAAACATATTGTAAATAAATAAACTTATTTGTCCTAAAATTAAAACTTTCAGAAAACAAAAGCAATCAGTCATTGATTGGAATGGACTTTATAGGGTTGTAATGTGGCCGGTGGGTAGGGGTTCATAAAAGAAAGGATAATTAGGCCCAATGAGGTGTTTGAGGGTTTATGAAAGAAGGAATAATTAGACCCAATGAAGTGTTTGAGGGTTTATGAAAGGAGGGATAATTAGGCCCAAGAAGTGTTTGAGGGTTTTCTTTAGACAGGGATCTCTTATACGTTTCATGGTATGATGTATCAGCTCACAATTTCTGCTACTTTTGCCTTTTTTCTTTTTTCCAGGATTTTTTTTCAATCCTCTCTTTTTTGAATTTCACTTTCTTTTTGTGATTTTTCGTTCTGTTTTTTTTTTTAGCTGAGTGAGCTGATGAGCTGATAAAAGAATACACCATTTTTAGGTGTGGAATTGATCCTTGTCGAGGGTGAATTTTTTTGATTTTTCGGTTCGCAGGGGTAGCAAAGGGTATTTCTTTTTAGGATATAGAAAGCTGGCCAAACTTCATTTCAAATCATGATTGCTTGTTTTCTCAAAATTTAACTTTCGGACAATAATTTATTTATTTTTATATATATGCTCTTTTTCTTTATTTCATTTTATGCCCTAATTTTTGCTTAGATTGCTCTCACAAGTTTTCAACCTAACAGGCCTTTTTGAATTTTTTTTTTTGTTTTTGTAAATGACTTGCACTAAGGGAATACAATGTTGACAAGATATCTAGTGATTACAAATTTTAGGTTATTTTCCATCATTGAGAACAAACCAAATAGTCAATTAGGTATTGATGTGGGGAATATGTACTGGGTGGTCAGGGTTGGATTAGACATGGACAATGGATGACGATAAGATGCAAAGATGGGGACACAAACTGACTCAAACAAGAGTAAATGCACATTGCATATAAGCTCACTATACAAATGCTTCACAGAGAGTGAACATCGTTAGAGACATTATAGAAGAAACTTTTGATAACACATTAGTTAACAAAGTGGGCCATTTTGATCATTTATCATGGGATGGATGACATGCATCGCTGACAAAAATTGTGAAAGAACTGCAAACATTAAAAAAAATTGAAAATTGAGTGTCTCGAAACACCTTGAGTTTGCAACTAAGTTCGACATTGTTTTGTAAAGCTAAACTTTTCCAAAGAATAATAAATTTCACCTCATCTCTCATCAATTTTTTGAAAAATTATGCTCATGTTTTTTTTATGCATGGATGAACACATGATAATGTATATGCATGATGAAAATGCAAATGCAAATGCGTGAATGAATGATCACTTGGAAAGACCAGTTATTCTAAATGATTTTTGGAGGCAATGCAACATGCAGATGATGCAAAATGCTAGCTAAAATAGATTTTTTAGATAGTGAATGCTGCAAGAATAATGACACTTATTTTTATTTAGAAATTATGCATGCTTGGAAAATGATGCATTTGAACTAGGATGGCAATATGAGTGTAATGTATGAATGTTATTTTTTTTAACATCTATTCATTAGAATGATGTTACAAATGATGTGATGCTTACACTACGTGATGATGATTTTTGTGAATGATCATGAATGAATAGCGGTGCATGCAAAATGACATGCTTATGTTATATGACTAAAAATTGTTTCTTTTATGCGAGGAAATAAAATGCATGACACTCATAGTGATTTTTTAATGCATGGAAAGAAAATAATGCATGATGTTTGACATGATTTTGAATGCTTTTGTTTGTTGTTTTTTTTTTAGAAACGGAACTAGACGCATAAGTGTTGACGCACCAGCTTGCCTTTTCGCTCTGATTTTTTTTACATGAATGAATGTGTTAATGAATGTGCATGAAATGCGAATGTATGGTTTTAATCATCGTGTCGGGAAATTGTAAGCTTCCTATTTGAAGAGAAAAGTATGATTCGGGTAGTCTGACTTTCAAATGCATGTTTTTTTATACTTTCATCCACCTCTCTTATATAAAAAAGGTTTTTTAATTCCCCAACGGTCTTTGAAATGTATGCAACATGAGTTTGCCTATATATTTATTTTTTATGATATGCAAAAGAAAATAAGAGTGCATGAGATATGTTTCCAAAAAAAAAAAATAGGACTTTTGGATTTTTTTTCTTTTCAAAAATGGGAAGAAAATGTATTAGTATTTGTTTAAATGCAATAGTATTAAGCTCCTTTGTGTCCTAGAAGGGTTCCTTTAGGAATTGGTCTATGGCATTTTCTATTGAGTGAACCTTTCAAGGGTAGCTCTATAGAGTCCTAAATAAGGTTCCTAGAGCCAACGACCCCAATTAAGAACGTTGATCCCAACAATAGGTAAACTATTAGGAGTGATAGCATCCTCAAAAGGAATCAAACTCTAGGTGAGGCTTTCTTGACCACCAAGCTGGACGTACATCCAGAAGGCCATCACTACGGAAACTCGTTCTAACTTAGGTTATGCTCAAGTCCGGGTATAGGACTATTCTCACGTGTGTGATGAAGTGTGATAGTGGAGTGTGTGTAGGAGCAAAATGTCATGTATACCCCCAAGCTGCAAAACAAACAAACACATATACAAAAATGGTCTTCTATCCTAAGGTTTACATATCACATAAAAGAAAATATAATATGCAATAAAAAATAAAAGACAAAAGGGATGGGTAAAACAAACATTAAATTAACAATTAATCCTACAACTAATTAGACTAGGTTTGACTCTCTAAAAGTCCCCAGTGAAGTCGCCAGCTGTAGCGACTGAAAAATTTGGGTGAGGATTCTTCGAAGGTTCAAAAATGAAGCCGCCATCAAAGTTTAGCTTAAGGGAAAAAATTGGAAAATCCCTTTAAGGTGGATAAGGGTCCTTGAGACTAGATTTGGGTTCGGGAGTCGGTTATGCATGGGGAAGGTATTAACACCCCACGACATCCTTCCTAAGGAAAGTTACCTTATAATTAGTTGTAAAAAAAATGTTAATTGTGAAAAATATTTTATTTACCCTTTTTATTGTGAATTTAAAAAGAAAAAGACTTAATAAAATTATTATTTTTTTGTGCTTAACGGGAGTGGGCCCCCGTTCCTACGTATCTCCAGGCGCGATGGAGAAATCAAAGCTACGTAGTTCTTGGGTAGAAAATGTTTGTTGGTTGGTATTTTTTAATATAGGGGCTTTAGGACTTTGGAGCCGTACAGCTCATTCGTCCTAGAACGATGACTAACCCGACTGTACAGTCGACTTAGTCCCCTATTTTCTGAAAATGGAGTTTTTGAAGTTTGAAAACTGGTTTGATGTGTGGTGGTTTAATTTTATTGGAATAGGGATTTTAGGACTCTTGAGCTGTGCAGCTCATTCTTCCTAGAACGATGACTAACCCGACTGTACAGTCGACTTAATCCCCTATTTGCTTTTTTATGAAAAGAGATGGTTTATGGGATTTTGAAATAGATTTATTTATTTGTGAGAGGGAAATAAATATTTTATTTTTGTGTTTGAATATGAATGAAAAGTTGAGAGCGAAAAAAAATGAAGAGTGCAACTAGTGAAAAATAATTATCATTAATATTTAAAAATAAACTAATTAAAAGAAAAATAAAATAAAAAAGGGAGGGGGAGAGAGAGAGAGAGAGCGCTTCGCTGGGAAAGAGAGAGAGAATTCGTTCAGTGTTCTTGTTGAATCACTGCGGTGTCTTTTTCACTGTGGACAGAGCCTCCTTTTATAGGTGAAGGGTAAGGTGTGGAGACTTGCTAGGAAAGCAGACTTGCTAGGCAAGTAAACTTGCTGGGCAAGTAGACTTGTTGGGCTGAAGGCTTGCTGGGATGAAGCTTGATGCTACTGACACCCTCCTTTTTTGTGATTCTTTATTCTTCTCTGTTTTTTGATTTTTATGTAATTTTATTTTTGTTTTGGTGATAATGTAAATAAAAGACTGATTTTTTAAATTAGAGAAATGGTTATTTTAAAAAGACAAATCTAGAAAAAGGACAAGCTGGGCCAAAGCCCAAACGAGAACATAGGCCCAATAAAGTGAATTACTAAGTACAGACCCAATAAAACAAAATAGTGTCCAAACGAGCCCAAAAACTCTTGCGGTAATTTCGACGAATAAATTATTTGAGTTGTAAAAAGGAAGCGGACAAAATCGGGGTATGACAGAAGGCTTGCTTCCAATGGATAGAAACATCTTGGATGCTGCTAGTGGGGGAACACTTGTTGATAAGACCCCAGGTTCTGAAAAAGCACTTATTGAAAACATGTCCATCAACTCTCAACAGTTCACAGCCAGAAACAATTCAATAGTGCTACTGACCAAAGCAGTGAATAAGGTACAAACTTCTAACTATAAGAACCTAGAGAGTAGAATTGATGAGCTTACCTCCTTGGTAAAAACAATTGGTAGTAGATAAGGCTCAAAATGCTAGAGGTTGTGTGTAGCGACCGAAAAATCCGGAGGAGGGATTCTTCGAAGTTCTTGAAATGAAGCCGCCACCAAAGTTTAGTTTAAGGGCAAACATTGGAAAATCCCTATTGTGTGGATAAGGGGGGTTCGCGGACCAGGTTTAGGCTCGGGAGTCGTTTATGCGTAGGGAAAGTGTTAGCACCCTACGACATCCTTCCTAAGGAAGGTTACCTTTTAACTAAATGTGTAAACATTTACTAATTCAAAAATAATGTTTTAACCCTAATAATAATAATAAAAAAAAAGACTCGATAAACGGTTAGTTATTTTTATACTTTTTGAGAAAAATGAGAGAAATGAATTTAAAGAAAAAAAAAGGGTTTTTTATTAGTGCAATTGACAGAGGTCGGGCGCCCTCTGGTCCTACGTATCTCCTGGTAGAGAATCAAATCGCACGTAGTTCTTGGGTTGAAAATGTTTGTTTGTTGGTGTTTTTTAGGTATTTTGGAATTTGGAGAGGTATTCGTGACGACCAAACAAGTAAAACTCAGAGTGGTCGTCACTCATAGCTCGTTTGACAACTAAAGCTGTTATTAACGGTCAAACAAGCTAAGCTCAGAGTGACCATTAGTAGCAAACCATTTCTATGTTTAGGAAAACATTTATTCGTTATTTGGGAAAAAATGGGTCTGTGAAAGAAAATATTTATTTAGGGAAAAGAAATTTTTTAAAAAGAGAAACAGGGGGTGAAATAGTAAAATAGGGGGTGCAAGTGGTAGGAGGGCTGTATTGCTAAAATTGGGGTGTAAACAGTAGCCCAGCCCACTATAAGGCTGGCTAGCCCACGAAATTGTGGGCTTTCATAGGGGGTTGCAGAATGGAATTGGTGGGGTGCGAAACCCAATCTAATTAAAATTAAAACTAATTAAAATCACACATATATAAAGCAAAACTTAAAAAAAACCTAACCCTAATTCGCAATCCCTCAGCGCCGCGCCCTTCACCCCCAAATCGCCCAACCCTAAAAAATCCCCCCCCTCTTTTTGCTCTGATCTCCTCTTCACCGTCCCCTCACCCAAACTTCGCCCTCTAATCTTTCCTCTTCACCATCGCCTCCTATTCTCTCACCCAGAACCCATTTTTCCTTTGCTCCAAAATCCTCACCTCTCTCTCTTCTTTAACGATGGCAGCAAAAAACGACACGGAGAGAAGGGAAGCTTGCGAACCGACGGCCACGGGAGGGAGGGCTTACAGATCGACGGCCGCAGGGTTTTTTTTGACTCGCGATGGCGTCGGTTGGGCGCGGTGGTTGCGACTGTGAAACGGTGTGGGTGGTGACTGTGAGAGGAGTGGGAAACGAGGACGGTGGTTCCGGAGAGAGGGTGTGATGAGATGGTGTCTGTTGTGATTTTTGTGGTGGTGAGGTGAAGGTTGACGGCGGTGGTGAGGTGGTTTGCGCTTTTTTTGATGTTGGTGGTTACGGTGGAGGAGAGGAAGAACATGGGGGTTACAGTGAGGTGTGGTGGTCCTGTCAGTGGTGTTCACGGCGGTTCACGGCGGTTCACGGCGGTGATGGGGCGATGCAGTGGTTGTTCGGTGGTTGGGGTTCGTGAGGTGGGGAGGAGAGAATGAGGGAGCTGGTGTAGGGGGTCTCTGTGGTGGTGCACGGTGGTGGTGCACGGCGGCGACCACCACAGATGGTGGTCGGAGATGATGTAGCTCAGTGACTTTCCTTCTCTCTGTTCTCTCCTTTTTCTTCCTAATTTTAATTCTGTGTTGTTCCTGATTTTTTTGCTCAGATTTCTCCCCCCTCCCCCCCTTGCTGTTTCTGTTTGCTGATTTTTATAGAGGATCCCCATTGTGTTGTTATGCTTTTGCAGAGAATCAGAGTAGTGGAGCAGAGGAGGTTAATGGAGCAGAGGAGCAGCAGCAAGGGCTGAGATGTTTTTGCCCAAAAATGTAAAAGCAAAGGGACAAGATAAAAGAGCTTGAGTCTTGTAGCTCAAAATACTTTCCTTCCCTTGGCAGCAGCAAGGGCAGCAACGCTGCTCCCTTATTTTTAGCCTTTGTTTTAATTAAGAATTTTTATTTTGTACTTTTTACCCTCTTTTTTTTGTCCACACTTGTAACAAATTTTGACTTTGATTATTTTGTATATATATAAAAAACTGGACAGCTAATTATCTATAGATTCCTTTATTTCTTTGCACTTGTATTTTAAAAAACACTATCATTAGTAGTAAAATAATGATAACAATAAACAACGGGCACCGAAAAATGCGTACACGACGAGAGGCAAACACGCGCGCGCAAAAAGAGTAACGACACGCACACGATTAGGAATGACACGCGTATGTGGTTAGAAATAACATGTGCACGCAACAATGCAAAAACGTTAAGACTAACGCGTGTACGCGACTAAAAATAATACGTGCACCATGGAACATGTTTTTGGGATCTTTCGAAAATGAAACAAGAAACCGATTAAAATCAAATGTCTACAAGATTATTATTATTTTAGAAAAACAAATCGCATTAATCTAACAGACAAAATTAGGGTATGACAGCTGCCCCTCTTTATTTATATTCCGCAGATAAACTAAAGGGTTTTCATAGTAGGAATAGAAATAAAGATAAGAAGACACTAATTTTGTCAAGACTATGATTCTTTTTTTTTTATAGAAATTCTTGAAAAATCGGGTTGACATATATAGAACAAAAGTAAATAAGGATCACCGGGGATCTGAAGGAGCACTGGGCTCTGATGGTCTAATTCGCAGTCGATGCCTGGCGCATTGATTGGAGTTAAACTGAAGGACCGACGAGGTCTGAAGGGCATGCCTAAGCCTGATGGACCCATAGGTCTGATGGAGCGCAAACTAGCAACGGTACTAGTAAAACGGTCTGCTTGGGGGTGGCCTTTTTCGAGCGGCCATGGGGGCAAGGTCAGGTCGTTGACCTGATTTGCGCACCTCGAAGGACGTGCACTGTGTTTTTTAGGCGGACACAGCTAGTCTGAAGGGCCTGGGGCCGGATGATCCGTCGGTTGCTCGATAACGCGACGTGCGATCTGGATTGAAGGACCATTGATGGTCTGAAGGAGCGCTTGGGCTCTGAGGGACCGCTGGGGGTCTGGAGGGGTACTGGGATTCTTAATTGTGATATGAGACCAGCATTTGGAGTGCTGACTTTGGGGGAACAAAATATTGACAGATGGCGTACTTGCCTAGAACACACCTAATGAATGCATTTACCTGAGAAGGGAAAAACTATCTATATTTGGTATGTCTAAAAATGCAATGAGTGATGTATGCGTGCAATATAGGTATGTGAAATGGTAAGTGTTCGATGGGGTGAATGAAATGTGGCAGATGCTGTGAGTTGAAGTTGATGGGACATGGAGGTTGACGAACAACGTGTGTGAATGCAGATAAAGTAGGCATGTGGTCGTGCTGATTGATTTTGGTGGAATGATGAATGTAATGGAATGAGCAATTTTTCTCTTTTTGTCTTTTTTTTGCTTCTCTTTTTTCTTGGTATATGAGTGTATGAAATGCAAAGTGTGAATGAGATGCAAATGTAATGCTTTGACGCGAAGCGGCACTTGGACATCTATCGAAGCGAACAATGTCGTGCGTGTAATGTGATGAACGTGCAATGATTGGTATCTGGGGGATGATGAATGAAATGGGTATACCATGGGTGTTGAACCTGATGGAATGAGAAAGTTGACAACGGTGTATGAGATGTGAATGTGACTGTAGTGATTAATTTTTGGTGTGATGATGAATGTAATGGATGGATTTTTTCTTTTTCTTATTTATTTTGCTTCTTTTCCTAATGCATGCAATGCGAATGTGAATATGATGCGAATGTAATTCTTTGATGCAAATGCTATGGTGAATAAAGGAAGCACAGGAATGCATAGCAAACGATATGATTGGTGGTGTAGAAAGCTTTTGGTAACGATGAGACCGGCACTTGGCACGTCTATCGAAGCAAAAAAAATGTTATAGGTATGCAATGTGATGAATGTGCAATGCGAAAGTAAGTGGACTACGAAAGGCCCGTGAATGATGGATGTTGAAGTTGGTCGGAAACAGAAATTGATAAGCTGTGGATGCGGATGCAGATAACATGCGAATGAAAATATACTGTTGATTGCATGATGGAATGATCTATGCTTTGGTGGGAGTAATGGGTGCAATGTGGATGATTTTTGCCTTTTTGGTTTTTTGTTTTGCTCCTTTTCATGAATAAATGAATGAATGAATGAATGAATGAATGAACGTGCACACGTAATGCTTAGATGAAGGGTTGTGGTAGCCGCATGACTTGATGTTGTATGATGCAAAGATTGGATGTTTGCTGGGATGTGGGAGGTTTTTTTTTTGTCTTTTCGCTTTATTGCCTTTTTTGGTATGAGAATGCGTGGAATGAGAATGTGAATGTGATGGATACGTAATATTTTGATGCAAACGCTATGGTGCCTAAATACATGGTGCATTGATGTGATTGATTGGGATGTAGACAGACTTTTGGTAATGATGCGACCGACATTTGGCATTTTTATTGAAGCGATACATGTTATGCGCGGCTATGCATGCCCGCATACGCAATGTGTAATGTACAAGAAGCAAAATTGTGTAAGCAAAACAAGTGGAATGTGAATGCATGTACAATACTTGTATGAAAGAGTTGTGATGGGTATGATCAGATGCATGGTTTAATGCTATGTATAATGCATGATTTGTTGGTAACAACATTTTTTGTTTTTGTAAGGATGCAAAAATGTTTGATGTGAAACAAAACTTTTGATGCTGGAAACAGAGAGCTGAACATTTTGAATTGATCGTTCCTTGGAAGAAATATTTTTGATGGCTTGGACTTGAACTCTGGTAAGCTCAAGATTGTCATCTTGAAAAGTGTGGCTTGCAGCAATGTATTAGTGCCCTTTCTAGAGATCGATATGTGTATTTGCAGATGGGTTCTCATTTGGTTATGATGACCCATGATGTCTAAGCTTTCAAGTCTAAGATGTTAACTTAGAGGGATTATCATGATTGTGTGTCTCTCTCTTTGAAGCATTTGCTTAATAAATATGAACAACTGTGCGAATGCAAATGAATGTGCCAGTTGACTCAGGGTTCAAGAAATGTAGGGTATAGTCAAGTGTGACACATGAGTGGAGTGGAGGATGAGGTTTATTGGCTCAAACTTATGAGAGATAAGCTTGCCCCAAGGTAGAAATGTTTGACTGCCCCAATTTTGACTTCAAATAGTGGGGAGTGAAACAGTCTGCCTTTGTCTAGGGAGGACAATGACAACTAAGGATATAGACTGGTTGAGGGATTGGGAACTATGCAGGTATTGGGGTGACGCGTGGCTAGGAATGAATGGAATGGGAGGCAGGAGGATTCTTTCGGGCCGAGGGATATGATGCCCCGGTCTACAAGAGGACAAGGTTGCCCCAATCCATGAAAGGTGAAGATTGCCCCATCTCGAGTGGGATTGTGACAGGGTGCGAAGTTAGAATAATGGTTTGGAAATTTGTCTGGTACGACCATATGGGTGTAGAATGGGATGAAAGGTGAGAGTATTTTGGGGTTGTTGAAAAAATTTCCTGAGTTTGAGTGGAATGAAGGGTGGGGTATTGCCTCATTTTGATATGATAAGTCAAGTAACTGTCTTAGTGGGGATTTGTGGTTTTCTTTGGGAATGATTCCACCAGCTAAGACAGTCGAGAACTTTTGATTCGATGAGATTTCACTTTGTTGATGATCACTAAGTTTCTCACTACTATCATTTTCTCTTGATGAACTTTGAGCGTGCAAGCCCTTTTAAGTTTTTTTCTTTTTATTTTTTATGTAATAATATTTTTCTCTTTGTTTTTGTTTTTTTGAGCAAATAAATTATTCTGATTATTTTGTCCTAGAGTATAAGTTTTGAGAAAAATGGAAGCAACCAATCACTGACCAGAATAGGCATTAGGATTGTAAAATGGCCAGTGGTTAATGATTCATGAAGGAAATGATTACTTTGCTCTTGAGAGTGTTCGGGGTTGGTTGAGACAAAGAATCTTTTGTGCGCTTCATGGTAAAATGAACCTGTTTTAGGGTTGTAGCGCATTTGAGGGTTCATGGAGGATAGGATGCTTAGGCCAAAGGAAGTGTTTGAGGATTTATTTCAGACAAGGATCTTTTATATGCTCGATGGCGTGAAGTATCAGCTCACAATTTCTACCGCTTTGGTTTTCAGGGTTTTTCAATCCTCTTCTTTAATTTCACTTCTTTTTTTTGTGATTTTTCTTTTGTCTTTCGAGCTGAGCGAGCTGTTAGATATGGGATTGATCCTTGTCTAAGGTGTTTGAAATGTTTTGGCTCGAAGTGGGTGGTAAAGGGTATTTCTCTTTTTAGGATGTGGGAAAGTTGCCAAACTTCACTTCATAACATGATTGCTTATTTTCTCGAAATTGTAACTATAGGACAAAACTTCATTTTAATATATTTGCTTTTTCTTTATTCTCTTTTTCATATGCCCTAATTTTTGCTTAGATTGCTCTTATGAGTTTTCAACCTAACGAGCTTTTCTTTTTTGGATTTCTTTTTTTTTTTAACTCAAAGAACTTGCACGAGTGCTTAGAATGCCAACAGGAAATCTGTGATCGTTACTCTGCCCCAGTATGGAGCGTACAAAGTGTTGTTCGTGAAATTTCATCACTGAGGGAAGTGAATGTAATACTCTTGTGGGGACTGGGCCTTTTATGGATGGTTGGGTTTGGTTTTGGAAATGGCGGAAAGATGAGGGTAGTATAACTGACTCAAACAAGGGTAAACACACATGTCATGTTAGTTTATTTTGCAAATGCTTCATGGAGAGTTAACACCGCTTAAGATTGAACAATTTTAATTGTTAAAACCACACAAGTTAACAAAATAGACATTTAAGCTTATTATCACGGGTGTGAGATATATGTTGGCCGGTGCTCTTAGTAGGGCACGCAGTGGCTAAGGGTCAAGCCTATGATATGGTCAATATTGTAGTGACCATGATGGTGAATGAGTTATTGGTGAATTCCATTGAAGGGTTGAGTGGGTGGATGGTTTCCATAAATGTGGTAGGATGAAGAGTGAAGAACTTGTTGTTGGTGAATCAAGTTAGGGTATGACCACATTTTCCAAGGAAGAGGAATCAATTAAAATATATTTTCAAGAAGGCATCGTCTCTCATCAAACGGCATGTCAACAAACTTATGAGTTTCATTTTTTCATTTTTTGGAAAAAATTATTTGAATAAAACAGAATGCATGAACATATGGATGTTGTTGTACACAGACAATGATGCAGGTGAATGAAATGCATAATGATACCTTAAGCAAGTGTGTGTGATTTTTTTTATTTTCTATTTTTTAAAGTTCAACTAGAGTGAGAGGCTACAGAACAACAAAAAACTATTGGATGATGAGTGATGCAAGAATAGAAGAAAATGAAGCAATTCCTAATGCATGTGAGAGGAATAAATGACTTTTGTTTTTGTTCTTTATGACGCATGAAGGAGTTGTTTTTGAGATGCATGAGAATGAATGACATTTGTTTTTGTTTCTACATGATGCATGAAGAGGAGTAATGAAATAATGAATGAATGTAATTTTTTTTATAATATCAAGGTGATATTATTTTCTCATTTTTGGCGTGTGGCTTATGCAAGATGAAGTAAAATAATAAAAAAATATGATATTTTGTTATTTTCTAGATGATGAGATGCATGTTGGTACCATGATAATGAAAACGATGACCGTATTCTATTATGAATGCATGATAATTTTTTTATTTTCCAGTTGAAAGACTAACTATGCTCACGCAACAAGAATAATCAAGTTAAACGCACCTTGTGTCCTAATGCATGAAGGAACACATGGTGAAAAATGACGAAAATGCAGATGCGAATGCATGAAATGCGTGCATGAATGATCACTTGGAAAGGTCAGTTATTCTAAATGATTTTTGGAGACAATGCGGCACGTGACCGATGCAGAACCTCTTTCATGTATCAGAATGAAATGCTAAATACGTATCTATGAATGATGCGAAAATGATGACGTAATTTTTGACATGATGCATGTTGAAACGGTATATAAATGATGTGTGGATGAAATGGCGTATGGATGATTTAATGGGACAACAGTTTTTTTGGACGAGTGAAAAGGTGCGTGAATGCTATCATGATATTGCAAATGATGAAATGCCTATATTATTTAATGATGGTTTTTGTGAATGATTATGAATGAATGCATGCTAAATGAGATGTTCAGTTATTTATCAAAAATGTGATCATGTTTTTTTATTTTTCTTTTTCATGAAAAGAAATGCAATGTATGAACGAATAACGTTGCATGATGCAGATGCGAGGAAGGTGAATGAATGATCACTTGAAAAGATTGACTATCCGAGATGATTTTTCGGAGGCAATGCAATATGATGATGAATAATGTAAGAAAGTGGCATCATTTTATTATTTTCTTTTATTTTGGACATGATGCATGCTAGATGACTGATGCATTCGAGGTGGTTAGGAATGGGGAGCTTTTGTCTTTATTTTTATTTTTCTATGCATGGAGCGGAGTAACGAATACAGTATATTTTTTCCTATATGAGTATGCAAGATGATGCAAGTTGGACAAATATGTAGTTTCTTTGTTTTTTGGATGATGATGTGCATGTTAGTACCAGGAGAACGAGATGCATATGGAAATGAGCGATTCGTTCTATGGTGATTTTTTATTTTCTAGCAAAATATGATGACGGATATGGAAATGCATGTATGCATGAAGAAGTAAATGTTTGATGCAATTTTTTTATTTTTTAAGAGGTAGTGCAACATGTATGCAAACTCTCATTTTTTATTTATGGGATGATGAATGGTGAAATACCTTTTTTTTTATTTGGAAAATGGTACATAAATATGGAATTGATGCATTTAGACTAGGATGACAACATGAGGGAAATGATGTATGAATGCTATGTTTTTTTGATCAAATGATATGCTAATTTTATATGGGTAAGAATTGTGTTTTTTTTTGGCGTGCGAGGAGACAAAATGCATGACACTCGCAGCGATTTTTTTATGGGTGGGAAAGAGTAATGAACATAATTTTTATGTAATACGGGGGTAATTTTTTTTGGTGTACGGATATGCAAGATGAATGCAAAAAAAATGATATCTTCGCGATGCAAGATAGTGCAGTAACAATGAAGCGCTTATGGAAGAATGATTTTAGTATGAATGAATGGTGATTTTTTATATGTTTTCTTTGAATATACATGAACATATGGATGTTTGTTGTACATGAGCAACAATGGAGAAGAATGAAATGCGTGATGGTTTATCCCCTTTTTTTTATACTTCAACTAGAGTAAAAAGCAAACAAAATGCTATTGGGTGATGAATGATGCAATAATGAAGAAATTTATAATTTTTGTTTTGAAGGACTGATGCATTTGAGATGGATAGGAATGAATGACTTTTGTCCTTGTTTTTTATGATGCATGAAGATGATGCATTTAAAAATAAATTTTTATAATAGCAATGCGATGTATGAGTATGAGAGATGGTGCAACTAGGATAAAATGGACAAATAAAAATTGACGTTTTGTTATTTTAAAGATGATGAGATGTATGGTAGTGCAATGACAATGGGATACATAAGAATGATTTTATTTTATGATAATTTTTGTATGATGCATGAAAGGATTGATGCATGCAAATGGGGGACAGAAGCGTAAAAGGTTTTTTTTTGAGTGATTTTAATTTTAGAGAAAAATTAACCAGATTGATAGAGAGGGTAAGTATAATGCCCCTGTGTCCTAGGTGGGTCATGTCTAAATTGGGATTTTCAACATGGTCTAGGGTCGCTTATGTGATCAATCTCTCAGGTGGCTCTGTTCACTTCCTCACAAAGGTCTCCAGAGCTAAAATCCCCTTCACGATATGATCCACAACGATAGCGAGCTACCTGGTGTGGGATACCATGAAAGAGCGCACTCTGGTTGAGACTTTCATGAGAGTCAGACAGATAAAATCCAGAATGACTGTCACTAATAATATCCACTCGTCCTAAGTTATTTGCAGACCCGGGTATAAGGCCCCACTCAGAGGTGTGTGCAAAAGTGTAAGTGAAGTGTGTGATGAGGGCAAAATACCTAAACTAAACAAGCTGGAAAAGATAAACAACAATAATAACAAAAAAGCGTCGTCTACCCTAAGGTTCAATAATATAACAAAATGCTAATAAATAAGTAACACAAGCATAAGGGCAAAAACAAAATATAAAGCTAATAAAAACTTACACATTTAGTTAAACAGGCTTGACTCTCTTAATTTGTCCCCAGTGAAGTCGCCAGCTGTAGCGACCGAAAAATCCGGAGGAGGGATTCTTCGAAGTTCTTGAAATGAAGCCGCCACCAAAGTTTAGTTTAAGGGCAAACATTGGAAAATCCCTATTGTGTGGATAAGGGGGGTTCGCGGACCAGGTTTAGGCTCGGGAGTCGTTTATGTGTAGGGAAGGTGTTAGCACCCTACGACATCCTTCCTAAGGAAGGTTACCTTTTAACTAAATGTGTAAACATTTACTAATTCAAAAATAATGTTTTTACCCTAATAATAATAAAAAAAAGACTCGATAAACGGTTAGTTATTTTTATACTTTTTGAGAAAAATGAGAGAAATGAATTTAAAGAAAAAAAAAGGGTTTTTTATTAGTGCAATTGACAGAGGTCGGCCGCCCTCTGGTCCTACGTATCTCCTGGTAGAGAATCAAATCGCACGTAGTTCTTGGGTTGAAAATGTTTGTTTGTTGGTGTTTTTTAGGTATTTTGGAATTTGGAGAGGTATTCGTGACGACCAAACAAGTAAAACTCAGAGTGGTCGTCACTCATAGCTCGTTTGACAACTAAAGCTGTTATTAACGGTCAAACAAGCTAAGCTCAGAGTGACCATTAGTAGCAAACCATTTCTATGTTTAGGAAAACATTTATTCGTTATTTGGGAAAAAATGGGTCTGTGAAAGAAAATATTTATCTAGGGAAAAGAAATTTTTTAAAAAGAGAAACAGGGGGTGAAATAGTAAAATAGGGGGTGCAAGTGGTAGGAGGGTTGTATTGTTAAAATTGGGGTGTAAACAGTAGCCCAGCCCACTATAAGGCTGGCTAGCCCACGAAATTGTGGGCTTTCATAAGGGGTTGCAGAATGGAATTGGTGGGGTGCGAAACCCAATCTAATTAAAATTAAAACTAATTAAAATCACACATATATAAAGCAAAACTTAAAAAAAACCTAACCCTAATTCGCAATCCCTCAGCGCCGCGCCCTTCACCCCCAAATCGCCCAACCCTAAAAAATTCCCCCCCTCTTTTTGCTCCGTTCTCCTCTTCACCGTCCCCTCACCCAAACTTCGCCCTCTAATCTTTCCTCTTCACCATCGCCTCCTATTCTCTCACCCAGAACCCATTTTTCCTTTGCTCCAAAATCCTCACCTCTCTCTCTTCTTTAACGATGGCAGAAAAAAACGACACGGAGAGAAGGGAAGCTTGCGAACCGACGGCCACGGGAGGGAGGGCTTACAGATCGACGGCCGCAGGGTTTTTTTGACTCGCGATGGCGTCGGTTGGGCGCGGTGGTTGCGACTGTGAAACGGTGTGGGTGGTGACTGTGAGAGGAGTGGGAAACGAGGACGGTGGTTCCGGAGAGAGGGTGTGATGAGATGGTGTCTGTTGTGATTTTTGTGGTGGTGAGGTGAAGGTTGACGGCGGTGGTGAGGTGGTTTGCGCTTTTTTTGATGTTGGTGGTTACGGTGGAGGAGAGGAAGAACATGGGGGTTACAGTGAGGTGTGGTGGTCCTGTCAGTGGTGTTCACGGCGGTTCACGGCGGTGATGGGGCGACCACTCTGAGCTTAGCTTGTTTGACCGTTAATAACAGCTTTAGTTGTCAAACGAGCTATGAGTGACGACCACTCTGAGTTTTACTTGTTTGGTCGTCACGAATACCTCTCCAAATTCCAAAATACCTAAAAAACACCAACAAACAAACATTTTCAACCCAAGAACTACGTGCGATTTGATTCTCTACCAGGAGATACGTAGGACTAGAGGGCGGCCGACCTCTGTCAATTGCACTAATAAAAAACCCTTTTTTTTTCTTTAAATTCATTTCTCTCATTTTTCTCAAAAAGTATAAAAATAACTAACCGTTTATCGAGTCTTTTTTTTATTATTATTAGGGTAAAAACATTATTTTTGAATTAGTAAATGTTTACACATTTAGTTAAAAGGTAACCTTCCTTGGGAAGGATGTCGTAGGGTGCTAACACCTTCCCTACGCATAAACGACTCCCGAGCCTAAACCTGGTCCGCGAACCCCCCTTATCCACACAATAGGGATTTTCCAATGTTTGCCCTTAAACTAAACTTTGGTGGCGGCTTCATTTCCAGAACTTCGAAGAATCCCTCCTCCGGATTTTTCGGTCGCTACATTGTGGAATTTGCACTTCCGCAGAGCACCCCACAAATTCATGTCCTAAATTGCAAGAGGATTCCCATCAAGCTACTGTCAGGCATGAACCTTCATTGGAGGATTTAGTTAAGAATATGGTTGTCCAAAACCTCTAGTTTCAACAGAGAACAAATTCCTCAATTCAGAATTTGGAGACACAAATGAGACAGTTGGCTACCACAATTAATCATATGCAATCCCAGGGGTCAAACCAATTGCCTGCTCAAGCAATCGTTAATCCGAATTCACCATCCACAAATGTTAGTGCTATTACATTGAGATCTGGAAAGACTGTTGATACCCCAAAGGTGCCTGAAACTATTGTTTTAAAAAATCATAAGGCGCCTGAGCATGTTTCTGATGAACAAGAAATACGACTCCCTTTCCCTCATAGAGCAGTGAGTACAAAAAAACAAGATGAGAGAGACAAGGATAAGGAGATCTTGGATACTTTTAGGAAGGTCGAAGTGAACATTCCCCTTCTTGAGGCAATTAAGCAAATTCCAAGATATGCCAAGTTTCTGAAAGAGTTGTGCACACATAAGAGAAGGAGAAAGCTGAAAGGAATTGAAAAAGTCAACGTTGAGTATAATGTTTCATCCCACATGATGCCCATGCCCCAAAAGTGCAAGGATCCAAGAACTTTCTCCATCCCATGTACCATAGGCAATAATCAATTTGACAATGCCATGCTAGATCTAGGAGCTTCAATCAATGTAATGCCCACATCTATTTTTAACTCTCTTGCTCTTGGACCTTTGTAGGAAACAGGTGCTACCATTCAGCTGACAAATAGAAGCAATGCTCGACCTGCTGGACTGGTTGAGGATGTTCTTGTTAAAGTTAATCATTTGATTTTTCCTGCAGATTTTTAGATTCTAGACATGGAGGAAGAGACTAAGTCCAGTAGGTCTCCTATCATTTTAGGCAGACCATTCTTGAGGACTGCCAAAACCAAAATTGATGTACATGCAGGGACTCTTTCCATGGAATTTGGTGATACCACTGAAAAATTTAGTATCTTTAATGCTAAGAAACACCTCATGGAAGAGCATTCCCTTTGCAAAGTTGAATTGTTTGATGGTTTTGTTGATACTTTGTAGGTTGACATACCTCCTATAGCTGATGCTGTGGATGTAGCTGCTGCTGCCATTAAGCAGCCCCTGGTTTTAGAGCTTGAACCATCCCCTAGAAAATTTAATTATGCATATTCAGAGGGGAGTGGGAAACCTCATGAGACTAATATAGCAGGGTTTAAATCTGAACATGAAGAGAAGCCGTCAATCCTAAAGAAACATAGGATCGACATTGGTCTAACCTTGGCGGGCATTCCTATCAAGAAAGTGTGAAAACGAAGCACTCCCATGACAAGATGGTTTCCCGAAAGGAGTTCTTCATTGGGCATAGAGTTTTATGGTTTAGACCCCGTCTGAAAATTATGGCTGGGAAACATCGACCCAAGTGGATTGGTCCTTTTGTTATTACTAATATTTTTCCTCATGGTGTAGTAGAAATAAAAAGTGGGACGACAAACAAAGTTTTCAAAGTCGATGGAAAGCGTTTCAAGTTATTCCATGAGAGTTCCGCAACTGAAGATGCAATCATAAGAGAACTCTCATTGAAACAACCCACCTACATTGAAGTTTGACCAGGGAGTTCCTCCTCCTTACTCTTATTTTATGCCTTTTGTTTTCATTGAGGACAATGTATGATTTAAGTGTAGGGGTGTCTTTTAGTAGCTTAGTAGTTTTTATTTTTCTTTTAATTCTTGGTTTGTTTTTCAGTTTTCCTTGTTTTTAATTTTTTTTTGTTATTTTAGCATGTTTTTCCACGAGTTCTTGGCTTGTACAAGTTGTGAGTGATTTTGACTATTCTAGGACTATAGGTGTTTTGACATGATTTGATTGATTTCTTGTTGCTCTCTTGGTATAATAAGTTGGATATGAGCACTAAATACTGCATCATCTGTGATAGTCATTGTCCCTGGTGAGAATTAAGCCTTTAAATGGATGGACTACATTTTTCCAATCTCTCCTTTCTTTTTTGTGACTCACTCATGTTTGTTAGTTACTCTAGAAGTCAATTCTTGTGGAAACACTTGTTCACATGCATGTTTGAAATGATCTAGGCAATTCTGTTTTTTTAGCTACTAGCCAAATAAGCCTACCCTGAATTTATCCGTTTGTGTAAGCCCATTTGAGCCTTTTATCCCATTCTTTGTTTTATAGCTCATTACAAGCCCAAAAGTAAATAAACAATGTTATTACCCAATCTTAGAGGGTGAAGAAGCTTTGAATTGAAAATTGTCATATCCATAAGTGTGGGGGTGTCCAAATTGTGGTTCTCACCTGGGTTAGTTCTTGGGTTCTCAATGAAAAGTTTGGCAAGTACATTTGTATAGAAAAGTATTCCCCAAAAAGAAAAAAAAAAAGAAAGAAAGAAAGAAATGAAAAAAAAGAAAAAAAGTCAAAAGAAAAGAAAAAAATGGAAAGTGTATATATATTTTTATTTTTGTATCAAGAAGATTGAAAGTTGTGTGAAGAGAGTTATGGTAAGAAGTATCAAAATAGAGAAGTTAGACATATATTGTTGAAGTTGGATACTCTCATGCTCACTTTACAATTGATTTTCATTGCCTCTTTGCCCTCTTTGATTCTTTTTAGCCTAGTTCCCCCTTAGGATTATCCCACTTTGACCTTGTCCCCATTACAACCCTTATAAAGACCTTTTGATCTTATGTGAATGTGTTCTTAAGTGTGATGTTAGAAGCTTGTCAAGCATATGGTAGTGCTAACTTTCAATGATGTGCTTAGTATATATATGAGAGTAATCACAAGCCTAGACATTTGAGTGATTGAGAGCATTACTTATACATATCCTGTGAGAACTTATCACTTATGATTCACTCTCTGGTGCTCTATTCTCTTGTTTGTCTTTATTGTAATTAAGTTCCATCTCTGATTTTCATTCTCCTTGAAGTCTAGGAAAAGCATCTCTCTTACAACTTGGCATTCTTTGGGTTCATTGGAAATTCATGTGCTATTTTTATGTCTTGTTTTGTGTGTTTTGCCCGGAGTGCAAAAGCTTAAGTGTGGGGGAATTTGATCAGTGCATTTTAATGCACTCTTTTTAGCTTTTCACGTGGTGTTTTTGATTGTGTTCTGTGTCTAATATTTAAGTCTTAGCGTGTTTCTAGACTTTGGGTCTTATTTGAGCAATATAGCAATTTCCTGACTAATTATTGTTTTAATTGCATATTGATCCTTGTCTACTCTGCCGACCATAACTTTGGCTGTGGTTATCCGATGGAGACGTGTGAGAATGCATTGGAAAGCTAAGGAACAGAGCTACAATTCTTCTGTTGAGCTCAAAACCTAATTGAGAAGTCTTGAAGGTCAATTACGGGTTTATGTGCCAATTACTAGTTTTTATTGGGCTTTTATCCAAGAACCTAGTTAGTGGATTAGGGTTTTCATTTTGTCCTAGTTATTTTCGCTGGTTAGAAGCCTCTTTGAACTCGGTTACGCATTATTATACAATTTTGAGGATTTGGTGCCCTAACCTCCATGGAAGGTTAAGGCCCTAGATCAATCTATTAATTGGTGAAGGGTGTTACTGTAAGGATTTTGAGGTTCAGTGTTAATGTTTATTTCGTTTTAATGGTTTTAATTCTTTCTCTATCAATTTCATCTCCGTAATTCTTGCTGCAAATTCGGTTTGTGTTTTACTTAATTACTCAAACTATGTGATTTGCTTATGTGATTCGTTTTATGAGTCAGTTTTGCTTAATCACTTAATCGTGATTCTATTTTGCAACTTTCATTATTCAAACTATTTTATCGGTTGTTTAATTTAGTTTTGATGAGAATTGATAGAGTCTATGACACTTGTTTATAGGATTGATAGAATTCAGTTATGACGTTAATTGTGTTACTGGCGCTTGTTCACTATCACGATTAACTGAACACACTGTTTTGACGATTGCTTTAAAACGGTGCGAATTCGTATGAGCTGACTAACGCTTGTGTAGTTAGTTTATGATCAATCAAGAATTATCAAACCTTGTACGAATCTTTAGAACCGATGATAAATCCAAGAAACACACCCGAAAACAATGAATCGATTGTCTATCTTTAATTGATGTTCTTCATTAAACATCAAACTATTTTCCCGAAAAAAAAAACCCCTTTTATTGTTACTTTCCTTCTTGATTCTGGTAGTATTTAACTCAGAGGTCCTTGTGAGACGGCCAAGGTTACTTACCTTGTTACTATAGTTTATATCTCTTAATTATTTTGACCCGCGTACGACCGCTGATCATTTACCAAACACGTGTACTCTTCATCCGCTAGCGGATGGGACGCGCCAAACATAGCCTTAATCTCTATCATAATTCAAGTATTTTTAATATTGCCAGTTGGAGGTAACAATTGCGACATATCCTCTGTATTTAACAGCAATTTTCCATTATTTCATGAAAACCTTGCTCATGACAAAAAAAACTGCAAAACACCCAAAAGAAGATGAAGCAAGAAAACAAAGATGTAATTTTATTAATTTTCTATACAATATAGTCCCAATCTTTGAAACAACAAAAAACAAATTAAGTTAGATATCTCTAAGTAAGGGTCAAAGTGCTTTCTTCTTTGATATGATCTTCTCCTTTGTGCTATCAATTAGATAGCCCTTTCAATGAACGTGTTGTTGACACATGAAAAAGAGTTTCTAAGTCCTGTGGAGTGAAAAACTCACGCTAATTGCAGTACCTGAAAGAATGTTTTTTCTTCCTAGGGAGCAGGTGGTGTAGACATTAACCACTACAACAGATTTGGGGATGGACAGCGCTTATTTTAGCCATGGGCAGCGCTTTCGAGTGCTGCTAAATTTGGCGCTGCTGATTCCACTCCCACAATGGGCAGCGCTTATAAAGCGCTGCTCACTGATAGCCATGGGTAGCGCTTTTCAGCATAAGCGCTGCTCATTCTCAAAAGGTGCTAACACAATGGGCAGTGCTTGTAGGCCAAAGCGCTGCTCATTCTCTTAGCGCTTTTTAGGAATAGGTAGCGCTTTGGCCTACAAGCGCTGCCCATTGTATATATTTTATTTATTTATTTATTTTTTGTTTTTGTTTATTTTTCTTTTTACATTTGCAATTTTCCTAGTCATATACAGCCAATCCAATCCAATCCATTATGTATACTTAACAATATATATATATATATATATATATATATATATATATATATATATATATATATAAACTAGCTAACAACACATTAAAAAATAAATTTAACACTATTACTACCAAAATAAATCCATTCCAAAAATTACATTATACTAAGATACATTATACAAAAATTACAAAAAGAGGGGGTGCTCCCCAGCTTCCTGTTGAGCAGAGAAGATACCAGCGTATGAAAAGAAATTGCTATAGCACACCAGCATTTTTGCACTTCCAAAATCACATAGCTTAACTTGGTTTGACCTTTGTGCAGCCTCACATAGACATGGGCTGAAGATATTTTATCAACATGGAACCTACGAAAGACAGATTTTATCATTAAACAACAACAATCCAGCAAGAGCAAATAGAACAAATATGTAAGCACCATTAATTTATTTGTGAAGTAGACATTTCATCAACCACTTTATGTGGTTTCCGGGTACTCCAACACCACAAGAAGCTAAGGCAATGGGACTTTGGCAAACCTTACTCTGGTTGGAGGGATTGGAGCAGACTTCTGTTTCCATAGGACTGGATTGTCTTCCGATTGTAAATGACTTGATGGTAGACCCTTTACCAAATACCGAGGTAGGAACGCTAATTTTATATTGTAAAGATTTTTTGGTTAATTTTCCAAGCTTTTAGGTTAGCTTTATTAGGAGACAAGCTAATCTTGCTGCTCATACTCTAGCTCGAGCATCAAGATTATACGCTAGCTCCAATGTTTTTGATTTAATTCCATCCTGTATTGACACTATTTTACATAATGAAATTATCTAAGTTTGTTATTGTCAAAAAAAAAACTTATCACTACAAGAATAAGTGCTTTTTCCTGCCATTTTTTCCGACGAACTCTTATTCGTCGCAATTTCCGACGGATTTCCGACGAAAAAGTCGTCGCAAATGTTCAGGAAAAAAGGCGCTTAATTTCCCGCTTACGTTTCCGACGAAAACGTGTTTCGTCGCAAATTTCTGACAGATATTTTCGTCGAAAACGTCTAAAATGTCGTCGCAAAGTAACACATCCTAAATTAAAGGAACCTCTTCCCACGAACCTCATTTCACACATTCCACTACTTCCCTCTCAATCGCCCTCTCTCTCACTTACCTCACGCTGCCCCTCCCTCTCACCTTTCACTCTCCACCTCCGTTTCAGAAACTGGTTCAATTAACAAAAACAGAACCCTAAACTTACACAACACGATTCTTTCTCTCTCTTTCTTTCATTTTTGCTTCACTCACAGTTTCACTATCAAGCTCTGCTAGGGTTTGAGATTTTGCTCGATTTGCAGAAGCTGAAGCTTGGAAATTCAACAATGGAACTTCGAAAGTATCAACAACCAGGTATTACACAAAGCCCTTTTTATTTTGTGATTAATTTCGTTATTTCTGAAACCCTATATTCTGAACTTGCTTGTTGCTGGATTTCTGTCTTTACATGTACTGAAATCTGGTTGAATGATGAACACCAAAAGAAGGTAGATCACACACAAACTCTCACTTCAACTACCACACCCCTCATCATCACCACTCACCATCGCCACTCACCAAAACCCTAACCATAGCCACACTTCAAAACCCTAACATTTTTGGTGTTGCGATTTCTGGTCTTCTCCTCTTCTCCCTGCGGCTCTCTCACTCTCTCAGTAAGTTTTTCATCCTCTCCCTTTCATCCTCTCTGAAGCTGAGAGATACGAAGGTTAGAGTTTCTTCCTCACATGCAACATCGTTATACTTCATTTTGAGTATACCTGCTTATCAATTTACTTTGAGTAAATTTATCTACTTTTCTTCGATTTCACATCGATCATTTTCAGTATATTGTTTTTCCTTTTTTCGAAATTGGATTAATCACGGTTCACTAAATGTACTGTCAGTTTGATTTAAAAGAGACTTTAGAAAAGGGAATCGGTTAAGGTTAAGGGGATGCCTTTAACAGGAATTTAATTTTTCGTTTTTATTTTTAAATTTCCATTTTCTGATTTTGTTTTCTTGGAAAAATTATAATTGAAAAGTGAGTTCAGTTTGAGTTTGTAGCTTTTTGGTATTGCATGTTTTAGTTCAAGTATTTTTTATCAGAGGATATCCTTGTTCTGCTTTGGAAATTGTATCAGGTTTGAAGCTTGATTCATGGTTTTTTTATTTTGTTCTTGAATATGTTATGTGACAGAGATGGTGGATTCAATGAAGAAGGATGCAAATCTAGATGTTGAACTGACTGTGGAAGAGCGAAATTTGCTTTCTGTTGGTTATAAGAATCTGATTGGTGCTCGCAGAGCTTCATGGAGGATTCTATCTTCCATTGAGCAAAATCCAAAGGAATTAATTATAAGAATGTGATTAATGTGTATTAGTTCTGATGTGCATTATGTTGCTTTTGGACACAAATGGTGTTCTTAATGTAGGATTAAGTACATATTCACAAAAGTTATGCTGATATTGCCATACAAATATACAATCAGCATAATTGCAAGTTAAAGATTTCTGATATGTTTGAATTCTTAATGCAGGAGAATGAACTTCTTCGCACTGCTTGTGGAACTCCAAATTATGTTGCTCCTGAGGTACTAGTATTTCTTTGTGAAATACAAATACTAGATATTTGTTTTCTGAAGCTGAATTAAATGTTATTTGGTGTGACATTTTTTGTATATCAGGTGCTAAATGATAGGTTATGTTGGTTCAACATCTGATATATGGTCCTGTGGAGTAATTCTCTTTGTACTTATGGCTGGTTACTTGCCATTTGATGAGCCAAATCAAATGGCACTTTATAAGAAAGTAAGTGTTCTCAGAAATTTAATCTATGAGGATAAAAAGAGAATGAAAAGTTGCTCATGTCATATATTTCAGATTTGCAGGGCTGATTTCACATGTCCATCTTGGTTTTCGCCCTAGGCGAAGAAACTTCTCCAATCTATTCTTGATCCAAACCCTCAAACAGTGAGTTTTAAACCAACAGCTTTCTTCTTATTTTTACACTTTTGTTTGTTGTGATACTAATAATGTAACTTATTTTTCAATACTAATACTGCATATGTTTTTATAGAGGATAAAAATTCCTGAACTATTGGAAGATGAATGGTTCAAAAAAGAATACAGGCCAGCATCTTTTACTAAGGATGAGGATGTCAATATAGATGATGTATCTGCTGTCTTCAATGATTCTAAGGTACTGTGTTTTCACAGTTTGCAAATTAAATATTCTAGTCAAATATTGGAACATAATGCACAAGTATATATACACACAAAAAAGGCTCCTACCGGGTGGAGTCTGGAGGGGATAAATGTACACAACTGTACTCTTGCAAATACATACACACACAACAAAGGACATATTTTATGTGTAATTTACTTCTTTATTCTGTTTTGATATGTAGGAAAATCTTGTGACAGAGAGAAAAGAGAAACCTGTGTCAATGAATACTTTTGAGCTCATTTCTAGATCACAAAGCTTCAATCTTGACAGTTTGTTTGAGAAGCAAAAGGTATGCATGTGACAATATATGTTGTTATGCATTGTAAACATTTTTGTGCAAATTGCAAGTCACATAAAAATATGTGAACTATATGCTGTTTGGATCAATTTCTGGTTGATTTATGTCTAATAAATTTACTTGATTCCTTGTTTCTCAATTTTGTTTGTACTCAATAACGCCATAGGAGGTTGTAAAGCGCGAAACACATTTCACTTCACAGCGATAGTTTAATGTGCTGGTACTTCTGAGTCTTTGATGAGTAGATAATCTGACATGGATATTTCTTTCTTCAGAATGCTTGGCTGTGTGATCTATGTGGTTCTAAGTATGGTGGAAGAAGGGGGTTTGGTAAGGAACTGAGAATATTATATTACTATGTCATAATGTGAATGTTAAAACGTTTTTGGTTCATTATAGAGTTTCCATCTGTATTTTATTTTGTTTAACTTTTTGTCTGAAAACTGCACATAGAAGTCATGAAAACTAACAGACTAAATGTTATTGACACAATGAGAAAATGTAACCTTTCAATTTTGGCAGTGGACTCTTAGATGAACTTTTATTTTTGGACTTCCCACGTGAACAAAGATTTTCTTCTGGTGCATTGATGCTAGAATATACAAAAGTAGTTCAAGAGTGTGTATATGAGCAGTTTCGTGTTGTTTGCGAGGGTCAACTTTGTATCATTTTTACTCAAGACCTGAAGGTCATAAATGTTCACTGTATTTAAATTATTTACTATTTGAATACTTTCTCCGTAAATGATCACTCAAATTCTTGTTAATTTGCAGATATTATCTTGGGAGTTCTGTGTAAGGCGCCATGAAGAACTTCTTCCTCGAAAGAGTTGTTCAAGCAAAAGGATTCACTTGCTTTGTCACCTATAACTTTATTTAGATTGTGTGACACATAATTAGATTTACTTAATTGGTATGATGGGGTAGATATATCTGACTCCATGGCCCAATGGATAAGGCGCTGGTCTACGGAACCATTGAAATGCTTATTTAGCAATTGAGCTTTTAGTTAATAGTTCATTGTGGTTGAAAAATGTTTGCATAAAGGATTTTGATTTTAAGATAATTACTAGTGTATAAAAGAATGAATTTCAATAGAAGTTTGGTTCAGTGAGGGTATAAGGACGACTGTTGTATTTAATTTTTTTTAATTTGTTTTTAAAAATTTCCGACAGATTTGCGACGAAAATGTGTCAGCGTTTGCGACGACTTTCCCACGGATATTTGCGACGGGTTTCCGACGACTTTGCGACGGAGACATTTGCGACGAAAAAAATCCGTCGGAAACGATTTGCGACGAGCGATTTTGCGACGACTTTTTGTCCGTCGGAAAGTTCGTCGGAAACGTCAATTTCCGACGAAAATCGCTGTATTTGCGACGAAAATTGCCGTCGGAAATCATCGATTTTCTTGTAGTGTATCCTCTATCCGCTATATGTTTGCTCATCCGCTAGCTGATCTGCTATCCACTACTTTTTATCAAACAGAGTCCTAGATAAAGCAGAAGCAATATGAATTGAAAAAAATAGTTGTTTGGTTTATAATGACAGAGCCGAACAGGCTTTAAGGCTCTGTTTGGCAAGTCTCATCCGTTAGTAAATAGCAAATTTGACTAGCGGATGACGAGTACATATGTTTGAAAAGCACTAGCGTTTAAGGTTTTTCGGATAGTGTTTGGTGTTTTTTCAAACGCTACTTCAAAGAGCATTTGAGCAAATAACATATAGCGTCCCACTTTTTGACATTTTTACCCTTATTATTTTTCTTAAGTTCCTTCTCTATCTTATTAAAATGAACCAATTAATTTATTTATGAATTAAATAAATATTTCATTTTATGTCGTTTTACATTTTTCAAATCCTAAATACATATTTGCTTGCTAGCTAATTCTAAGAAAGTCTCTAACGGCCAACTGCAATTCCTAATCCAAAGGTCTCCAACGGCTAACTTAGTTGAAGAGATTACGAGGGAGAGATTGAAGGAGGTTGTTACATATTACAACTAATAAAATGCATAACAACTATATTTTTAATATTTTTCCAATACAATTATCTATTATTGATTTATTGGTAACATCAAGTTTAAAGGAGACTGATGGTCAGGGTTTTAAAAAATAATTTGCAAACACGTTTATAGAAAAAGTTAATCAACAAAGAAAGCTAGCAGAGACAACTATTAAGTTGGTTCTCAATTTTAGCCTTGTTCGAAGTCTCTAAACCTAATTAGTGACAAAACTAACGATAATTTTTTCTCCTCTTTTAATCTCTATCATAATTCAACTTTCTTTAATATTTCCTGTTAGAGCAACGTGGTCACATAACAGCAATTTTCCATAATTTTATGAAAACCGTGCTCGTGACAAACAAAAAAACTGCAGAAAACCTAAAAGGAGATGAAACATGGAAACAAAGATGTAAATTTATTCATTTTCAAACTGGTCTATACAAAATAGTTCCAATCTTTGAAACAACATAAACAAATTAACCTAAGATATTTCTAAGTAAGGATCAAAGTGCTTTTTTCTTCTATATGATCTTTTCCTTTGTGCTATCAATTAGATAGCCCTTTCAACGTGTTGTTGACATGTGAAAACAATTTATGTGGAGTGAAAAACTCACGGTAATTGCTGTACTTGAAAAGAAGATATTTTCTTCGTAGGAGCAGGTGGTGTAGACGTTAACGTTGTTGGAATCTTTGATTCTTCACTCGTTGGTGTCGTACAACCCTCTTCTGTAACCTCTTCTTTTTGTTCTTTCTCAATAGGGATGGTTTTTGTGGTGGAAATTGGCTTCAATGGTGTTTGTAAACCAATCTCAGCTATGACCAATTTTTTATTATCTGATTCAAATCCTCCACCCTCTACTTGTGGCTTCTCGGAGAAACTCATATTGACTTGCTCACCTGAAAAATGAAAGAATGAGGTAAAAATAAGAGGCAGTTTAATTGGTTGAAATATGGAACTGAGTGAGTTATTGAAAGAGAGAGATGGAAAATGGAAAGAAAGAGTACCCAAATAAAAAGAAAACACCAAATAATAATTGCAGCTTGCCTATTATATATAACACCGTTGGGCCTGCAACAATTCTACTTCTATAACTACTTCCCCAATAAATCCGCCGACAAC
Organism: Astragalus membranaceus; assembly: GCA_039519185.1. NCBI lineage: Eukaryota > Viridiplantae > Streptophyta > Magnoliopsida > Fabales > Fabaceae > Astragalus > Astragalus membranaceus. The sequence goes on from CM076846.1 coordinate 119,400,755, forward strand.
GTTTCAAAAAAAATAATTATAACTGCATTATTTATTAATATAAATTAAACTTAGGTCATTTGTTGCAAACAACATACTATGGTTTTATTTAAGAGTTGAACTTAATTTGTCAAAAAAAAAGAGTTATTGTCAGAAAAAAAGAGTTGAACTTAAATAAGTAATGACTTGGATATATCATTGTGTTGTTGAACTTAAGCTAAACCTAATTTAATTTTTGTGGTGTGAAAATTATAAATATTATGGTTTTTGTTTTGTCATATTATGTTTTTTATCCTTTATATATTAAAATAAAAATATTAAATAAATTATTTAATAAATTCTGGTTTGACCCCGATTCGACCAGTCACGACAGCTAGTTTTTAACGACGACTGGTTTTTTCCAATGGTTAGTTCTACAACAACTAGTTTTTTCCAACGGCTAGTTTTACATCAAATCTAATAATAATTTACAGAAATTTATAACCAATATACATTATATTTTTTTTGACAAATAAAAGGAAGGAAACCTAGTTAAAACCTTCTGATTAAAAACTCCAAGAAGAAAAATTAGTACTTCCCCTGATTTTATTAAATAAAACGAAAGAGGATAGAAGGGAGCCCAATGGGGACTAGACCAATATCCTTGGCAAAAATAAAAATTAAAATCAGAGCAACACTAGGGAGTTAAGGCAAAAGACCCCTAAAACAATCATTCTTTAAGACAAAATAAAATTCAAGCTAAAGTATAAATTTACATTAGTCAGATCAAAAAAAGACACGCGAATTTTTCCCTTGAACGAGTATTATAGCCAACAACCAATTTATTTTTTTGCCGAAATTTCTTTTTTTGGTTTTGGACACAATTGGTTCGAAATTATCATCATGCGCAACTATTCCTTAGATATCAATAGCCATTGGATCAACATCATGACCATCTAACACATCACCCCAAAGTTTTCATAACATTATCATGCCAAATGCTGCCACTAGATTAGAAGTAGCATTAGACTATTAGGCATTTAACGAATCTAGCCTGGTAGTGAGAGGCTGGGTGGAGGATGAGTCAATAGAATCATTATGACAACGACTAACAATATTCATATCATTGATTACGCTGGCGTTAGAGTAATCAACACGAGTTTCAATATTGCAACCACTAATAGTATCGGAGGTATGAAAAGTCTGAACAATGCTATCTTTAGATGTTGCCTGTGTAATAGAGGTAGAAGCATTAGCCAACTTCTCAATAGATTTCATAGATGTCTCCTACATCTGCATAACCGCATGCAACACTTGCTTACCCTCGTCAGAAGTGACAAAGTTCTGGAGAAATTGGACAGAGCCTGGTGCCTCTTCTCTAATCTCTTTGGATGAGGAATTCCCCTTGCTGCTTATTCAAATCTAAATATTGTTGCACCTTCATAGGTAAAGCTTGATGGGCATTAAACAGTAAATCCCAATAAACTATTAGAACCCTAACCATCCCACAGAACATTATTGACACATTTAAGAGTTTCATTATTCACGTAGGTTTGAACACTCATAACCTGAGTTTTTTGCTTATGATTCACATTATTATTAATTTTTAACTTATGAGCATATTTAAGTTTTTGGCTCTGAGATCTTTTGCTCCTTATTATTTTCCACACCAAAGTGCATCATTTTATTACAAATGCTAGTGGTATGACCGGTAATAATGCAATTCATGCAAAAGGAAGACAAATTTTTTATATTGAATGCCCACAAAGAACGCATAACCCGATCTCTCAACTAGAATTTGATTTCTCAGCTCCGATTTCAAATCTATATCAACCAGTATACGTGCGAAATGACCAAAAGATATGTCAAATAAGCTTTTAGTGATTGTATCATTTAGACTTCTTAGAATGTGGTTAAGGCCTAACTCAACCCCACAAAACCGGTTTGTAAGGTGAGGGATGTCTCCCACTTATAAACTCTTTTAAAGGTCATATCACATCCGATGTGGGACTCTCAACACACTTCCCTCACGCCCAGGACTGGACAACTGGAGCGTGACCCAAGTGACCCGATAGCGGGTGGCCCACCGGATCTTGGATTGACTTTGATACCATCTTAGAATGTGGTGAAGGCCTAACTCAACCCCACAAAACCGACTAGTAAGGTGAGGGATGTCTCCCACTTATAAACTCTTTTAAAGGTCATATCACATCCGATGTGGGATTCTCAACCAGACTAATCACCGACTCTGTTGTAGTTAATTCAACTACTTCATGCTCATTATTTCTCTAACACACTCTTATCTTATCCACTTGTCACATCATCAGCTATGGGACCCTTAATGTGCCAAGTAATAATTCAACGGTGCCTAACTAATGAGAGGAAATCGTGTGCATGACAAATGCAATAATTCAAGGACGATGGTGATTTCATTGTACTTATATAAATAGAATCATTGCACACCATTATCTAATCATATGAAGTATGAACAAGTTGGTGATTCCAGCTCCAGATTCTCTAATTAGCAATTTTGAGAAAATCACTAAAGTTCCACTTCTAACAAAAAAAAATGCCCAAAAATTTCAAATATTGACCATTAGTATGTTACTTACAATCTGTGGTTTCCAAGCTTGTTGTAGAAAGTTGTACTAAAGGTAACCAAAACTTCAAAATTTGCTTGATAAAACGAACCAATTCTCAAGTATATCTACAATTTTTTCTCATTATATGGGACAAAGAAGGGGAACCCAGCTGCGGTTTTCCCTTCCCCATTAATCCTCACGTGTTAGGAAGAAATTTTTTTGCAATGCTTGTTTGGGACTATTTCAACCAACTTTGTGGGAGAGCTTGATATAATTTAGCAGCCGTTTAAGAGCTTTACCACTGTCAATGACCTCTCTGGCTCTATCTAGGGCTGCAGATATGTCTTCTGCACCTTCAACACCAAGCAGGTGATCCACCATTCCAGCATTCAAGACAATCCGATCATATGCCGGTCCTTTTTCACCACAGAGAGCTGCTAAACCCAATTCAATGTTCTTTGAGACCTGAAGTTTCAACACGAAAAATTAATGCCAGTTAGAAAACTTCAGCTCTTGCCATAAGAAAACTGGCTACATATCCTACCTGCAATGATGTATATGTAATAAATTTTATACTATTCATTGTGTTTGAAAGTTGGGTAAAGCTCATAAAAGTCATCATCAGAATCCACGACTTTGGCACGGACTACTAATGGCTCAGAAATCCGAACCATTACATTTTATTTTTATTTTTCTCACTGTTTTACTAGATTTGATTTCAGTCCATTCCTGACTAGATTTGGTTTCAGTCCATTCTATGAAGAAAAGGAAACTCAACAGCAATTATGTCTTACCGTGACACCAGATTTTTTTTTTCTTTATATGGTTAAACATGATTTATGCACTGGAAAAGGGACACGCTTTTGCAAAAAAATATAAGCAAATGTTTCCTATAATGAACTATAATGAGAGGAAGTCAACTTATTATAGACTAGAAACGGCAACCATTAATCTACAGAGCTTGCCCAGGAAACAAAAAAAAATCGAAAATCACACGATTAAAAACAGGTATCAGCAAGTGGCTTCTGAATTTTCAGTGAAATTGCATAAATTTGTTGAATGGAGGGAACATAGATTTTCTTCTGTAGAGGATGAGATCAGAATAAAAGATTTAGTATATCGTATATTAGGAATAGATGGTACAGATTCAACGTAGCAATCTGAACTATTAGTTGGTAACTTGTTTAAGTGAGGCTTGTTTAGAAGAAAAGAATCCCAATATATAATCAGAATACTTGTTAGCTTCTCATCCTATAGGAATCAGAAACTTTTCGGGTTAACATGCAAAAGGAAATACCCACGAATATGTTTTTTTCTAATTTTTCCTGAGTGATTACACCAACACCTTACAACCGCAATGGAAAACTGAACATATTATTAGACAAGTGAATTGTGAGCATATTTCTGATAAGTTCCAAATATTGGATAGAATATTAAAAAAAAGGAGAAAAACAAAAAGTTTAGAGAGCTTTACAGATCTATCAGTTCTTGGCGTGTCTGTGGGTTGGAAACCATAATCTTGAGCATTGACCTCAAGACTAAATCCTTGACGTGTAACTCCTGCAATATGAAATAACAATATTTTATCTGTATCTATATAGGATATGATGCAAGGCAAAACTATCAGTTTGCTAATCAGAAACTGACAGTATGACTGTGTTGATTTTCTAATCAGAAACTGAAATAGTGATAGTATTGATTTTCGAATCAGAAACTGTCAGTGATAGCATTGTCAATGAGGATTGAAAAGGAAAAAGCAAAGACCGCAAAAATTACAGACACAAGCGTTTTTATGAAATAATCATTTAAGCATAAATTATATGTAGAAGTAAATATGAAGACCAATACATACCACCAGGTTCAGATGTGGATGAAACGTCAACTGAACGAAACCCTGAACAGTAGTTCACTGGAAGTCCCCTTGTGGAGCTAACTGATCGCGATCTCGTAGTCATTGAGAGGGCTCCTTCCTCTCCCTGCAATATGGGCATGATGAAGGTAAGATGAAATTATTTCTTTTGTTAAGGTTTAAGCCTCTTTCAATATCAATATATTACATTAGGACGAGTTAATTGATTTTAATAAAATAAAAGAACAGTTTATAATACAACTAATAATTTTGGGGGGAAAATAGTCGGATAACTTTATAGATTACAAAAAATAAAATCCAACCTTCACTACCAAACCAGAATGTACACCCCTTCTTTTCATGAGCATTAACAATGACTCTTCGTAACCACCATGATAAAATCCGGTAACAATAGCTTCCTTACCACTAGCCTGTTGAAAAATACAATTTAAACTATACATAAACGGATGGGGTGACTTCTGTCAAAAAAGAAAAAGAGAAAAAAAGAAATTATGTGCCTCATTGCTTGGGGTATTTCAACTGGCCTACCTCTTGTTACAACAAAAATACCTTTCTCGCCTATCCATTGTTTCTACTATTCATTTCAACATGCAGTATTTCATATAATTCAACTAAAATTTGTCTCTTCTTATTTTTGAAATAGTTGCAACTCTTGGTTACAAATACATGATCCTTAGGCTTTCAGTAAAAGTAAGCTAAAAGTGAGGAAACCAATATTCAATCTAATATATGTGTGATTTAGAAGGAAGATATGTAGCTCTAAGTATTTGTTGTCAAACTTTAGACAAAAGAGGAATTTATCCCCTCACCACTTTATTCCCATTCAGCAACCAGGAGTATTTATTTTTTAATTTTAGGCTTTCCCAAAGAACTACTTTTTGGTAATTTTTAACATCAAAGAAGTGTTAATGTTTTAGATGGTATAACTTGTTAACATTCCATAGGCCCAAATCTTCACTAGCATTGAAGTATTACTTCTTCACAAAGTTGTTCATCTTAAAAGCTCAAATTGCCCCAAAACTACCATAAAGTTGTTTTGATGATTTATTTAGCTACTTCAACGAGAATAAAACTCTCATACCTTGTGAATATGGTATGGAGAATGTGCAGCTAAATGGTCATAATGTTATTGAGGAAATATAGCATGGTAGCAAAATCATTTGTGCATTCTTTTGACAAATAATGATGATACATATAAATTTAACAAATAGGCAATGTGTAATGATATTAAAATTTATTGCGATTTTAAGAACAGTGAAATCAAGTCTTCTGTAAGATGGTGGCTAAGAATTTAAAGATGCTCTAGTAATAAACTAAGACACATCAATAACACATAACAATAGATCAAGTCTGAATCCCACCTTTACATATTGCTGAACTTTTTCGGTTGTTGCAAGTGGAGGGCGTTTCTTTATGTGCTCCCTTATCTTGATTAAAGAGTATCTGTGGAAAAACAATAACAAATTTACCCCACTCTACTCCAATAAAACTGGCATACTACACATAAACATAAAAACAGCAATATCACTCCAAATAGCAATATAAGTTAGCTTAAATTACTCATTTACACATTGTTTGGAATACTTAGAAATCAAGGAGTTTTCCTTCTCTCAATCTTCTTTGTTTCATTACTTTCCATATTATCTTCTCATCCACACATTGAATCAGTCTCTATAGTTATAACAATTTTAAAATGTTACTAAAACAATGAAAAATAGTCCCTACAATTTTCGAATAAGGCAATACGGTCTCGACTACAGTTTCACTCCAAAAAGGAAGTAACTTAGATAAAAAGGAGCACTTTGCACTATAGAGATAATAGATATAAGAATAAAACTGTCTTTAGGGACTGAATTGGTTATTTAGCCTATAAGCTAGTATATGATTCCGGATGTCTACAAGTACATGAGTAACCAAGACAAGACTTCTTTATAAAAGCTAGTTATGATTCGAAATTTTAAAACTCCAAAAGAAATGCGTCAAAACATTTGCCAAAAGAAGCCCAACGTTAATTAAGCCAACACTATATGGTTTGATGCTCATACAGAGATGGGCGAGCTTCGCGCTGACTTACATAAGCAAATCCAACTTCATCATCCTGGAAAAAAAAACAACAAAGAAATTGTTAGAAATAATGTAAATAGAATAGTTATGGTTGTATGTGATATCATGTAAACCTAGCAAATAAGGTAACATTATATGATACACACAATGAAGGGTAGTATAAACGCTGGAGGCAAAGGAAGGTCCAGAAAGACTATAGGCAAAATTATTAAGAAAGATTTAGAGGCCAGTGGTTTGGCTATAAAAATGATTTAGGCTTAATTACAGTTTTGGTCCCCCTATTTTCACCAACTCACGATTTTAGTCCCTCAAGAATTTTTTTCACGAATTTAGTCCCCCTATTTTCCCAATTTGTAAAATCAAAGTCCCCCTCTAATTTGGTCAAAATTGGCGCTGAGTTGTCACTTGTCAGTCACTTATCCTACGTGGCTGACACACTGGCTTGCCTTGTTGGAATTTAAACATAAAAATTATTATTATTATTATTATTACAAAAATTGTTTTTTAATTATTATATTTAATAAATAAAAATTCCATCTTCTTCATTCGATACTTCCTCTCCCTTCACGAACCCAAACCCAGCAAACCCAACATCGTTCCTTCAAAAGCAAACTTTATAAAAACTTATAAACATCAGTATTGCCTCCAAGAATGTTTGATTATGGTTTTTTTGAATAGTTTTGTGTTTTTTGTCCCAAAAAAAGAATAGTATTGTGTTTATAAATGTTGATAAAGTTCTGTCAAAAAAAAGTTAATAAAGAACAATATTTTTGTGAATTTGGAGATCAAATTTTCTTCATTAGATATACTTGACTATCGAAGTGAGTTTTGAATCTCTCAAAAAGACATTTTCATACACATGATAAAATCAAATCCACGACAACATGCTTAAGAAACTAAGCTATATGCTTGTGATTATACATACCGTTCACAAATTCCATTTGGCTTGCTTTTGAAGGAACGGTGTTGGGTTTGCTGGGTTTGGTATTAGGGTTCGCGAAGGGAGAGGAAGTATTGAATGAAGAAGATGAAGTTTTAATTTATTAAATATAATATAATTGAAAACAATTTTTGTAATAATAATAATATTAATAATATTTTTTATGTTTAAATTCCAATAAGTGACCGACAACTCAATGCCAATTTTGACCAAATTAGAGGGGGACTTTGATTTTACAAATTGGGAAAATAGGGGAACTAAATTTGTGAAAAAAAAATTTTGGGGACTAAAATCGTGAGTTGGTTGTTGTTGTGATACGCACAGAAAAACACAAAATACTGAGCTCCAATGCGTAACACACAGATTCACTCATGCTTTCTCATTTTCTTCTTTCTCAATATGGTATCTAGAGTCTAAGAAAATGAAACCCTAATTTTCACACCCTATTCTAATTTCTTGAGATGGTTTAGCACGTTAGGCCTCAAGTTCCAAGCCTTCATAGTATATACTGGTAATTGCTTTGCTCGTCTCTCTTGATTGCTTACGATTGGCCCTTGGGTTCTTGATCTTTGGTGCCACCAATCACATTTTGGGTAATAAATCCTAATTCTCTAAACTATCTACCTACGATCTGTTAGAATGGGCAGTTTGGCAGTTATTATTCAGTTATTATGTTTATTATTATTATTATTAAGAAATTGTGTATTATTATTACTGCAGTAATATCACATAACTGTTGTATGTTAGTGCAGTAACTGTCATAATAACTGCTGTATGGCAGTTTTCTTATTTGACAGTTTGTATATAAATAGGGAAGAGGGAAGATGGGAGGGATTATCTGATGAATTTGTAAGGGAATTGGGGCCTTTTTAGGCATTGGGAGAGACTAGAGACTCTCATATGTTCTCTAGAAATTAGTGACATGCACCTCAACTTACCTTCTTGTTGAGGAGGCTCCTATGAACACTCCTCTAACTCACCTTCGACCCAATCTCTCGAACCCAATCTTCCCATTGCACTCCAAAAAGGTATTTGATTCACTCATAATGTTATTTCGAGTATCAGTGCCTCTCATTTTACACAATTTACTTGTCTTTCTTCCTTGTCTTTTGTATCTATTTGTTAGGCTGTAGATGAAATTATTTCCCATCCTTAATGGTGTTAGGCTATTGTTGAATAAATGTCTGCACTTCTAAGCAAGATGAAATTATTTCCCATCCTTAATGGTGTTAGGCTATTGTTTAATAAATGTCTGCACTTCTAAGCAATGGGTCAGGACCTTGTTCCTCGTCCTCTAAGGGATGTCTATAGTTGGATGTTGATGGATCTTTGCAGTTAAAGTTAGTCCTTAATGGTCAAGTTGGTCGCTTAAGGCTTGACTGGTTGCTAAAGGTTATACACAAGTCTATAGCAAGGACACCTTTTATCCAATTGCACAAATGACTTCAGTTCGACTACAAAGTCAAGTGCAAAAATAGAATATTGAGCCATGGCATCGACTACATGTGAGCTCATACGGCTTTAACAGCTACTTGTGTGCTAAGATTTGGTGAGGTTACAAAGATGACAGTGTGTTAATCAAGCTACACTGTGTACAACATGAAGTTCGATATTTCATGAGAGAACTAAGTACATTAAGATAGATTGTTATTTTATTCGAGAAAATATTTTATTTAGAGACACTGCCACTATCTGTTTTAGTTCAAATGATCAATATGTAGATGTTTTGACCAAGTGTTTGAGAGATCCCCTTATGAGCAATATATGTAACAAGCTTGAGGCATATTATTTATATGCTCTAACTAGAGGGAGGGAGCGTGGTGGAAAAATGTAAATAAAGTAGTTATGGTTGTGCAGTATTTATGTAAATATAGTAAAAAGGGCAACATTAAATTTTGTGTTTGTGTGTGGGTGTACACACAGTCACTTACACACTCTCTCATCTTATTTCAATAGATAGAATTATATAAAAGGCTAAAAGAAGAGAGAAACCATTTTGACGGTAAAATTTGCAGGAAACAAAAAAATAACCTCGAGAAGTTTCTTGGCTTTGAATGGGGATAAGCTTATATTTGCGCCCATAAACTTCAGCATCTGCTCTTCAGTTATACCTCCCTGAAAAACAAATTTGAATTACTACAGAAATAAAAGATGATTTTCTACAAGAAATACGAAAGAAGATAAATTATCAAAGGATAGAATTTCAAATGGGAAAGCATCTTAGTTTTCTCCTTCAACATCCCAAGTAACCAACATGGAGAAAAATTCAACACCTTAGGTGCCATCCAATCTACACCGTGAAGCAAGCAAGACTCTCCATAGCAAGATCTAACTGCAGTAACAAATAATGTGCTCCGGAAGAAGCGTGTATTACCGTCATAAGGTTCACCATAATGAGTCAATGATTTGACATCAGCTATAGGAGGGGGACCTGAGAGAATCAACTAATGACATATTAACAATAGGAATTCATCATTCAAGCCACAATGATTAAGAAAGTAACACAACACAAGCCAGAATAAATTTGACTGATCATATTAAAACTTATACCAATCTCATCATCAAATGCGAGGCAATATGCTTTTAACTCACGATCAGTTTCCCGATTCATGCGCTGACCAATTAAAAATGCCGCAAGCAATGCCTCACTTACTCCTTGAGGCTCTTCACCCCCCTCTTGCAAGGGAAGCACATCCTTCAACACACCTTGGACTTCCTCAAATCCAAGATGGCCTCCAGCCAACACCTCCCTAAGTGCACCGACCAATCTCATTTCACTTGTTCCATTTCCAACAAACTGCGGTCCAATTGAACTTCCCAACCCCATCATCAATCCTTCAGGGTCAGCCACGAATACTACATCAGGTGGAAGCACTCTAACTAGAAGTGGCCAGAACGTCTTCATTGCACGCATTTCCCCTTCACTCCATTGTGTTGCCTCTGGAAAGGCATTAGCACGAATCGTCATAGCTGCGAAAAATGCCCCCATTTGTGCCTTGGAAACTTCCTCCTTAATGTCCCCCCTAGCTGAGATCAAATAAAAGTAATTAATGAACACTAGTACACACATTGAAGATTTTCATTATAAAACCCTTAGGGTACTTTGGATAGGAAGAAAAAGTGGAATGAGTAATGAATGAAATAGAATAAAATGCATCGCATCATGTTTCATCTCATTTCATCCTATCCAATTTTAAACAATCTAAACCAAATAATAATATCAACAAAAATATCATTCCTGTTCATTCCATTATTTTATTTTATTTTTGAAAGGAAAATACTTCATTCAATAGAAAATATAAGCATCATTACAAGCTAGTTGAAGTAAATGAGTTGGGACATTTCCCATCCACAAGCTAGAGTCATCTCTAAAAGAGTCTACAACACAAGCATAAAGGTGATTGCAGCTATTACATAGAGATTGTTCAGAAGCCTTAAAGACATAACCAAACTACTCACAATAACCTAACAACCAAACTATCAATCGCTTTCGCATCCAGGCTAAGACATCCGATAGATGAGGATCCACAGTCTTTCTTCCAATCCAGTTACGGATGATTTCTTTGACTTTTGTACACGCAATTCAACTATTGTTGGTCTCAGGATTGTCCAAATTTCATTGATGGTCGAAAGTTTGTTGATAATTGGAGAAGGCATTGGAAGAGGGGTCTGTCACGACAGCCTCGACAGTCACCATGTAATGCGAAGGTGCCAACAAGAAGGTGTTCAAGCAGTGAGGATCTCTAAGAGGATTTATATCAAACACTTGGAGTGCAACCTTCAACCACAAAAAAACTTACGCACAAAACAAAAACCAAGACATACATAGAGACAACATAACCAAAATAAGCAACCATCAAGAGAAGGGGAGCCAAAATAAGACCAAGGAGGCTTTGGAGGAAGGCGGTTGGGTGCCAAGTGCACAGACAAAAAGGGAGGAGTAGCAAACCTGAGATGCAGAGGAGATGTAGAATCAAGGGGTCCATTCAGGCCATCCAAACTAGTCGATGGTGGCAGCTCGGGTGGAGGTCGCGTCGCCGGCAATAGGAGATTTTGCTTGATGATTTGCCTGGTCAAACTAACGACGGAGCATACGGTGGCGGCGCCGGCAAGCCTTCCATGGATCTGAGGGAGGGGAAGCGAGGGTTGGTGGAGGCGTTGGTAGCAGTTTGCAATCGGCCAGGGAGAAGTGGCTTTGGTTAAAAGTGGCACCAGGGTGAGGGTTCGGTTGGGAAGGTGGAAGGGAGGGGTTGCAGTTGGTGAATCGGAAGTGACAAACCCCAAATGGGAAGGGAAGGGTTGGTGGTGGGATGGGTGGGTGAGACACAGGGGTGGTGGGGAGGAGAAGGAGCCAAGGAGGGGATGTTGCTTGCCAAATGGAGGAAAGCCAAGGACCGGCCGGCAAGACCCACACGAGGAGGGAGGTGGCCTCTACCGAGGGAGGAGATATACTCATTGCGGCGCATGAGGGAAAACCCTAGCAGAGCCCAAAGGCTCGCAGGGACCGCATAAAGTTGAATATCCTATTCATTCCATTATTACATTTCATTATTTTGCATACGATACAAAGTTCACTGGAAAAAACAAACTAGCACGCAAAAGTAGAGCTTTAGATGTATCTTAACCGAATGTATTGATTGTATTCCATCGTATTTTTATTCCATTCTATCTTATCTTAACCTAAACAATCCAAACATTAGAACCTAATATCATTTAATTCATTCTACTCCATTCCCTTCCTTTCCATCAATCCAGAGATAGCTATAACACGCTATATCGTAACACGAGCCTCGGAGGCTAGGACCATGCGCTGTTTCAATTATGCTTTATGTTATGATTATAAAAACCTCATCAATAACATAGTCAAATGAGAGGAAAGAAAGAAGAACCTGATCTTAGAATTGTATCGAACACCTTGAAGGCTTGCTGCTCATCGAGTGGTCGAGTCTGCGTTGGGCCGGTGCAAACCCTGGTTTGGGCATCCAACACCGTTTGGTTGGGCCTCAACAATGCCGAACTGCGATATGAAGAGGAAAGCGACGGGTTTTGAACGTCGAACTCGGGTATCCCGAATTGCTCGACGGTGGCAGAATCCAATACGGCCTTAACCGAGGAAGACAGCCTTCGCCGTCCGATCCAACGGCGGCGATCTTCGGCGCGGAATTTGGGGAATGGTTGAGAGTGAAAACGAGTGGAGTTTCGGGACTTATTGGGGAAAAACGAGTTCGCTGGGGAGAGAATAGGTTCTGGATTCAGCAGAACTTTCATGGCTCTCCGAGTGTTCGTGGTTAGCGCTTCTGTCTCTCGCTCGCTCTGTCTCAGAGGATACTGGTTCTTTCTTCTTTGGGTATATTCCGCTATTAACGAGAAGATGATGCAGAACCCAAAAAAACTCAACGCTGTCTGAAAAGGGTAAATAGTTAGGCTATCTATGCTAACCCTGTCAAAAAAAAAAGGCTATTCTTGCTAAAAATAGTGAATAGTTAGGCTATATATTTGCTTAAAAAATAGCCGATTTTTCAAAAAACTGATTTATACCGAAGTTACTCAAAACACCTTCTCAAATGAGACCATTTTTAGATTATTTTCAGTTTTTTATTTTTTTAATAATTTATAACAAACGGACAACATAACATCATAAATGATTATTTTTTCAAAAAAAAGTGATTTTTTTAAAAGATAAGCCATAACAAACAAACTCATAAACTAGTTTATACTAATTCTAAAGAGTTTTACGGCTTTCAAAAACCAAAACCAAATTTAGTTTTGAGTTTAGAAATTTTCAAAAATCAAAAATAGTTTTGAATAGTCTCGCTGAATGTCTTGTTATTGCTTAACTTGATTTGTGAGGAGTTTGCACTTCTTAGCACCAATGTTTTAAAAATCGGACCGGACCGGCGGGTTCAACCGGTTGAACTGGGAACCGGACCCCCGGCCGGTTGGTTCAACCCCATTTGAACCGCAGTCCTATTGAACCGCCCAGACCGGATCGAATCGGGGAAGAACCGGGTTGAACCGCGGTTCAACCGCTTTGAACCGGGAACCGAACCGGATTGAACTGTCCGAAATACATTTTTTTATTTTTAAATTCACTTTTTTCTCCAAAATTTAATATTTTTTATTTTTTATTTAATAAATTACTCATCCGGTTCAACCATGGTTGAACCGGTTGAACCGATTGAACCATGAACGGTTCAACTATGGTTGAACCGGTTGAACCGATTGAACCATGAACCGGAGGCCTCGCCGGTTCGATCTCCAGTCCGGTTTTAAAAACATTGCTTAGCAGACACATTTTTACGTGGGAGAAAATTCCATTTGGAGCTTAGTGAAGTAGTCTCAAAGGATTTGCCCAAGGGATTTTGAACTATTAAATCGCAACACATGAAGAACAACACAAGTAGGTCCTAAGTAAAACAATATTGTTGGGATTTCCAAGTAAATCCCCTTTAGATATAAGGAGCCTCAATCTTACTTTCCCCTGCCAGCTGTGACTGACATAGGCCTGGCAGACGCAAGCTTACAACCAAGCCTTTTAGAAGTGCAAGGGGAATTATAAGTACTCCCATTGTTAATGAGCACTTGGATAAGCTTTTATTGTGCAAACAAGTGGACCCTCGTGGTTTGATAACTGGGTGTGCTAATTAGGGCATTAAGGGATAATTAGGGTTGGTTGTCAGTGGTCTCTTCCTTGACTTTGCCTACTTCAATTCATCCTCCTCCTCATCTATTTCCATCACCAAGAGTTGAATATGTTTGTGCTTTAGGTGATGTCGAGGGGTGTATTCTTCATCACAAAACATACATAATCCATTTGCCTTCCTATCAGCCATTTCAGGTACAGAAAAATGCGCAAGGTTATTCTGGAAAGGCTTAAATATGTTTTTAGCCCCTAGAAAAAATGTTAATAGCGTCAGCGTTTTAAATCTTAAGGGAACAACACAGGAAAAAAGATAAATGACAAGTTTGAAACTTTAAATTAAGTTAAATGATCGCATGAGTAATTTTGCCTTTAGTCATTTAATAATACTTAAAAATCATATATTTTATGACAACAATAAAATTGTATCATTTCATTAACATAATACAAAGAAGAGGTAAATAATCAAAAGCAATGTGAGAAGCATAAGATATGGACTTGTTTGCAAGGGTACGAGCAATCTTATTTATTTTGCCTATGGGAGAACTCCACCTTAGAGTTAGAAAAAGAGAATGTGACTCTTTGAAATTCTCAAAAATAATACCAAACTGAGAGGTGTCTTTCCTCATATTTTGAATCACAACCACAACCAAATAGAATATAGCTTGAAAAACATTTATTGAAAGCCCAAATCTAATGTCCATTTAATAGCACATTATAAACACAAAGCTTCCACAACCAAATAGAATATAGCTTGAAAAACATTTATTGAAAGCCCAAATCTAATGTCCATTTAATAGCACATTATAAACACAAAGCTTCGTCCTCCAACAAGAACTAGTATGCCTGCCCGTGCGATGCACGGGAAACATTTAGATTACATTGGTCATCATAAAATACAATTATTAGCATTATATTATAAATTCTTAGATGTCCCACACACACATATATATGTAGGATTGTTTAATTTATTAATGTTTGTCAATTAGATTAAAGACAATTTTTACCAAGAATGTGTGAGGAGACATGATAGTTCTGTAATGTATCAAAATTATAAACACGTTTCTGTTTTTATCTTTTAACGGTAGTACCATACAACGTTTCATATTTTACAGTTATTAATATTGTCATTTGTGCCTTATTGGTTAATAATAGTGATTATGTATCTATAGTATGTAATATATATTTGTTTGAATGTATATTAAATAATGATTATTCAAGGTATTATGAATTAGTCAGGAAAAAAATATCTTAAATTTTTTAATGGCGTGCCTATATAAAGGGTGTCAAAAATAAGTCACTGACAATCAATAGATATATACTTAATATACACTGGAAGTTTCTGTTAATTTTTTAATATCTTAAATTTTTTTAATGGCGTGCCTTGCACGGGTAATATTCTATGTTTGATGAATTAACAAAGCTGTTTGTACATTATATAAAGTATTATATAAATTTGTGAGTAAATATATTATATCTATAATAGAATTTTTTGGATAGAACTTCTATCGAACGAAAACTTAATTTGAATGGAACTATTACTTAAATAATATTATTGATGAAGCTTTAATTTTGTTATGTGTATATAATATGTCAATTGGTGAGTTTTTGTATGGAATTTATATAAGTATATTGTATTTCTAACAAAAAACTATAATGTAATCAACTTATATGAAACTCATTTATTTAACTATAATTATTAATTTTCTTATTAGTTGCTTGTAACCCGTGTGAAGACAAAGAGACCTCTAACCCAACACAATTACACTGAATTAGAAAGTCACGCCTCCACATACTTGTCTTAATTTTTATCATATATGGATTTTAGTTTATCACATATATAGATTTTAGTAAGAGTAAATTAAAAAATTTAGTTTATGATATATATATATATATATATATATATATATATATTCAAATTTTGATTAAGTTTTTATAGTAATTAGCTTTATAATAGATATATTTCATATTGAGAACTCATATTAAAATCTCATTTAACATTAAGCCTCTATTAACTCTTTAATCTTTTTTTCGGCTACATTTAGGTGTAAAACCCATTTATGTGGAAATGAATTTATTTGTCATATATTTGATATCCACACATGTAGGCCCGTGCTACGCACGGTGTATAGTAAGTTAATAAAAGATTTATAAAAATATCCTCCTAGTAAACATAGAAAATTAATGTTATTGCATGAATAATATTTAAAACAAATTCTTAATAGATAGGCCGTGATGCTACATAATAACAAAATAGAAATTATAAAATAGTTATATGAATTAATTTCTAGTATAATAAATAGTTTTTAAATAATTTTTTATATGAAAAACTCCTATTAAGAAATATGAATGAGAATTGAGAAGAAAAAAAACTCCATAATATGTAGGCCAATGTAGCATGTTGTATAGTAAAAAAATATAAATGTTAAAAATTATATTGATATGAAATTCTATTAGAACAGTTTTCTATAGTATGGTAAATAGTATTGTTATTCCATGTAAAATTATGCCTAAGAGGATGGTGTTAAATACTTGGTTTTAGTTATTAAGTGACCCTTGAAAAATAAAAAATGTGGTGTTAAGATCATGATTTACTTCATGATCATTTACATGAGAGTATGAAGAAGACTGCACATGAGATGAAATTCTGATTAATTTAATTTAATGTTATAAATTTAGGTTTGGCCTTTGTTTTGAAATAAATTTTGAAAAGAGGACTTGCTCATAGAAATCGGTAATTCGATAAATTAACCGACTCGTTATAGAGAAAGAGTTTCATATAAAATCCAAAAAGTGCTAATCACAACATCATAATCCTTGAACTAATATTGAATAATTGTATTGTGAATTATGAATATATTTCAAATGGAAATGATCGTGTACAACCTTCTCCTTAATCAATCATGAGTGAAAAGAAACACATCCCTATTAAGTACAACACAATAAATCTCAGGTGAAATGTTTGACGACTTTTAATAGGATAAAAGTGTCGTTTGGGACAAAAAGAGGAATCAAAGAAAATATTTTTTCTTTGTGAAAGTGATTCCCAAACTATTTCATACTTCTTCCATATGCTTACCCTTACACAATTTTTGTTTTCCAGATAGTGTGCACTATGAACATGCCATTAACAGGGAAGAGGAAGGAGGGGTATTAAAAGATTTTAAGAACCAAAGAGTTTTATGAAAAGTATAGGGAAAGCGAAGTGAATTAATAATCGTGGGTGGGAATGCCATGGTGGGTTGAACAAAAAACGTATGCCCATGTAGGAGGATTTAAGATTCCTTATTCATTTATTGTAATCATTTCAAAAATAGAAACTCTAAAAGAGGATGCTGAAGAAGAGTTTGGAGGTGAAGATAACACCTATTCAAAATTTTCTGAGAAGTAACATTCAAATATTATCTATATATGGGTTTTCAAAATTGAAATAAGTTTTTTATTGTCAATTGTTTAATAATGATTATAATACATGTTGATAACTCAAATTAAAACTCATTTAATATTATCATTGATCATCTACTTTATATGCGATGTTTATATTAAACTTCTATATATGCAAATAATTTTTTTTTTCATATCATTGCCATACACATAAGAGCCCTATTAATTTTATTTAAGATAGCCTCAAAAACTTGAAATCAACCGATTCAAGAAAAAATTTAAACCCACTCCTTTGATATGCATTGTACTAAATATATCTTCACCTATCAAGCTACTTATGAAAGAAGTAACATCCTTCCTCCTACAAAGAAATAGCATTGCAAACAATAATTCAATATAGATATTAGTCGTGCTTTTAACAAAATATCTCTAAAAAATTATAATATTCTGAATATGCAAATAAACAATTGGCTAAAATAATGTGTCAAATGAAATTGGCCAATAAAATACACCAAGCTCTTAAAACAATGAAATTGACTCTACTTGTTTATCTCCATAGAAATTTGCTGCAAGCCAGATAACCAAACCTGAACCTAAAAAAACAGTATAACAAAAAATAACATTCAAGGTATGATTAAAAGACTCAATCCTCCATTGACATACATGATAGAAGCAACAAACCAATATATCAAACAAAATATATTCAGTCAAATTCAAGCGATGATCGTTCACTAAAAAACCCAACTGTTAAAAAAATTAAGAAATTTGAGTACAAAATATTACCTTGTGACATTGTTTGCAACTTTGATTTGTGCTAAAATTGAAAGTGAAATAAGCTCAAAGCTAACGATGACAGTAATTTTGGTTTCGAACGGTGAAAGGAGAAGTCTATTGAAAAACACTGTAGCTAACAAATAACTTTGTCAAATCCTTGCTGGACGAAACGTACATATTGATAAATATAATGAGTAAAACTCTTGAAAATAGCACCATAACCAAACTCCAATCCAAATTATAATGAATAATTAAAATTGAGAAGATAAAATTCCAAGATTTCAAATCCGTGTTAGAGAACGAAGCGGTGGAATTTTTCAGTCAGCATTTGATTTTGAGTGCTTTGATATGTAAGAATAAGTGATTCTCGTCAGAAAATAAGACAATTTGATTGACTTGTGAAGACAGAGTACGGTAACGTTTGTGTTGATTTGATCTTGATAGGAAGAAAAAGAGAGTCAGTTACATTTTCAGATTTTTTTTAATTATGTTGTGTAACTACTGTAATAGTGGTTAAGGGTAAACATGAGCAAAAAACTGTGTTTTATGAGGTAAAATGGTACCAAAAAATGATACACCAAATATGACATATTGAATGGAATCCCTTTTTTTATAAAAAACAAATGAAATCACTACAAAAAAACTTGCTAATTAGCGACAGATAATTTCCTCGCTACATGCCCCAAATCCGTCGCTAATTGCCACTGGCGAGGGAATTAGAGAGGGACATTTTCCGTCGCTAAATTACTCCTCGCTAATGGGATTAGCGAGGGAATCTGAATCCCTCGCTAATTAGCGACGGAAATATCCCTCACTAATTCCCTCGCTGATTAGCGTGGGATTAAAATTCTGTCGCTAATAAAGACAGCCACGTGGTTAAATTCTGACAGCCACGCGTCCAATTTCCCTCGCTAATTCCCTCGCTAATAACCAACTGATTGATTTTTTTTTGATAAACCTGCTTTTATACCTGTTTATTTTATTAATAAATAATAAAATCTAAAATACATAAAACAATTTAAAATAAAAATTCCAAGAATAAAATTCTTCAATAACATAAAATTCGAATCAACAACACTTAATCTGAAATGTTATAACAAAATATTGAAATGTCAAACTGATACAACAAATCCTAAAAGCTGCCGCCATCATACTCCGCAACCTCCCCAGACTCCTCAGCTTTCTCCTCATCTTGCTCCTCATCTTGCTGCATATTCTTAAAATACCTAAACATCAGCTCCTGCCTACGGGTCACCTTCTCAAAGTCTTCCTGCATCTTTTTCATAGCGTCAGTAGAGGTTCTGACCTCTTATCGAGTATCGTGCAGCTCCTGTCGAGTAGACTACAGCTCCTGCTCCAGCCGCCTAAAATGCCCTATCTCCGCAAGAGTAGAAGCTGGTCGACTGCGTCTTCTGCTGCTCCCGACCACAGACTGGCCCATACATGGAGCCAAGGCCCCCGTACCATACAGGAGACCCTTAGACCAACCTACCGTCTTCTCCCAATTTTTGTTTAACAGATCTATCATCTCAGGAGTAAGTTGGCCAAGTGATTCAGGGTCCCAACTCCCCTGAGTCAGCTGAGTCATGATCTCATTTATTTGCTCTTGTTTTGAATAACCACAAATTAGCGCTCCATTTTGACAAAGCAACATTATATAATACAAATCAAGTTGTATATTTACCTGAGTCATCCTGGAGCGCTCATCAACATACTCGCTAGTGCCTTTCCTCACATGGGTGGCTCTATTCAGCTCAGGAGCAGTGATGGGGCGTCCTGCCTTCTTACTATGTAAAATGAAACACATTTTCAAAAATTGCTAACTAATTAACTAATGTAAAAAAACACACAGATTTTAAAAATAATTTACCAATCTAGAAGCATGTTGAGCCTGGTTGATGGACCCGCCGCAGTGAAGCGAGCCACCATTTTCTGAATTTCTATTATTCTTGACTTTTGCAGCATTATTCTTAAAAGTCTCTGTAGCCCAATGTCCCTTGAAGGCATTCCAAATTTCATCACTCATGTAGTCAGGCTTCTTATCTTTACACCGCAACTTATAAAGCAAATCTGATATTTGAGCGCCCATCCTTTTTAAAAAAAAGTCTCTGCACATTGTCATCATCTTCTATGTCCCATGTCACTTTGGTCTGTATTAAGTAAAATGAAAATATGTATTAGTAATTATATTAAACGTTATTAAACATAAAATTTAAACTAACAATATAAGTAATGACAAAATAATTGACACTTACCCTAAAGAAGTCCAGCAGATCCTTCTTGTCATAATCATCGACTTTACTCCACTTTTTATGGAACTTTTGAAAATATCTTTTGCGGATGACATGAGTGATGCTTGATGAAGCTGCATTTGCAGGAAGAAGCCTGCATAATGAAAGATATATCAAACAATCAAATATATATAAGTCGTTGCATAATTAACTTTAAAAAAACAAACAATATAATACTTACGCGTTACCACAACTATAAATGACTTTGAGTCTGACACCATTAATAACAACCACCTCCACTCTCTCGTCATCGGTCGATGCATCAAAATCAACATTACCACCACCAATATCATGCTCAATATCATCCTGGGGCTCTGGTGTAGGCATAGATAACCCAGCTGGCCCAGATGATGAGCCCATATGCCCAGCTGGTGTGCCCATATACCCAGCTGATGTGCCCATATGCCCTGCTGCATACGCATTTGGTGGGCCCGTATAATGCCCATGTGATGGTAAATGATACCATCCGGGGCCAGATGGAGGCGGAGGTTGTGGGGCAATCGAAGCGGTAGCTGGTGGGCCCACAAACGTATGACCCCTCATATTCCTAATATTAAGTACCACCTCACGATTACGCCTCCTCTTAGGAGGTTCATCGGTCATAGTCTTCTTCCCTTTATGAGAACGTCTCGGTGGGTCAGAACCTCATCCTAGATCCATATATATGAAAAAATAGAAACGAAATGTGATACTAACAACATTAATTATATATATTTATAAATAAATTAAAGAAAGTAAATTAACATAAGAAAAGTATTGATATATTAATGATTCTAATAAATTTAAAGACAACATAAGGAGTCAACATAAGTAGACAACATATATAAGAAAACACAAGAACAATAATGACTCTAATAAATTTAAATACAACATAAGATTAATCAAATTATTCATCTTCATTCTGTTCATTCTCTTCTTCATCTTGTTCATCTCCATTCTGTTCTTCATCTTCATCAACTTCTTCAAATAGGAGTCGATCATCACATAAGGAGTCAATCGGTTCAACTTCAATTACCTCATCTACTCCCGAAATTTCATCCACCTGATAAGGAACCTCATCCTCCGCATCAGTGGCTTCAATGAGCCCCCGCGGTTTTGTCTTAATTGCAACACACCATCCTCTCTGAGTTGATGGATATGGAACATAATACATCTGCCTCACATTTTCTGCCATGATAAACGGATCATAAAATTTATACCTTCCATTCATTCGAATGTCCACGACATTACATTTTGGATTCAATTTCGTTCCTCTAACTGATGGATCAAACCATCTACAAAAAAATAAAACTATTCTCTTTTCATAGTCTAATCATGGGTATTCAAGTTCATATATGTGTTCGATCACACTGTAGTAGTCATTTTCACCTCCTCCTGTTTCACCTTTAACATATACCCCACTATTAATTGTTTTTTCCCATCACTCCATGATTGGGTGTCAAATTTGTAACCGTTAACTAGGTACGTGTGCCACTCGGTCACCTCAAGAAAAGGACCATCGACTAAATTTCTCAAGTGTCGGATTTGGGGAGTTGGTTTCGCTTCATAAACCTAAGTAAACCACATATGGAAAAACGAAGTCATGTCTCATATCTACTTTAAACGTGTGACATTAAAACATTAGTTTTATTTACTTACTCTAGCCTTAAACCAGGATGGAAAACTTTCATGTATACAAATTGAAGATTCTTCAACTTACAGATGATGAAAGGAATATTCTGCTCCATCTTAATAAGATCATCTCTTCTCAATGTTGAAGAGCACATATTTTTAAAAAATTGACTCACCTCAATAAGTGGTTCCAAAACACACTTTGGTAATGAATTAAAAGCAATTGGAAGCAAACACTCCATGAATACATGACAATCATGACTTTTCATCGCATACATCTTCCTGGTGTTCACATCGGCACATCTTGCAAGGTTAGAAGAATAACCATCTGGCATCCTCAATCCTTTCAACCATCGACAAACATCTTTTGCTTCATCTGGTGTTAGACAATATTTGGCTTTGGGTTTTAACATCTTCCCATTAGGCATTTCCACAAATTCAAATCAGAATGATGTTTGCTACAGTAAAGAGCAGAATCCAATCTAGCCTTATTATTGTCTTTGGTTTTATCTTTCACATTCATCACAGTGACAAATATGTTGTCAAAGAATTTCTTCTCTATGTGCATAACATCGAGATTGTGCCTCAACAGATTATCTTTCCAATATGGGAGATTCTAACAGATTATCTTTCAGATTCTAAAAATTTCACACACATAGATAATTTTGACTGTGGCGAGCCTTCAAACAACAGTTTGTTTGAATCTCTTAACAAATTATAAAAATTTTGTGCTTCTTCATTTGGAAGTTCATCATGATCGTCATATTGAGGCTCATTAAATGGAACATTCACCCTGAGACCATCACAAATCATGTTTTCCAATGACTCAAAAATTTCATTACGTGGAACACCAACACCAGAACTGCTTGAAGCCTCTACCTCAAAATTCTGACGCCGTTGTTCTCCATGGTCCACCCAAATCCAATAATTAGGCCTAAACCCCCAATGATACAAGTGCTCCCTGATTTCATCATCGGTCCTAATAGGTACACCGTCGCATTTTAAGCATGGACATCTAATTCCCTTTTTCCGTTTAGCCAATTCATGTCGCCACTCTACCACAAGAAACTATTCAACACCAATTACAAAAGATTCCTTCAATCCCGCTCTTCTCAGATATAACCGATCATGCACCCAATCACGATTAAATTCATACAAATTCATCTACACGCATTTAAGAAAATGTGTTAGATTCCCTTAACATTCCCAATAATCTTTCAAGTTAGCGGCATCGATATGATCTCAGTGGAGATGATTTCGAGCCGAATATGGGTGTTAAGGATAGATCAGACAAAACCCTTTTCCATATAAATAGTGAAGAAAGTTATTTCTAACTCCCAACCTTAAAATTGTTAATATCGTCTCACAATTATCTAAATGGAGATGATTTCGAGCAAAATATGGGGGTGAGGGACATCACCTCACCCTTTTCCATCAACAACACACAGTCATCTAACCTAGGGTTCATCAAAACAACAATTAAACACTTTTTAATTAACAACTCTAAAATAATACTTTTCAATAACACATTTCAATTAGCATCTCTAATTAAGTCTTGCTCTAACAACATACACTTTTCAATTTCAACAACTAAACACAATTAACTCACATTTCACAACAACACTCAATTCTAAAACAACAACAACAAATTTATTTTAAAAACTAACTGTTAGATTGAGGTCCGGTGACGGTGACACTCCGGTGCGGTGGTTCGGTGACGGTGCGCACTCCGGTGCGGTTCTTAGACTTCAAACACCAACAATGTCAATCCTAAATTATTTCAATTCAAGCAAAAAACAAAAATCAAAACAAATTATTTAAAAAATCAAAATTAAAACAATATCATAAAAATCAAAATCAAAACCTACAAAAGGGAGAGCTTCGGTCGTGGTGGTGTTGATGACAGTTGTAGGAGAGAGAGAGGACAAAAATTCGTGGTGGTGGTGGTGGTGGTGTTGGTGGTGCACTTCGTAGCTTAAGAGAGAGTAGAGGAAGAGGAGAAGAAGAGCTCCGGTCGTGGTTGTGTGGTGGTGGGTTGGGGTTCGTAGGTGTGAGAGAGAGAGAGAGAGTAGAGGAAGAGGAGAGGAGGTTGTAGGTGATGGTGGTTGTGTGGTTGTGATGGTGGTACGTGGTGGTGGTGGTGGTGGTTGTGTGGCCGTAGGTGAGGGAGAGAGAGAGAGTAGAGGAAGAATGGGGAATGTGTTCTGAGAATCTGATTTGGAAAAAAAATTAACGTTAGCGACAGATTTAGCGACAGAATGGTCCGTCACTAAATGCAACATATTCCCAAAATTTGAACGTTCAAAATTCGTTCTCGAGGGATCTTATTTTCGTCGCTGACTTTCCCACCCAAGCCATTAGCGACGGACTGACCGTCGCTATTGCCTAAATTTGCGTCGCTAATTCTCAAAAATACGACAGACCCTATTCCCTCGCAAATTCCAGTTTTTGTGAGGGAACACTAGTCCCTCGCTAATATCCATCGCTAATAACTCTTTTTTTTTGTAGTGAATCACCATTATATAATGGTATGATGGTGTGCGTGAGAAATTTTTGTATAGGCAATATGTGAAAGCCAAACATGGAGTATTGCATGAGAAGCAATTCATAAGATTTAGATGTCATTTGAATTGGAATTTGAATTATATACATAGAATATTAGTTTAAACTGTTTTTTATATCAATTATTTATGCCACATGAATAATTAACATTTTAGAACTTTAATTCTTACGTTACTTTAATTCTTTTTTCTTTGTCAATAATTCAATACTTTAATCCTTTTAGCAGTTACTAAGAATTTGGCTAATGTTACAAAAGTTATCATCGATGGTTTAAGACAATTTAAAAATCATTATTGCATACCACCGACTTTAACTTTCATGATTAAATTGTTGTTCCTATTACTTAATACTAAAACACATTGGATGCAGGTAAAAAATAAAATAGCTTTTACAAACTTGTCAATACCAAAAGAAATGATCTAAACCTGCTAAAACCATATTTGTTTTTCTCTCTAATCCAATTATCCACACCAAACCAAACTGTCCTTGAGAAAGAGCCTTTGAACAAAAAGTGTAACCAATTACGTCAAGAACCCGGAACCGAAAAATCGAAGTGGGCATTATAACCTAGAAACCAAAAAAGATCTATCAGAACAACAACAACAACAACAACAACAACAACAACAACAACAACAACAACAACAACAACAACAACAACAACAACAACAACAACAACAACAACAACAACAACAACAACAACAACAACAACAACAACAACAACAACAACAACAACAACAACAACAACAACAACAACAACAACAACAACAACAACAACAACAACAACAACAACAACAACAACAACAACAACAACAACAACAACAACAACAACAACAACAACAACAACAACAACAACAACAACAACAACAACAACAACAACAACAACAACAACAACAACAACAACAACAACACAACAACAACAACAACAACAACAACAACAACAACAACAACAACAACAACAACAACAACAACAACAACAACAACAACAACAACAACAACAACAACAACAACAACAACAACAACAACAACAACAACAACAACAACAACAACAACAACAACAACAACAACAACAACAACAAGAAACAGCACGGTGATAAGAGGAAAAAAGTTAGATCAGAACCCAACCTTAGATCAGATCCAGTAATGGATAAGTTTGTTCTATCTCATCTTCATCGCAAGCCTTTCTTGGGGTAAAACAAATTCATTAATTCGAACTAACCAATACTTTGAGTTCAAAAAAGAGCTATACCCCTACCTGCTTTTAGAAATATTTCAAAAAAAAAGGGGCTGTCACCAAAACACAAAAAAACAGGAAAAGAGAATCAGGGAAATAGAAATGAAGAAGAAATGGGGAAAGAAATAATCGAAGAAGGAAAAGAAGAAGAAAAAATAAAACTTATCTTTATAGAGCAGAGAATCACAATAGCATATGCCAAATATTAGCATACTTTGAAAAAAAATTACCTTCCAAACCTCACAATAGCATATGCCAAATATATTCCTTATTTTCCTCTCTTTTAACACACAATTAAACAATTTATTAACTGATATATTAAAACATTCAAAAGCTTACTTACGTTACAGAATAATGGTGACCGAAGTATTAACTAATATATTGTGATGCAACTGATCAGGTCACCACTATATACGTTACATTCCACGCATAGTACTAAGAACACATTTCTTCATAAATTTTAATTATAATATCTGTAACGGGTGCATTCAACAATTCTAGATGCATTCATCACATGGAGTAAGTTTGATATACTACCCTGAGAGTAATTATAATTATTGATATTATTTAATAATACTAATAACACTTTTATAATTTGTATTAGCACTACTCAATGTTGTCTTTTATAATACCAAAATGATGCGGATTTCATTTTTATATGATAACGATGTCAATTTATTTGGACAAAATTCAAATTCAATTTTAACTCTTTGATATGAGTAAATATATCAGTTTTTTTTAGGATTCATTTGGTATTATGGGAGGGGTAAAAAGGGATATGTCTAGTAGTATTGTTGGCATCTGTTACTTCAAGTTCGATGTTATCCCATTTTGTTAGTTGGACCAATGTATGATATTAAAAAATTAAAAAATTATTGTTTGTCTATGTTTTGAAATTGAATTACAATGATAGATATTACACATCATGTTTTGAAATGCTTGATATTAAAAAATTATAAAATTATTGTTTGTCTTTTGCAGGTTTTTGTTACAGAAACTTCCAGTCTATGGGTTAATTGCAATAAACAAAACAGTTACGATTGTTGGCATATTTTACTTCGGGTATTGAATTCATTTTATTTATTATTACAATGAAACGTATGCCATGAATTGCTCAAATGATAATCTGTTATGATTGTTGACATGGTTAAAAAAACATCTTTTAGCAATAACTTCATATGAGTAAATACTAGTATGTATGACCCGTGCGCTGTACGGGTATACATATCCTTTGAAATTTTTTTAGAAAATTTATTGTAAAAGAAATAAAAATTATATCTTAGTAATAAATTGACTGAAATATATTTAGATAAATATTGCATAAAGAAAAGAACTATTTCAAGGAAAAAGGTAAATTTAATTTATATATAGTAATGTAATTATTTGATAATGTGAAGACACACTTCCATACCTATATTGTCCTAACGCAGTTGTGATTACAATTACTGTTGTTTACTATTAAAAATAACAGTACTTCTAATTAAAAAAGGGTTCAAAGTAGAATTTATAATATTATTATATCTTTCATATTGAATTTTTTAGTCACTCTTTAAAGTGATTATCTATTAAAAACATGTAGATTTTTTTACCAAAATTAAGTTTATTAAACAGTTTATATTAAAAAGTGATTTTTAAATACTCAATATCATATAGGGACTATATGAGCCAACAAAAAACACATTTAAGGACTAAAGTGACCAACAAAAGACACGTTGAAGATCAAGGGTAAATAGTTAATTTGGTCCATAAATGTTTGTGGCGCTGTCATTATAGCATCTGAAAGTATCAAAATTGCAAACACGTCCCCAAATGTCTCTTTTGTTAGTAAATTTAGGGACTAAATTAACCAACAAAAAAAACTGAGGTCTAAATTGACTAACAAAAAACACATTTGAGGATTAAAATGACTTACTAAAAATACACTTGGGGATGCATTTGCATTTTCAATACATTTAGAGACTATAATAACATCGTCTCACATATTAAGGAACCAAAACGACCGTGTACCTTTAAATAGGATAAAATTAGTTAGATTTGCTTATATTTTATGCCATTTTTCCCTACCTGCAGTGCTTGGGACGTATTACTCAAAATATCAGGAAATCGCAGGGGGTGTTTTTGGTTTTCCACTTCTAATTAAGGGTTATTTACGTCTTTTAGGTGTAAGTTGAACTCAACTTACCAAACCTAAACCCTCTGCATATCATTAGCTTCCACCGTACTTTCCTCTTCTTATTGTCATCGTTCCCAACCTCTTCGATCTCACTCTCTGGTTCAGCAGCGACAGTTTATCCATTAGTTGTCCCTGCTCGGAAATCAACAACAGCGACAACTTATGGATCATCTTCTTCACTTCATGGGCTGCGATCAACAGTAAGCTCTCCAAAACAAACGGGTGACAAATCAAAACCGAAGGTACGATTATTACTAACGATTTTGGGTGGGTTTATACTTATGTCGTTTGCTTCTAACCTCCTTATTTCGTTCATGTTGATTTTGGGTGGGTTTATACTTAGAAGAAACAAATTCGGTATTGATTTGGACCTTTATTTAGAGATTACTTATGTCGTTGGTGGATGTATGTAATTTGTGATTCTAATTAGTTTATATTCTCTACCTATCATAGCTACAGACTTGTTTAGATTTCGATTTGTTGGTGGATGTATGCAATTTGTGATTGTAATTTGGATCTGTTTAGATTTTAGACAGTATTAAGTTATATTTAGGCCATTTGATAGTTTAGTTGCATAATTGAGATAAGAATTTCTGACAATATTGAGTATACATTGAATGAGGGAAGGAGGCTGCGAAGAGCCTTGAAAGCGCTGTATTCGACAAGGAGGCTGCGAATACCTAGTTATTATGAGTATTCCATATTTTGTTGGACCAAATTATTAGCATTCCATCAGCGTTTAATTGCTAGACCAAATTATTTAAAAGATATAAGTGTATTTCGAAAAATACACCATATATTTCAAGTATAAATGGTAAAGTGTAAATGTTCATACATGATATGTGGATCAAATTAGCTCAGTACTATGTTTTCCTTTTTTTTTGATCAGGTTGCGAAATTTATGGGTGAATTCTACACCTGTGCGACGTGTAAATGTTGATACATGATATGTGGATCCAATTAGCTCAGTAACATCTTTTCCTTTTCTTATGCCCAGGTTGCGAAATTTATGGGTGAATGATACAGGAATATGCGAAATTTATTGGCCCATAATGGTGGATCCGTATCAGTTGCTGAGTATTAAAGGCACAATGAGCCGTTTTTTATTGAATTCCGAACCGTTGATTCACACATATTCCTTGTAGCCGCAATTTTGTGCGATCTCAGCCGTTGATGTAATATTAATTTGACTGCCTTGTTTATTTCTATAACTGGCGCCGAAATCTAATTAAATATGGTCCGTCCATTATATATGATCATCGTCCTTTTGTTCTCGGTCGTTCAGATTATGCCATAAGTTGACGTGGATGCCACGTATTTTTTTAGACTTATGCGTGGCTTTTTGATTTAGTGACGTGGATGGGTGACGTGGACGATTCATGGTTGATTATAATTAAGATAAGATTAAGATATCAGTTTTTTTTTAAGTATTCATTTGGTATTATGGGAGAGGAAAAAAAGCGAAATGATAATTGTTAATAACTGTTAAAAAAAGTCTTATTGCTAATTAATATGTTTATTAATGTTTTAGTTTTCACAAAAATAAAATGTTTATTAATGTTCTATTGCACAATACAATAACTGATGTGGAAGGAGTTATTCTCTAATTTGCAAAAACATAATTTGGAATGCAAATTATACTGTATGAAATTGGAAAATGCTAAATTATTATGATTGAATCTAAATATAAGAAAATGAACAGTTACATCTTTCAAGTTATGTAGTCGTTGATTTTTAATTATTGTAAATTTGTTTGAGAATATGATTTTTAATCATACAAAGTAGAGATTTAATTATTAAATTTTATCTGTTTTGGCATGATCTTATTTAAGTTTTTATTAGTTATGATGATTGCATATTTTGTATTTAGAAAATGGTTATCCTACTTGAACATAAAATTCATAACATGTTGACTGAATAAATGCATTATCATTATAACAATTATATTTTAAAACCACAATTTTATATAACTGGAAAATGAATAGTGCAATATATTGGATTAATCATAAATTAAGACCAATGCATTTGATAGGTTGAATTAAAATACTGGGTGTACAAAAAATTGCACATTATTACATATGAAGAAAAACCTAAACGACAACATATCAGAATCATCATCGATCTAATAGCACCAAAAGTAATCAACTTCATCATATTCATCAAATTCTTCATAGTCTTCAATGGTACGAAACTCATTGTCCTCTTCATACAAACTTTCAGGAGTATCTTTGTTGTCCTGCACACGTCGGTAAAAAATTAAAAATATCAAATTATTGAATATGCAAAATATAAATCAAAAGTATGAAACACTATTGTTCAATGATGGGCATGGCTTAATTTCTGAATTACAAATTTGCGCGAGATAGCTGACATAGTCCACGTTGAAGCAAATTATAGAACAAATGATTATCAAGAGTGTTTAAGGTTTATAGTCATAACATATTAAAATTAATTTTGTTGGATAATT
The DNA here is from genome assembly GCA_039519185.1 of Astragalus membranaceus. NCBI lineage: Eukaryota > Viridiplantae > Streptophyta > Magnoliopsida > Fabales > Fabaceae > Astragalus > Astragalus membranaceus. Next base: position 119,431,302 of record CM076846.1, read on the forward strand.
AAAAGTTAATTCAGTACCCCAATACTCAATTTGTATCTGAACTGATCTATTATATCTTTATCATTGCATACAGATGCAACAAAGTAATTGGAGCCAATGAAGGAATCACTGCTACGATAGGACATCTTGAACAGGTAAGGTTGGTTCAGTAGGAAACACATGTTATTTGGAAAGATGTTGTCATCCTGCATAAATTTTAAGAATATATTATTGAAATATTAGTTACATGCAAATATGGGATAAGTCTAGGTATAATATAGTGAAATATAAATGAAATATTATTAATTTTGATCTGGAAATACCTTGCATGTACATGGAATTAAGAAATTCTTCACATGTCTTACCAATGATCCTTGATGCTATTGTGTCATTGATAAGAAATATGGCAGAACTTGTATGATCGATTACATTGATCTTAAAACGATAACTACGAATATATAATAAACACGGTTAATGTCACAGAATGTGGATTATAGATCATGTTAATTGAATATTTAACATAGTATTACCATGAAATGTATCTTTCACTACCATATTTACATACATCACACACAAATTCTCTGCACTTGTAAGTAAGATCCAACCCACAATGCAGCTCTTAAACCACCAATTTTCAGAATCAACAATAGAATCGATTTGGGCATAGACAATGCAAAAGTCCATCTGTTGAAAAAAAATGTACATACGTGTGATTAGGATGGTATGGTAGTTGATAGAATATGATTGACATGGAAAATAACAAAACATATATTGATTTGAAAAAAAACAATAGAGATCAAAAAAAATTTGAATACAAATTTGTCAAAATTTGTACACACTTTAGATGTTGTTTTCTGCAGCTCAGTAAGGGTAGTGTAGTTGTGGGTGAACAAATACTCACTAGCCATGAGTGCAAAATAATCCATAATTTTTTTTCTATCTTTTCGAATGTTGGGGGAATTTGGATTTAGATGATAAAACAAATGAAAATTTTTGGGTGAGTGTTGTGATTTCATTTGGCAATGCATGGATATATAGAGAATGTAGTGGCATCACAATTATATGGTGGTGTATGATTGATTGATTTCAGGGCATATGATGAATTGGTGAAATTTGTGCTTTAGGGGAGGAATCTGTGCAATTGAAAAAATGGCTGAATTTCTTTGAAAGGGCTGATTCAACATATCAGGTCTTTTTTGGGTTAATAGTGGGTTTTGGGAGAGGAAAATATGGCATATGTATATCCCTATGCTACTCAAATCTTTTTTGTTATCGATGTGTAACCGTTGCCATTAATCTGTATTATTTAGACGTTTTTTTTCTTCTTTTGATCAAGGTGTATATAGATATTGTTTCTAGGTGGCTTGTAACAATGTGTAACCGTTGTCATTAATCCGTATTATTTAGACGTTTTTTCTTCTTCTTTTGATCAACGTGTATATAGATATTGTTTCTAGGTGACTTGTAACAATATTAATTGCTAGAAGAATGACAACATGACATATGTGAATAAATTAAATGAAATCATTTTCATTTGTATTGTATATAGATAGATTAGTTTCAACCAAGATGAGTGTGCTTTCACAAATAAATAGTGGCGGACCCGGACCCTAGGTCAGGGGATACAAAATTTTTCAAACACACATATAAAAATATAATAAAAATAATACTTTAACAAGTTCACAAATTGTGTTGCACTAGACCAACACAAATACAAATTAAATAACACTAACAAGTTTCTAAATACAAATTAAATAGCACTAAAAGAATCAATATATTAACAAAATACAGAACAAATTCAAATTAAATAGACTAACATAATCAAAATAAATTAAATAGCACTAACACAAAATACAAATTAATTAAGCAGTACTAACACAAATTACCAATTAAATAGCATTAACGGAATCAAAATTAGGATAATAAGAACAAGAACAAGAACAAGAACCGATTCAAGGAGAAATAAAAACTTTTTTTAAAATAAAATATGTGAGAGTGTGGTGTATTAAAGTGATGCTAAACTTGGAACTATGGTGCAAAATTAGGAACTTGGGTGCAAGAGATATTTTTCAGGGGTGCAAAAACATTTTTTCCTAAGGTATCGCTGCTAATTTTATTTTTCCGGGAGGTTCGCCTGAACCCCTGAAATACATGTAGCTAGGTCCGCCTATCTTACCTTTTAAGTGGGTGTAGCCTTCGGTCAAACTCGCGGAAAAACTTGGTTTTCCTTTTTTTTTTACTTTTTTTACTTTTTATATATTTTAAAAAACTTTTTTTAATATTTTTAGCAGCATATTTTTTGTACTTTATGCTGCTAAGTAGTGTGTTTTGAGGTAGGTGTTTTAGATTTCGGAAAAAAATTTAGATGTTTTAATACACGAAGTTCGTTTCTCAATAATCAGTTTGAAGGAAAAAAATTAATTTCATGACAAAATACATAAAGTGCAATGCTAAGCGGTGGATTTTGAGGTACTTTTGGAGTCTGAATTTTTTTTAGATATTCATATACGCGAATTTCGTTTCTCAATAATCAGTTTGGTACAACAAAATCAATTTCATGACAAAATACGTAAGGAGGACGTGGCTCTGCACCTGAAATGATAAAATTTTAGTTAAAGTCTCAGTTACCTGAGACTATTCATATTCAAAATTAATGAAGATAAAAAATATAAAAGAAATAAATAGAATAAAGAAAATTTGGAAACAAAATAGAAAAGAAAAATGCATGTGGCTCTACACCTGTCCCGGTTTGGAAGCGGTTGAGCGCTAACGGCATCAGATATCCGGGTGCGTAGGGAAGTGGCCATAAATTACAGAGCGTGGGTTGAGTTTGAGAAAAAGGCAAAGCGAAAATTCAAAAATGGCGGGAACACTGGCAGTGATGTCGACCAACGCAATGAGAGATGAGTGGGAGATCTCCTTCGCACGCTTCATCCCCTTTCCTCTTTTTATCACTTCTGCTACCTCCTCCTCCGATCTCATCCCTCTCCCTCCTCGCCTCCGTAACTGCTTTCCCCGCGGCACATGGATCTCTTCCTCTACCGTCGCCTTCCTCCGCCTCTCTCCTGATCTCTCCCTCTCCAACGTCACACTCACCGTCGCCTTCAACGCTAAACTCCTTGTAAGTCCTCACTTCTTCATTTTTCATTTCCTTTCATCGCTTCAGATTTATTTGAAACGAAATTGTTAATGTTACTACGCGCATGTGAACAAATTTGATATTACTGTTTCGGACAATTTTTTATTAAGGAAAGCGATTTCGTTGGAAGAGAACGAGTTAAGTTGATTTCTGAACTTTATTGTGTGCACGTCGCAGGAAGAGCACTACGTTTCGAAGCTGCAATTTTCATGGCCCCAGGTATCGTGCGTTCCTGGATATCCTGCTAGGGGAATAAGAACCGTGCTGGCGAGCTACAGAGATTCACGAGGCGAGGCAAGATTTGTTCTACATTATTTCTATGTTAACGTTAATTGAGATTCAGACCTATTAAAGTAGTTAGATTGGTTCCTGAAATTCACGATCTCTGAATATGCATTTAGCATTTAGTTGTTAAATTAGTTCTGGATGTATATTGTTTGATCATGGTGTAATGTGAGTACTAATTAACCAAAGAAGTTTCATATGATCTGCTTAATATTCTTGAAGGATTAATTTAACGATTTTCTCCATTTTCATGTAACTTAAGAAGTTAGTTAATGAAATTCGTCTGATACAGCACCTTTTCCGTTGAGTATTGCATTGCAACAGATTAGTTGATTGCCTCTCTAACTTTATATCATCACTTTTTCTGATTGTGACTTTGCATGAACATAATAATAGGGTGTGATAGGATTAATTTAATGAATGAACACTGAGCAGAGTCGCACACATGCACTAACCTTTTTAGACAGACTCTGATTATATAGTATAATTATTATAATTTACAATGATAATATAATTACAATACTACTTTTCCTTTTTGGCAGATTCAAAAGTTTGCTATGCGGTTTCCATCAATCTCTGAAACACAGTCATTTATCAATACTTTGAAGGTAACCGTTGCTTATCATAATCATAATATAATAAATCACCACAAAAATACATGAAACCAGGGGTTTTCACTCTAAAACCATAGTTTTTCCTTGTCAAATTCGGGATAACCGTGTTTCATTCTTACCAGGAAATCCTGAAAGATGACTACGGTCCGGAACCTTTAAATACTGACTTTGGCTCTGAAATTTCATCACAGTCAGAATTTATGTCAACAAACAAGAACTCTCACAGGTATAAAGGGGTTTTGTGTGATTGGTTAGTTATGTTGGAGGAATCAGAGATATGGCCCTGAGTTCTTAGTTCTTACGTTTTGATACATCGTTAATTGTCATTCTATTTCTTTGTTTAATACATTAGAATCTACTGCTCTTTTTGTATTTTCATGTTCATTCTTTCTTCTTTTTTATTTTCCTCCTTTATACTGAGTAGATAGAGTCTCTCATTACCTATATTGAAGTATCAATTGACTTAATTGTGATGGAGATTGGACATACATACTGAGCCTTTATGTGTTTGCAGAACTTTTGAGGAACCGAGCTTTATGACTCCGGTTGATACTTACATTCCACAAATGCTGCTATGCATGAAAAATGAAGGAGAGGAACCTTCGGGTACCCAAAAAAAGGAATCAGCTCCAGGACCTCCAGCTTACAACAATGATGGCATCCTTCCAGCCTTGCCACCGAGTTTTGCTACATTCCTTATGGATTGCACCAAGATCAACCAAAGTTGGTGAATCTTTCGTTTTAATGTAACATAATATTTGTTCTGATTTCTATCACATCCTATATAATTTGAATAGAATCATATCTTGCAGCTCAAACAACTGGTTCTGGGGAAATTGATCTCAAGTCCCAAATTGCGGTACATGTTTTGTATTTTTGCTATGATTTACTGACTGATGCTTTTATCACCGTAATTACATTGATATGATGCTCATTATGATATTAAGTATTAACTTTCTCTAAGATGTGAATGTTTGGGAAGTGCATCTTGTCTACTGATTATTTGTTGCTCCATGACCATGGTATTCTTTTCTTTTTGATGCAGAGATACATGGAAGATTCTTCCTTCCAAGGTAGCAATCCCTCTTTCTTATCTCTTGCATTTGATAAATAAAATATGATTTACCGTTTTATTTAGTTAGTTCTGTTCTTTTTTCTCTTCCGTCCTAGGGTAGAACAGTAATGGAAAATTTGGGAATGTTTCTTAACCCTCTTTGGCTTGAATATGAATTTGTTTGTGCATTCTGTATATTTTATGTACCCCGTGTCATTGAAAGGTTTTAGCCATGCTCATGAAAGATTTTTATTAGATGTCTTGCTTGTGCTACATCCATTCATCTTGTTAATATTGTACAGTGTGCTAAATTCTGTGTGCATAATACTTATGTACCATTTTCATGTTATTAGATATGTTGGTTAAGGTGGAGAAAGTTATCAGCGAAATAGGGGGTGATATGTCCTTCTAGTTGTCCAGCGCATTGAAAGTGACACACCAAGCAGCTTAGCATCTACTCTTGCTTAGAGAACCAAGGTGATATTAACCTCGTTCTGCCCAAATTTTGAGCGGCATTCTTTCGATCCTTCCATTCTTAATAACACACGGTGCAATCGAATGCTAGATTTTGTCCTTTGCTTCTTTTATTTTTCAGCAGATTTCAATGTCAGGACAAAGAAGAAAGTCAATGTGTATGGTAGATCAGTGTTTTTAGCTATTAAAGTCATATCAAACGTTTTCTGTTCAAGATTTTTTTGTTAAAACAGCGATCTCTAAGAAATCTTAATCGAATCCAGTTCTAAAATCTTAACATTGAGCTATCATCCACTTTGTAACCGCATAATTTGGAGCCTAGTCAGTCCTTGTTTTCCATTACGGCCAAATTCATTTATGAATTATGATGAATCATCAGAACATAATCCAAGTTATTCTCATCTAAACGACAGCCTCAATGGTTGAGTGAGAACGTTTACTTGGGGACGAAAAAGACTATTGCTTATTCATGGTAAATGGATTCTTAATGTGGTTGCTACCAACTTGGTTGATGAAATTGATAGATGCCATTGTGTCCTGGCTATTGAAACATCATCTCCCTTCTCTCACTAAAGGGCCTTCGGACGTCCCTCTTGTTTTTCTAATTTGATTAGGAAAGATACGGTTTTCTTTAATTTACCTCTTGTAGTTCGTTCGTTTGTTTTGTTTTCAACTTTTTGCCCCTCTAGGATTAAAAAGAAGAGAAAAAAAGAAAAACTAGCTGCAGTCCAGCAAAAAAATGGCATTGTAGATTTTTCCCAACTAGGAAAAAAAAGTAAAGCCACCTAGATTCAGCTTAAGACAAAAAGTCACCAAAAAGTTTCTTAATAATATCACAAAGATACTAACATTGTTTGCCTTGTTTCTTACTGGATACAGTGAGGGATAACTCACTACTTAATTACAAGATTCATCAGTTGTCAGTTGAAAGAAAATACTTAACTATAAGTAGACGGGAAAAACAAAGAATTGGGCAAATGACAGCTACACTGTAGCTGGTGCATTCCTGAAAAAGTCACACAATTCTTAATTTTCTTTAAAACAAAAAAAAAAAACCAAAATTCTTACGGCACAATGTAGTCTTAAATTTTAAACACGTCATATATTATTATATTTTATTGTTATTTGATTAAAGTTTAAAACTGAATTTGTCAAATTTCGAACTTCATTGACACTGTATTTGTCATATTTACTATTAAATTATAAATACGTTGAAAGTTGCAAAATGTAATAAAAGAAAAAGGAAAAACTCGATAAAAGACTATATTTCTAATTTATAAAAAAACTTGTGTTGCAAAAAGTTAAAAAAAAGTCGGTATCTTATAATATTAATAATTGAGTAAAAATCAGGAAAAAATAAAATGAGATTTAATAAAACATATGCATCTCCGTTGGCACTCCTGTTGCCGCTCCCGTTGCTGCTTCCGTTGCCAATCTCATTGTCAATCTCTTGTTGCCGCTCCCATTAAATTGATTGATTTTATTTTTGATAAAAAAATTAATTGATTTTAGTAGTTTTAATAGAAAGATTATAGTAAATAGTAAATGTTAGATCATTTAATAATTTAATATTTTTAATTAAGTTATTAAATCATTAAAAAAATATTTTGGAATTTCGGATAGCGGTTAAATTTTGTTTTTGATAGTGGTTATTTTTTTTGACAACTTAAATTGATTTTAGTATTTTAATAGATAGATTGTAGTAAATAGTGAATTTTAGATCATTTAATATTAATTCAAACATTTTAAATAAATTATCAAATTATTAAAAAATGATTTTGGAATTTTTGATAGTGGTTAATTTTTTTTTTGACAACTGTTACTGGTTAAATTGATTGATTTTAGTAGTTTTAATAGATAGATTATAGTAAATATTAAATTATAGATCATTTAATATTAATTTAAACAATTTAATTATCAAATTAATAAAAAATTATTTTGGAAATTTTGATAGTGGTTATTTTTTTTGACAATTTTTAGTGTTTAAATTGATTGATTTTAGTAATTTTAGTAGATAAAGTAAATAGTGTAAAACAAAAAATTTAAAGTTAATAATAATAATAGTAAAATAAACTTGTCAAAAAAAATTAAATAAAAATTCTTTCTCTGCAACGCGCCAGGGGCGTGTCAGTCACGTCAAGGGTGTGTCTGCCGGTTTTTTTCTCTCTGGCAAATTCTTGGTATTTTGTGGCAGTTTTACTAAATTGCCCTCATTTTGTTACAAATGGCAAAATATTAAGATGGTTTTCTTTTTTCAGCTTTACTTTTGTAGGTGATTTTTTTTACTGCAGATTTCCTCTTTTGGCAACTAACAGCGCAACAGTTTTTACACCAGCTTTATGTTAGTGGGGCAGTATTTTGCAGGAAATCAAAAAGCTGAAAAAGCTGGCAAATTCTTGACATTTTGTGGCAGTTTTACTAAATTGCCCTCATTTTGTTACAAATGGCAAAATATTAAGATGTCTAATTTAGACTTTTTCGTAACACTTGATTTTATTATATAGAAATTATATAGAAATTATATAGAAATAGAAGCTAATAAGCTATAGTAAGGAGTAAGGACTAAGCAGAATGCTTATAAATGAAAAGAAAATTAAATTACGCTTGCCTTGAGTTTCTTTTGTGACATAGCCTATAGCTGTTAGCTTCAACAAGCGGTTGTGAATTGGCTACTACTGCCCTTAGAGAGATGCTCCTATCCTCGTAATCCACATACAAGTATTATATTATAGACAGCAAAGAACTGTTAACATCGAGCTGTAATGTTTAGCCCCACTGAAACATCCTAAGTCATTACTCAAAATTAATTGACAATTAGATCATATTACTCTCATCATAACAATCTAGGTGACTTAAATGTTTCTATTTCTTAAAAGAAGCACCAACCTAGTAATGACAGTATCAAGAGGTGCATCTTAAAACTTGTTCTATTATGCATTCCTCTTCCAGACAACCACAACCATGGTTTCTTTCACTCAGCTTTTATCTCTTGTTTTCCCTTTGCTGGCAACTTCATTTGTTAGAGTTTTTGCCTTTGAAGTTTCAATCAAAGCAACTTCTTTACTTCCTTTAAATTGCTCAGCAAATATCAAAACATGTAATGCCTCACTCTATCACATAAGCTATAATCTAACCATTGAAAGCATTGCCTCTTTTTACTCTGTTAACTCTTCCCAAATCAGTCCTATAATGCATGGCACCAAACAAGATTACCTCATAACAGTACCTTGTTCATGCAAAAACACCAATGACCTTAGCGGATATTTCTATGATACAATTTATAAAGTGAGGCCAAATGACACTTTTGTGAATATTTCAAACCTGATTTATAGCGGGCAAGCCTTGCCAGTTAATGGTATATTGGTTCCAGATGAGAATTTAACAATACATATTCCATGTGGGTGTTCAGAAAAAGACTCTCAAATTGTTGTTACTTACACAGTCCAGCAGAATGATACACCAACAACTATTGCCAATATGCTAAATGCTACATTGGATAACATGGTTAGCATGAATGAAATTATGGCTCAGAACCCGGAATTCATAGATGTTGGTTGGGTGTTATTTGTTCCTAAGGAACTGAATGGGCTTCCACTTTCTAACAACGATGGTGAGTTCTCTTCTTCAACTTCTTCATGATCTCATAATGCAATATATCCATTTATATACTTTCTTCAGTAAACTGAGTTTAGTTTACATAGTGACCATTTAGCTAAAGCTTCTTGTAAGAAATTATCAAAATTAATTAAACTGATGCATTTGTGCGAGTCACTCTTAATGTCAATTCCTTTTTCTCTGATTTTTTCTCTTGTTGACAGAAAAGAAACATAAGTGGACAATAATCATTTGCATCTTAGCGGGTGTGTCTTTACTTTCGATTATTGCAGTGATTGTTGTCATTGTGAGGAGAAATAAATCCTATCAAATTAGTAAAGAGAATTCACATGTTGTCTCTAAAAGATCCATGAATCTTAACCTTCATAAGGAAAATATGACAGGTAATCTATAATGCAAAGATAATGTATTTGGCATGTAGAAGACAGAAAGAAAAAGACTATTGTTTATTTGAGGTAAATATTGGTGCAGATGTAATGTCACTACAATCAGAAAGACCAATAGAATATAACCTTGAGGAGATTGAAGAGGCTACAAATAACTTTGATGAAACTAGATGAATTGGAATTGGTGGATAGGGGAGTGTGTTCTATGGAATGTTAGGGAAGAAGGTATATATGCATACTCCAACAATGCATGTAGATCATTTGAATATTCTCACTAAAAATTGTACATTTATTTAACTACAGGAAGTTGCTGTTAAGAAGATGAGGTCTAATAAATCTAAAGAGTTCTATGCTGAACTCAAGGCATTATGTAATATCCATCATATAAACATTGTAAGTGATACCTTTAATGAAATGTTATTTTTCAATAAGGCTTTAAAATGAAGGTTAGCGACTCGGATGTCAAAGTTTTTGATGTCTCCACGACCATGATTTAGACAGCATCAGCCATATTTGACTGCAATTCTATGCAATATCAAGGGTCGCAAAGCGATTGTAACCGTGATATAAAACCTCGTTTGATATAGTTTGAATACATCACTGATATATTATAATAACTGTTGCAGGTGGAGTTATTGGGATATGCTAGCGGAGATGATCACCTCTATTTGGTGTATGAGTATGTTTCAAATGGATCTCTCAATGATCATCTTCATGATCCATTACTGAAAGGTATATTGGATCCAAACCAAAATATCTTTCCCTGGCAAAAGTAAATGTAAGAGACTTTTTGAAATCTTAAGCATGGTTGTGGAACAGGCTACCAGCCTCTTTCTTGGAATGCCAGGGTTCAGATTGCACTGGATGCTGCAAAAGGTCTGGAATATATACATGATAATACAAAAGCACGGTGTGTGCACCGCGATATAAAGACTAGCAATATTCTTCTTGATAAGAAGCTAAGAGCAAAGGTGCTTATTACCTGAGTCCCTTTACTCAATTCTTACTAAAAATGCATTTAATTCTTTAGGTAAGGAAAAATTATGGACAAGTAACAAATATTCTAATATAAAGGGACATTAACCCGGACAAACATCTGTTCATTTTGTTGTCTAATTATAATGTTTACATGCACAATACAATTTAACAAAACAAGATGCACTTCAATCATTATGGTTGTACTATACTAATGATAATTCAGCTTAACAAATATTTAAAGATTCAATTGGTGGAAAGTTGAATTGGAGTTTGATACAAACAGACACAATAGGGAAAATAGAGAGATGAATCCTTGTATTATTAATCAACAAATCTGAGGATCTCTCAGATTTGTTTAGCAGAATTACAAGGAAATATGAGTGAAAAGTATAGAAAATACGATAGAACAGTGAAATGGTGATCCTATCACCAAGTCCCTTTCCCAAACCAATCCCAATTCTAGCCTTCCCTCTCCACTAAACTCCAACTCTATTTATTCTTTAAGCTGACATCTCTTCAGCTTTCAGCATTCATACCCCCCACTATTACATAATTATTACATAGACCAATCTTATTCCCCCACTACTACTTATTTATTAAATAGACTATTCTTTCTTTTTTTCCTCCACTACCTCTTATTTATTTTAGCCCAATTTGCCCTTCACTAATGATGTCCGTATCAGAGTTATTTTGATAATTTGTTATATTAATCTTTGAAAGTACAATAGCCTCATCATTAACTTGGTATTTGATCCAAATTAAGGTGGGAGATTTTGGACTTGCAAAGCTGGTTGACCGAGCCAATGATGAGAACTTTATAACAAGGCTTGTTGGACCACCAGGCTACCTTCCACCAGAGTAGGTGTCATGTATTCCAATCATAGCTAGACTCTTGGTGCATAACAATTTACATGCTATCAATAATATTGTTATACTCAAGAAAAAGTTACTTGCCATTTAATTTTCTTCATACTTTTATGATTTTAAGATCTGTGAAGGAGCTTCAGGTGACACCAAAAACCGATGTTTTTGCATTTGGAGTGGTTCTGGCAGAGCTGATAACAGGGGGTGGAGTTAGACTCAAGTTTAGAGAAATGAAATCACTTATTACTGTTGTAAGTAGTGTAGAGAAAATATAAAAAGATGAAAGAGGGGGTGGAGTTAGACTCAAGTTTGAAAGTATATTTGACAGTAATTAAATGGCATCCAAATGTTTTTGACTGATTATTACTCTTACATAAATCTACTTCACTATTTTATAAGAAAAGAAGGGTGAGTTTTTTTTGATGTTTTCATCACATTCAGGTTAATAAATATTTCAAGATGATGACCCCGAGACTGCTTTAGAAGATGTAATAGATAAGAATCTTGAAGCAAGCTATCCATTGGAAGATATCTACAAGGTTAGATTCAACCTAGCTGGATCCACCTATAATTTTATATTAGAATCTATGCTCTTCCCCTTTAATTTTATTTCTCTGTACATACAGGGAAAAAGATTAGTTTAAACATTAAAACATATATATAGTCTGTGTTTATAATATACTAATTAAGTTTACATTGGTGCCTTTCTGTTGTCATACTTATTTTATGGTATATGATTATATCACTCTCATATCAATTATGTTGCAGATGGCAGAAATAGGTGAGTGGTGCTTGGAAGAAGATCCAATGGAAAGGCCTGAGATGAGGGATATTGTTAAGGTATTGTCACAGATTGTGATGTCCTCGATAGAGTGGGAAGCATCACTAGGCGGAAACAGCGAGGTTTTTAGTGGCTTGTTTGCTGGAAGATGAAACTCAACCATGTACTTGTAGAGTTGTAGAAATCATTAGTGAAATAAAGTAGTAAATTATTAATAGGTGTATATAGAAATCATTAGTAAAGTATTGCAATGGATTTTTTATTTTCCTCCCTCTCCGTCCATCTGTATTACTTAGGAGTTAGGAGTGTATCTTTGGATATTTTAAACAAAAATGCTAAATGTTACGAAGCCAACATGTACGAAAGACAAGAAATGCACTACCACCGTTTTGTTATTACCTTTGTATACCCTTTACCTATTTCCTATTTTACCAATTAACCCATTCACGAAAGACAATATGCTTGGGAAGAATTGATTTATCAGAATACGACTAAGACCCTTAGAAAAAGTATCAGAAATTCAAGAGGATGTTTTGTTTCAAAGATTTGAAGTGGATGTTTTCATCCTCATGTAGAGTTGGCATCGCTTCCAAAGTTCAAACTTCCTTTTGGCACATTTATCATGAAAAATTACGAAGAATGTATAAATATTTCATAGAAATGATACCTTATATACCTTTTATTGATGGATTCCACTGTAATTGTGAAGGTTCTACGCTCGTCTCAATAAGGTCTTTGGTCTCCTTTAGCCTAAAATTGGCTCATTAGTTAATTTTCCCTCCTTCACTCCACATTAAAGTGGATTCTCAAGTGATTTTGTAGATATTGTCAAAAAAAAGTGATTTTGTAGATGGTTCTACAACCATTTCAGCTCCGAAGACTCTTTTGTTCGAGATTCTTCACCTTCTATGTGTTCTAAATTAAATTTTGTCTCTAAACTATCACACACTCTCCTACTTGGTCCAAATTATAAAAATATAATAATTAGTCTATAAACTATTCTAAATCAATTTAGTCCCTCATTTACCTTTTTTTTTTTCGGACCATTACTGGCTACTCACGGAGTGTTCCAACGCTTTCAACGAAAGACTAATTTCCACTCGTGCTTTGGATCAAATTTTGCATTTGCCAACATCGAGTTTATCCAATGTGAAAATCGAATCCAAGAACAATGGGTAGACCCTCAATTACCTTCGAGATATGAGATATGATGGATACGTCAAAAAATAAATTGATGAATTTAAAATAGTTTAGAGAATATTTGTTATATTTATATAGTCTAATTGTTTAGGGAGTAAATTGTTATATTTGTTTCTCCGTATTGAGACGGTGTCGTTGGGAAACACTTCGAACTTGCGCTTGAGTTTCAACTCACCGCCACACGAATCGAACCTCTCGAGAGATTGCAACAATAGCAGAAAAAGGCAAAAACAATAAACAAGATCCGAAACTGTAAAAACAGAAACTGAATTCCCAAAATGATTCCGCTTCAAACATCCCTCAGTCAAACGTAGCGTTTTCCCACTCCTTCTTCGATCCGATCCTGATCCATTTTCCGATCAGATCCGATCCATCCGATCCAGGTTCGGAATCTCTCTCCAATGACAGGTGCTGCATCTGCTCTCTTCCTACTTGACATCAAAGGCCGCGTTCTCATTTGGCGCGATTACCGTGGCGATGTCTCCGCCGTTGAAGCCGAACGCTTCTTCGCCAAGCTCATCGAAAAAGATGTTTGTTTTCTTCTTTTCAGCTAAGCAAGCTCATTTATTTATCTTCACATGATTCCGATTCAACTCAGCAATAGTTACGCCTCAATTATCTATGATTGATTTTTTTGTTATTTCTTCGATTTCTGTTGATTTTTTTATGCGATTATTAATTTACCTTGATAATTGTGGAGTTGGAATGGAGAATTTCAATTACTGTTCTATGTGTTTTATAGTGTTGTGATTTGCTTTGGAATTGTGACAGGGTGATCCGCAGTCTCAAGATCCAGTTGTGTATGATAATGGTGTGACCTACATGTTTATACAGCATACAAATGTTTACCTTGTTATAGCAACCAGACAAAACTGCAATGCTGCTAGCCTCCTTTTCTTCCTACACCGCACAGTTGATGTAAGAGTTATTGATGGTTATGGTTTTGAATATTTGAGTTGAAATCCTGTAGAATTTTTGCTAGTTTATGCAATAATAATCGACTGAATGTATTTGAGGCAGGTGTTTAAACATTATTTTGAAGAATTGGAGGAGGAATCTCTTAGGGATAACTTTGTTGTTGTGGTAAAGTGCCAGTTTACCTATGAACTCAGTTCTTTATTAGCTGCATTAATTCATTTGGGTAAATTAGTGAATTCTTTTGTCTTTGTCAGTATGAACTACTTGATGAAATAATGGACTTTGGATACCCCCAATATACTGAGGCAAAGATTCTTAGTGAATTTATCAAGACAGATGCTTATAGAATGGAAGTTACACAGAGACCTCCTATGGCTGTAACAAATGCTGTATCTTGGCGCAGTGAAGGGATAAACTACAAGAAAAATGAGGTGACCATTAGAAAATTAAAGATGTATCATTATGAGGTGTAATTTAATGGCCCAAGCTACTGATTGATAACCCTTTCCTTTAATTTTTTCCCCAGGTTTTCTTGGATGTGGTGGAGAGTGTTAACATACTTGTCAATAGCAATGGGCAAATAATTAGGTCTGATGTTGTTGGGGCATTGAAGATGAGATCATATTTGAGGTTAGCTTTATGCTTTCTCGAGAACTATTGACTTTCAAGCTATTGCGATGGGCTACTAGTTAGCTGGGTTTGCAATATGGTTTAGACAGTTTTTTTTTTCTTGAGGGGGTGGGGGAATATACAAAAAAATCCTCAAGAGTATAAAAGTTCTTTGTGATTTCTAAAGACCCGACATCGCCTTCTTGCTGCTTTTGGCTCTTCCATGTTCACCTATTACTTTCCATGTTGTTCGATTTTTCTGTTGCATACATCTACTACTTCCCCATCTTTCATAACATAAAGATGAGTTTCCTCCAATTTGGAGAAAATAATGCTGCCACAACCCACAACCCAATTTCTGGGAGTGTGACCAGCTAGGGTTAAGCCCTCATAAAGTCATGATCCTTGAAGCCTCACTGTTGAAGTTATGAGAATTGAGATAAAATAAGGAGAATAGAAAGAATAAAGACTCTTGATACAAGAGACTAAATATTAATCTCTATTTATAGGGATACAAGACTCCTAATCTTAATACAAATCACGATAATAACTAAGAAATTCAAAAACTAATCCTAGGAGATACTCTTAGATTATAAGCTAATCTTACGAGATAAACTACTATTATATCAAGCTATTTTTAAGATGCTTTTTTATATTCTAAAACGCTCACTGCCACCTTTTAAACTCATTTCAATGTCACAAAGTTGTTAAATAATTAACATCACTTAACATAACCACATAAAATCCCTGGGAAAATTTTCCCAAAGACAGGTAGATTCCCACTATCCGGCTCAACTTAAAAGTGTTGTTAAAATAACTCAACACATGGGCAACTTAGGTTTCATCAACTATTAGGGGAGTTTAGAAGAGTTTATTTAGAACTTAGTTAGGCTTATATTCTCAACGAGTTTATAAAAATAGTTTATGATATGTTCATGAGTTGTTTTCAACATATTTTAATAAGCTACTGAAGATAGTTTACCAAAACAGCTCATGAGGAGCTTACCGTTGTCCTTTATTTGATTCCCATCCACCCGGAAACTGTATTTTTAAATTGGAAATAAATATTGCGAACGCAAATGGCTTTTCAACATGTAGATCCAAATGTAAATAGCTTATTGAATTTAAGTGCTTGTAAGTGCTTAATTAATTATTTACTATACTCATATACTCCGCAATTATGTTACAAGCATAGCATATATTTACTACTAGCTAATTTGAACAGATCCAATTCTATGGCTTTAAATCCATAACCATTTCATGTCTATAAATAACCTCTAAAGAATAAACCCATCTTACTTTATCAGCGAATAAGTTCTTTACATTGGAGTTGCTGTCTAATTAAGCTATGGGGTGATTTCGCAACTCTTAACATTAGGTCACTGGTCACTGAAATAAACAACAACAATAACAATGTCCATAGCCTTTTCTCAATTGGTGGGGTTGGCTACATAAATTAAATGACACCATTGGATTTGATCCTAAATTAATTCTACAGTCAGTCTATTTAATTCTAGGTTGTTTTTAATGGTTTCACGTAATGTTTTATTAGGCTACCCTTGATTTAATCAACTCCTTTAATTCAACATACATTTCCTCAATAGGTGCAGGTGCAGCTCCAAGTTTCTCTCTAATATACTTATTAATGATCTTGTCGTTTCTTGTATGACTAGTAATTCAACATGACATTCTCATCTTTGCAATTCTTATCTTATGCTCTTGTTGGCCCCTTATACTCTACATTCATTACCATCCATAAAGCATTTCTGGTGTTAATGCTATTGAAAGGTAGTGTTGTAAAATGCATTGCCAGATCATTCATTTCAGAGAGGGGTGGGAAATAACAGAAATTATGTAACTTTCTGAAGAAACTAGATGGGACACAAAAGGCAGGGGCATATTGTGCTTTTACTCCTTGGATTGAAGTAGCAGCTGTGGTGTGTCACAACTGCAGTCACGGTTTGCCTCAATTCCAAGCATCGAATTAAACCACGTGATTCAAAGCTTCTCTCCACAACTCTAGTTTATGGTTTATTTTTCCCTTTGCCTCTTGCTCGAATTATACCATTTACAAACAAAGTGTATGGAGGCACCGACTGTTGGATACGCTGTGTAAGAATATAAGTACGGTAAACAGATAAGGGCTCAAGATTCCTCGTTGGTGCAAATCTTTAGGGATAGAGAAATCCTGATCTATGGGCTAGTTACCAGCTGATCTTGGGTTTCTGGTTTCTGCTTTAGTTTTTTTTTGTTCCCACTTGTGTGTGTGATAATATATCCAATATTTCTGAAAACAATTGTAACAATATGTCTATCTAAGGTTGCGAAATGCTAATGAAAATAGTAATTGCTGTTGTGTGTGATAATATATCCAATATTTCTGAAAACAATTGTTAATGATATGTCTATCTAAGGTTGAGAAATGCTAATGAAAATAGTAATTGCTGTATGTTACTTTCTTTCTTACTGATTCTACATGCTCAAATTGCTTCGTTCAGTTCATTATGTACTTTTAAAGCTGTTTTAACTTTTAAGGAGCTGGTTCGAAACATTGCATGATTAAGTATATGGTAGATAGGTCCAACCACTGACTCATAATACACCCTAATTTTGCTGCTATTATGGTTTGAAAGATTGTACATATTTTTAAAGTATCTATTAATCTAACCAACTTCGGTGATTGAGTATTTATCTGAAAACTCAAATATTCCATCTTTGGCTTGTTGTATAATACAGTGGCATGCCAGAGTGTAAGCTTGGCTTAAATGATAGAGTATTATTAGAGGCACAAGGTAGAACGACCAAGGGAAAAGCGATTGACTTGGAGGACATCAAATTTCATCAGTATGTATGCTTGATTCTCTTATATTAACTGAATAAACATTTCAGGTGCAAATTTTAATATACTTTATACAAGCATGTTATTCTCCATTTTAGTTCTCAAATTATGTGTTGATGCTTGATGAAGGTGTGTGCGATTGGCCCGATTTGAGAATGATCGGACGATTTCCTTTATCCCACCTGACGGATCATTTGATTTGATGACATATAGGCTCAGCACACAGGTTCATCTCATTCTTTAGATATGAAATAAGTTTCTGTTTGAGTGGCAATGACATACAAATGTTCACAGTTCACACACAAATATTTTCGAAGTCTCTGTTGATCATATCTTTATTTCCAGGTTAAGCCCTTATTTTGGGTGGAAGCACAAGTTGAAAAGCATTCAAAGAGTCGGATTGAGATTATGGTAAAAGCTAGAAGTCAATTTAAGGAACGTAGGTACTGATATTGCTTTCCTCCATTTTTCTTCATGGAAGACAGGACAACTGTTCACCTTGAACTTATGGATTGACTCAGTTGTTTTGCTCTAGATTTTAGACCACCCTGTATGTATTTGCTTCCCCAACTATTCATATAATTTTATTTTACAGTACTGCTACAAATGTTGAGATTGAGCTACCTGTGCCTGCTGATGCAACCAATCCAAATGTTCGGACATCAATGGGTTCTGCATCATATGCACCTGAGAAAGATGCATTAATCTGGAAAATAAGATCCTTTCCTGGAGGCAAGGTATAGTTACACTTGGAAATGGTGTTGTACCCAAGAATAACACTGTTCATCAATACCTCACTTTGATTATGAATTAATATGACTTTGGTTCTCTGGTTTAACACTATCAGGAGTACATGTTAAGGGCAGAGTTTCGTCTTCCCAGCATAGTAGATGAGGAAGCAGCTCCCGAAAGAAAAGCTCCTATACGTGTAAAATTTGAGATACCATATTTTACCGTGTCTGGGATACAGGTATTGCTAACTGTACCATTGTTTCCCCTTATATTCCAAATATTTTTTATTCCTATTTCCAGTATTATGCATCTTTCACGCCTTCCCTCTTTCTTTATTTGTCTGTTGGTGTCTCACCTGTCATTTGCATTATTTCCATTGGGCTAAAGTAATGATTCTAGTGAACTAGGTGGAAGAACTTGACATCATAAATGGATTGGAAACTAATATACATGATTTTATACCTTTCCACGATTAATGGTTGTGTAGTAGTAAAAATATGAGCTGTATAAGACTATGTCATCAAAATGAAACATCAGCATCCACATCATATAATGTTGAAATAATTGTTGCCACTGATTGTGACATCGTTGTTCAGTTAAATGAGTCATTGATTGATTTAATCAAGATGCTCATCAAGACGCGAATGTTTTCGGTTGTAGGTAAGATATTTGAAGATCATTGAGAAAAGTGGGTATCAGGCTCTTCCATGGGTGAGATACATAACAATGGCTGGAGAGTATGAACTGAGGCTTAATTGAGATTTGTATCCTCATTTGGTGTTTGAATTTCACCAAATAATTTGTATCATTCAACGATCAATGACTGAAAGCTGGTAGACGGTGGAGGGAGTCTTAAAGCGAAATTAATTAGAATATTTTGGCCAACCACAACAGATTATAAGTTGCTCATTGTCTTGAAAGTTGGTGTCAACTAAAATTTATGAATTGAGTGTAAGCCAGAACTGTTGCAAGTCCCTTCGGTCAAATTTGTCTTGATTGAGAAAGTGATTGAATCTCTTTTATGTATTTTTAGGTCCTTATTTTGTAATCTGGATCGGCTCATCTTTGTCCATTGATGTCAAATTGTAATTTGATTTATATATTTAAAAGGATTTTTTGGTTCTTGTATTACGAAATAGACCAAATATAGAAAGAGAAATGATTTTGGCGCAGCCATGTATTTTAACTCATTTATATGCTCATTTATATGCTGTATTACCTTCTATACATCGTTGGCGACTTGGCGTTATGTCATGGTAGATTTTCTATCAGCTGCTATGAGCCGCAACACCTATTTTTATCATAGGTCACGACACCATGTTTATATGGCAAATATTTGGCATGCAATACAATTCGCTAGCTACCGTCAATAACATTGTTTCTATGATAAACTCAGCATTTTGTATTAGTTATAACAAAGACTGTAACAAATGTCTAACCACCCCTCTAGCGGTATACTCCCGAAACTACTAATAATTTGTGTCCAAACTCCAAAGTATACTTTCCAACAATGTTCTTAAGAAATTTGAATATCTGGATATATACTTTTGGATGAACATTTTTTGACTTTCATAAATATTCTTTTGGATGTACACTACTATATTAAGTCATACAATTATCCTCCAAAAATATATACCTGGATATTCAAATTTTTCTAAAAAAGGTCGTCTGAAAGTATACTTTCATAGACTATCAAAACTTGATAAAAAATGCAACTTACTTGAAGAAGGAAGAACCATGGGGTTGATATATGAAGGAGAACAAAATGAAAGAAAAATGGAAGAAGATAAAGAAAGTAAGGGATGCAGGGGTACATAGTTTGGGTTGAAGAAGATGTAACAAAATGAGATTTGGATCATGTGCAGTTGGGTCTGTCTATCTCTCTCTTCATACTTTTTTATCTATTTTTTAACATAAAACTAGTACTTTACCCGTGCGTGACACTGTATTTGATATAATTTGCTATGAACTAAAAATACGTTGAAAATTGCAAAAAAAAATCGGTATCTTCTTTTAATCTTAATAAGGGAACAAAAATTAAAAAGATAGAAAATGAGATTTAATATAAGATATGCACCCCGTTGCACTCCTGTTGGCACTCTCGTTGCCTCTCATATTGCCGCTCTCGTTGCCGCTCTCATTATTTTGGAATTTAATTAAATTCTTAAATTGTAAAATTTAATAATAAAAAAGGCAAAACTCGATAAAAAAAGATGTTGAGCATCGCTAGAAGTTGCCACTCCCTTTGTCGCCTCTGTTGCCGCTCCTGTTGCCGCTCCCGTTGTTGCTCCTGTTGCCGCTCTCGTTCCTAGTTGTTTATATTTTTTAATATAGATGATTTAATATTAATTAACCATTTTAATTGAAACATTAAGTTGCTGCTCCTGTTGTCGCTCTCGTTGCCGATCCCGTTGCCACATATTTATATTTTTTATTCTAGAGGATTTAAGATTTAATTAACCATTTTAATTAAATTATTAAATTATTTTTAAAAAGTTATTTTTGAATTATTAAATTATTTAATTATTAAATTAATTTAACCCATGATTGCTCTGTATCTGCGTGAGGCAATAGATTTGATCCCCTTCTCTCCGTCTCTCTATTTTGTCAACCAATAAACTTTTGGCCCTTTCTTTTTGTCGGCTGCAGCAACAGCTTTTGTAAGGAAAAAATTGATTTTTTAATAAAACTGACAAAGATGAAAAAGCTTACTATTTTTTGTCATTTTCCGGCTAATTGACAAAAATACCCTAACAGTTGGACAAGTGGCAAATTAAGATGTCTAGTTTTGACATTTTGCTAACACTCATTTTTATTAGTAGATTAATTAACCATTTTTATTAAATTATTAAATTTTTTTAAAAAAGTTATTTTTAAATTATTAAATTAATTTAACCCATGATTGCTCTCTGTATCTGCGTGAGGCAATAGATTTGATCCCCTTCTCTCTCTCTCTCTCTCTCTCTCTCTCTCTCTCTCTCTCTCTCTCTCTCTCTCTCTCTCTCTCTCTCTATTTTGTGTCAACCAATAAAATTTTGGCCCTTTCTTTTTGTCGGCTGCAGCAACAGCTTTTGTAAGGAAAAAACTGATTTTTTGGTAAAACTGAAAAAGATGAAAAAGCTTACAATTTTTTGTCATTTTGCGACTAATTGACAAAAATACCCTAACAGGTTGACAAGTAGCAAATTAAGAAGATGTCTAGTTTTGACATTTTGCTAACATTCATTTTTATTAGTAGAGTAGAAGTAGAATAGATTAGTAGATAGATAACTAATAGATAACTAAAGGCTGTGATCGAATGATTGCACTGAATTCTGATCCGGGAAAACGAGGGTTGCATGATGCCCTATTAAAAATTTAAAATCAAGGTTTGAGTAACTTCTAAAAGTTAACTTCAAAATAGAGAGGTTTGATGAAAAAGAAAAGAGGGGATAGGGTGTATTAGAAAAAACACTAGTGGGTGCAAATAGTAATTTCTGAAGAGACCGTAGGTCGGTTCTACAGGCCTGTAACAATTTGGGCCTGGTAGAAATGTACTTTCTGAGCCCAATCATCTCTCTTCGTCCTTCTCTTCTTCGTGTTGTTGATCTTGTTTGGAGCCAATTAGGGTTTTGGGTTTACATTTCCCCTTTCCGAACTGAACATTTACAATCAACCACTAGGAACACGAAGCATTGAGTAACGGAATATCGAAAATGTCAGCGCTGCAACGTTATGGTCGCTGCAAGAGTGTAGTGAAGCGATCAAAGAAGTACTTGGAGGAAGCTCTGTACCTAAAGCTTTTCAAAGATGGTGGGTCCCAGCTCAGTGTTCGCCAGCAACTCAATCAGTTCATCAAGAGCAGAAAGCGCGTTTACAAATGGGAGGTTGGTGATACACTCAAGAAGCTTCGCGAACGCAAGCTCTATCTACCTGCTCTCAAGGTACGCTGATCCTTTAGTTTTGAGGATTAAGTGATTTTTAGGTTGTGATGACTTTTATGTTTAGAATCTGAGCATATCAATGTCGAAATGGATCTACAAGTTGTTATAACTTTTTTTTTCATTTTGAAAAAATGAATTTAGGTTCTTAGATCTGGTATTTGGTTAATGTTATAATGTTATGTGGTTTTCAAGTGTTAGTGTCAGTTTTCGAACTAGTTGATGTGAGATTGGGTAAAAGGGATAGTGCCGATATTAGTATTGGTGTTTTTAAAAGCCTTGGATTTTGAATAATACTCGAGTGTTATGATTTATGAATTATGTATGTGAATGCTTCGAAGGCAATGCTCTGATTCATGCAATAGTCTATAATTGGAGTGGTAGTGAGCTAATGATATGAAATGTAGGCTACTCATTCCCTCACAATAAGCATGCAGAAGAGACCGGTAATATGGATGACAATGGGCATTGGGAACCATCTTTGCAGGGTGCTAAAATGTTCGTCTCTACACTTTCGTTTGAAAACGGTGGCTGTAACCCAGCTTGTACTTGCGTGGACAGCTAATTTAGTACCCATTCTCATACCCTCCTCTGGGCACCTAAGTGCCCGTTACTGTATTTTAACTATGCAAAAACAATAAATAACATGAAAACCATCCCAACCCGAGCCCGTACCTAATGTGCATGTATACCTTGTCTATCATAGATAATTTTTGCGGGTATCCAAAGGGTATATGCTAAATTGGTGTCCCAATCTGGTAACGATTTATTATTTACTTTTTTAAAATGAGAATCCAAATTCCAAAAAAAGAATACATGTTTCTCTTTGTATTAGTTCTCTTTGAATTTGAATGATGCATTTTCTTGTTTACTATGTTGCAACAAAACCATTCAAGCACTGAATCTTGAGATTATTGTTAGGGGACTATGCTTTCCGTAACTATGTTCATGAAAAATGATATTTTTCTTGTGTTACAGCTATCAGAAACCATGGCTAAGAGGAATATGATCAAGACAATCAGTGACCAGGCTATACATCTTGATTTGGTTGCAAAAGCAAAAGGTATTACTGCAGCTGAAAATTATTTTGTCAATCTACCTGAATCTGCAAAAAACCATCTTTGTTATGGGGCGCTTCTCAACTGCTACTGCAAGGAGTTGATGACTGAGAAAGCTGAAGGTCTCCTTGAAAAAATGAAGGATCTTAGCCTTCCATTGAGTTCCATGCCTTACAACAGTCTCATGACTCTTTATACAAAAGTAGGTCAACCAGAAAAGATTCCATCCATCATTCAAGAAATGAAGGCTAGTAATATCATGCCGGATTTGTATACATATAATGTCTGGATGAGAGCTCTTGCTGCTGTTAAAGATATTTCTGGTGTTGAAAGGGTTATTGATGAGATGAAGAGGGACGGCCGAGTCACCGCAGATTGGACAACTTATAGCAACCTAGCATCTATTTTTGTTGATGCTGGCTTGGTTGACAAGGCAGAAGTGGCACTCAAGGAGTTGGAGAAGAAAAACGCCTACAAAGATCTTTCTGCGTACCAGTTTCTAATTACATTGTATGGGCGAATAGGTAAGGTATATGAGGTTTATAGGGTCTGGCGTTCTCTTAGGCTAGCATTTCCTAAAACCGCAAACATAAGCTATCTGAATATGATCCAGGTGTTGGTTAACTTGAAGGATCTCCCCGGAGCAGAAAAATGTTTCCGTGACTGGGAATCTAGCTGCACAACTTATGATATTCGAGTGGCAAATGTTCTGATAGGGGCATATACAAAATTAGATATGCTAGATAAGGCTGAAGAGCTCAAGGAGCGTGCTCGGAGAAGGGGGGCCAAGCCTAATGTTAAAACCTGGGAAATCTTTTTGGATTATCATTTGCGAAAAGGAGATTTCAAGTTGGCGAAGGATTGTCTAGCTGAAGCAATAACGATTGGTAGAGGAAATGGCGAGAAGTGGTTTCCACCATCTGAGACCATTGGTATTATGTTGAGGCATTATGAGCAAGAGAAGGATGTTGATGGTGCTGAAGAATTTATTGAGATCTTGAAGAAATCTGTGGATTCTCTTGGGGCAGAGGTGTTTGAATCCTTGATTAGAACTTATGCAGCTGCTGGTAGGACCAGTTCTGCTATGCAGCGGCGACTGAAGATGGAGAATGTGAACGTGAATGAAGACACCCAGAAGTTGCTTAAAGCTATCTCCGTGGAGTGATTCATGATACTTTCATCCTTCAAGTTTTGATTGCTGTAAATTGAGATGCTGTGGTCTTCCTGCGCATTCTTCTCTGGCAATAAAATTTGTATTCAATTTAAACATTTTGAGGTGGTGCACTGCATGACCAATGAGATCTAACATCTAAATCATAAATTTTTCAAGTGAGTAAAAGGTGAGTTTCATATCAGTTATACTTCTATAAAGATTGGCTTGATTTATTGAAGATGTAATTATTTTTTGTGTAAAAGGAAAGCGAATGGATGTAAGGGAAAGTGGTAAACCAGCTAATACAACACTCCTACCATGCCATTGGGTTACAATTAATCTTTGAAAACCGGACTAGGAAAACCAGGAATGATTTGTAACGATGCTTTTAATTTTTATACTTTTAATTTAATAAATTTAGTTGACTAAGGATTTTTTTTACCCTTAGTTAACTAAGGATTTATATTGAATTATATATTTTGCCATGAAAATCGATTATTTAGTTTATTCAATTTTTTTATTTTTTATTTTCGTTTGATTTGAATTTTTTTAATTATATTGATTTGAAATAAATAAGAGCATAGTTACAAAATTTGGTTGGACCCATTCGATTCAAGTTATGTGATTTTTTTGCCCCATTCTTTTCGCACTCCCCCTACTCATCACACACTCCCAGACCGCAAATATTCCAAATTTACCCTCATGTGGAATACGCTCTCAAACATCCCTACATAGTGTTTTTGACGGGTATGGTACCAAAGTACCGAACATGTTCGGCCCAAAGGTACTGAACTACATCATCTTCCAAAATAACGTCATCATCCATTAAAGGACTCTATATCTATCTTTTCGACATCCACCATTTCAGTAAGCTGCAAATACTTCTCCCTGCCAAACAAAAATACAACTTTTTAATTAAGAGTAATCTATAGACTAGTATTTTACTCGTGCATACGCACGAGTGATACTGTATTTATTATAATCTGCTATGAAATTATAAATACGTTAAAAGTTGCAAAATGTAATAAAAAAAAAAGGAAAAGCTCTATAAAAGGCGATATTTCAAATTTATTAAAATAGTTGTGTTGCAAAAGGTTTTAAAAAAAGTCGGTATCATCTTATAATACTAATAATAGAGTAAAAATGAGGAAAAAAGAAAATGAGATGTAAAAATGGCGGTATCTTCTTATAATAATGGCGCTTTTGTTGCTGCTCCCGTTAGCGCTTTTGTTGGCGCTGTCGTTGCTGCTCACGTTGCCGCTCCCGTGCGGCTCACGAAAAAACGTGGATGAGACTTAATTATTGAATTTTTTAGGAAAAATAATTTTGGAGTTTTTGTTAGCAGTATCGCTTTTTTTGACAATCGGTAGTTGTTAAATTAATTGGGCTTAGTAGTTTTGAGTAGATTAAAGTAAACAATAAATTCTACATAATTTAATATTAATTTTATAAAGTTTATTTAATTACTGAATTTTTAGAAAAAACAAATTAACAATTAATTTTTTTTTGAAAAAAATATTTGACTGCGCGCGTAGGCAGCAGGCAGCTTTTGCTGCTTTTTGGCGCTCTCGCTGCTCCGGTTGGCGCTCCTGTTGGCGCTGTCGTTGCTGCTCCCGTGTGGCTCACGGAAAAAAAAGTGGATGAGATTTAATTATTGATTTTTTTAGAAAAAATAATTTTGGAATTTTTGCCAGCAATATCGCTTTTTTTGACAATTGGTAGTGGTTAAATTAATTGGGTTTAGTAGTTTGAGTAGATTATAGTAAATATTAAATTCTACATAATTTAATATTAATTTAATTAATTTTATGTAATTACTGATTTTTTACAAAAAATAAATTAAAAAAAATATTTTTGGCAGTGCGTTATTTGATTATGTTGATAGTAGAGAGAAGTGAAAAGAGTGAGAGAGAGGAAAGAGAAAAGTAGGTTTTAAAGTGAAATAAAAAATTAAAAGATGATGTGAGAGTGAGACCCACTAATGATAAAAGTGAGTGAGAGAAAAAATGAGACGAATTAATTTGAAATCACATTTTTGTCCTTAGGATTGAGATAAAAATAGAAGATAATTTAGTATTTTTGGTAGCGGGTTATTTGTATATATTGATAATTTAGTATATTTTGTAGTGTGTTGTTTGTATATATCTACATAGTTTAATATTAATTTATTTAATTTTATGTAATTACTGATTTTTTTTTAAAAAAATAACTTTAAAAATGTCATTACACTGTATTTCTTTTTTTTTTTCTCTTTATTCTTACACTATCTTTCTTACTTTCACTTTTCTCTTACACTCTTTTTCTTCCTTTTTTCTCTTTCTTTTTACACTCTCTTTCCACCTTTTCACTTTTCTTTTACGCTCTCTTTCTTCTTTTTTTCTTTTTACTTTACTTTTCCCATAAATAATTATTCTCTTTCTCTTATCACTTCACTTTAATTCTTTTAACTAAATTTCTAAATTTATACAAACACTACTTTAATTAAATTTTTTGAAGACAACTACTATAAACCTACTATCTAAAAAACAAGAAGGCTTAATGACTATTTAAATTAGTAATTAATATTTAAAACAAATATTTCTTTTTGATAATCTAATATCTAACTTTTATTATCTACTATAATCTACTAATCAACTAAAATAATCAGTTGGCGAGCTAAGGGATACCGAAGGAGTGCACCAAATGAGTGCAACAAGGAGGTCCCGGGTTCAAACCCAGGAAACTGACATTTCCCCCACCCCCACTAACATTTCCTATCAAATAAAAAAACACGGGATAACTACAATGATATATAAAAAAAACACGGGATTAATATTTATAATTTTTTTGACAATTTATAATTAATATTTACCATTGATAATTATATTTTGGAAAACTACGATAAACTTACTATCTAAAAAAAACACGGGATAACTGCAATAATCTACTATAATCTACAATAATCTAGTAATCAACTCAAATAATCTAAGATAAAAACACGGGATAACTGCAATAATCTACTATAATCTACTAATTAATCAACTCAAATAATCAATTGAAACTATGAGATAACTGCAACGATATATAAAAACACACGGGATAACTACACAAATATATAAAAAAACACACGATTAATATTTGTCATTGATAATTAAATTTTTTGAAGACTACTATAAACCTACTATCTAAAAAATAATAATATTTAATGATGATTTAAACTACTGATTAATATTTAAAATAAATATTTTTTATTGATAATCTACTATCTACTATAATCTAGTATTCAACTAAAATAATCAATTGAAACTACGAGATAACTGCACTGATATATAAAAAAACACGAGATTAATACTTGTCATTGGTAATTAAATTTTTTGAAGCCTACTACTACAAACCTACTATCTAAAAAATAAGCAGACATAATGACTATTTAAATTACTAATTAATATTTAAAACAATTATTTTTTATTGATAATCTACTATCTAACAAATTTACTATCTACTATAATCTACTATCAACTAAAATAATCAATTGAAACTACCAGATAACTGCACTGGTATATAAAAAACACGGGGATAACTGCAGTGATATATATAAAAACACGGGATTAATATTTGTCATTGATAATTATAATTTTTGAAAACTACTATCTAAAAAAACATGAATGCTTAATGACTATTTAAACTGATTAATATTTATAACACACGCGACAAATATTTGTCACTATTACCTAAAAAAAGGCAATGATTGTTACTCATATATAAAAAAACACGGGATAAATATTTGTTATTGATAATGTACTATCTATCTTTTACTATCTACAATAATTTACTAATCAACTCAAATAATCAATTGAAACTATGAGATAACTGCACTGATACATAAAAAAACACTGGACAACTGCACTGATATATAAAAAAATACAGGTATAATTGCTATGATATATATAAAAACACGGGATAGTTGCATTGATTTATAAAAAAACATGGGATAACAACACTTATATAAAAAAATACTGCACTGATATATAAAAACACACGGGATAAATGCACATATTGTTTTTAAATGATACTTTTACATTTTAAGTTTTAATATTTATCATTTTTTTATTTGAAACTCATTTTTTATCTACTTTAAATTTTTCTTTATTTTCACAGGGTAATGTTCAGATTATTTAAATACTGTCTAAATTCATTCATAAAAAGAACACGACAGCACCTGTCCGAATGCAAGTCATCCTCTATATTTTACAATTGATTTTAGATTAATGAGATTTCAAATTAACGTTTCTATTTGAGGTAATCGTATCGCGTAACGCGATCGGCCCGTGCGGATGCACGGGTATAGTACTAGTTATGTTGATAGTAGAGAGAAGTGGAAAGAGTGAGAGGGGAAAGAGAAAAATAGGTTTTAAAGTAAAATAAAAAAATTATAAGATGATGTGTGAGTGGGACCCACTAATGATAAAAGTGAGTGAGAGAAAAAAGTGAGAGGAAATAATTTGAAACGACATTTTTATCCTTAAGATTGAGATAAAAGCGGGGGATAATTTAATATTTTTGGTAGTAGATTGCAACGGACAACTGGTAAAGTCTTTGAATGTAGTGGTGACCGATATCGGTGGCTTTACTAGTGAGAAGTGAAAATAGTGCTTAAAATCTATTTTCACTTCTTCATCACAACAAGTGGCAACCACTACAAGAGCCGAGTAACACCGCACAGTCCAAAAACTAAGTTCCCAGAATACCTTGGACTTGATTTATTTGTCAGGAAATTAAAATTCTGAAAGTGTAATTCATTTTCGGAGGCCTACTTTCTTGATGTCCAATTTAGTTTTTGGATGTGTAAGTGAAATACGTTTCGCGAACACGTGATCTGGAAACTTAGTTTTCTGAAAACACTGCACATGTTATTTGGAGCTTTGGTGGACACACAATGGTTGTGGTGTGGAAAGACAGTGGCACAACGTTTTTATAGTGGCGCGATGGTATCACAACGACGGTGGGGCGGCGGACGATGGTGACTCCATGAGTGGGGTGGGAATTGATGGTTTAAGGTGGGGGCGAGGGTGAGTTGTTTGGGTGTGTTTGGGGAAGATGGGGTGCGTGGGTTGGGAATAGGTAAGAGTATTTTGGGTTATTCCTACCAATTATGAGGTTGAGGGGATGGGAGGTGAAATGGTCTTATCTCTATAAGAAAATTAGTGCTCTTTAGGATATGGGGATCCATGAGATGGTATTCCATTGTTTGGATATTTAATTTAATAAAATGATAGAATTAAATGGTAAGTGATGAGATTCATTCTATTCCATAATATTGTTTGTTCGAATTTTCTTATCCCCAATTTTGGCAGAATTATGGTCTAATGGGAGCACTATTTTACCCTTACTTTGTCTTCTAACATGCTGATCCCTATGCATGCATTCTCATGGTAATGCAATTTCTCTTCTCATATCAAAGTCTACTCCACCCATCCCTCTGTTTGCCACGAATACAAAACTATTTCCATTAGCTCTTCATTTTAATATTTATATGCATACTTTGTGGACAGACCAAGTGTAGGCTCAACAACTTTCACGGTCAAACAATCAACAGGCTAGCCAAATTTATGGTATAAAAAAAACCATTCAGACCAAGAGGATAGGACACATTCTTATAATTATATTTCCCATTTCTACTACCCAATTTGTTGTTTATTTTCAGCTTCAATGATTTTTCCAATATAGCATTATTGTACTGCATGTTGTTTTGCTTTAGCTGAAGCTATAGAGCTGGAACACAAGTCTTTGTTTTGCTGTACTTACAATACGACTTACCAAAGATATTGAAGACTATTAAAATTGATACATTTCTTCTACTTTCATGTACTTTAACTTTAAAATTTGAAATGGTGTATTTGTGTTTCTACCCTTTCTTTCGGAAATTTTATTCCAACGGGAATTTTTACTCCATTAACTTTCTTTTGTTTATGTAATTTGAAATGTACAAGTAGAGTAAAGATTAGAATGCAATAAACAATTTTAAGTTAACATGCTATATACGAAATTCTCCCCGAGCGTTGCACGGGTGTAAAATACTAGTAATTTAGTAAAGGAACAAATGAAAGAGTGACTTTAGGTTCCTCTAATTGTTAACCAATTTGCGTATTTTTGCTTTCGTATCAATTAGGCCCTTTTTAAATAGTCTATCCGCCTAAATAATTACAATATAGGTATGATCTCTACTGTACTCGCCATTATTCACATGTGGGTTCGATATTTGGGACTCTATATGGTTCCCACTTTATTACAAGTTGCCAACATGTTTCACTTCCAAGTTCAATTATACAAGCATTAAGGTCATTCAAACTTGGACTCTATATGTATCTTCAATGTACTTCTTTCTGCCCCAATAGGGGTTTCATGCAGGGTGACCCCCTGTCCCCTTACCTTTTATTTTGTGTGTTGATGTGCTCTCAGATATCACAGTTGTTCTTTGCTGATGACAACTTGCTTTTCTCTAGAGCAAGTTGTGAGGAGGCTGCTACCATCATAAAGGTACTCCATACCTACCAGCTTGCTTCAGGACAAGTGGTCAATCTGGACAAAATGTGCAAACACAAGGCAAACAAATCATCTATAAATGATGGGTGTAAAGGTAGTGGAAGCCCAGTCAAGGTACATTGGTTTTCCAGTCCCTTTTGGAAGATAAAAAAAGGTTATCTTTTCCCATGTCATGGACCGTGTTTGGAAGAAGCTGAAGGGGTGGAAAGAGAAGTGTTTATCTAGAGTAGGCAAAGAAACCTTGATCAAAGCGGTGGCACAGGCTATACCCAACTATATTCTCAGTTGCTTTGAGATGCCCATTGGCTGCTGTAATCAAATTGACTCTATGCTTGCAAAGTTCTGGTGGGGGAGTGAAGAGGAACAAGGAGAATTCACTAGATGAGTTGGGGGAAGCTGTCTAGGCCAAAATGCAAGGGTGGTATGAGATTCAGAGGATTCAGAGATTTCAATAGAGCCCTGTTAGGTAAACATTGCTGGAGACTGATATCAGGGGAAGGGTCCCTGCTGCAGAAAGTGTTGAAGAGTAGATACTACCCTATGGGAAACTTCATGACTGCCAATGTGGGATTTCAACCAAATTATGCCTGGAGAAGCATTCTCAGTGCAAGGGAACTGGTGAACCTAGGGGGCAGGTGGATTATTGGTAATGGTAGAACTGCAAGTTTTTGGAAAGATCAGTGGCTTGGAGACTGCACAATGATCTTCTCTAGATCCCCTGCTAACAGCTTGGCTGATGAGGCATATGTCTCTGATTTGATTGATCCTATCAGTTGCAGCTGGGACAAATCCAAGATTCTCTAGTGGTTTGTTCACAAGGAAGCAACCAAGATCATCAGCACTCCTCTCTCTATGAGATTGTCTGAGGACCAGTTTATTTGGAAATGGGAAAAGAACGGGCAATATTCTGTCAATACTGCATATCACAGCCTGTGTGAGGCTAATGAGAAGAAATGACCTAGTTCATCTAGCTCCTCAAATGAGTTAGTTTGGAAAGAAATATGGAAAGCTAGGATCCCTAACAAGATTAAAAATTTCCTTTGGCGCCTGTCTAAGGTAATTCTGCCTACCAGAGCTAATCTTGCCAAGAAATGTGTGATGCTGGACCCTGTTTGCCCTCTCTGTAATTTGTCTGCTGAGACTCATGACCATCTCTTTATGGAATGCAATGTCACAAAGCTCATTTTGTTTGCCTCAAACCTGTGTGCTCGGACTCCTCCACAAGCTGACCTCAATGGATGGATTCTTCAATGGCTTACTTGGGAAGACAAGGAAGGTACCCAGTTATTTTGTGTCCTGCTCTATATGATTTGGAAACCTAGGAACGATGTAGTGTTTAACAACTGCAAGCCGGAACCTCTCAGTATTGCTAGTTCAGCAATTGCTTTTGTGACTGAGTTCAATGCTCCAAACATTCCCAGGCATATGATCAGAGTCCCTACTCTTTCGACACCTGATGCTCCGAGCTTCCCTTCTTTCACTATGTTTGTGGATGCAGGTTGTTTCTCTAATGGATCCACGTGCTGGGGTCTCTGTGTTACTAATCCTAATGGTGCTATCTTCAGTGCCTGCAAACGAGACCAAATTACAGTGGATCCTGCTTTGGCTGAAGCCCTGGGCCTCAGATGGGGTCTGCAAAGTGCTCGTGATCAAGATCTCCCAGTTTCTGTGGTGATCTCCGATGCCCAAACCGTCGTTCAATGCTTCTCCAAGCAAACTGTTGGGCTGCCATAGAACCTATTATACAAGATTGCAGGGACCTGGCTCAATCCTTCCCAGAATGCTCTGTTCGACACATTAGACGTGATTGTAATGTAATTGCCCAGAACCTTGTTTCCTTTGCTTTGAGAACTGGTTGTAGACACTGGTTGGGCCCACCCCCAGTGAATTGTACTGAACATCTTGATGTAATACCAGTGGTTGGCTCTTTCCACGTATCTGTTAATGATATCAGCTTGATTTTTTTAAAAAAAAACTTGGCATATATCAAGATTTAAGCAAGTTATCGCCATTAAAACAGAAAACATGTTATATTACTTATTATCCAACCCCAAAACATGAATTTCATTGTCAAGATTCCTCCGTCCATACAAACCCTGAATATATGCAACAAGAAATACCTACAACATTCAACGACCATCAAGCACCATCAACGAGCCCAAAGTCAAACAATATGGCCTATGATTGGGATTTATGGTTAGGGGTGGGGTTGGTTTGGATGAAATTTGACTAACTCAGTTGCCCAAACCTGCAATCATATTTAATTGGTTTGGATTGGTTTGAATTTTGTGTTTTTTTATAGGACTTTGAAGGATGAAATGGTTTATGAGTGTGAGAGTTCAGCAGGCAACATAGAAGAGGAGTAGAATTGTAGAAGGCTAACATACATATAGATGGCTGGTTTTTTTGTGTGTTTTGGACAGCGTTAGCACAGTCTAAATGGACTTCGCTACAAAAGCACAATAAGCACATCGCTGCAAACCTCTTTACACATCCTCCTGATCCAACGGTCAAGCTCGACTCGGCAAGGTCGAAAGGTGCATGGTAGTGCGCATGGAGACGTGAGGTGTGATCTTGACCTTTTGACTTTTCCTAGCTGAGCTTGATCGTTAGATCATGATGGTGTGTATTGATGATTGTTGGAAGGAAAAAAAAGAGACATATACATAGACAGTAAACATGAACCGGGTCCAATGATTCAACAATGGAAGAAACTCCAATTTCAAGACCTTTTGAATAACCCATAAAATCAAGATTAAGAGGAATGAAAGAAGCAATACAAACCTTAGGTAGCTGATATATGGGATATCTATGGGACTTAGAAGAATGCGTATTATGATGCAAGGATTAAGCATAGAGGAGAACTCAAAAACTGCATGATGTACACTATCAGTTCTAATGGTACTTTATGATTCTTATTTAAATGTAATAAATGTAAAATTCAACATCAATGACTTCATTGGTCATTGGTCTTGTGTTTGATACTAACAGAGATGCACACTCTTTTGCAGCTATACATAAATAGTTTAATCTTGGGTAAAATGCTCCCGAGTCCATTATCTTTATTTAAAGTAACGATTTAGTCCTTTATCTTTTTTTTGTCCCAGATCAGTCCTTTATGTTTTAATTTTTTATCACCGTTGCCCTTTTCTGTCTGCTTCCATCCAAGTCTGTTAAAAAAGGCCTATGTGGCATTTTTAATGCTTATTTGGCATTATTTATTATTTTATTTACCAATTAATTGATGAGTCATAATTTTTGTTAATTTTTGATTAAAACTAGGCTTAAAGGTCATTTTGGCCCCTGCAAAATACACATTAATCCATTTTGGTCCCTGCAAAATAAAAAACTTTAAATAAGTCCCTGTAAAATAGTTAGTTGTTCAGTTAAGCCCTCGCTGTTAGTAGTCCACTAACGCTGTTAGTTTTAAAGGTCATTTTGGCCCCTGCAAAATACACATTAAAGGTCATTTTGGCCCTTGTAAAATACACATTAATCCATTTTGGCCCCTGCAAAATACCTTTAAAACTAACAGCATTAGTGGACCACTAACAGCGAGGGCTTAACTGAACAACTAACTATTTTACAGGGGCTTATTTAAAGTTTTTTATTTTGCAGGGGCCAAAATGGATTAATGTGTATTTTGCAGGGGCCAAAATGACCTTTAAGCCTTAAAACTAACTAAAAAATATGAGTCATAATTTTTCTGCACCTCATCTCATCATCAATCTTCAATCTTCTTCACATCTCATCCCATCCCCATTTTGATTATCCCCATTTTATCACCGTTCCCATTTTTTATCACCGTTGCCCTTTAATCTTCAATCTGGAAACCCATTTCAGTTTCGATTTTCGTTTTCGTTTCAGAATCGTTTTCGTTTACGTTTCAGAATCTGGAAACCTGAATCTAATCTCTTCTTTGTTTTCGTTTCAGAATCGATTTTCGTTTTCGATTCCGTTTCAATCTCATCCCATCCCCATTTCGTTTCAGTTTTGAGTTTCAATTTTTTTGTTTTAGATCTGTAATGGGGTATTAAATTAGGGATTTGGGGATTTTTATTCATCTTGCAGTTTCATTTTCCTGGGTATTAAATTAGGGATTTAGAGATTTGAGGGTATTAAATCTGTTTGTTTCAGATCGAAAACGATTCAGATCGAAAATGAAACAAACAGATTTCAGATGGAGATGATGATTCAAAAACGAAAACGATTCAAAAATGAAAATGAAAATGAAAACGATTCAGATCGAAAACAAAAGAAACGAAAATGGAGATGGATATGTGGTTTTATGGAAACGAAAACGCGAATGATTCTTGTTGCTGAAGATGAAGAAAACTAATTGGTTGCTGAAGATGAAGAAAACGAAGCAACTGTGTGGGTTTGCAATTGTTGTTGCTGAAGATGAAGAAAACCGTGTGGTTTGCAATTGTTGCAATTCAGATCTGAAGAAAACTGAAGACGGACATTTGTTGTTGAAGATGAACCGTGTGGTTGTTGAAAAAGATGAAGAATTAATTAATTAATTTTGATTTTGGTTTTTTAATAAAAAATAAAAAATATATTTTTAATTAAATGTCTAGCTGGAATTGACACATCAATGCCACGTCATCACCATAACAGCCATTTGGACATTTTTTAATGGAGTTAACTTTAAACTCAAAAAAGGATAATGTTGTACACATTTTATAACACACAAGACTTATTTGGGACAAAAAAAAACATAAAGGACTAAATCGTTACTTTAAATAAAGATAAGGGACCCCGGGAGCACTTTAGCTTTTAATCTTAATCATTTTCTACTTGTAGTGGTGTAGGGAAAAATATAGCAAACTTGGTTAATCATTATCATTTTTTAATTTGCTGGGGCTTAATTAGAATAGGGGAAATGGGTGGGGAAGATAAGCAGAAACTGAGGAGTATTATTTGGCACAAAAAGTTATGGCTTCTTTACCTCTTTTTCTCAGCGTCCTATTTTTGCTAAGGAAGGAGGAAGATTTGTTGTGGTTTTTGTCTTCTTCATTGCAAAATGAAGAGAGTTATTGAAGCAATATGTTCTTACGGGGATTCAAGGTGATGAAATGAAAAAGAAAAAAACATTCAATCAGATTAAGAGGAATGAAAGAAGCAATAAGCCTTAAACATGTTCTTTTCCCTGTAGAGCTACCCAATACAAACCTTAGGTAGCTGATATATGGGATATCTATGGAACTTAGAAGAATGCGTATTATGATGCAAGGATTAAGCATAGAGGAGAACTCAAAAACTGCATGATGTACACTATCAGTTCTAATGGTACGTACTTTATGATTCTTATTTAAATGTAATAAACATGGTTGTCAAACTCGAGAGTCTACATAGACTCGTGAGGGGACCGTAGACTCGACTCGTAAACTCGTAAGAGTTTATGAACAAAAAAAATTGAACTAAAAAAATCGGTAAAATAATTACTGTAATGTCAAACAGTATCAAACTATCAATAACAGAAGACATTTCATCAATACATAAATATGGACTTACCATGTCATTATATGCCACAAGATGATTTCAAATACTTAAGAATGTACAAAGATAATGATAGTAATTAATAATACACTTGATTCAGTAGCTTTAGAACATTAATACTAATTCAAAGAGCAATAACACAGTAGCTTTAGAGCAATAACACTAATCCAGCAATAATAGTACTTGATTCAAAGAGCAATAAGACTATCCTTTTAATAATTCTAATTCAGCAATAATACAATAATAAGTGAAAACACATTTAAATGATTTTAATTTATTGTGTGTTTTTGTTATTAAAATTTGTTGAAAACACATTTAAATGTATTTTTTATATGCTACTGACAATATATGATTGTATTATATATTATTTTATTTTTATAAATATTAATATTTTAGATGTTATTAATTTACAAATTATTTTGGGTTATGGATGTGTTAAAATGATATCTATATTTAAAATGGGCTTTAAAAATGAAAAAACTGATTTTGGGCTTGTTTACTCGCATACACCCCCTGCTTTGCTGATTACACCCCTGATTGTGGTAGATTCGATAGAATCGCTTCAGACTCGCGAGTCTATCCGAGTCTATCCGAGTCTACCCGAGTCTATTCGAGTTTACCAAAATTGCGATTCTACATGAAATTTGACTCGTCTTGAGGGAGTAAACTCGTAAACTCGTAGACTCGTACGTGTTGACTCGCGAGTTTGACAACCATGGTAATAAATGTAAAATTCAACATCAATGACTTCATTGGTCATTGGTCTTGTGTTTGATACTAACAGATATGCACACTCTTTTGCAGCTATACATAAATAGTTTAATCTTGGGTAAAATGCTCACGGGTCCCTTATCTTTATTTAAAGTAACGATTAAGTCTTTTATATTTTTTTTGTCCCAGATCAGTTCTTTATGTTTTAATTTTTTATCACAGTTGCCCTTTTCTGTCTGCTTCCGTCCAAGTCCGTTAAAAAATGCCTATGTTGCATTTTTTAATGCTTATTTGGCATTATTTATTATTTTATTTACCAATTAATTGATGAGTCATAATTTTTGTTAATTTTTGATTAAAACGAATTAAAAAATATGAGTCATAATTTTTCTGCATCGCATCTCATCATCAATCTTCAATCTTCTTCATATCTCATCCCATCCCCATTTTGATTATCCCCATTTTATCACTGTTGCCAGTTTTTATCACCGTTGCCCTTTAATCTTCAATCTGGAAACCCATTTCAGTTTCAATTTTTGTTTTCGTTTCAGAATCGTTTTCGTTACGTTTCAGAATCTAGAAACCCGAATCTCATCTTTTCAATCGTTTTTGTTTTCGTTTCAGAATCGATTTTCGTTGTCGTTTCCGTTTCAATCTCATCCCATCCCCATTTCGTTTCAGTTTCGAGTTTCAATTTTTTTGTTTCAGATATGTAATGGGGTATTAAATTAGGGATTTGGGGATTTTTATGCATCTTCCAGTTTCATTTTCCTGGGTATTAAATTAGGGATTTGGGGATTTGAGGGTATTAAATCTGTTTGTTTCAGATCGAAAACGATTCAGATCGAAAATGAAACAAACAGATTTCAGATGGAGATGACGATTCAAAAACGAAAACGATTCAAAAATGAAAACGAAAATGAAAACGATTCAGATCGAAAACAAAGGAAACGAAAATGGAGATGGAGATGTGTTTTTCTGGAAACGAAAACGCGAACGATTCTTGTTGCTGAAGATGAAGAAAACTATGTGGTTGCTGAAGATGAAGAAAACGAAGCAACTGTGTGGGTTTGCAATTGTTGTTGCTGAAGATGAAGAAAACTGTGTGGTTTGCAATTGTTGCAATTCAGATTTGAAGAAAACTGAAGATGAACATTTGTTGCTGAAGAGGAAGAAAACTGTGTGGTTGCTGAAGATGAAGAAAATGAAGCAACTGTGTGGGTTTGCAAATGATCACCATATCAGCCATTTGGACATTTTTTAACGGAGTTAACTTTAAACTCAAAAAAAGGATAATGTTGTACACATTTTAAAACATAAAAGACTTATTTGGGACAAAAAAAACATAAAGGACTAAATCGTTACTTTAAATAAAGATAAGGGACCCCGGGAGCACTTTAGCCTTTAATCTTAATCATTTTCTACTTGCAGTGGTGTAGGGAAAAATATAGCAAACTTGGTTAATCATTATCATTTTTTAGTTTGCTGGGGATTAATTAGAATAGGGGAAATGGGTGGGGAAGATAAGCAGAAACTGAGGAGTATTATTTGGCACAAAAAGTTATGGCTTCTTTACCTCTTTTTCTCAGTGTCCTATTTTTGCTAAGGAAGGAGGAAGATTTGTTGTGGTTTTTGTCTTCTTCACTGCAAAATGAAGAGAGTTATTGAAGCAATATGTTCTTATGGGGATTCAAGGTGATGAAATGAAAAAGAAAAAAACATTCAGTCAGTAGGAGGAGGGTAAGGCATGGCACTCACCTGAGATGCAGAAAATGCTGAAGAAATATTGTTCCTTTGAACCACCACGGTGCGGCGCCGCACTGCCACCAGCCTCATAGCAACCACCGCCTACAGCAGCTGTTACATTTCTCTGGGTCCTCCCTCTCACTCTACGCATCATCTCTCCCTCACTCTCGCCCTTTCTCTCTCCACCGCTCCTTTTCTCTCTCCCCCACACCCTCTGTCTCACCTCAATAACATCTCTGTCATCGCACTTTCCTTTCTCATCCCCTCTTTCCACATCTCTCCCTTCATCCCTCTATCCCCAATGACCTGCTTTGCGTGTGCGAAATCCTTTGTGTGGGAAGCTTGACACTTTACGCAATTAGTAAGCGATTGACAGTAATTTATTTACCAGGTGGAAGAAAGGATCTGAGAGCGGAATTCAGAGAGAGCAGAAAAACAAAACACGTGGTTGCAACAAACTACAATCAGATCTTCCATGACATCAACCATGAGGAATGAAGACGTGGGCATTAAATCCTTCCTGACAAGAAGCATGCTGATGCGGAACCACTGTTGGCATCCGATCTGGAACACTCGGCTGTGTTTCAATGGCCGCAGC
Organism: Astragalus membranaceus; assembly: GCA_039519185.1. Classification (NCBI taxonomy): domain Eukaryota; kingdom Viridiplantae; phylum Streptophyta; class Magnoliopsida; order Fabales; family Fabaceae; genus Astragalus; species Astragalus membranaceus. The sequence goes on from CM076846.1 coordinate 119,470,979, forward strand.
AGAGGGAGGGATGGCGGGAAATTTTGGCACCCTACTGAGTTGGAGAGTTCCACGTGGAGAAGACCCCAAGATGTAAATGTAGAGATCATATAATTATAATTATATTATACAAATGTGTTTGTTAAAAACAAGGTTAATGAAATGAGGCATTTCAATATTTTATGACTTATGTTTTGAAAATCACAAACCTTGAATTTTTACAATATTTTCTATCTAAAAGTAAGTGTAAAGGTCTTGTGCCAAAGCTCTAAGAGTCTCTATGAAGACTATGTATATATTTTCAGAAAAGTATAAAAAATGGTCTAATTTGTATGTATATTATATATCTATGTACATATGAAATGGTAAGTAGATCTAAGGCTCAAGCAATTTCCTGAAAAAGATTCCAGGTTTAGTAAAAGAAATGGTACTCAATGTTGTTTTATTGAGTCTTTGATAGTCGAATTTAATTCACTCTGTCCAAAAACGCTTACACGTTATCTGATATTCAATATGAAAGTAAATATTAATCTTTGATGTCGACTACGATAGAGTCGATTAATTATCTTGAACAACTCAGATCCATGAGTGGGTGGAATGTGGTGATAGACACAATGAGGAAGTTAGAGTCGGTAATGGAAGCCTACATGTTATCTGTCTTTTAGAAGATTGTAGTGGTCGTGGTTTAACACACTTGCAGCTCAAGATAACTACAGAAAAAGAGTACTAGATTAGAGATTCTATTTACAAGTATCTATTAACAAAATTCACAGTAACAAAAAAATAGATATTATATTTTTTAAGAAATTAAACATAGGTAGGAAAAATATGTCTAACTAACAAGACATCAACTTCATGAAAAAATTAAATCGTATGAAAAACAAGCCAGATAGGGAGTAACGGCCAATAGCATTACCTCTTTAAATGGATAGTTTTCATTGGTAATGGCAATCCACAACTGCTTTGAGATTCTCATTTACAGAACCACCAAGGTAGGCTAGTAGTACAGTGTTTTTTTTGATAAGCAAATATTGTATTATGGGATGCACTAGGGGTGCATCAACCCATGTACAACGGTTATGGAAGGGGGAGAGGCCTCCTTAAAACCTCCTGAGCCAAAATCCATTGGGAAAAAGACCCAGGTAGGAAAAAAGAGTACCCCAAGTTATGTTGTATTACAATGATGAAAGACACCCTATCGGACAATTAAACCAATCCGAGAAAGTCAACCCACTATTTCTCCCCCTCCTTGCTATAAACCATCCCCAAGAAGTGTATTTGGTTGCTGTAGTGATTGAGTTTGCATTGGCGATTGCTCCTCTAAAGAGTATGTTGTTCCTTGCTATCCATATATTCCATATAGTTGCTGCCCATATTAAAAGTCTTACCCTCTTGGAATACTTACCCTTTGCCCAACTACCGCACTTCCAGAAATTCACCAATAAGTCTTTTTTTCTGTCAAAATCCTTTCCCAACCACGTGAAGATTCCCCACCAAACTTCTTGTGTTTTCATACAGTTATTAAATAAATGTTCATGTGATTCTAGCTCCCTGAAGCAAAGCACACAGTTGGTCTCGTGCTCAGACGTTAGTATTCCACTGTTATGTAACTTGTCTCTAGTTGGCAATTTGCTCAACAACAATCTCCAACACAACACTAGCACTTTAGAAGGTAAATCATTTTTCCATAAGATTTGACATGCTTCTTTCATGTTTCCCTGCACCTCTGAAATATACATTGATTTTTCTTGTATCCAATTATAGCAGCTCTTAACCGTGAAGCCTCTCAAACTGTCTGGACACCATACCCACCGATCGGCCTCATCCCTTCTTGGCTGTACATCATGCAGTAATTCTGCCAGTGCTGCTATATTAGCAGTTTCTGCTGCGGTTGAAACCGAGGCCCTATTCATGTTCCAAACCCAACCGTTGTTCGTCCATCGACCCATTTCCAACACCGTTATATCCCTTGCAGTATACTGGTTTAGCAGCGAAGGAAAAAGAGACGCTAACGGTTCTCTTCCCAGCCACGAATCGAACCAAAACTTAATCGTTGCACACCATCGCCTAGTTTCTTCTTCACGAGCTGTTTGAACCAATCGGTTTGTAGTTGAGTTCCATCCCCTAACATCATCAAATCTCTCCACCATAAAGACGATTTATTGATTGTTTGGGGTATCGAATCCAACCACTCAGCAAAAGGACCATATCTAGCTTCCAGGACTAATTTCCATAGAGCAGACCCATCCTCCTTCAGCAACCTCCATTTCCATTTAGAAAGTAGAGCAATGTTAAAAGCATTTAAATCTTTTATTCCCAATCCTCCTTCATTCTTTGGCAAACAGATGTGATCCCATTTTATCCACGCCATCTTCCTATTTTCTCCATCACCTCCCCACAAGAAGTTTCTTTGCAACTTTTGGATCTCACCTATTACTTTCTTTGGAGCTTTGAACATAGAGAATAGGTAGAGCGGTAGAGATGATAGCACCGAGTTTATTAACGTAACCCTTCCTCCTATCGATAGTTTCATGCTCCTCCAATGAGATAACCGTGTTTTGATTGAATCAATTATTGGTTGCCATGTGCTTGCTCTCCTTGGGTTTGCACCAACCGGCACCCCTAAGAATTTGAATGGAACATTCCCCACCTTACATGCCAGGAAATCTGAAATTCTGTTTACAACTCTCTCCTCCATGTTTAGACCGACCACACTACTCTTTGCGAAGTTTACTTTAAGCCCCAAGACCATCTCAAAACACCTCAATATAGTCTTCAAGCATCTAACACTTGCATCTTTCCCATCACACAAAAAAAATAGTGTCATCTGCAAATTGTAACATAGAAGTGGACAATTCATCGTTCCATTTGAATCCCCTGAGATTATTTGACTCCTCACCTTTCCTTACCAACCCCGCTAGTCCTTCCGCAGCAATTAAGAACAAGAAAGGGGCCAAGGGGTCTCCTTGTTTGATCCCTTTTTGTGCCACAAATTCCTCCGTTGGGCTCCCGTTCACTAGAATAGAGATTGAGTTTGAGGTGACGCATTCATGCATCCATCTCCTCCATACGTCGTTAAAACCCATTCTCATCAACATATAGTCCAAGTAGCTCCAACTTACTGTGTCGTATGCCTTCTGGAAGTCTATTTTTAGTATCATGCATTTTTGCTTAGATCTCCTCGCCAAATCAATTGCCTCATTCACCACCACCCCACCATCAAGCACGTTTCTTCCTGAGATAAAAGCATTCTGGTTTTTTGAGATCAACTTCCTCATTACCTTTTTTAACCTTCCCGCCAGAACCTTTGCAAGCATTTTGTACAAGCACCCTATAAGAGAGATAGGCCTATATTCATCAAGACTTTGTGGATTCAAACATTTCGGAATCAATGCAACAAAGGAGGCGCTCATGGCCTTAGGCAACCTGGAGAGGGAGTGAAATTCTTGGAACAGGTTAAAAACCTCCGGACTAATGATATCCCAACAATTTTGTATGAAATTGAAATTGAAACCATCCGGTCCCGGACATTTATTCCCATCACATTCCCAAACTGCTTCCTTAATTTCCTCCATAGTGAAAGGCTCTGTCAACATATCATTGTCATCCTCATCAATTTGATTAAACATTATCCCGTCTAAAGTAGGCCTTTGAAAATTCTCTTCTTTGTAATATTCCTCAAAATGTTGTCTAACAGCTTTTTTTTATCTCATCAACCTCTTCAATCCAACGATCCTCTACATGTAACTTCACTATTTGTGTTTTCCTTCTATTCCCCCTTATACAAGCATGAAAAAATCTGCTATTTGCATCACCTTCAGCTAGCCATTTAATTCTTGATTTTTGTGCGAGAAGACTCTCCTTTATGCGCAACTCATTCCAAAACTCGGCATTCAATACCTTCCTTTGCTCACCCTTTGGTGAACCCCCTTCGGCTGCCAGCAATTCAATTTCATTCATTTCTTTGACAATATTATCAATCTTCAAGTCTCTATACCCAAACACTTCCTTGTTCCATCTCCTTAGTGTTTCTTTTACCACTTTCATTTTTTCTTTCAAGACATAATAGTGCCTGCCTGTGATGCTAGTCGTTGACCAACAATCCCTCACAATCGTCATGAAATCCTTATGTTCCAACCAACAGTTATTGAACCAAAAAGGCTTCGGTCCCCAATTTGTTTTCGAGCCCACCAACCAAATTGGACAATGATCCGAGATATCCCTATCTCCAATCCATTGAGCAGAGATACTCCATCTGTTTATAAATCCATCCGATAACAAAAAACGATCAATACGACTCATAGTCACACCATCTGACCCATAGTATGTGTATTTCTTGCCTAGTGCCGGAACATCAATGAGTTCCATGTCTTCCTTCAAAGTCATAAATTCCCTCATCTCTGTATTGTAGGTGCCCTCCGAGATTCCTTTCCTTTCACCCCTTGTGAGTACCGCGTTAAAGTCGCCTGCTACGCACCACATTCCATCCTCTACCTCATCCTTCAACCTTCTAAGTTCATCCCAACATCTTCTTTTACCCGAAATACTACATGCGGAATAAACATTGATCAAATAACATACCGTGTCCTGGAATCTGACGCTTATGCCAATGAAGTGTTCGCCTGTGAAAGATGATTGAACATCTAGAGTGCCACGTTCCCATACACACAGTAATCCTCCCGATTGGCCATTTGCATCTTTGCTTATAAATTCGAAATCATTATTACCCCAGATTGTTGCCACCATTTTCCTTGTAATTCCGCTTCTCTTTGTTTCCTGCAACATGCAAAACACGAAGTTTCCGGAGGAGATCTTGTTTTTTAGTCGCCTTCTTTTCTCAGCTCCTCCCCACCCTCTCATATTTAGAGAAATTATCTTCATTTAGAAACGGTTTTTTTCCCCTTCCTGCTCTTCGCACCTTGGTCCCTTTCCTCCATGCTTCTAATTCTTTCTGAGTAGACTTCATCCTGTTCTGCACCCGTCACCCCCAATTTTTCCACTGCAAATTCCCAAGCCTTTTTAGCTGCTGATTTGTTATGTCCCTCGATAAATCTATTATTGCCTACAATGATTCCAGAGTCACCAATTGACACTTCCTGGATAAAAGAGGCGCCATCCTTGTTGGAGCATGAGAATGATACATTTGCTTGTAAGGGGTTTCGTTCAACTCCTTCATCGTTGTGTTGCTTCTTTGATGTAGAGGGAGATAGAGAACGACTTTGTTGGGCTTCAGCACTATTTTCCTTCTTCTGAGTTTTCTCCTTTTTGGACTTCAACACATTCTTGTCGTTATTGGATTCATCGTCGCCACTTTCACCAGTCTGGGCCTTGTTTTTCCTAACTTTCCTTGGTTTGGTCTTTTTGTGTTTTTTGCTTTTTGTTGGGCTCGACTGCTTCCCGCACCCCCGTAATTTACTTGTGCTCCCCTCTTCTAATATTCCACCAAAAGGGCCAGTTGGGCCATTTACTGCTGGTCTATCCACTACATTTACTTCTATCCCTTCATTTTCTCCAACTGCCGATGATTCGTTCACGCTAATAGGGTCATTATTCCCCCCCTTCTCCTCTATATTTTCTCCACCAATAGGCATTGATTTAATTTGGCAGTTGTGCGCCCCAATTTCTTCATCCACGTTTTCATCATTACTCATCGTTACACCACGCCGACATTTTTCGAGAATATCAATGTTTTCTTGTAACTCTCTCTTTTCCTCGAAACCTTCATTGTCGTTGATATTCGAAACTTCCTCTTCTGCCTTTTCGTCTTCTCCTTCTGGACAGTCGTCGTCGCCGCCGTCCTCCACCGTGAAGAGTGGTGGTCCGTTTTCATCTTCATACTCTGACTCACTCTCCGTTTCAATCCCGTACCCACTGTCTTCATTCCTCATTGGTGATCCATAACCTTGCAATGGACCACACCATTCTTCAATGACCTTAATGTCAAACAAGGATCCATTGATATTTGCTGTCATCACCATATTGAATACATCATACACTCTTGTACGAATTTTGAGTCTTGCAACTTCCATTGACTCCTTCTTTCTCGTTTCGTCATCAATACACACCAGGACACCAAATTTGCGGGCCAGCGATTCAAAGAACTCTTGGTTCCATGCATGCACAGGTATTCCATGGCACCTTACCCACGCCATTCTCTCGTTATCCGTCTCATCCGGACTCCAACTCCTTATGTCTGCAAACTTTTCATGAATCCATTCACCGGCATCCGTCAGTAATGCTTGCATCAATCCATCCTCAATTTCTTCCATGAGAACTTTGTTTGCCCCTAGTGGAGTTACCTTGATCGAAAAAAAACCTTGTCTGCTGAACCATTCCTGGACATAATGAGTGCTTCCCGGTGTCTTCACCACCCCTACGTACATTTTCTTGAACTTCTCCATGTCATCTTCCGAGACATTGAAACTGAGCTTCGTGATATTGTTTTTCCTGTAGTAAACAATCTTTGGTGCATTAGGGTTTGGCTGTCTATTTTTGTCCCACACTCCATTGGCAGTTTTGATTTTTTTGGGCCCTTCTACTCCTTTGTCCACCCTATTCCACTTCAGCTGATTTTTTGGTTGAATCACATACCTCCTCTACTGGCCATAGGTAGGTTGCACCTTTTGCTGACCTTGCTCAACCCTCTGGAAGCGAGGTAAGTTGACATGAATCTTGTTGGAACCAAAGATAATGTTATCCAGTTTTACTGCTAGCATCCTTGCATCATCGACGTTCATGAACCGAACGAAACCGAACCTTCTACCCCACTTATTCCTTTTTGGCGGTATTACCACTTCAATTGCCTCCCCGTACAATTGAAATGCTTTGAGCATCTCCTTGGCACCATGAGATTCCGGAAACTCAGAGAAATAGTATATGACGTGGTGTTCTGGTTACATTTCCCCTTGACTCGTGTTGCAATGTCTATTCTCCCGTAGTTCTTCTGTTGATTCCCACGTCTCCTTGTTGCTGTTTGCCATTCGCCTCCATTTGCATTCCCTTGCCCTAGCGTCGCTTCCTCCATACTCCTTGTTTCTTGGTTTTGTTAGTTTACGTCATTTGTTGATGAAATTTCGAAATTTTGCATTGGGGAAGCATGGTGAATGGTTTTAGTAGCTAAATGGTTGGGTTTTTTTGTGGCTAGTAGTACAGTGTGTTTTGGGCTTTCAGTTGTCAGACCTTTTCCAGAAACCCTCGTCTCTCGTAAAATAGATATTAATAACTAATTATCTAATTAAAACACTAACTAATTAATAAAATATTTAATTAAACCAATTATTAAATCCATTTTCATTTTTAAATAAAAAAACTCTATTCAGAAATCTCGATAAGAGGAACTCATTTCCCACTTTGAAGAAAAATAAGTGTTGTACTTCAAAAAATAATTAAAAAATAGATAAGAGGAACCAATTATTAAATCCATTTTTGTAACACCCCGATTTTTCTTACATAGAAAATACCAAGATATACAGCATAGCATACATCAGAGATAACTTCCTATCATTAGATATTGAACACAAACTAAAACTTGATAAAAATTCATCAAGCGATCCCTCGTAGCAATAAATAAACCTCACATCATCCTAGCTAGTATTCAATATCCAATACACAAATAGCGGAAACGATTTATAACTTCTAATATCAATACAAGTCATAACATCGAAAATGCAATGACAACAATGGGATTAACATAAACCCTAAACTAAAGCTTCACATCTTCTTTAGGTTGCACCGTAGCCGTGCCTCATCGCCTTTGCCCGTTCTCTGTAAAAACCACAAAACATGAAGGGTGAGATAACATTATCTCAGTGAGTCCTATCGAGACCCCTTACTAACACTCGCGGTTCATTATGCATCATTTTAACTCGTAGCCCTAATAAGCGACTACGTGAAACCTCTTCTTACATTGTTTAGCATATCACCGAGAACCATTTTCTATTCCCGGTGAACCCATTCCACTGACCATTTTCTATCAAGCGGATTGACCATTTTCTATCAAGCGGATTGACCATTTTCTATCGAACGGATTCCACATGGGCCTAGGTTCATAGGGCTCATGACTTCCCCTCCCCTAGTACACTAACCTCTTTATTAGGGTCTTCAACCTAGACCTCTATTTATATAATTTATATAAATACACCCGCATTGGGCCGTCTCTTATACCTGACATGAACATAGCATAACCTCGACCTCAACCTCAAGCGACATTTTAGTCCGTTTTATCCTTTCGTGACATTATCTCACTCGTGGTTACTAACTTTTACTAACATAACATAGAACATCCTCATCATATCAACAAAACATAACATAATCACAATCAACATCAACACATAGGGTTGGGGAAGGATTAGAATGGGTTTTGGAATCAATTAGGAAGGCTTTGGACACATTTTAAAATCTGGGACAGAAAGATCAGCCCGGGTCGTGCCAAAATCAGCATGGGTCGTGCTGATTTATCAGCATTTAAAATCTGGGACAGAAAGATCAGCACAGGTCGTGCCAAAATCAGCACGGGTCGTGCTGACTTATCAGCATTTCTAAAAATCCTGTTTTCGTGTGAAATTATCATTCCGATCGATACCCAACACAATCAAACATTATTCCAGTCTAGAACAACAATCATAATCATCAACCAATCCAAACAATCACATTAACAAGCAATCGACCGTATAATTCCTCGTTCGAAACATGATGTTCATAAAACGGTTTTGACTCAAAAAACGCACGATTGAACATAAAACAGAACATGCAACAATATTTCGACACAAAATCCCTAAGCGAGTATAGAACTCACCATAGTGTGATGAAAATCACAGCAACAACCAATACGAAACCCAAGCTATGCTCAATCGATCCAAACTCTCCGAAACGCTCTCCAATTTGAACTCGAACTACCCGAACTACTCCAAATCAGAATTCCAGCAGCTAGAACCCTCTCCTTGCTACTCCCATCTACAATGCAGCTCCTAGATGGCTCCATCCAGCTCCCAATCACAAGTCTTTAACTTTACAACCGAAATTGCCAAAAACCGATTTTCTCAACTCATGGACAGCAACCATGACTCCAAACTCTTCCCAAAGCTAACCCACAACATTCCAATTCGAAATCCAACCACGCCTAACACTTCTAAAGCGAGTGTGGTTCACAAAATACATCAAGGTTACTCTAAACTCAACATGCAAGGCTTGCAACTTCCATTTTTGGTCACTTGAGCTTGAACACCCAACAATGGTGAAATGAGAAATGGTATGAATGGGTTGATAAAATTGGTATCAATGTGAAGAGATTGAAAAATCGGAAAGAATGGTGTGATTGTAGCTTACATGCACTAAGATTTATGAAGTGTAGCACTCCTTCTTCCTCCTCTCTCACTCTCGAGCTTCTCTCCCTCTCTCAACCCTCACTTTTCTCAATTTCAGTAATTTTTGATTTTGTGTCTCTTTGGAGGTGAGTGTATTAATGAGCTGAAGGCGAAAAATGAAAGGGAAAGACTAAAATACCCTTGGTCTTTAACTCCCGCTTTAGACTAATTCTAGTCAACAATTACTCACTTACAACCAATTTAATTCAACACTCATTGAATAACACACACATACTCCATATTATTTAGCAATTAAACATTCAATCAATCTATTCAATCCATGACAATCACCTCCTCATTGATTAATTAAGCTAAATTACTAAAATTAGCAAATTTATCAAACATAACCTATTGCTAATTTCTATTAACTAAATTAGCTAAATTGGGGATGTTACAATTTTCACTTTGAATATAACAGCTATCAATTTATTAAATTTTTTTGATAAGAGGAACCAATTATTAAATCCATTTTCACTTTGAATATAACAGCTATCAATTTATTAAAAAACTTTATACAACAAGTATATCATTAAAAGAGTTTTCAAAATTTGTAGGGGCTCTGGCCCCTACCCATCCCTTAAAAGATCCGCCACTGGATGCAGGTTGCATCAGTTAAAAATAGGAAATTGATTAAAACCTCCAAAAATCCTAAGGATGTCACCACTCATACCTTTGTGACCGATCCTCTTAAAGGTGGACACTTGCCTTCTTCTCTTCGGTCTCGTGTTATATTTCGGGAGAAAAGGAAAGCAAATACCAAACCTATCACCGTTAAGCTTGTTGTAGAGTTAAAACTCAGCTATTTAAGAAAAGAGTGATTGCTAAGGATTTCGTGGCCAAAAAAGTTGAAGATTAACTAGATTCACTATTCTGAGATCCCCTTCTTGCTAAGGACGGCTCTAAGGAGAAAGTTTATTTAGTGGAAAAGCTTAATCTAATAATGTTCTTGATATTGATTTAGGTCATCAGGCTGAAATAGGAGAAGAAAGATGGAGTGAAAGAGAGACAGATTTTGAGAAAAGGGGAATAGAGAACTTTTATAGTTTTTTTTTACAACATAAACAAATATCAATGGTCATCATGTCTATTGAAAACTGAATGGCTACGTTTCATTAATTTAACAATAGAAGATTAATAAGAAAAGGTCACATGAGATGTGCTTAACATTAACAACTCACATTGTAAAAAAAAACTCACAAGGTATGCTCGTTGATAATGAGTCTCAAACACAGTAATTGTGATTTCCTAACAACTCACACAAATTGTCCTTTTATGAATTTTACTAATGAGCATAACTATTGGTACTTACGGAGGATTTTGCGTGTCGAAATTACTTTTTAGTCTTATTGAAGGCCAAGTCATCAATCGTTATTTTTTTCATTAGTGAGGCCTTAGCCAACACTTCAGTAGTTACCGACGACTTTTCCCGCCAACAATTGTTTTACCATTACTACCGGCTTGATTAAGGAGGGCCTCTTGGTAATTTGATGGCTGGTTGTTCATAGGTAATTTTTGTCAATAATAAAAGATATTCTTGTGGTGATAGTACAGACACTTAAGTTTATTTAAACAAATTGTTGTAACAAAAATCAAATGTTATATATAAAACATACTGAGATTTTGTAATTAATAGCGTAATTTGAACCATTTTTCTTTTTTTTTGTTGGTATAAATTGGATATCCTGTGCGCACAACTGCAGAGACTAATCTCCATGCCCAAGGTTGGATTCGAACTTAGGACATTGGTTAAGCTGGAAGAGACCCCTATCATATCCTTCAAGTGCTCTTGGGTTTTCTGTTTATTTATTTTTATTTTTTTATAACACCCTATATATTACTATATTGAATTTTTCTTCTTTTATGCTAAGGGTTTTGGTCTAGTCCCCCATTGAGATCTTTTATGTCATGTTTTTCTCTTTTTTATTTATTAAATTCAGGGCTTTAAGCCCGTTCGATAAAAGAAAGATTTTTATAATGAGAGGGTGAGAGGAACCAATCATGGTTGTAGATCAAATCATGACGGTTGAGAATAAATCAAAAAGTCAACGTGATAACTACCCACCATTTTTTTGGGATAAACCCACATTTTAATCACAACCACCCATGTATTGTTGTACGATTAAGATTTACTCCTCTCACCCTCTCATATTAAAACTCCATCACTTGATACACCCCCCAGTTAGTAGATTTGAAAAAAAAATCACTTTTTTAATTAAATTATGATAACTTTTATGTTATTTATTATTTTTTCACAATTAAAGTGCAGGTACTAAAACTGCTGCCCTGCGTGTACGAACTTGAGTATGGATACAATAATATCCTACCCAACGGACGCCCACTGCCCTCCCTAGTTCTAGCCAATAAAATCATAAAGTCGGAAACAAAGTCAGAAAGGAAATCGAGATGAATATTGAAGACATTCAAGAGATGAAATCGAACTTCACCTCGGTGGGTTTTCGGTGGACGAATCGCAGAGGTAATTGCATGGCAAATTTGGTGGCCAAGCTTGCGGCATCATCTTCCCGTCCTTGTAACTGGGTGGTTCCTCCTCCTCCTCCGTCCATCGCTTGCTTGATCGATGGTGAGAAATCGCAATGAGGGTGTGGTTGGTGGAATCGGATTTCATAGTGTTCGCTGATTTTGCCTTTTAGGGTTAGCTTTGCATTATTGTAGATGCTTGTTGTTACTTTGTTTCCGTTTTGATGCAAGCTGGTAGTTGTTGTATTTACTATCATGTTTGTTTGTGGACTGGGTCGGGTCTGTGTGGCCCATTCTATTGTTCCTGCTTGGCTTGTAATCGGTGGGGCTTAGCCCATATTTAATGAAACCGGTTCTCATTTGTTCGAAAAAAAAATCATAAAAAATGAATTCACCTATTATAATAACAGCAACTGAATATTCCTTAATTTGCTCCATGTATGCAACACTTTGCATGCATTTTTTAGTATCCTTTTAATTAAGCAGCATCAATTGCTATAAGTTAGTACCAACAAGGGTCGTAGCAAAAACCCTATTAGGAGGAGCTAGAGAACTACGAAAAGTGGAAAAGTCGGATACACGTGTAGATTAGTCACCGACTTTGCATGCAGTTTCTCCAGTGTAGATTAGTCACCGGCAAAGTCGGTGGATACTACTCACCAATAATACCGTAAACAAAAAATGCTATATAAAATGTAATAAGCTAGTGTGTATCAAACACTTCTATTTGTTTCTACAAGAGGTTATTCACTATAAATTATCGGCTAAATTCTAGCGATTTGACTTTATCGATTAGAGTCTAAATATAATTTTTAAATTGATCCGGTTGTTGGTATAAAAATTATAACATAGACTCCTTTGCTGGTGTCATCGTATATTTGTATGTAATTGAAGCATGCATAGTAAGGAAACAAGAAGGAATATCATCTTATATATAATAGAAAGAGTGTATTTAGATATACATGACATAAGTTATAAAAAAAGTCAAAAAAAATGATGCAAGGTGATGCAATTAAATTAAATTTTAAATTTAAATTTATGTTACAATTTAACATTGGAAGCCTAATGTTGCTCACCAGCCGCAACACCATTTCAAAGGAGAGAGAAAACAGGTTTGAGAGAAGAAAGATAGAGGAAGAAAAAAGAAAGAACAAACAGATCTAGAGAGAGGCGAAACCGAGAGGAAAAGGGAGAGAAGGGAGAGAGAGAGAGAGAGAGAGAGAGAGGTGCGGCGATGGAGGGAGATGGCCATAGCGGAACGCACTGAGGAGTTTACAACGAGGATAGAGAGAATGATGTGGTGGTGCGATGAGAGGGACGCTTTGGGGGGTTGGTTCGCAACACGGAGAGAGAACAAGGCGGTGACAGTGGGAGCACTACAAGAAAATTGACCTATAGCGACGGCAAATCACCGTGGGTAAAGGGTTAAAAACCGTGGGTATAGCACTGAAAACCTATACCGACGGAACATTTTGTCGTCGTCTTTATTTGGCTATACCCACGGATAAAAGGCGTCGCTATAGCCTATAGTGACAGTTTTTTTTTACCGTTGGACAAAACCTTAGAGCTATACCCACGGTTACTTTTCCGTTGGTATAGGTTTTAACAACTCTCTTAATTTTGCTATACCCACGGCTGAATCTCCATCGGTATAGGTTTTATTGACACCTCCTAATTTGCTATATCCACTGGTTCATTTCGTTGGTAAATTTAGAACTTATTAACAACATCTGTAGGTTTTAGTGACACCTCTTGTCATTAAAGCAGTTAAAAGCTAAATATAATATATATATATATATATATATATATATATATATATTTATATATATATATATATGAAACAATAAAATAAAATAAAACTCTAATCATATTCATATTAAAAATTAATCTCAAGTCTTACAAGCATGCCAACATATTGTAAATTAACATCAAGTCTTACAATAATCTCAAAATTTACAAAAAAAATCAAATACATTTTTGTGTTATCTAATCTTCATTGGCGCCATTATCTTCATTAGTTTCTTGAGAAGGAGAAAAGAAACAACTGAACATTGTGGACTAATGTAGACTCATATCCTCTACCAAGATTGATCCTCTTTCTCAAACACCAGAAGAGTTTCCTTGCATCACAAAACCTCTCATCTGCAACATATGGCGATCTACAATCAACAAACCATACAAGAAAAGGGAATACAATACCTTCGGTTAGAACTACCGTCACTATAGGCTTCCGTTGGTATACGGCAATTTTCTTGTAGTGGAGGTTTGTGGCGGTCGCTAGAGGGTGATGAGTAGGATGGTGGTGATGGCGAGGACGAGGAGAGAGAAACGTGGTGAGAGAGAGAGAGGGAGAGAGAGAGAGAGAGAGAGAGAGAGAGAGATAGAGGGTGGGGGTGGATGTGCTCGCCGGAGGGAGCTGGCCGTGGGGGTGGCTTCTCTTTTTCATCCTCCATTGTTTTTACTGTTTGTTCTCACTTCCATTTTCCTCTACTAATTTCTTTTCATTCTGTTTTCTTAGTTTTCCTGTAATCTACTCATTATCTTTTTCCTATATTTTATTTTACACAAGAAAAAAAAAGCGTTTACTGAATTTTTAACGCGGTGACACGAAAGTGAGCGCAAAGATGGAGAAGTCAGGGGAAGAAGATGAGAGACTGGTGGTTGTACTGGATCGGTGCGTCTCGAGCGACGAGGGGCAAATGCCTGACGAAGCTTCTCGACGACGAAATCCAACAAGACGACCAATTCTGGAACCAGAAAGCTCTCAAAGACGATGAGCAAGACGATAACTACCAAGAAGAAGCCGAAATTGGCGACGAATTCGACTCCGATTTCGACCAAGACGTATTCCTCTCTCATTATCATTTCTCAACATTCCACTATTAATTAATTAAATTAAATTGAATTAAACTAACTCCTTCTCTTCTCAGGAGCCTGATCCTGATGAAGAACAACCTCAAGATGATGCCGATGATAGAAACATAGTATGTTGGTGAATTTGATCTTATTTGTAATTGGCTTGGTGAGTTAACCTACTTTATTCATTTCAGTATAAAATGTTTATCAGTTTGCAATATTCTTAATTTGGTTACTCTAAAATGTGCAGGGAATTCGAGGTGGGTTCATGCCATGGAGTGGTTGGGTCAAAAGCAGTTCTCGGCCTCGCCTACCGTTAAAGTTGTGGTTGATGGCGAAGAAGCTGGGTTGCTCAATGCCTATGAACCTCTCTCTTTCCTAAAGGTTTGCGTGATTACACATTTAAAAACAGTTTTCCTGATTTGAGATTGTTGTTGTTTATATTCAAGTTTTTGTAACATTATTTATGTGATGCAATGCAACAACAGGTGAATAAGGCAGGACACATGGTACCTATGGATCAACCAAAAGCCTCACTTCAGATGTTGGTAAACTGGATGGGAGGGAAATTGAATTCGACCGCGGCTTAATGTCTCTTTTAGTTGATACAATTACTTCAGTTTCAAAATCAACATCTTCTGATATAATCAAAATCAACAACATAATTTTGTTGTGTAATATTTGGAGGATGAAATTTATATTTATTTTTTCTTATTTTGTTCTCAGGTCCGAACAGAAGACCTCCAAGCTCGGACAGAAGACCTCCAAGCTCGGACATACTCGGATTGAGTTTCGGTTAGGGAAATAACGCGAGAAAATTACCAAATAAGGACGAGTTGTCACTAATACTGAAAGTTTATTGTTACCAATAAGAGATCATACGTTATTTTGAAAATATCGACTTTGTTGATCATTATTATGATACAAATCATAGAGATCTTACATTAAGGTTACCACCACCATTCCACACTCTCTTTATGTGATTCTTGAGTTTTGTAATTAGGGTTTATTGATTTTACTTATCTCACCATTTTTTGATTGTGGTTTTTGTTTTGGGATTAGCCAGTTAAAAGGAAAAAAGAAGGCGAGGAGAAGAAAATGAGCCAAGAAGAAATGCTTTTAGAAGCTGCTCAAACAGGTTATTATTATTAACACTTAATATTTACTCACTGCTTTGTTTTTTTGTTTGTTTAGTTGCCTGTTTGTCTGAACTCTCAAGCAACCATTAAGGTTACCACCGCCATTCCACGCTCTCTTTATGTGAATCTTGAGTTTTTGTAATTAGGGTTTATTGATTTTATTCGTCTCACCATTTTTTGATTGTGGTTTTTGTTTTGGGATCAGCCAGTTAAAAGGAAAAAAGAAGGCGAGGAGAAGAAAATGAGCCAAGAAGAAATGCTTTTAGAAGCTGTTCAAACATGTTTTTATTAACACTTAACATTTACTCACTACTTTGTTTTTTTGTTTGTTTAGTTGCCTGTTTGTCTGAACTTCTAAAGATCCTTAACCGTTTCAAATTATGAATTTGGTTCTGCAGAAATTATAAACTTGAGAACATTGGAGTGCGTTTTAGCTAGAGAAGGAGAGGTTAAGAGAAGAGCAACTGTTTTTAATGGTCCGCACATACGCTACATTTCACAAAATGGTTGGTTTTAATGTCTTTGAATCCTGTCTTTTACGTGCATCGTGTCTGGTGATATTGGTTGTTGCATTTTACATAGAGCAATTTGTTACTTTTTTTTTCAGGTTGTTCCTATTTGGAGTTTACTAAGGGGGCGTCATTTCACTTAGATATTGTCACAAAGTCTGAAGAATGTACTTGCCTACTTTTCTCATCAGTTTGTTTTGACCTTTAGACTGTATTATGAAGAAAAAGCTTCAGTGAACTTTAACCTCTGTTTTGATAATCATGCAAAACATTATCAGATGTTTACTAAGGGGGCGACATTAATGAGATGTTTTTTAAATTTGTTTAAATTGTTGAATGCTTAATGTCATCATTGTCATGGTGATGTCAAGTTGTATTCCTCTGGTTCAACCCCATGAATGA
Source organism: Astragalus membranaceus (assembly GCA_039519185.1). Lineage (NCBI taxonomy): Eukaryota > Viridiplantae > Streptophyta > Magnoliopsida > Fabales > Fabaceae > Astragalus > Astragalus membranaceus. The sequence goes on from CM076846.1 coordinate 119,487,704, forward strand.
ATCGATATGCTCTTAATGTCCCTCTCCTTTCATTTGATTTTTTGTATCTTTGTTTTCTTTGTATTTTGTTTTTACTTTTTTAATTTTGTAAATTATTGTCTCAGTAAACCTCATTCTATCCACCCTCCTTATCTCATCTTAATGTCTTCAACTTACTTCATTTAATTGTTCTTTCAATTAGAACCCCAACTTACAATGCCACAGAAAACCTGGGATTGTGTCATTCATCTATTAAACAAATTTCTTATACATTGCAAATTTAAATTTAATAAGTCACAAATTTATAGAACATTTGAACAAATTATTATTATGATCCAATGTTTATGACCTAGGGTTGTATCATAGTTCTACAAAAAATAACTCTTATTTATTATAAATTTGTATATTATGCATTTATTAATGATAATGATAGTGTCCCATATTGTGATGTAGGATTGTGTCATTCATCTAAAAAAAATCTTATACATTACAAATTTATAGATCATTTTAGCAATATTTATTATAATGCAATATTTATGACCTAGGGTGGTGTCATGGTTCTATAAAAAAATAACTCTTATATCTTATAAATTTGTACATTATAAATTTATTTATAATAATATAGTCCCATGTTATGACCTAGGTTAATAAAGTAACTTTTGTACGAAGACGAAATGCAGAAACGTTAAATGACACCCCCGACTGGTGTTGTGTGATTCAGGCCCGAGGTTAATAAAGCAACTTCCGTACGATTCCTATCGTACCAAATAGTAGCGTTGTTTTCATAAGGATGATACTAAAAAGTACGAAGGCAAAATGTCAGAAACGTTAAATGACAAGCCCGACTGGTGTTGTGTGATTCAGGTCCGAGGTTAACAAAGTAACTTTCGTACGATTCTTATCATACCAAATATTAGCGTTGTTTTCTTAAACTCTTTACTATTTAGGTGTGTATGGACTTATTTTATAAGACTTATGTAAAGATATAGGTGTTATAGGGCAAGATTTTGCTCCCTGATAATTTTTTTCCAAAATTAGTACTATTATTTTATTAATCCTTCTTTTAAAAGCATGAAGAACTAATGTCTGAAAGATTAGTTGACAAGCCCGACTGGTGTTGTGTGATTTAGACCCGAGGTTAACAAAGTAATTTTCGTACCATTCTTATCGTACCAAATAGTAGCGATGTTTTCTTAAGGATTATACTTAAAAGTACGAAGACGAAATGCAGAAACGTTAAATGATAAGCCCGACTGGTGTTGTGCGATTCAGGCCCGAGGTTAATAAAGTAACTTCCGTACGATTCTTATCGTACCAAATAGTAGGGTTGTTTTCTTAAGGATGATACTTAAAAGTAAAAAGACAAAATGTTAGAAACATTAAATGACAAGCCAGAATGATGTTGTGTGATTCAGGCCCGAGGTTAACAAAGTAATTTTCGTACGATTGTTATCATACCAAATAGTAGCGTTGTTTTCTTAAACTCTTTACCATTTAGTTGTGCTTGGACTTATTTTATTTAAAGATATAGGTGTTATAGGGCAAGACTTTGCTCCCTGATAATTGTTTTTCCAAAATTAGTATTATTATTTTATTAATTTATTTATCCTTCTTTTAAAAGTACGAAGAACTAATGTCTGGAAAATTAAATGACAAGCCCGACTGGTGTTATGTGATTCAGGGCCGAGGTTAACAAAGTAATTTTTGTAACAAATAGTAGCCCTGCTTTCTTAAGGATAATACTTAAAAGTACGAAGACGAAATGCAAAAACGTTAAATGACAAGCCTGACTGGTGTTGTGTGATTCAGGCCCAAAGTTAATAAAGTATTTTTCGTACGATTTTAAACTTTCCAAATAGTAGTGTTGTTTTCTTAAGAATGATACTTAAAAGTTTAGATTTCGATTATGGTGTGTTGCAACTGATGGATTCCTTTTATATTAGCTATTAATTTATGAATTAGTATTAATTACTATGCTATTTGCCCCATAATCACATCCTGTGCGTAACTCTTCTTAAATATATCCATAAAAAGTAACGTTTTATGCATTAAAAATTATTCAACCCTTCCTCCTTTCAAACTTCCCTACGTCACCATGAAAATTAAAAGTTAAAAAATTTAATTTTATAGCTTACAAATAATGTGTCACACTTTTATTAAAAAAAAATTAATTCTAAAATTGTGACATAAGGTAATTCACCCTATTTTGCAATATTCCGTTTGTTAAAAATATTATAAAACTTAATAATAACATAGCCTTTTATTGAGTCTCCATAAAAAATCCTATTTTACGCATTAAAAATAGAATTCAAATATGGGTACTTTTAAAAATAATACTAGAATTTAAATATGAGACAAGAAATATATGCCTGTCGCCCTCTCCCAGTCTTTTCCCACCGCACTAGGTCCACCTTTGATTACTTACGTAGGCCTGCATAAAATTTTACTATATTTTTTTTGTTAAAACACTTAAAATATTATAATAACGGTGGATTATTATTTGTCTTATTTATTTAATATCATATAACTTAATATCTCTCTAATGGGACACAAAAATTGGGACCCGTAAGATACAAGTCAGATAAAATCATGAGATTAGGTCTTATAGATATCCCTAAATATAGTAAAAATAATAATAGTCCAATATCTATGCCAAAAAATACATATAGCTTCGTCACGTTAAAATTCTTTTTGATTCATTTATTGACCCCAAGGTTTCGAGTTTGAATCTCGGGTGTGGCAAAAACTATACGGTCCGGCAAAACTGGGTCTAGGACTTTGTTGAAAAAATCAAAACAACAGTCATAGTTTCACTAAAATTTTCAACCGACATATACACATGAACCCTAAAAAAATTTCAATCGACATATATACATAAATGTGTCAAAATTTCAACTCATGTAAACACAACCCGTGCAGTAATTACTATAATGCAATATTTAAGGGTGGTGTCATGGTTCTATAAAAAAATAACTCTTATATCTTATAAATTTGTACATTATAAATTTATTTATAATAATATAGTCTCATGTTATGACCTAGGATTGTGTCATCTATCTAAAAAAAACTTATACATTAAAAATTTAAACTCTTATACTTTTCATCTTAAAAATTATAATAAAAATGTACAAAAAACTTCTATCTTACAAATTATGTGTCACACTTTTATTAACAAATTTTTACTTCCTAAATAATGACTTAAGGTGATCCACCCTATTTTGCAATATTCTTTTATATAAAACCATGTTATCAATTCTACATTTATTAAAAATATTAGAAACTCTTAATAATGACATAGGATTTTTTTAAATATATCCATAAAAAGTATTGTTTTATGCATTAAAAATTATTCAACCCTTCCTCCTTTCAAACTTCGCTACCTCACCATGAAAATTAAAAGTTATAAAATTTAATTTTATAGCTTACAAATAATGTGTTACACTTTTATTAAAAAAAATTATTCTAAAATTATGACATAAGGTAGTTCACCCACCGACAAGGGTTGGTCCAAGTGGTAACTGGTCTTGGATCCCACTCCAAGGTCTCAGGTTCGAATTTTGAGAGTGACAAAAACTCTATTGATAGGGGAGAACCACATGCCGGCAAAGCCGGAAACTCGTGTTTTTCAAAGGCCCATTACCATATATGACCACTTTCTCTAATTTGCACCTTTATTAAAAATTTTATAAACTTTCAATTATGATCTAGGGTGATGTCATATATCCATATACATTTATTTAAAATATTATAAATTAAAAATTTGGGCAAATCACCTTCATCATTAATAAATCTAATATAACAAAGGTCTTTCGAAGAACTTGTGAAGGACGAATAATCAACATTAGGGGTAAATTCCAAATCATCGACGAAAATGGCTTGAGCAAAAAAGAAATCGAGGGTAAATAGTAGATGTAACACCCCGGTATTTCTAACATGTAGATATATCGTAATGCACAACTATAGCAATAATCAGAGGACACAATTCCTATTTAAGTATTGAACGTACAAACTTTTTCCGAAAGTAAAACATAATACTTCAGATCCATTCGTCTTAATTCCATAATGTTTCAAACATCCGAAGGAATACAACCCAAGTGTTTAATACCATAAACAGAGAAATCAAAAGCGGTTCATACAACTCATAAACAATTACAAGTTATATAACCATAATAGGTCAACCGGAAAGATAAAAGAAAACATCAAGGCTGCACTTCGTGGGCATCTCCGCAAGCACGTCACCTACTCGTGTCGCTTACTCTTTCTCTTTCCCTGCTTCTCTGTAAAAACAACAACAATGATTGGGTGAGACAACTTGTCTCAGTGAGTTCTACCGTGCCCCCTCACTATCACTCGGTTTATTTATAAAACCGTTGCAACATAGTTAAATTTATAAACTATTTGCTCAAATATATCCTTAGCCATTTACCGACCGTGCAACAGCCACAATCTCGGTATCTAATGCGTTAATTATTTGTTTCTAAGCCTCGTAAGTTACTATACAATTACAAGCTTATTAATCGAAACACCGACCGTGCAACAACCACAATCTCGGCGAATCGTGTTCTAAACCTAGAAAACCATCGACCGTGCAACAGCCACAATCTCGATGAACCCACGTTAGTCTATTCCATAACGTTGTCTGGGCCTAGGGTGAGGGCTCATGACCTTCCCTTCCAAGTATGCTATTCGTTGGGTCGTCACCCAACTTGATATAATCGATATATCACACCCGCATTGGGCCGACTTCTATAATCGATATATATATATATATATATACCATTATTCTATAACCTGTTTTGATGAATACAAGCTAGACATCCGGCGTTATAATACGGTACTCAATTGGACTTACAATCCGGTTTGTTATTCAAAACGTGAACTCACACGCGGTCTACTTTTCGGTTTTTCGAACAAGTATAGCTTTCAAAAACAGTGCATTATACAATTCTATTTATATATATAGTTAGGTCTTTGAATAAGTTATCAAACGCACCTGAGAACACCTCAATCGGGTTCCCGGATCAAAAGTTATCGCGAAAACAAAATCAGTGTATTTTGCTGAAAAACTGCAAATCGTCGCGACGCGAACTGGTTCCGTCGCGACGCGAAAAGTTACAGAAAGTTTTGCGTTGTAAAAATAAGGGGAGGTCGCGACGCGACAGCCACGGGTCGCGGCGCGATGGGTGACAGAAGTGTTTGAAAACAGCATTTCGAAAACCCGTTTTGTACCATTTTGCTTTCTATTTGACCCGAGATATTCCCTGACCATCGAGACTTAAAAATAGACATTATAACCAGAAATTCAGTCCATATTCCAGCGAATGAATTAAAATCAATAAATCCATAAAAACATATGTATTTACAGAAAAACCGTAAAAACGCTATTTTCCCGAAAACGGTTTTTGACTCGATAAAATGTCTCGACACGAAATCAATCACCAAAATAGAATTTCCAGACATTCCAGAATATTAAACACACTCCCTAATCGTGAGTAAAACTCACCGATATGCCAAAATCCCGAGAATCGAACCGGAGTGCTTGGTTGTCGAACCGAATCACACGAACCGTCCCCACTTGAGCTCAAACCGTTTCTAAAACAGCAGCACCACTTCTGTCCACTTCAAATCCAGTAACCAATTCACCATCTATGGAGCTCCAATTCGAAATGTAGCTTGCTTATGAGTCCTTGGGCTGAACCTTGTCTTCACACTTCACCCACAAGCTTCAAAAGACACATGCAATGAAGTTTTTCAGACTTTGGCCATGGTTGGGCTTGGAACTCGAAAATGGTGGAAGTGAAAGGATGGAGAATGAGTCTATGAAATTGGCACCATTGTGAAGAGAATGGAAAATGAGAGAGAATGGGATGAAGAAAGCTTACATGCAAGAGGGCTTGGTGGTGGATCCTTCTCCTTCTTTCTCCTTCTCTCTCTCGAACTTCCTTCTCGTTTTCTTCTTTCTTCTTTCAGTTTTCTGAAATGGTAAGTGATGAAATGAGTTGGGTTCAGCTGAGGTGGAGTTGGGATGAGGGTTAAGTGATGGTGAAATGACCAGACTGCCCTTGGCCCATTAATCCAAGGTTTTGAGGCTAAGACCCCAATAATTCGTACGGTTACTCGTTTGGCATAAAAATTTCTCGACTAATCCCGGTTACGAATCGTGACTCATTATTTTCCTTGACTAGAGATTATTTATAATTCACACAATTAAATTTTTAAAATTTGGAATGTTACAATCACCCCAACTTTTAAAATTTTGTCCTCAAAATTGAAAGACGTACCTTAATGGAAGAGATATGGATATCGAGTTCGCATGTCATCTTCCAACTCCCAGGTAGCCTCTTTGGTTGAGAAGCCTTCCCAGACCAGCTTGACAATGGGAATAGTCCTTGACCGCAGCGTCTTTTCGCCACGCTCCAAGATATAGCTAGGATATGGTTGAAATGATAGATCCGGTCGAAGATCGATCGTGTCAACACTCAATGGCTGATGTGGATCGGGGACATACTTCCTCAATTGAGATACATGGAATACATCATGGAGATTTGATAAGGCCGGAGACAGAGCGAGGCGATAGGCAACTTGCCCAATACGCTCGATGATTTGGAATGGTCCAACATATCGAGGACTGAGTTTCTTCGCTCGCAAAGCTCTCCCTGTATGGTTGGAGAAACCCTCAAGAATACATGATCACCAACTTCAAATTCTAATGGTCTCCTTCAGTTGTCAGCATAGCTCTTTTGCCGACTCTGAGCAACCTTCATTCTTTCTTGAATCAGTCTAATCTTCTCGGTAATTTCACGAATCATATCGGGTCCCAAAAATTTATCTTCTCCAATTTCCCACCGACACAAAGGAGTTCTACACTTTCTCCCATAAAGTGCTTCAAACGGTGCCATTCCAATACTGGAGTGGCAACTGTTGTTGTAGGAAAACTCTACTAATGGAAGATGATTCTCCCATTTTCTTCCGCTATCGAGCACACAAGCCCGAAGCATATCCTCAAGAGTCTGAATAGTCCTCTCCGTTTGACAATCAGTCTGAGGATGATAAGCAGTGCTAACAAGCACTCTTGTTCCTAGAGCTTCATTTAATGCTTTCCAAAATCTGGAGGTGAACTTAGGGTCTCGTTCCGATACAATACTGGTAGGGACTCCGTGTAATCTTATAGTATTCTTTACATACTCCTCTGCTAGCTTGGAGACTTTGTAATTCGAGCGAACAGGAATAAAGTGAGCGGATTTAGTCAATCGGTCCACCACTACCCAAATGGAATCATTACCGGCTTGCGACCTCGGCAAACCCATAACAAAATCCATCGAGATATCTTCCCATTTCCAAACTGGCACATCAAGTGGTTGCAGTTGACCAGCAGGTCGTTGGTGCTCTGCTTTAACCTTTTGACAGGTTAAGCATCGAGATACAAACTCAGCAACACCAGCTTTCATTCCAGGCCACCAATACATCTGCTTTAAATCCCGGTACATCTTGGTAGATCCATGATGTATGGAATACTGACTCCTATGAGCCTCCTCTAATACCTGCCTCTTGATGTCTTCATCATTGGGTACACAAATCCTACCATTGAAACAGATAATACCATCATTGTCTTCGGTGAAGTTTTGTAATCCTTTCTGAGATTGTAGTTTCACATCAACCTCCTGAGCCACGCGAATCTGATCTCTCAACACACTGGTGACTCGAATATGCTGTAACACTAATCGATTCCTTTTCCTTGTTACCTTGAGGTTCAAGTCTCGAAAAGACTCCAACAATGCCATTTCATAGACCATTAATTCTGCGGTGTGGGGGGACTTCCTGCTTAGAGCATCTGCCACAACATTGGCCTTTCCAGGATGATACTTTAACTCAAAGTCATAATCCTTCAGGAATTCAATCCACCGTCTCTGTCTGTTATTCAGCTCTTTTCAAGCTCTTGTGATCACTAAAAACTTCAAAACGAGAATCATAAAGGTAATGTCTCCAAATTTTTAGTGCAAACACAATAGCCGCCAACTAAGTCATGAGTTGGGTAATTCCGTTCATGAGTCTTCAGTTGCCTGGATGCATACGCCACCACATGTTGATTCTACATAAGGACACATCCTAAACCCTTCCCAGAGGCGTCACTGCAGATTTGAAACCCCAGGGACGGATCCGGAAGAATCAGGATCGGAGCAGAAGTCAACTGTTCCTTCAATTCGAGGAAACATTCCTCACAATCGGTATCCCATGCAAACGGTTGACCCTTGCAAGTTAACCGGGTGAGTGGGAGAACGAACTGTGAGAATCCTTGGATAAATCTTCTGTAATAACCTGCTAATCCCAAAAAGCTCCTTACTTCTGTTACTGACGTTGGTCGCTCCCAATTCAACACAGCTTCCACTTTACTAGGATCCACTGCTACTCCCTATTGGGAAATCACATGGCCCAAAAACTTTATTTCTGACATCCAGAAATCACACTTCGACGGCTTTGCATATAACTTCTTTTCTCTGAGTACATTCAAAACAAAGTGGAGATGTTGAGCATGCTCCTCAACTGTCTTCGAATACACCAAGATATCGTCTATGAAGACAACCACAAACTGATCCATGTAGGAATGAAAAACTCGGTTCATGTAATCCATAAAAACAGCTGGAGCATTAGTTAGTCCAAAGGGCATCACTACTAAACTCGTAGTGTCCATACCTAGTACGGAACGCGGTCTTCAGAATATCTAAGGCCCTCACTCTGATTTGATGGTATCCCGATCTTAAATCAATTTTGGAGAACATTTTAGCGCCTCGAAGTTGATCAAGCAGATCATCTATCCTTGGCAACGGATACTTATTCTTGATAGTAATCTTGTTCAGCTGACGGTAATCGATGCATAACCTCATGCTTCCGTCCTTCTTCTTGACTAGCAATACCGGAGCACCCCATGGAGAAGCACTCGGTCAAATAAACTTCTTGGAAATTAATTCCTCAAGTTGGGACTTCAATTCCTTCAGTTCAAGGGGAGACATCCTATAAGGTGCTATAGATATTGGCCCTGCACCAGGCGCCAAATCTATAGGGAATTCTACCTCTCGCTCCGGAGGTAAAGAGGAAACTTCCTCGGGAAAAATATCTAAGAATTCATTCACAACCTGAACAAACGATAAATCCAAACCAGCTTCAGTTGATGCAGATAATATAACAACAAAAGCTTCCGCACATTGAAATAGAGACTGGTTGGCTGAAGTGAAAGAAATAACACTACCAGTTGCAGGCTATGAACGTTCCACCACCTCAGAAGGAAACCCAATGGTACAGTTCAAGCAGTCAATAGTAACATGGTTGTTAGTCATCCAATTCATTCCCAATACGATCTCCATCCCCCTCATAGGCAAGCAGATAAAGTCCACCACAAAATCCCTGCTCCCTATGGTGAGCAGACGGTTAAGACATAACGTCTGGGTTCGAACACGACCCTTTGCAGCAGTAAGGATAGTTATCGGTTCGAATATAAGAGATACTGTTAATCCTAACCGTTCAACACATGCTTCTGAGATAAAACAATGAGTAGCACCAGAATCATATAATATATTAACAGATTGATGGAAAATAGAACCTGTACCCCTTATAAGATTATCATCTGGCTTGATGGTTTGAGCGTCCAAAGTTTTGACTCGGGCTTGTCTTGGAGCATCAGGAGATTCCAAGAAAGCTTTCCTTACCGGGAAATTGTTCGCATAATGACCCTCTTCCTTGCAAAAGTAACTCTGATTTGGTGCAGCTTGACATTTACCTCTGTGATACTTGTTGTAGTAGGAACATTTGCTTGGCCTAGATGAATCGATCGTTTGTACCTGCTTCCCTTTATCAGAATTTCCCTTGTATCTAGGGTTGGAGGAAGTTGATTCGTTACCCTTCCTCTTTTCCTTCCAAAAATCCTTCTTCTCAGCATGCATCCTTTTGAGATCTTCTTCGGCAGTGTGTGCTTGTTGCACCAAAGTGGGGTTTGTGGTCATAGTATAAGAACTAAGACCTTGGTTCACATCACCATGGAGACATTGTTTAAACATCATCATTTTCCACCGGTCATTAGGAGCATGAGTCCCCACTTCATAAAATTGAGACAATATCTCAAACTTTGCAGCATACTCCCCAACAGACATGTCCCCTTGTTTCAAACTAACAAACTCCACCTGTTTGGCAAGTCTCTGAGCATTAGGAAAACAGTGACCTAGGAACAACTCCTTAAATTTAACCCAGTTAAGAGGTGTTCCTTGGGTTTGAAGCATCCTGCGTGCATTAGTCCACCAGGTATGAGCATCTTCATCCAGAGCATTGGCAGCACAAATTAGTTTTTCCTCTTCATTGCATTGTAATGTCACAAAGATCCTTTCCATGGCATCTACCCAGAAATGGGCTTTCATTGCATCGGATCCTCCTTTGAAGGTTGGGGGTTTCATTTTCAGAAACCGGAAATACATCCTGTTAGGATCCTCAGGTTGTGGTACATTGACTGGCTCATTTGGTTGTTGTTGAGGCACTTGATGCATCTGCTGCATTTGAGCCATTTGAGCCATCTGTTGCTGTTGCATTAGCATCATGTCATTCATCATCTTCTGTTGAGTTTCAATGACATTCTGCATCCATTCCTGATGAGGATCAATAGGTGGGTTCCTCCTACCTCTTCCAGCCATGATTCTGCGAAATATGCACAAAGTATTAAGTTGATCAGGCTCAATGTCTAATAGCATACTAAGAAGAATCAGACTTAGAAGACGTAAAAGACTCTTAACATCTAAGTCCGACTAGGTCGAACCGCTCTGATACCAACTATAACACCCCGGTATTTCTAACATGTAGATATATCGTAATGCACAACTATAGTAATAATCAGAGGACACAATTCCTGTTTAAGTATTGAACGTACAAACTTTTTTCGAAATTAAAACATAATACTTCAGATCCATTCGTCTTAATTCCATAATGTTTCAAACATCCGAAGGAATACAACCCAAGTGTTCAATACCATAAACAGAGAAATCAAAAGCGGTTCATACAACTCATAAACAATTACAAGTTATATAACCATAACAGGTCAACCGGAAAGATAAAAGAAAACATCAAGGCTGCACTTCGTGGGCATCTCCGCAAGCACGTCACCTACTCGTGTCACTTACTCTTTCTCTTTCCCTGCTTCTCTGTAAAAACAACAACAATGATTGGGTGAGACAACTTGTCTCAGTGAGTTCTACCGTGCCCCCTCACTATCACTCGGTTTATTTATAAAACTGTTGCAACATAGTCACTACCAGAATTTCAGTCATTTCCGGCGGGCAATTTCCGGCGGATTTAGTCCGCCGGTAAATTACCGGCGGATTTGGACACGTTACCGGCGGCCTGGATCCCCCAGTATCTTACCGGCGGATTTGACAAGGTTACCGGCGGATTGTATTCCGACTGTTAAATTACCGGTGGATTTTGTTCACTTACCGGCGGATATATTTTACGCAGAATTTTAAAAAAAAATGCGCCGGTAATTGCAATTACCGACAGATATATCCGCCGCTTTTAAAAAATATTATTATTTAAATTTTGAAAATCCGCCGGTATTCAACATAATATCCGCCGGTAACAGCGCGCCAAAAAATCCGCCGGTAACGCCTATTACCGGCGGATATTATTTAAATTTTAAAAATTAAAAATCGGCCGGTATTTTTAAAATTCGCCGTTAATGCTAGTTTATCCGCCGGTGCATTCTAGCCGTTGGGAAATATCCGTTGGTATCCGCCGGTAAACATAATATCCGCCGATAAGCATAATTTCCGGCGGATTTTCGAATATAGCCGTTGGCGCCTATTCCCTTATATATTCCAACCCCTCCTCACTTCCTCTTCACTCACTCTTCACTCTCTACTCCGAAATCTCTCTCTTTTCTCCTAAATCTCTCTCTTTTCTCCTAAATCTCACTCTTTTCTCCCAAATCTCTCACTATTTTCTTCTCATTTTCTCTCGATTCACTCTTTTCGAAGTCAGTTTTGTTTAAGTTATGTTTTTTAACTAAATTTGGATTGTTTTAGTTAATATTTAATTTTTAAATATGTGTTGTTTAATATTTTTTGTTATTATTTGTTTTGCAGTTGATTGAAGTTGCCACTTTGGAGTTGCCACTTTGGAGTTGTTAGTTTGGAGTTTAGTCACTGCATTACCGGTTAGTTAACAAATTTATTCGTTATTAAATGTATTTGTTGGTGTTATTATAAATTATAAGTTTTTTACAAAAATAAAATAAATTTTATTTATTCTGTAATAATTAATTAAATTATGTTTACACTATTTGTATAATAATAATTATCTCAAAATTTTGAGATTTTTAAAATACGAATTATTTTATTTATTAGTTAAAAACCGAAAAATTATTAGTTATTTTGTAGTAAAATTAAAAACAAATTATTTTAATGTTATTTGATGTTATTAGCCGAAATTTTTCATGAAAATAAGATAAATTTTATTCATGGAGATTATTGGTGTTATAGAAATTATGAAAATAAAATAAAATAAATTATAATAATTGTTTGTTATTTGCATTTTTTGTAAAAAAATAAATTTTTTAGTAAAATAAAATGTTACAAAAACTATATTATCATTTATATATATATATTTGGTCAAATCTAAAATATCCATACTAATGTGTATTATTCTAATACATGTGATATATGTTGTGTTGTGTATGTTATATTTAAGGAACGTACCCAAAAAAATGGATCGTAGTTGGATGTATGATAGAATATATCCTGGAAGAACTGGGTTGAAACGACGTTTTGTACAAGGAGTCGAAGAATTTGTTCTTTTTGCTAAGCGTCAAAAAGAATTTGAGCGACAAGGTGGAATTAGATGTCCTTGCTCCATATATGTGTTTTGATCTATAAAAAAGGAAGCTGATATTCGACTTCATTTGTACAATAATGGGTTTAAGCCAGATTATTGGATATGGACCCGTCATGGCGAGGTAGCAGCTGGAGTTCCTGCGGTTGATAATGTTCCTGTCCAAGCTGTAGATCAAGGTCGTCTCGCGTCAAGTCCAGTCGTAGCTTCCACATCAAGTAGTAATCCAACGACTACTGGATATCAACCGCCGTTTGATGTATATCAGGGGATGATATCTGATGCTGTCGGTGTAAATTTGGATTTCGAAGAACCACAATATGATGCTGAAGAAGTTCCAAACGAGGAAGCTCAGAGGTTTTATAGTTTTTTGAGTGAGACAAATAAACCATTATTTGAAGGATCTACAGACTCTAAGTTCTCAATGTGTGTTCGGTTGTTGGGTCTTAAGTCTCAATTTAACGTTGTGGAATTGTGCATGGAATACATGACAAAAATGATGTTGGATGCAACCCCTGTTAGAGGACTTTTGCCGCAGAGTTATTATGATGCTAAAAGATTGGTATCGAAGCTTGGTTTAAAATCTATAAGAATTGATTGTTGTGTGTCTGGTTGCATGATCTATTATAACAATGAGTTTGGCATAAATGATGGAGAGTTGCTGCAATGCAAGTTTTGTCAAGAGCCACGGTATCGTGTCAGCAGGAAAGGGACAAGCAAAGGCAAACCAGTTCCAAGGAAAGCAATGTTCTACTTGTCGATTATACCAAGACTGAAGAGGATGTTCACTTCAACGGAAACTGCGGGTAAAATGACGTGGCACTATGAAAATAGAAATAATTCTGGTGAATTACGCCATCCAGATTTTGCCAACGATCCACGCAATGTTCGGCTTGATTTATGCTCTGATGGTTACACACCATATATTCAAGCGTCAGCAACACCGTATTCTTGTTGGCCAGTTATTGTTACCCCATACAACCTACCTCCTGAAATGTGTATGTCTAAACCGTACATGTTTTTAAATGCTATAATACCAGGGCCAACTAATCCAACAGCTGGTATTGACATATATTTGCAACCTTTGATTGATGACCTAAAAAGGTTGTGGGATGGTGTTTTAACTTAGGATGCAGCACGAAGACAAAATGTCATGATGAGGGCGGCTTTGATGTGGACAATTAATGACTTTCCTGCGCATGGAATGTTGTCTGGATGGGGGACACATGGTAAGCTGGCGTGTCCAATTTTCATGGTTGACACAAAGGCTTTTACTCTTAAATATGGAGGAAAATCTCCATGGTTTGACTCACACCGTAGGTTTTTACCTACCGAGCATCCCTTTAGAAAGTCAAAATATGCATTCATCAAGGGGAATGTTGAAACAGGTGAACCTCCTCGTAGGCTGACACCAGAAGAAGTTTGGAACAATGTCAAGGATATCCCTCCTGTGGAAGTGGTTGCTGGTGTTGTTTCTCGTCCAGATGGTTATGGACAATGGCATAATTGGACGAAAAAAAGTATTTTCTGGGAACTTCCATATTGGAAAGATAATCTATTGAGACACAATCTTGATGTAATGCATATTGAAAAGAATTTCTTTGATAACATATTTAACATTGTTATGAACGTGAAAGGTAAAACGAAAGACAATGAGAAGGCTAGGAAGGATGTGGATCATTACTGCGGGCGAAAGGATTTGGTATTGGTTCAGCAAGCTAACGACAGGACGCTGAAACCCAAAGGCAATTATACTTTATCTACGGAGCAAGCGAAAGCAGTTTATCGGTGGATTTCTGAGTTGAAAATGCCAGACGATTATTCTTCCAATTTAGCAAGATGTTCCGATGTGGATCATGGGAACATGGGATGAAGAGCCATGATTGTCATGTATTCATGGAGTGCTTACTTCCTATTGCCTTTAGTTCGTTGCCAACACACGTTTTGAATCCACTCATTGAAATAAGTCAATATTTTAAGAATTTGTGTTCTGCAATACTAAAAGTGGATGATATTTCAAAAATGGAACAAGACATCCCATTTATCTTATGCAAGTTGGAGAGAATATTTCCGCCTGGTTTCTTTGATTCTATGGAGCATCTTCCTGTTCATCTCGCATATGAAGCTAAACTTGGCGTGGTTGAACACATATATGAACTTGCGTACCCATATCTTGATTATAGTCCAAAGGTGGTTGTTTTTTATTGTAATTGGTTCGATCCGTCCGCTCGAGGAACAAAGTTTAATCCAAAGACAAATACAGTGGACATTAAAATGAATAGTAGATATCGACTGTATGATCCGTTCGTCATTGCACAAAATGTGAGACAAGTCTATTATGTCTCTTATCCATCAACACGGACTGATCGGCGTGGTTGGTGTGTCGCAATTAAGACAAAACCAATAGGTCGAATTAAGACAAATGATGACACAGTGGAAGACGTGGCGTATCAAATGGATGAAATGTCCAATGTAAATGAGGTTATTGAAGTTGAACCCATTACTCGTTTATGTGATGAGCCAAACACTGGTGATGAAGTTAATGAAGAAGAAGATACAGATCATGAGGATGCAGTCGATCACGTCGGTGTATCAGGAATTCACTCATCCGATGATGGTGATTTCGAGAAAGAATGGGATTCTAATTAATTTGTTATGAGATAATTAATATTTAGATTTATCAGACTTTGATTCATGTATGTTAATGTTATTCATCATGTATATATGTTATCCAGCATTTATATATTACATATATATACATGATGAATAACATTTATTATATTTATATATTGTTTTTATTATATATATTATATTATTATTATATATTACATATATATACATACTAATTTGGTTATACATTTCTTGGTGTTTGTTGCTTTCAGGAAAATTTTTATGAATGGCAGACCAATTATCGTGCAACTCAGCTAAGTAGTGGCAGTACTGAGATTGATCCCGTTGAGGAGAGTTGGGAGGGTTTTCTTGCTTGGGAGGAATCTGTTGGTCCATCAAAACCGGGCCGGTTAGTAGGATCTGGTGGTTTGGGCTCGTCTGCTTTCCCAGATTCCATTATTCCAAAAGTGGTTCCCGCAACTTCTTCTGAGAGAAGTACTGGTCGCAATTATGTCCCTTCGTCTTCAGAAACAAGAGGTGTTGAGCTGTTGACGTAGAAATTGAACAACCATGAGAAAAAACATAATGACGAAATGCAGCAGATGCGGGAGCAGCAGGCAGAGTTGCAACGGATAAATGAAGCGCGCTATAAGCAAATGATGGATACTATGGCTCAATACTCGAGGCCATTTATGCCATCATCATCATCATCATCATCATCATCATCATCATCATCATTTTATCCATCGCAGCAGATGCAGATGCAGATGCAACCGCCCTACGAGATGCAGCAGCCTTACGGCTCTGCATTTCCGCCTTACGGGATGCAGCAGCCTTACGGGATGCAGCAGCAGATGCATATGCAGCCGCCCCAGCAGCCGTCCCAGCAGCCGCCCCAACAGCAATGCCAGCAGCAGCCCCAGCAGCAGTCTCAGCAGCCGCCCCAACAGCAATGCCAGCTGCAGCCCCAGCAGTCCCAGCAGCAGCCTGAGCAACAGCAGCAGATCAACACAGATCTAGACCTCAACATTGAGTTAGAAACATGGTTTAATAACCCGCCTGATCAGCGCTACTATGACTAGCAGTTTTATTAAATCTAGGATATTTTAATATGTATTTTGTAATAAATATTTTAATTCTTGAATGTTTATGCAATTTTTTTATCATTTAAAGCGTTATTCAATTCTCGTTTAATTAACATTTATATTATAAATTTAATTTAATTTTTATTAATTGAATAATAAATTTTTTAATTAATGAATAATAATAATACTATTTTTTTAAATAAACGAATTAAAAACTGTTTTAATATGAATTAACAAAAATATTTTAATTAACAAATAATAAAAAAATTATTTTCTAAACGAATTTAAAACATTTTTTTTAATATAATAAAAATAATTACCGGCGGATATGATATATTACCGACGGAATTTGAATTTAAACGGCAATAGTTTACCGGCGGATAATCCGCCGGTAACCGTTACCTGCGGGTGAATTTCCGGCGCCTTTCCGGCGGAAAAAATCCGCCGGTAATGCCCAATTTCCGGCGGATTTTTGTCATTACCGGCGGATTTTGGCCGCCTGTAAACGCAGAAATTCTTGTAGTGAGTTAAATTTATAAACTATTTACTCAAATATATCCTTAGCCATTTGCCGACCGTGCTACAGCCACAATCTCGGTATCTAATGCGCTAATTATTTGTTCCTAAGCCTCGTAAGCTACTATACAATTACAAGCTTATTAATCGAAACACCGACACTGCAACAGCCACAATCTCGGCGAATCGTGTTCTTAACCTAGCAAACCATCGACCATGCAACAACCACAATCTCGATGAACCCATGTTAGTCCATTCCATAACGTTGTCTGGGCCTAGGGTGAGGGCTCATGACCTTCCCATCCTAGTATGCTATTCGTTGGGTCGTTACCCAACTTGATATAATCTATATATCACACCACATGGTGGAAGAGAAAGGATGGAGAATGAGTCTATGAAATTGGCACCATTGTGAAGAGAATGGAAAATGAGAGAGAATGGGATGAAGAAAGCTTACATGCAAGAGGGCTTGGTGGTGGATCCTTCTCCTTCTTTCTCCTTCTCTCTCTCTCGAACTCCCTCCTCCTTTTCTTCTTTCTTTTTTCAGTTTTCTGAAATGGTAAGTGATGAAATGAGTTGGGTTCAGCTGAGGTGGAGTTGGGCTGAAGGTTAAGTGATGGTGAAATTACCAGACTGCCCTTGGCCCATTAATTAATCCAAGGTTTTGAGGCTAAGACCCCAATAATTCGTACGGTTACTCGTTCGGCGTAAAAATTTCTCGACTAATCCCGGTTACGAATCGTGACTCATTATTTTCCTTGACTCGAGATTATTTATAAATCACATAATTATATTTTTAAAATTTGGGATGTTACAGTAGAAATAAATAAACAAAGGCCAAAACTAATTTTTATTGAAAATATCGACGAAACAATCGTTCAGCTCCTTGGCACCCTATCAAATGCCTTTTCCATTGAATTTGCACACCATTTATTAAGTATTAATAGTTTTTTTAACACGGCCACCCCGTGCGGAGCACGGTTACCCGTCTAGTTATTAGGAAAGGAAGAAGTAAGGGATACCAAGAAAGGTAGTATATTTAATTTTCTATTATCTTTCAACCATTTACAAAGAGTCCACTTGGTAATGGTACCATCAATGACCTGCTAGTAAAATTAAAAAAAAAATATCAACAAAATAAGAAATTTACTTAAAATATAAGAATAAATTACCCATGTTCATCAAATGAGCTTGAGAGGAAAACCAAAATCACCCAAACCCAAAAATACCAAAAATGAAATAAAAATAAAATATTCACCTCTATATAATTCTATAATATTCATTCCCTTAGGGACACTTCATATTTCTGCCAGGTCCACCATAGTAAAAGTAATTCCCCCAAGCTTCATTAACAAATCCTTGTATATCATAGCAATTTGAGTGGTCAGATACAACCTTAAGATTTGATAAAGGAACCAAGTTGTTGTCATAATCCACAATTTGCAAATT
Source organism: Astragalus membranaceus (assembly GCA_039519185.1). NCBI lineage: Eukaryota > Viridiplantae > Streptophyta > Magnoliopsida > Fabales > Fabaceae > Astragalus > Astragalus membranaceus. Next base: position 119,506,204 of record CM076846.1, read on the forward strand.
CCTAAAATAAGAAGCTTTTGTAAAACCCTCTTTTGCAAAATGTCCACTACCCATTTGAGTTGAAGTGTGAGATCCTGTTGACATTGAATTCACTACTTCTCCACCAAATTGAACCATAGTTGCATGATCACCTAAATGTGTGAATAGAAATGATGGCCAATACCCAACTAGGATTCCTGATCCAAATTCAAGCCACCAATTTCCATGCTTTGGATCCTACATGAACAAAAGAAGAAGCAATGGAAAACTTTAATTACACTCTTATTTTTCGTGACAAAGTTATGGTACTCAAATATAGACATAATTATTAGGAGCATAATGTTTGTCAGCATGGGAAGTGAAATGAGTCAAAAAGAGGAAAATAAAGGTGATAAGGTAGTGTGTGAAATATGAAAAATATTGGGTTTTATGTTAACAAATGGAAATATATATATATATATGAAGGAATAAATAAAGGTGAGGAGTTCAGAAATATTTAGAATATCATTATAGTTGCAAAAAGGGAAGGAAAATGATGTTCCGACTCGGAGTGTTGGTAAAGAAATGTAAGAAAGAAAGGGATAGAAAAAGATGTGAGAGTGTTGAATGAATATGATGAGGAAAAAAAAAAGAAAAATAATATATAAGAAAAATACATAAAAGTATAAACTCCAAGAAAAAGAATCTTAAAAGCAGTAAAAAGCATTAACAGTACATTATTCGAACTCACACAGTGCGCGCGTGTAATTTTCCAAAGGAGTAAAGTGGTTCTAAGTGAATCATAGTTATGGTTTTCCCTTTTTTGTGTGTGACATTTATTTTGCTTTTTTAAAATAAATTATCATCTTGTGTAAATGTTTTTTTTTCGTTTTATTGGTGTACAATATTCACCGACTTTGTCGGTGGCTAATCTACATAGGAGAATTTGACTGACCACGTGTAAACTCGATTTTGTCGCGCGATCCTTGTGTTTCTCCACTCCCAACAAATTTTTTGTAGAAATGTTATAATATATAGTACGGGATGGTGTTATCAATTTTTTTAAAATAAAAAATTATACTTTGTCAAAAAAATTATATTAATTAAGGAGATCCGACACCCTATTAAGCCAATATTTTTTTGATAAATAATATTTTATTGATACAATCTAGCTCCAACGTTATTGTGCGCATATTTTACTGATTTTTGAGAAAGGCTTGCAAAGGAGCACATAATCATCTCTTTTTTTCTTACAAAAATTTTAGAGCGCGGGAATGACGACTCAGTCCAATAAAAGAAAAACCACTTACGAAGGTAAATTATATTTATCTCATCTAAGAGAACTAGTAGGGATTTGAATCCGAGACTTCTCTAATACAAATCCTTTCATGCTCAACTAGACTAACATTTTGGGTTACACATAATTATGCAATTTTATTATGTGGTGTAAAAAATACTAGGATGGGTAGAAAAAAATTCTGTGGTGTAAATGATTTGTGCGATTTTATAAGGAAAGGTAGGAAAAAAGATTCACATTGAAAGTGAGAATAAAATTTATATTCATTCTTACAAAAATTCTTTTAGTCAAATAGTTTTTAAAGAATACTCAACACTATTTTATTATATTCTTTTTTGACAACATATTTTATTATATTCTTAAAAAAGTTATTCTCAATTTATGAATCTACAAGACTGAATATATAAGTGAGTGGAGCTCCCCATGCCCCCACCATTGACCATTGACCATTGACCATCTTTTCAGTTAGATTTTCCTTTTTTGTTTTTGGCTCTCCTTTGAGGCTTTGACTACCAGAATCAAATTTTTGCTCAACATAAGTAAATATTAAAATTAATGGTAGACGTCATTCTCCTCATCAAAGTCATATATTTATCCTCTAATGCAAAGCATAAATTCCTTCTAATGAAAATCTCAAGAAAGTGAACCCTTAATTAAACCAATCTGTGACAAAGCTTAACTTTCCCTATCAACAGTAAAATTCTCCCATACCCCTCTTACAAAAAAAAAAAAGTAAAAAAATTATTATAGATAAAAAAGTAAGAAATATGGACTAATAGCTATGAAATTATCCAAATTTAAATAAAAAAAATCAAATTATCATAATTTGACATGGTGAATTTGTTAATATGATGATAGTGTCGACCATGATGCTTAGGAATTTTGAATAAAATTCTCAAATTATTAAAAAATGGTAATAATCTAATCAGAAAATTTACCTTCCAAATGAGTATACTAATATCAAATTGTCCTCCCTTATAAGAAGAAGTAGGAGAAATTGCAGCTCCAATTGCAATTTTACTGTTGGTTTGAACAAATCCTGAGCAAAGTAAATTATAACACCCAGTTGCTTCATATGAATCAGCCTGCAAAATAATACAATGAATTATCAACATCATCATCATCATCATCATCATCATTATTCATTTCTTTTACAAATAAAAATTATTAATAGGTATCTTAACTTACACTTGAAGCAAAGATAATTATTTATTATACATATATACGTTTTTACTTCCTTTACTTCAATCAATTAACTTACCGTCCAATAAGTAAAGAATCTAGGGTAGCTGTCCCCATAGAGCTCTGGGCTGACCTGTATAAAAATTACTTTAAATTAACTTAATTGGCTAAAATACAAAATTAAATACATGTATGAAAATGAGAGGTTGGTGGTTGATATCTTTGAATGCCTAACCAAATATGATTCATAATTCATTTATGAATTTTTTTTTAAATAAAAATAAAATGAAAAAAAAGAGTGCTAACAATATTGTCTTTAACAAGGGTTTGTTTGAGCACTGACTGTGTTCGGATCCCACTCCAAGGTTTTGAGTTCAAATCTTGGATATGGAAAAAACTCTGTTGGGAGGGGAGAACCACACAGACCGTCAAAGTCGGGTACTCGTGGCCAGCCAGGTTCTTCGACTTAGATTAGTAATCGGCAAAGCCGGAAAATACTGTGCACTATAACACAGTAAAAAAAACTATCTTTAACACCCTCCTACCAACACTCACTCTATTATTGATTGAAATTCATGTGGGTCTTACTAATTTAATGAGACTTATTTCTAAACTGGTTGACTCGCGTGAAATTTAACTAATCATAGAACGAGTGTTGAAGAAAGAACGACAAAGAAAGTGTTGCAAACATTTTTTAATGAAAAAATAGTACAATGAATGAAATGAAGAATCAATTGATTGATTAAGAGGAAGTAATGAGGGTAATTAATTGATTGATGATTAAGAGGAAGTAATGGGGGTAATTAATTAACATGCCTGCCAACCAGCTTCAATGGTGTTGAGATCTTCCCCAAATGAACCAGAAATGACCCACATTTGTGACAAGCTGAATTCATATTGATTTTCAACTAGTGGGGCCCACACATTTATGCTAGCTTTTGCTCCATAGTACTGATCTCCACTCACATACCCAACTGCATGCTGTAAGGTGCGTGGCAACAACAATAACCATTTGTTAGTTCAATTTGAATATATGATATATGTAAGGTTCATAGTTCATACAAATATTTAAGATTATTGTTTTTTTGTTTATGTTTGTTAAGTTTCTATAGAAGATAAACATAGTTGGAAGTTGGAACATAGAGATGAATGTAAATAAAATAAAGAGACCCCCCTTGCTTTGAAGCTAAACAGTACTTAATATACTTAGCAGAAAGATGACAAAACTTAGTGACGGAAATAAATGAAATTTGTCACTAAATTTTTTCATCACTAAATTTAGTGACAGTACTAGAATCAGGTTTTATATCTATATATATTTTAATTTGCTAAATTAATTATTTTAGCAATGAAATTTTGTGACCACTTTAAATAGAAAAAGGATGATGTTTCAGGATCAAATAAAAGAAAGAAATAACTATTTCTTTAGAAAAAATATCAGGAAAAAAAAAGTAGGTAGACATTGTTAATGTTTTATCAGAATCAGTGTTTTTGTATCCTGTGAGAGGACAAGTGTGTTCAATTTTGTATTTAAGAAAGACTATTAAAAAAATATAAAATACGGAAAAGAAAAAAAAGAAAGATTTCTAATTATCTGAACTGTCATAATATAATTAATAAAAATTTAAATACTGAATTACCATATGCTTGCTACTTTACCAATTTCTATATATTATCAGTTTCTATCAACTTGTATTGTATATGGTTATGTTTATTCCTTTCTTTACTTCACCACTTGGTTTCAAAAAAAGGAAAGAAAAATAGAGAGAAGAATTTGTATTGCTTTCTATGATGATTGTTTGTTCTGAATTGCATACCTCATGTCCATTGCTATTGGTGTCTCTTCTAACACGTCTTAATTTTCTTCCAAATCTGTTAACAGAACTAGCTCTCAACATGTCTCTTTCTCTTGTTCTTCTTATTGGAATTGTTCCTTTAGGACATGATTCACCAGATAAGCTCCACAATTGAAAATTATCACTCAAATCATCTATTTGGCCATGCCCTCTTGGTCTTTCTGGAGGATCCTATACACATGCATAAAAAAAATCACAATCATAAAATTGAAGTATAATAACTTAATTTAATTAATGAACAAAAATAAATAATACCAATGGTTTTTGTCCTTTCAATAGAGGATGATCAAAAGCTGGTTGCTTATGTGAAATAACACAATCTATTATATCACCATCAGGACTCTACAAAAAATAACATAAAACATACGAATTAATTAGCTCGTTGTTGCTCTCGGTGCTCCCCAACAGATATGATGAAGTAAATAACATGATGAAGACAAATAAAAAAGTTGAAGTTTTTTTGGCATATGTACCTGAATTGATTTAACAGAAGGCTTGTTGATCTTCTGAAGATGAATTCTGATGGTGTTTTTCAACTTGTGCAACTCTTCATTTGGTTGAAAGGTTTGATTGGAAAGTTGGTGGGTACCCTTTTGAGAAGAAAAAACAGGACAAACCAAAGAAACAAGGAGAAGGAAATGTAGGAGGAAAGAGATGATTGTTGGGGAGCTAAAATCCATGTTTGAGAAACTTCTTCTCTTCTTTGTTTCTGTTGCCATGTTTGTGTGTGCTTGTCCACATTTGTGTTGTTGTCTTCTTACATTAACAAAACAAATTTGTGTTTTCCTAGATTTTGGTTTTGTCGACCTTGGGAACAAATCTACTGCCATATGATATTCCTACAACATATGACTAGTATTGTAAGACACTTTAATTACTCAGAAAATATTCTCTCTATCTCTCTCTCTCTACAGTGTTGTGCCAAAAACTCCTAAAACATGGGTTGTACTTGAAACTCTAAAATTCTACTTACAGGGTCAGGTTTTGTTCAAGGTTTTTGCCTGTGTGAGAGTTGGAGCTAGACTTTTGAGTATATGTGCTAAATACTAAATAGTATTCCAATGAAATCAGGTTAGTGCATATCTTTGAACACTTATAAGGAAATAAAATATCTAATTTATTAAAAGTATATATTTTTTTAACATTTATTTCTTTAAGTCATTATGACATTTTTGTACGAAAAAAAGTAATTAAAACATTTAATAAAATATGTTAAATGCACCATAACTCAAGGAATCTTTTTATATGATACTTTTTTTAACATGTATATTTTTTTAGTACTTATATGTGCTAAATAGTATTCCAATGAAATCAGGTTAGTGCATATCTTTGAACACTTTTTTTTTTTGATTTAGGACCATTGTTAGCTACCCACGGAGTGTCCCAACGCTTTCAACGAAGGACTGATCTCCGCTCGCTACTTGCGGTAAGGATTTCGCTGGCGAACACACCTTTTTAACGTGGGCGGGAATCGAACCCGGGAGCAAACCGGATCGACCCCCACTACGTAGCTCAGGGTAGCCCGACCACTGGGCTAGACGTGTTGGTTTGAACACTTACTTATAAGGAAATAAAATATCTAATTTATTAAAAGTATATATTTTTTTAACATTTATTTCTTTAAATCATTATGACATTTTTGTACGAAAAAAAGTAATTAAAACATTTAATAAAATATGTTAAATGCACCATAACTCAAGAAATCTTTTTATATGATACTTTTTTTAACATGTATTTTTTTTTTGTATAAATTGTCTGCATGCAACTGTAGAGACTAATCCCTCGATCCGATAGGAACACAATGGGCAAAAAAGCTCACCCTCAAGAGATTTAACACTATTTATGTGTATACATAAATTTATTTTTCATTTTAGATACTTATATTAGTTTTGGCTAAAGTATACGTTTTTTTAATTTCTGTTTCTTTAAGTAATTAAAACATTTTGTTCTTTAATTAAAACATTTTGTTCTTTGGGCTCCGGCCCTCTTTAATATACAAAAAACAATTTGTTCAAGAAAGAAAGAAAGTAATTAAAACATTTAATAATAAAATATGTTAAAGCACCATAATTAGTATATTTTTTCCTCTATGTATCTTGAGCAATAAGGGCATTATCTGCTGTGCCCTGCTTAGGAAGGAAAATACTTTGGAGCGGACCAATAATGTCATCAAGATGAGGCCTCATTCTATTAACAAGAATTTTAGAGGCCAATTTCAAAAGCATATTGCATAAACGGATCGGTCTAAAATCCCTCAAGGATTTAGGCTCATTAATTTTGGGAATAGGAACAATAAAGGTTTCAACAAGGTATCAGTCAATGGGACCATAAGTAAAGGCTTTAGCACCAATTCCAAAACATCATTACCCACAAACCGCCAATAACTCTAAAAGAAGATATATAGGTCGAAACCTGTCTGGCCCGGACGCTTTATATGGAGACATAGAAAAAATGACATTCTTGATGTCCAACATATTAACAGATTGAGAGAGGAGATTGTAAAGAGGCTCACCAATTTTAGGAATATGAGGAATGACAAGGCTGTTAGGCTCACACTTCGCATTAGCTTGAAAAAACGAGTATCATCATCTATAACCCAAGTACCCTCGATCATACAACCATTAACCTTTTACCTTTTATGGATAACCGTTTGAGTATGATAGAACTTGCTATTTTTATTCCCAAATTTAATCCAATTCTCCCTTGATTTTTGAAACCACAAGACCTCTTCATCTCGAAGACTAATAAGATCACTATAAGGATGAATATCTAGCTGAGCATGAAACCTTTAATACGAGCTTGAAGCTGTCTTTTTATTTTAAAGATGTTCCCAAAAGTATCTTTATTGAATAAAAATTGATTGGGCTCTAACATTAGCCAACTTAGAAAGAGCATTACCTCCCGCTTACTTCTAAGTGCAATCCACGAGTGGCCCATAGTCAGGGTGATGCATCTAGGAAGCTTGGAAATGAAACAAATTAGAGCGAGAAGACTAAAACTTATAGCAATAGACTAGCAGGGGTTGTGATCTGATCCATGAAAAGGAAGCACCTCCACAAGCTTGAGGAAAATCAAGTTGCCAGTCCACATTAGCAACAACTCTGTCAAGCCGCTTTCTCACGTGTCTTGCAAGCTGAATATTCTTCCTCCAAGTGAAACAACCACCAACACAATAAAGATCCAACAAATTACAAGGCCTGCCAAGAAAGCAGCTCGATTAGGATTGAAGAAACCTCCAGAAACCTCCAAAGAGTAAATAACTCCATTAAAATCGCCGGCAACAAGCCAAGGCCATATGACATCACTTTTGAGCTGAGACAAGTAATCTCAAAACCTGCAATGAACAGAGAAGGACGGTGAAGCATAAAGAGCAACAAAACCAAGACATCGAATTTTTCGAAATTGAGAAAGTAATAGCTTGCTAAGTTGATTCAATAAGAGAAAATTAAAGCCAAGCACGCTAGATAAAACCTAGATACCACCAGAATGCCCCCTAGATTCCTGAATAAACAAAAGAGTATAACCAAGAGAACTCCAAAAACGCTCAACTTTGATGAACTCAACATGTGTCTCACACACACAAAGAAGCGAAGGATCATGAGAAATGATGATATTACGTAACTAGCGCTTAATTAACTTTGATGAACTCAACATGTGTCTCACACACACAAAGAAGGGAAGATCAAATAAAATTGTTGCATTCAATAACTAAGAGATTGACCAAAAATCTGATTAAATTGAATCTGAAATCATATAGCAGGTTGATCCAGCAGAAAGCATAGCGATTAGGGATCAAGCATGATGAATGATTAGAGAAAAAACTGTGTGATCAATCAGCAAATAAGAAAGGATCCATCATGAAATCGGCGATTAGGAGAATGCAGAGACTATTGCAGGACTAACGCGTTTCCATTTGTACTTGTCAGAGACTAATGCGAGACTTAATATTTCTTAGGGATAAAAGTGGACACTGGATTCTTTTTCAGGGACCAAAATGGATATTCACTCATACACAAGGGTAGTTGAGAAAAATGTGTTACTAGAAAAGTAGCATTTCTGGACGGAAATTTCGAATAGAATAGATTATGTCTGAAATTATATTATAATTCGTACAAATTTGAGACAGATTTTGGACAGGAAAGATTTGAGACGGATTTCAGACTGATTTGAAACGGATTTGGGACGGATTTCAGATGGATTTCATCTAAAAATCGTTTGAAATCCGCTCGATATGGGCTGGGACCGAATTTGGGAAGGATTACGTGAATTTGCAGTGTCCCAAATCCATGCGAAAAATGTTTGAAATCTATCCTGAATCCATTAGAAATTTTGTACAAAATTCTTTTCTAATAATAATGAAATGAGTAGAATTAATTGGGTATCACGGTAAAAGCTACTAAGTGAGTGTTTCAGTAGTGGGTGAAATTTGAGCGCACGTCCATTTCGAAGCTATAATTAGTAGGTTTTAATTTTTCACGGGGAAATGGCCTGACATCGTGCAGTGGCGGTGAGCGAACTCTCACCCAAAACATACACTAATTCTAGGTTCAGGTGGAATCAATTCTGAACTGATAAAGTTGGTTCTTCATAACAAACCAAAACATTTTATAGCACATTCAAATTGGTTTTGAGGTAGCAAACTTAAGTTTGGAGCTCTTCAAGTCATAACCGAAGATAGAGGAGAGTATTAGCATGAGAAAAAAGCTTAGACAAATAGTGGTATCTTCCAATGAGAGTGTCAGTTTAATGGTTATTTTTTTATATGATCTTTATATTTTTGATAATATTGTTTTTTAGGCAAAATTGAATGTTGCAAATCAATCAGATCTATTTTTAAGGGTCCATACTAGGGGCCACCGAATATTAATTGGAAATAACTCCAATCGCATCCACATAAGATCAAAATTATTACTTTCTCGATTATAAAATGACGAAATTACACTTTCAGTTCTTTATCTAAATTTATTTTGTTACTTTAGTCTTTTATCTTTTTCTTTGTGTCAAGTTAATCTTTTATGTTTGTAAACAAGTAGGACATTAGCCTGACTTTTCATTATGTTTTTTTGCATATATTTCCCAAATTTTCCTATGGGTTTTTGTTATATGAAAAACAGCATACGGAATGTGATTTCATGAACTTGATTAAGAAATTTTGTATTGAATTTCACAAGCCCTAAAATGAATCTAGATAAAATTCTTTGAAACATTTTTCTAATAATTGATTGAGGGATTTGTTTGTTATATCATTGTGATCAAAACCCATCAATAGTACCAAGTGGGTGTGGCACAAGTGGTAAGTTGTTTGGGCCCCTTAAACATTTGGTCAGGGGTTCGATCTCTTGCCGGTGTGTATGGAGAGGCATCGCTTGGGAGAGGTCAACCCTTAAATAAACTCCAGTACCTCGAGGGATTAGTCTCCACAGTCGCCGTGGAGAATACCCGGGTTTACCCAAAAAAAAAACCATCAATAGTTAGACGCTTCATTGAGAAAAACTAAGAAATTTATAACTCAATTTGACAGGTTTTCAAAAATGAGATTAGGTCTAAACATTGCAATCAAAAACATCAATAATAACACGATATATTTCATTAAGAGTACTAAGAGAAGTTTTGATCTCAGTTTTGGTAGTTTTTAAAAAGTGAAGTTAGGTCAAACGATGTAATATTTTACAAACAAAAAGGACTAATTTGGCATAAAAAAAGATGAATGATTAGGTTGAAAAAATAAATTAAGGATTAAAAGGGCAATTTTTTCTATAAAATCCATTGGAATTAACTAATTGTAAATTAATTGGGTTAAAATCTTCAAATATATATAGTGATAATTTATCTTATTTAATGATATTAATTGTTATCTATAACATATATATATATATATATATAAATTCAATGACAAAAATACTTTCAAAAATGCTTTAAAAATAATAATATGAAATTTGTAGCTATTAAATATAACATTCAAATATAAAAGTATATATAAAAGTTTAATATGTAATAAATATTAGTGCTATAGTTTTTTTGGGTAAACACCCGGGTATCCACCGCACAGATAGCATTGACTAATCCCTCGCTCATTGGAGGTGCCTCGAGGGGCAGGAGAGCTGGCCCAGAGTTTTAACGCTGCTCCGTACCCAAGGTGGGGATCGAACCCCCGACCCTTAGTTAAGAGAGGATCAGCCTCAACCGCTGAACCCTACGCTCTGGGTTTATTAGTGCTATAGTTAATGACATTGCTATTTTTTAATCAATAAATATAGATTTTTTAAATTTTGAAAGTAATAAATACTATAAGTTATTAAACATTGACTATCATATGTATTATTTGAGGCAAAATAATATAAATACGTGTAATAATAATTTATATTAATGAATATTAACTAGAGAATATAAAAAAAAAATAATTGAGACCTTGTATTTTACTCGGTTCCTTAAAATTCGTGTAATAGTAATTTAGTTTTAAATAAGTCATAATTAGGTCCTTGTATTTTAATCGGTTCCTGAACTTTTATATAATTATTAGTTAGGTCCATAAAAGTTTAAATAATTTATAATTGAGACCTTGGATGTGTGTGCTTAATTAAGAATTATTTAAAAATTTATGGACCTAGCTAATTACTAATTATTTAAAAGTTTTAACATATGCAGACCCAATTAAAAAATGTTTACAAATATTTTTTTTGGTATAAACCCGGTATTCTCTAATTCTCCAATTTAAGAGAGCTCATGCCCAAGGCTGGATTTAAACCCAGGATCTTGGTTAAGCTAGAAGAGACCCCTACCATGTTATCCAAGTACTCTTGGGCAAGTGTTTACAAATATAAGGCTAAATTATAGTTTTGGTCCCCCTATTTTCAAAAATTCAGACATTTGGTCCCCCTATTTTAAAACTCAGACATTTAGTCCCCCAATTTTAAAAAATCAAAGATATTTAGTCCCAAGAGGAATTTTCAGTTTTTTATGGCTAATAATCAAAGATATTTGGTCCCTCAATTTTAAAAAATCAAAGACATTTGGTCCCCCAATTTTAAAAAATCAAAGACATTTGGTCCCTCTTTGGACTAAATGTCTTTGATTTTTTAAAATTGGGGGACTAATTGTCCGAGTTTTAAAATAGAGGAACCAAATATCTGAATTTTTAAAAATAGGGGGACCAAAACTATAATTTAGCCCAAATATAACGACCCTATTATATTTTCTTCTAGGATTAATTAAAAAATTCTCAAATAAGTCATGTATTTAGATAGTAATTAAACTTTTATCACATATGCATGGCAGCATGGATAGATTTGAATAAATTTTTTGATGGATTCTTAGCTTGGTCGTCAAGATTATATATGACCATAATCAGCTAGCTTCTTGAGTTAGCTTTTTAATTGAAAGTGGTGTAATGATGGGCAAGAAACTTCAGCATTTCTTTTCATCCATATACTAAGTCAACCACAAATCATGAAGCTTAAAATAGAGGACAACATATAGCATAGATGTAACTCCTCCGGATTCTATGTTCCATATCCCCTCACCCATTTACCACCGAATTATATTCTATGCTATATAGGATAGCAATATAGCATGAAGCTAAGCACCTAACTTAAAAATTCGTTTCTGTGTAAAAGGTAGAATATTAGAAAAGTGGTCATCAAAAACAAGAATAGAATCATGAAAATGAATGGTAGTTGCGCGCTTGGGTTAAAATGATGAACATTCAACATGACTATCCTTTTCCTATTTGATGTAGATTATTTTACCGTTAAGAAATTGGCTATGAGAAGTGACACACATACACTCCGTCTCCCTCTATATAATAAATAAAATAAGGTTAGTTTTATACATTTTTTTATTTAGAGGTCTTCAACATCGTTCTGGTATTCAAGAGAAAGAATCTCGTGTAAATCTCAGAGTTTTGCTAGAAGGTAAGTAACGTCCGATCCAAGTTATTTCATCACCAGGAGTTGAACTCAGGGTACTAGCCGCCAGGAGTTGAACTCATGGTATTAGTTTAGTCTATCCTTTTAAATGGAAGTGTTAACTACTAGCTAGCACCTAACTTTATGGTTAGTTTCGTACATTGTTATTGTGTGTATAGTATAGTATTTGAAATATGTCGAATTCGAAAAGATGTTTGAAAAGGGGCACACAAATAAATTATAGAGGTATTAAAACATGGATTAGTAATGTTAAGCAATGATTTTGTCTAGGAGGCATGGATTGCTTTCCAAGTGTGTAAAATGTCAACACAAATAAATCCTAAACGGGCTTGCAAGACTGAAATATGCTGCCAACCATATAGTAGTTCCAAAAGAGTGTTTGTATAAAAGAAAATTTTGGAAAGTGAGATTTGGAAAAGATATGTTTCCTAACACATTTCTTCACTTATGTTGCACTGCATGCTAGCATCATCTCTTGGGCCATTGCCCCCCAATACTTGATGATGTGCCAACCATGTAAATTGTTTGAATGGGAATGTATTTATATTGTTACTTATATGGGGACAAGTAATGAGTATCAGTCATGTGTTTCAACCATCATTGATCACATGTGCATGCATGGATGTGAAACTGCGCAGAAAGCTCTAAGATGGTTGAAATAAAAGGACTTAGACTCACACAAAATATACTAACTTACAAAAGTTATCTTTCTTTCTTAATCATATTTGAAAAAGAACAATCACACAAAACATCTTTATAAGTCTAGACACTTGTATCCTATGAAAGTTGTATTGGACCTCCACTAATCTAATTTGAAGTGTGTGGGCCTATTTGATCCGCTATTCGATCCGTTTTTTGTAGTGGGGCCAAATTGTCCCAATGTCTATTTTGCATTCACACTAGAGACTATACTTGAGCGAAATAAAATTCCACGCTTGATAGGATCATGACAAGTGTACTGAATTATTGTAAGTAATAGTACGGTAAGACCGAGTGTGAGACTCAAAAATTGTGGTTAATTATCAATTTAACAATTTAACTTCTAGATTGAATGTGGACTAAATTTGATTTGTTATGGACAAGAAATTAAAATGATGAAGCAGTAATTTTTTTAGTGACTTTAAATTATAAAGATAACTAGAGTTAGTGACAGATCCAGAATTTTTTACTAGTTGGGGAAAAATAGCCTATAATATTTTCTCAAAAAAAATGTAAATTTTTACAAAATACATAATTTCATTATAGAAAAATTCATAAATACCTCAAAAGGTAAAATTAGTACTAACTTATTCTCCTTTTTATTTATTTATTGTGAATTTCTACATTTAATTTTAAAAAATTATGTTATTGGAGAAACCTTTATTTTTTACGGGGGCAAACTAAATTTATTATATGTTTTTCTTAGTAAATTAATTTTTAAGTGGGGGAAAATGCCCCCAATTAGGTCTAGGTGCATCCATCTCTGACTAGAATACAATGTGTGAATTTGTATGAATCAAAAAGCGCCGGGGATAAGCTTCAATTTACTTCACTTTTATGCCTATCAAATCAAACGTGTTATTGAACTTATTTTATGAGTTATGATCGAATTGTTAATAATTATTCTAATTCTAATTCCTCGGGTAAAATAATCTTTTTTTCTTTTAATGAAGAAAACCCCTAATTCCTTAGGCTACCTTAAAAAGAAGTAAGCGGTAACAACAACAATTCTCCTATGATTTTAAATGTTAATGACTATTTCTAGTTGCTCCAATGATGCTCCAATGACTTGTTCTCAAGCTTGAAGCATCAAAAAAGGTTAGCAGAGTGTGAATCCTTGTCGTCACTAACTTTAGAGTGCAAAGCGAAGCTGTTCCCAACAACCATAATCCCATAGAATTCATGTTTACGAGCATAAATACATGTTGGCTTAATGAACCATCATCGTCTGGCGATCCCGTCACGTCGCCAAGCGACCTGCAGGTAGAAATCAACGCTAAAAAATCTACCACCACAGTTTTGGCGACCAGCACCCATCACTAGGGGGGACTCGAAGCATGTTGTTACTCGTTTTTGCATTTGTTGATTGCTAGGCGAAGGAAAACATATAAAACAAGCGAATTAAAGACACTAAACCCATAAGACCTACTCTATTACGAAAAAAACTCTCGTCAATGAAATTTAAAATTGTATCCCACCATAAGAGACCCTAGATAGTAGTCTCATAACATGCAAGCTTATTAGCTCAATGCTTACTTTCATGGTAAACGTGAGAAATTCTATGTAAATACCAAAGAACCAAAGGCCAATTAAGCCAGGGTTAAACAATTAAGCCCTATGAAGCCTGGATACCGGATACGATACGGGATACGACACGATACGGATACGGGGATACGGGAAAATTTTGAAAATCAAGATACGACACGGCTGGGATACTTTAATAAAAAATTAAATTAAAATTTAAATATATAAAAACATAACAGAAAAAATAAAATAGAATAGAAACACAAATAGAAAAAAAACAAAGATGAAAAACAGAAATATTGCATTTTATAGATATGAAAAAAAAATTGCCCAAATAGATAAAAAAAAATCACACAAAATATATGGATGAAGGAAGAGGACAACCGACACACCTATGTATGAGTGACTAGTCATAAAAAGTAATGGTGGACAAGTAACTGAGACTACCTGAAATCGTATAATACGAATAGTCAGTGGCAGAAATAGATGACTTTTTATAGACTAAGATATTCATATTAGTACGTAATTGGTCAATAAAACATAAGCATATCATTAGTCAATATATATTCATCACATTGTAGAAATAAATACTTGTGATCTTATCAAGTAGAGATAGTTACGTATATTTGTCCCACTCATATCACAATGTATTATTTCTTCTATTATTGTATTACGAAAAAACATATAATTTTGTCTTTTAGTTATTGAGGTATTAAAGTGTATCATATATGAGTGACAATCATGTGCTTAGTTGGTAAGAGGTATCGAAAAAGTATCTGAGAAGTATCATTAGTTGGTAAGAAGTATCAAAGATGTATCTGAAAAGTATCGAGTCAAATATTTTTTAAAAAGAATTAAAAAATTATTAGATACTCTTTAGGTACGTATCGGGAAGTATCGAGTGCGTATCGGTATCGGATACGTATCCGACACGGGTACGTCTCCATTTTTGAAGTATCGGGGCTTCATAGATTAAGCCACTTATTATGTAAATACCAAAGAACCAAATATGGTGAATCAAATGTTCGAACCACAAGAGAGGAGTCACATTAAATCACAAGTTTGTCCAACGCTAGTGATGGGCTATCTTTTTTCCCGATAAGTAAACAATAACATTCATGGGAGCATAAGAAGATACTCCAACCATTACAATGAGATACCACGGGGCCTCGTTAAAACATTCCTGAGCCAAAATCCAGTGGGATAAAGACTTAGAGAGGAAAAAGAGTACCTCAAATTACACTTACAACAAGCGGCAGTTCAACCAATCAACATAATTCAACTTTGTTCTCCTACCCTTCTTAGCTATAAACCAACCCCGTGAAATGAATTTAATGTAACTTACAATAGCCGATACATTTGCAACAACTCCCTCAAATATTATTACTTTGTTCCTAAAATTCCAAATTCCCCAAATTACAGCAACCCATATCAAGTGCTGCAATCCCTTCAATTTTTTCCCTTTGAGCTTCTGTCCAAACATGATGAGATGGTGCGCTGGAAGTTGTGGTTGGTCCATAGGAAGATCCAGCCATAAGTATATGATTCTCCACACCTCCAAGACTTTGCTATAGCTGCTAAATAAATGGTTGGCACAATCCCTCTTTTCCACAAAAATGTCTCTAGTTGGTAATCTGTTTAGGACTAGTCTCCACGCCAGCGCAATTGCCTTGGATGGAACATCGCATCTCCACACTTTTGAGCATGCCAATTCTACCTCTGCTTCCATCCGAGAATCTTCTCCAGCACATAAATCAATCAACCACATATAAATAGATTTTACCGTAAAACATTTTTTATTTTCGATCGCCCTTCTTCCCTGTCATTGATTAAGGTAACATCATAAAGGATTTTTTTTTATTTCTTTCAGTTGTCCCTCCGCTACAACAAATAGGCCTAGGACCCAACTCCAATCCCATTCCCATCTTCCCCTGCTGCATCATCCAAAATGCTGAATTGGTTCGTTCTTTCCGGTACAAAACGAAAACAGATTCGAAAGCAGTGATTTAAATTGCGTCGGACCGCATCAGGCATCACACCAAAATCGAATTTTATCTCCTTTGCCTAGCAGCAAACTCGTTAGTTTATTGTGTTGAGGCAAAATCTCTTGAAATAGTTTTGATGGAAACAAACCATTTTAACAAGTGGTTAAGTTATCTGATCCATTGTGGATCTAGTGTGTTTTCTTGAGTGATCCTAAGAACAGGACATAATCTCTCTCAACTCAAGAAGATATCTGCTAAGCAAGAGCATGACTTTTAAGAAAGGCTATGAGGATGCATCGGAACATATATTAAATGAAATAATATCAAATCCACATTACAAGAAGAACTTCATGTGAAAAAGCCTACATACATTGAGAAGACATAATTACATGTCTCAATCAAGGAATGAATGATGATCAACAAGAAGATATGCAACTAAATCAAATGCTTCTCAAATCATGAGAAGATATATTCTTCAACAAGGTAAAAGCCTTACAAGCAATTCCTCAATGACTATAGAACTCAATGAGAAAGGCCTGATGAACATTAGAAGGTTTATTAAGTTGAGAAACTTCATTCAATAAGAATACAACCTTTGGAAAGACTCTTCTTATGATAATGTTAGTTTTAGCCAGAAGCTTCTCAAGATGAGAAGAGGAACAATCCTTATGCATAAAATGTGTATGAAAAAGGACTCTCACATCCCTTGAAACATCTTGTGTTCAAGATAAGACATGTGCAACAACTCTTCATTCATGAAGTGACTAAAGATGCAATAAAGAACTGTGCATAAAGGCTCATCAGTATCCAGACAGTTCAAGTCTTCAGAAGGTACATGTTCACATGTACAATGTGTTCAAAAGATACAGTCATCAATGATGAAATTCATGGAAAACTCAAAGGAACTCAAAGATCATATGCCAATGATACAGTGAAGAAATGAGAAAGAAATTACGAACTTTAGCTTGTTACAATTACTCAAGGAGTTTAGAAGATCTTCAGAAGATTCTTCATAAGAGTTCAGAAGACAGACAGAAGAACATGTTCAGAAGATGCATCTCAAGTATTCAAGTACATCTTAAGTCACCTAACCAGATCTTCATTAACAGCATATATATGGTATATCAAGTGCCTAGAAGACTGATATTCAAGAATCAAAAGATGCTATCAAAGCACTTGATAATGTTCAGAAGCTACAAGCTCTCAGAAGCTCCACTGTCCAGAAGCACCCAACGGTCACCTGCTATGACAGAGTACGACTCCTGCACAGGCACGGAAAAGTCAACCCGGTTAGCTTTACAAGCTCTCAACAATCATTTCAAGCCACAAGGAAGGATTTGCAACGGATCTATTGGTTGGAAACCCTATAAATATCAAATAGATGATCACATTCAAAGTGTGAGAGTAGACTACAGCCCAAGACAGTTCTTCCCTTCATATGGCTTCCCACATAGCTTCTGAAGCTCCTCATCAAAGCTTCTGAATGTCTATTATCTCTCTCAACCATACTCAGTGAGCTTACAAATTCGTATGGGAATCTATTCTGAGTATGCATCAGCTTAGGAAGGAAAAGATTGATACATATCATGTAATCACCCTAGCTAAGTGAGTTCCCAAACAGAACAACCACACAGTCTTATCTATTATCCTTCTTAACATGGTATGTGTTGCCAGATTGTTAATGAAGATGCCTAAGTAGGTTTTAGGGGTTAGATACCTTCCAAACAATAAGCATTGGTTGCTGTATTGTGAAGGAAGAGGGATAAGACATAGTCTTAGAGGTTTAAGTTACTAGAACTTGAAAAAACTAGTGTGACCGTTGATAGAACTGTGGAAGAAAACTATCAGTGTGTAGCTTGTGATGGCTTGTAACTATTTATGAAATAGTGGAAAATCTCACCGGATGTGAGGAGTGCATGTAGCCCTTGACGAGTTGGGTGAACCACTATAAATCTCTATGTGTGATGTACTTCTTTTCTTACAGCTTATCCTTCACAGCACAAGCTCCCTAAAAAGACACATTCTTCCACTCTATTGTAAGATCAATCTTACAATGTCAATGATATACAATCTTGAGCTATCCTTCAATCACCTAACATTCTATTGAGCCACAACCTTCCCTTCTCATTATTCAAACCTACAAATCTATCCTCACCAATATGCATTCCTATGAATGATAAACTTAGATGATTCAATTATATTCTGACCTCGCTTCCCAAGTAATCGTAAGTGTAATTGAATTTTATAACACTTAAGTATATTGGTTGATCAATATTAAAAGTTTAAAAAGGGTCAAAATTCAAACCCCCTCTTTATTGTGACTCTAGTTGACTTTTATTCACTTCAATTGGTATCAGAGCAAGACTCTTTGGGGTAAAACACAGTTAACAGTCTGAAGAGAAAAAGATTCTGGATAAGGTGATGATCAACCCCATGTGAAAATCGTTTCGAAGGCCGTTCTCAAATGCTTCCATCCCTCTCTGAACAAAAAGAAAGATGAGACATGTTTCAGAAGATTGACTAAGAAAAGTCAACAAAAGCAGATTAAATAGAAGGATCCACACTTCACAACGCTGCTAAAAGGAGATAAAATCAACAATGGAAACAACTATTTAGCAGTTGCGAAAAAAGGCTTGCATATTGCTGAGTATACTTTTTATCAAGCTCTTAAAAGAACCACTGTTGATAAGTAAGGCTGAAGACTCACAAAGAAGAGGCAAGACTCAAGAGCAAAGAAATCAACATGAATGAAATTTTGGAAAGCTCAGACATCTCACAGTGATTATCCAGATGCTTCCCAAAACATATATCTTGCAAAATATGGTAAGCTCAAGGAAAAATTACAGCAAATGAGGTAAAAGCTTAATATTTTACATTGAGATGCTATTGTCTATTGTTTGGCTGTTTTTCATGTTTTATTTATATGCCATGAAGAGTTTAAAAAAAAAGGCTAGGAACTAAGTACATGTGAGTTATGCCATAAACGTTGCATGTCCAAAGTTTTCTGAAATAATAACCTTTAGGATTATTTGTTTCTCTTTTCCGAAAGCTTGGAAAAATAACATGTATCTTATGCACATTAAAATAGTCTTCATAAGAACAGTGTGGATAAACATCATTATACACTTTTTAAATAGCAGTAGATAATGACATTCATGTGATTGTAAAAATAGCTTACATCTTTAGATTGCATGCATCAACTAGTATTGTCTAGTTTGGATTTAAAGTCATATGTGTATAAATTGATTTGAAATGTCCTAAGCATCTTATATTGAGTCAAACCCAAAATTATCTTCTGAGATATCAACTCATTCACTTGAAATTAAAATTCTAATATTCGAGTTGTATGGAATCTTGGAAATAATTATTATCACTATGCTTAAAAGTTATTTAAAGTGATTAAGAATTGAACCAAAAAGAGTATATGCAGACATATAGGTTTACAGTATTTATTCATATTTCTATGTCATGCATCAAATGACCAATAACACATGTTCATGCTATATCATTTTGATTGAACTCATATATAAATGGTATTTCACTGATCTTGAGAAGAGGTATACTAACAGTTACGAACCCAATAAGTCTTGAGTACCAAAATTATTTGTTTCTTCTCTTGAAAGATCTCCAATCAAAAATCATGGACAAAGTAAGCTCAATTTGAAAAATATGATGATGAGAGGAAATGCAAGATCATCAAGAAGAAATGAGCTATAAGATTGCAAATGGAGAAGAGTTGGGGAAAAATAAGCTAAACAGAAAGAAATGAAATGATTCATGAGCTGGCACCAACTCAGATCAAGACAATACAAAGGAATATCTTCGCTCAGAAGATATATGTTGATCTAGCCAAAGAATGAAAATTCTCAAAGCAAATCATCTCCATTCATGTCATCCTTCAAAAGGGATGTTAACATTAATCTTCTAAGAAGATTATTGTTCATCATTACAAGATGCCTGTGATCTCCTAACAAAGAGATGATGCATTATGAAAATGTCAAGAAAAGGCTGTCAAGTTTCTGAGGAGAACCTCAGGCTACTATACTGCAAAGATCTACCTTCTGACATCCCTATAGGATCCTCAAGCTATCACAGAAGTAAAATGCTAACTAAGAAGAAATGATAATCTCATCACAACATCCTGGTAGTAAGAAAGACTAAAGGTATATTCAATCTCGGATCTTATCTTAAGCTTTTTGTGAAATACTTGAGTCTTCTGACTAAATGATAGGATAAGATTAATTTATTGGTCTTGAAACTACAAATGCATACTTAGATGATTGATGCAATATATGCTTTAATGCTTAACTGTATGCATCACAATTTACTCTGAACTTGAATATGCTTGTGCCTAATTCCAAACAAAACATGTTTCTGCACAAAATTATAGTTCTAATCACTCTTGTGAAAATACTTGATCTTAAACAAATTTGCAATTTGGGATGATCAAAATGTTGTATGATGCTATGTGTTTTATGAACACATGATAAACACTTGTTTAAAATGACTTATTCTTTAGAAAGTGTTAAACAAAATGTCGCATTGTCAAAAGGTCATTCTTTGCTTAAATGTAGTCCCACATGCTATATAATGTTCATATCTTTGATGTGCGTCTAAATGCTAAAAGCTAAACATTGCTAATTAACTTGTTCACAATTACAAACAAATCCCAGCAACTAATCACTCTCTAAAAATGCTTAAAAGAGTATGCTTCTGAACAGTTTCGAGTCTTTAGAATTTACCTAAACAAGCCTTCATAATCCATCAAAACACTTTTAGACCAAGGATAGAAATAAGTCTCTCTTAAGAAATTATAAGTCATCTCTGTTCTGCTTAAGATAACACCCTCTGTCTGAAGGCAGTTACTATTCATCAACTAATTTTAAAAATAAAAGTTTTTTTTGGTTCAATGAAATTAAGATTAAGAACATTGTCTCCTAAAACTATTTCAAATGAAAAAATATAAAACTCTCACAAAATAGAAAAGGATAGTCGTTGAGAATCCTCAACGGCTATATGTCAAATCAATCCTGCTGCACCCGTACAATCTCAAACGGCTATCCGTTTTTGAAAAGGCAATTTTCCCTATAAAATGGAGCGATTGTGCTCATATCTTCTCACACATTCTCTCATCAAACTTCTAATCCAAATCATAAAATTATATTCTCTCCAAAATGTCTTACGGAACATTCATCAGTCAGTCACAATCCTCATTATCTCCTGGACCTCAACTATCTCCTATATCTTCAAAGCCTAACACCATTATGATAGGAAGCATTGAGTGTTCCCTGAAAGAAAGATCTAACTCACAGTCTCCTTATGATGAACTATTTGCTGAAATCTTTTGGACCAAAAGGAGCATTGAAACAGGCAAAGTCTTTAACTTAGAAGATTTAAGAAATCAAGGCCACAATATTTCTCCATATCTGGCTATTCAAAAGTGGGGAATTTTTGTTCAAATTAAAGAAAGAGTATATCCTATCCTTATCATAGATTTCTACCACAATGCTCAGCTTGATGATTTCAAAACTGGGATAGTCACCTATGCTGGTGATAAAGAAATTTATCTCACAGAAAGCATCAATTTTTTGAAGCAGACTTGTTTGATTTCCCAACCTCTCACTCATGTATTCTGAAAGATCCTTCATCAAGAGTAACAACCTCAAACCTTCTTGATCATGTCAAAATTCTACATAAGTTATGTGTGCACAATCTTGTTCCAAGAAATGCTTATCATGAAGAAGTAACCAAGATTGACTTCCTTGTCATCTATCATCTGTTGAGATTGGAACCCATAAGTCTTCCATAGTTAATCTTCTGAGAAAGAAAAAGAAGTCTCCTCACAGGAAACTTGTCCACCTCCTATTGGATATTCATATCCCCTGTACAACAACACTCAAGAATCATCTACAACTCCTGTTGAGTCCAACATTTCCTCTAGGGTCTCCAAACTCGAAAAACAAATGAAAAATATGAAGGTAAATCTCCATCAAACCATGATCAATCAGAATCAGATCTTCCACAGGCAAAATGTTCAAACAGCTAAAATCAACAACCTTCAACACTGGGTATTCCCTAAAGAATCGTCATCTGAATCAATATCCAGTTCATCCTCAACTGATCAAATCCCCTAGATATCCCTCCTACAACTAATGACCAAAGCCATAGTGCACTCACCCCTCTTTTTGAATGATGTCACAAGGGGGAGAAGTAGGTTTTAAGAAGTTGTTAATAAGAAAACAACAAGTTGATCTGAGAGTAAGAAAATGACTAGAGTAGTCTCTCAGGAAAGATACAAGAGAGAGAGAGAGAGAGATAGATATATAGAGAGAGAGGGAGCGAAAACAAAAATCATATGCAACCATGCTTTGTTTCTTAATATAATTCTGTTACATTATGATATAAACTTTGCCATATTGTTATATCTATGCTAGTTCATTAGAGCATTTTCTTAGTGCTTTATTTTATATATGCTACTAAGAGCATATGTCTGACTAAACAAGCTTATGCTTGTTTCAGTTGTTGTTTTATATATATGCCTTAATACCAAAACATCATTCATGTAATAATAGTAAATCTTTGGTTTAAAGCAAGTATTCCCACCTTAAAAGAATGCACAAATTTAGGGGGAGAATAAACATGCTCTCAGGGGGAGCATATATTAAAACATGTATAAAACAACTATTATTTCAGACAACTTAAAACTTCTCCAAATGTTTGTCATCATCAAAAAGGGGGAGATTGTTGAGGCAAAATCCCTTGGAATAGTTTTAATGGAAACAAACCATTTTGACAAGTGGTTAAGTTATCTGATCCATTTGTGGATCTAATATGTTTTCTTGAGTGATCCTTAGAACAGGACATAATCACTCTCAACCCAAGAAGATATCATCTAAGCAAGAGCATGAATCTAAAACAAGGCTACGGGGATGCATCAGAACACATATTAAATGAAGTAATATCAAATCCACATTACAAGAAGAACTTCATGTGAAAAAGCCTACATACATTGAGAAGACATAATTACATGTCTCAATCAAGGAATGAATGATGATCAACAAGAAGATAAGCAAATAAATCAAATGCTTCTCAAATCATGAGAAGATATATTCTTCAACAAGGTAGAAGCCTTACAAGCAATTCCTCAATGACTATCACAACAAAAAAATTGCCCCTTAGCGACGGAAAATAGCGAGGGACTAATGTTTCCTCGCAAAAACTGGAATTAGCGACGGAATTTGCGAGGGAATAGGGGCTGTCGTATTTTTGAGAATTAGCGACGGAATTTTGAAAATTAGCGACGGAAATTTTGAAAATTAGCGACGGAATTTCAGTCCCTCGCTAATTTTTGACAGTTTTCAGATGATGGGACTCAGTGCAGGTATTTAGCGACGGAATTTCAGTCCCTCGCTAATTCCCTTGCTAATTTCTGACAGTTTTCAGATGATGGGACACAGTGCAGGGGTTGGTAAATGTGCAGAAATTAGCGACGGACAGTTCCGTCACTAATTCCCTCGCAAATTTTTTTACTTTTTTTTCCTTAAATACGTTTACACTCTCACTCTTCTTTCTCACTCACAACACCCTCACTCTTCTTCTCTCCTCTTCACCCTTCCTCTTCCCTTCCTCTTCCTCTACTCTCCACCACCACACAACCACCACCACCACCACCATCACCACCATACAACCAACCTACGGCCTACTCTCCCATTCCTCTTCCTCTACTCTCTTTCACCTACAAACCCTAACCCACCACCACCACCACCACCGGAGCTACTCTCCCCTTTCCCTCTTCTTCTCTCCACCTTCTTCCACCACACAACCACCACCACCACCAGAGCTCCTCATCCTCTCCCCCTCTCTCTCTCTCTCTCTCTCTCTCTTATGATTTCCCCTTTCCCTCTTCTTCTCTCCACCTTCTTCCACCACACCACCACCACACAACCACCACCACCGCCGCCACCACCCACGAAACCACCACCATGAACTCCTCTCTCCACCTACGAATTCCTCTTCTCTCACCTATACGAATTTCTTTCCACCTTCCACCACCACCACCCCCACCACCACAACCACCACAACCACAAAATTAATAATATAATAATTTTTTAACAGTATTAATAATAAATATATATAAGAAAAACAAGCCATTCAGCACTGGACACGTGTCAGTTTTTTTTTGAAAAACTGCAGTCATTAGCGAGGGAAAATTCCCTCGCTAATTAGCGAGGGATTCAATACCCTCGCTAATCCCAGTAGCAAGGAGGGAATTAGCGAGGGAACCAGTCCGTCGCTAATTCCCTCGCAAATGACCATTAGCGACGGATTTTGGTCATTTTGCGAGGGAAATTTCCGTCGCTAATAACCAATTTTTTTGTAGTGTATAGAACTCAATGAGAAAGGCCAGATGAACATTAGAAGGTCTATATAGCTGAAAAACTTCATTCCATAAGAAGACAACCTTTGGAATGACTCTTCTTATGACAATGTTAGTTTTAGCCAGAAGCTTCTCAAGATGAGAAGAGGAACAATCCTTATGCATAAGATGCGAATGAAAAAGGACTCTCAAACAACAAAGAGATATCCCTTGAAAGATTTTGTGTTCAAGATAAGACATGTGCAACAACTCTTCATTCTTGAAGTGACAAAAGATGCAATAAAGAACTGTGCATAAAAGCTCATCAGTATCCAGACAGTTCAAGTCTTCAGAAGGTACATGTTCACATGTACAATGTGTTCAAAAGATGATCACATAGATGATCACATTCAAAGTGTGAGAGTAGACTACATCCCAAGACAATTCTTCCCTTCATATGGCTTCCCACATAGCTTCTAAAGCTTCTCATCAAAGCTTCTGAATGTATATTATCTCTCACAACCATACTCAGTGAGCTTACAAATTCGAATGGGAATCTATTCTAAGTATGCATTAGCTTAGGAAGGAAAAGACTGGTACATATCATGTAATCACCCTAGCTAAGTGAGTTCCCAAACAGAACAACCACACAATCTTATCTGTTATCCTTCTTAACAAGTTTTGTGTTGCCAGATTGTTAATGAAGATGCCTAAGTAGGTCTTAGGGGTTAGAATTAGATACTTTCCAAAAAATAAGCATTGGTTGTTGTATTGTGAAGGAAGAGGGCTAAGACGTAGTCTTAGAGGTTTAAGTTGCTAGAACTAGAAAAAACTAGTGTGACAGTTGATAGAGCTGTGGTAGAAAACTATCAGTGTGTACCCTGTGATGGCTTGTAACTATTTGTGAAATAGTGGAAAATCTCACTGGATGTGAGGAGTGGATGTAGCCTTTGATGAGTTGGGTGAATCACTATAAATCTCTATGTGTGATGTACTGCTTTTCTTACAACTTATCCCTCACAGAACAAGCTCCCTAAAAAGACACATTCTTCCACTCTATTGTAAGATCAATCTTACAATCTCAATGATATACAATCTTGAGCTATCCCTCAAAATACCTAACATTCTCTTGAACCACAACCTTCCCTTCAATACTTGGAACCTACATCAGTTATGAGAGATTGTCTGAAACTCATAGAAATACAAGTATGACAACTCTCTCACATTCCTTATCCTGTGTTAGAAGACCATGTTTTTGACTAAGCATTCATCTGTCTTCTCAAACACTACCTAGATAATTAGAAGGTGCCTAGCTATACGCACACACATCTAAAATCACCTTCTCATTATTCAGACCTACAAATCTATCCTCACCAATATGCATTCCTATGAATGACAAACTCAGAAGATTCAATTATCTTCTGACCTCGCTTCCCAAGTAATCTTAAGTGTAACTGAATGTTATAACACTTAAGTATATTGGTTGATCAATATTAAAAGTTTGAAAAGAGTCACAATTCAAACCCCCCATTTATTGTGACTCCAGTTGACTTTTATTCACTTCATATTGAACCATGAGGGATCATTTGTGAAATCCGCTCCCAAAGTGAACATCACGCCACCATAATGAGGTTTTGCGGAGCCTGTGCTAGGATATGGGGTTGTCTTGCTAACAACTTAATTCTTTATATCTGCTGGATAGCAACTTCAACCAGAGGTAGTCTCCTCCCCTCAAACATTTCCATCTCGACTTTCTTAGGAGAGTTATATCGAAGGCTTCTAAATTTTTTATTCCCATTCCTCCTTTGTCTTTTGGTAGGCATATTGTATCCCATTTGACCCAGGCCATCTTCCTATGATCCTCATCTCACCCAATAGCAATTGCCTATGTAGTTTTATTATATCCTTGATAACATTTTTTCGGAGCCTTGTAGAAGGAGAAGAAATACAGAGGCAGGCTTGAAAGAATAGAATTGATCGATGTTATTCTTCCCTGGATTGACAATTGTTTACTCCGCCAAGCGGATAACTTCAGTCTTGTCGTGTTTGACCTCCTAGGATTTGCACCAACGAGGATGCCTAGGAGCTTAAAGGGAATTTTTTTTTGATGCTGCATGCTAAGAACACCGAGGCACCCAATTGGACCCTATCCTCAATATTTACCCCCAAGACATTACTCTTTGCGAAATTTATCTTAAGCCCGGAAGCCAGTTCAAAGCTTCTCAATATTGCTTTGAGACACCACATTTTTTATTCACCCCCATCACAAACTATCATTTTATCATCTGCGAACTGGAGTAGAGATATTGATAGGTTTTCATTTACCAAGAATCCCATAAAGCATTTACTCTCCTCAGCTTTCCGAATCAGCCTAGCCATCCCCTCTACAGCAGCAATAAAGAGAAATGGGGCAAGGGGGTCCCCTTTTTTAGTCCCCTTGTTTACAATAACCACTCTATCTATGATTTGTCTACCCAGGAGGAGAGCGTCCTGACAATCTAAAATGACGCTCCCTAGGAGTTTTTTGAATTTGCCAGCCAGTGACTTCGCCAAGATTTTGTATCAACTCCCAATTAAAGAGATGGGGCGATAATCATTATGTAACATCCTAAATTTTAGACATCATAAAGTCTAGAATGTTAACCATTTCAATAATAATCAGAGTTGTGAACCTACTTAAGGATTTGAACATAACATATCTAGATGGAATAAACCATCTCTTTGGGTTCCATAAGGTAAAAATACCAAAAGGAAAAACTTAATGACATCAATGAAAACAGATTCCATAAGTCATTTATACAATCTATTGTTCATTTCCATAAGTACGATTGAGGAACTTACTAAAACTTTGATTACAACAACCACAAGTTAAAGTCTAAAATTAATACATATTACATATCTAGGGTAGACTAAGCAATATAATCTTGATCCCTAAGGATCCTTTAAGCTCTTGTAGCCCAGTTCAGCAGCTACTCTAACTATTTGCTTTGTCTTGCTGTTGTGCGAAAAGAGTATGTGCAAGTATACACAGTCAAAACAAGTAATAAAGATTAAGTAGAGATCGTTCCCACGAGGATTGTTGAGTTTACTTCTATATTTAAATTAGTAATTTAGCTAGTGAGTAACACAAAATAACACAATAAGTTGTAGAACCATTGATGTCATCAAAATAAAAGTATGAAAGCAAGTAAGATAACCGATGAATAGAAATTCAAAATGAGAGTAAGTTGGAATGCCTTTCACTATGTAAATTCATTAAAACAGATTAATGCAAAGTCTGATGCTATAGCATTGAGTGCTGCAGCGTTTGATGTGTGCCTTTCGGTCACTAACGTCAGGGTTTCATTACAAGGGCTTATGTCTAAGCTCTAAATAGGTTCACCCATGCATATTTATTCACCCTATGAACTATGCTTTCCTATGTCTAGGTTTAAGCATGGGTTGTTCTAAGTGTCCTTAAAAAAACCACTTACTCATATTAATCCTTGAGTTCGAACAAACAAGTTAAAATACAAGATGGGGCACCAAAGTGCCAAATGATCACGTAATCAGTTCCTAACCCTCTTTTACATTAAATAACACATATTTACTCAATTAAACAATAATATTACTTAAGAGCTCACGTTGATTTAAGCTTAAAGAACATAAATAACTCTTATAAATAAGAGTTATCATACCCCCAAACTTAAACCATTGCTTGTCCTCAAGTAATGACGCTTGACAAAGAACAAAGAACACAACAACAAAGAAACAAAGACATAGATTAGTTGCACAAACAAGACAACAATAATATCTCTCTTTTTTTTCTTTTTTTTGACAATTATTACTTTAGAACTCACATTTATTTAAGTCTAGAAAGCATAAATAACTCTTATAAATAAGAGTTATCACACCCACAAACTTAAGTCATTGATTGTCCTCAAATAATGATACGTTACAAAGACAAACTAACTAACTTAAAACAGAACAATAATAGCATAGAAAGACAAGGCCAGTTGCTTCCCTAAATCAAATAGTTTTTCAAAAATGTTCTCATTGGGCTAAAATTTCAGATTCACACTCACACACACACACACACACACACCATTGCTTTTCACAACATCTACAATTATTACTGCTCAATTGTGAGTGTGTGATCTCTAGGTTTGGTTTAGCTCCTAGCTAGGTTCAGAATTTCTCCTAGCCTTGAAAAGAGTGGCCTTCTTTTGGTCTAGTCAAAGAATTTTCCAAAAAGGAGAGTAGACTAACAACTTCACATAAAACTTGAGGGGCTTCAAAGCACAACAAAGGGTTTGATTAGGCATTTCAGATCTTTGGCCAGTGCACTAACTATTGATTTGGTGATTTCTTAGCACTATAGCGTTGGATGCTATAGCACAGGTGACTTGATGAACAGATGTAGCTACAATGCCCTCATTACTGAACTCCTTTATTTGCATTTCTTTCTTTTTCTTTTTTTTCTTTTCTTTTCTTTTTCTTTTTTTTATATGAATTTTTGGAAAAGTTCAGCATTTGTTTCGAGCAATTGCATCTAATTACAATATACATGGCCAATTGACAATACATTTGTATACTTTGTAAGCCTATTGCACTGACCATCCTATAATTTTCATACCTAGCCTTAATATAACTGAGGCACCCCCAAACTTAGCTTCACATGCTACTCTCAATTTTTAATATAACTTGACTAAACCTTAGTTAACCAGTACTAACTTCAGCATCAGATCATCCCTAGCTAACTGGGTTCCTTGCTAAGACTAGAGTTTGAGTGTAGAAGCAGCAATAAAACCAGTCATTATTCAAACAACGCTACTCTACACATACACTTAATCATCACTAAATTTAGCCCAGTAAAAAATATATTCTATTACTGAAAAACTAGGAGTTGCAACTGATCATGATTTCTATTCAACAAACACACATGACATTAACATTTGACATACACAACATTAAACACATTTAACGTCCTCCCCCAAGTTAAGACCTAGTAGTGTCTCCACTTCTCATGCAATTCTAATGGGAGAGGCCTTTTGGATACTACAATACTGAAATTAAAAACATTTAACACAACATAAATTTGAAATCATACACAACTAATGGATGCTATTACAGATGCTACAGCATTCTGCGGGTTTATTTGAAAATAGACAGCACCACACAACACAACACAACACAAGAGGGAAGAGTTACTGATTGGTGAACACAACACAATTCTTTTCTTGTTCAGTTTCAACTGGTGCAACAGCGGATGATGCAGCTTTTGGTGCTACCACTTCAAAGTTAATGCTCATTTCACCAATGCAATTGAACAGTCCTGCAACATCAAAAATAGCAACAAAACAACAAAGATTAGATTAAAAATCCTGGGCTGCCTCCCAGTAGCGCTTGGGTGAAGAGTCCTCAGCCAGACTAAGTCTTGTGGCATATATCTTGCATAGACCTTTGGTGTATCCCTTGGTGCTGCAGCAGATGCTGCAACACTGCTTGCTGAGACTGATGCTACAGCACCACCTATGACAGCATCCACTCTCTGCACCTTGGTGGTTGCTCTATGGCAGGTTGAGTTTTGGGTGGATTTTTCTTTTGTGAGGTTGAGATGATTTTTCTTTTGGTGAGGGAAGTTTCTTGGGAGATGGGAACTTGTGTGGAGTGGGTTGTTTTGGAAATGGGGAAGATTTTTGTATAAGGTTTGATGGTTTGGCTTGAGGTGGGGGTGGATGAAGGGCTGGAATTGTGAGAAGTGGGCTTTTGTGGTGGAGAAGGTGTTTTAAGTGGTGAAAGTGTAGTGGAAAGGTTTTGGGTGGGTGGGGGATCCTTCCTTACTTCCCTCTTCTTCTTTCTCACTACACTCTCCTTCATCTTTCTCATCATCATCATTTTGACTATTTGGACCAAATGCTCAACAGTCAACACTTCAGTCACGAGCGTTGTAGCACGTGGTGCTATAGCATCAGAATTCTGCATAATTGACAGCACATACGTACCACAAGACCTCTTATTCATACCTGTAAAAGTAAAAACAAAAACACACAGAAAACATAATTAGTCCTAAAAATCTAGGTTGCCTCCCAATAGCGCTTAATTTATAGTCTTTAGCTAGACTTGGCATTCAATACCCAAGTTAGGGTGGATAATAGGACAAGAAGAAAATATCATCCTTCCGCTTTCTCTTTTTTGTTAGAAATCCCATGTATTTGGCATATGAAAACAAGCGTTCCCATGCCCCAGCCAATAAGCATTTGGGATAGGAATTCCCCCTCTCTTGAAAAAATTGAAGCTCATTTTGCGAATGAATCTTTTATTCAATTACCAAAGGTTGAATTTCAATTGTCGCATGACTCTTTTCATACCTCAACCTTGGATTTTCTTCCTTGTCACTATTTTTGAATTTTTCTTGTTCTACAACTACACAATTTTTTTGATTTTCTTCCACTATTTCCAAATGACCACATTCAAGTTCACACTCTACACTCTCATTTTCTTCCTCTTGCTCAACCACCTCTTCAATACAACTCTCTTCTTTAATATGCTCCAATCTACTCTACTTTCTATATAATCAAAACATATGCTAGCACATTTACATTTTTAGACATCACCAAATTTTGACATTTGTCACAATAAAGACAAAATAGACAATTGACAATTCATCACATAAAGACAAAATGCTACAGTATCACTACAGTGGCGTTTCTGACGCGCTACGTTACCCATACATTTTTTTAAATTCAATTTTTTAAAAAAAAAAACTGATTTTTTTTTAAAATAAATTATACACTGTTTTTTTTAATTTTTTTTTAAAAAACGGTTGTCAATATTTTTATAAAAACAATTAGTCACTATAAATCAATTTTCACTATTTTTATAATCTACTTAAACTACTAAAATTAATAAAATAATTACCCACCCTATGAACTATGCTTTCCTATGTCTAGGTTTAAGCATGGGTTGTTCTAAATGTCCTTAAAACAATCACTTACTCATATTAATCATTGAGTTCGATTTATAGACTATGTCTGAACCTATAAATCTGCTTATATTTAGCTGATCAGTTCTAAAATAAGCATTGGAAGAAGTTTCATGCAAGGGTTAAAATACTAACATCAAACATTACATTAAAACTATTAAAATGTCATTACATAACTACAAGCATCCAACTACAAGAAAGTCAGCTCATGATGAGCAGCAAACACAAGAAATAAAGCATTAAGGTGATGCCTAAAGCCATAAAACCGAAATCACAAAGAGAAGGAAAGTGCTCCAAATGATGACAGCCCCTGTGATGCTACAGCGTCGCACACAGCACTGCAGAATTTCTACTTTTATTATGAAAATGGACTTGAACGAAAATGGAGTGTAAGAGAGTTATTTCTAACTCTCCTCTCTTCAGGCCAGCAACTCCATAATGAAGAAGAAGAAGGTTTAGACTTCTATATAAAGAAAATATCTCCTAAAAAGGGTGACAAGCCGTCCCACCAACTATTTTCATCCTCCATTACAAAATAGACAAGTGTCCCATAAAGTAAAAGGTGGGTGGCTACTGCAGGAAAAGTTCTGAACTGCTTTGCAGTGATTTGACACGCAGCAAAAGCTGCTTTTTTGTTTTCTCTCTCATCAGCTGCAGAACGCAACGCTATAGCGTCTGATGCTGTACGTAGCATACTAAACAAACAAGTTAAAATACAAGATGGTGCACCAAAGTGCCAAATGATCACTTAATCAGTTCCTAACCCTCTTTTACATTAAATAAGACATATTTACTCAATTAAACAACAATATTACCTAAGAGCTCACGTTGATTTAAGCTTCAAGAACATAAATAACTCTTATAAATAAGAGTTATCACTTGCCCAACTCATCTGAAAAACACCACAACATAAACAATGAAATACAATCTCAGTGAGTTCTTTCGATACCCCTCACCTTATACTCTCAGTGTTTTACTTACCTTTTCTCTTTCTCTTAGCAAAACCCGTGTAATCACTACACGATTTCCACGAAGAACCCACCCGACAATAGCTATTGTCGAGTCAACTTATTCTGGGCCTTGGCTTGGGGCTCATGGCTTCCCTTCACCAAGTATGCTCTTAACTTGGGATCTTCATCCCCTTGGTATCTTACGAAATTACTTAGACTTTTGGTTTTCTCACACGATAAACATATTATTAAACTCAATATCTATACCGTATAACCAAAGTTTCATATAATCATCATAATACAAATCAATTCACTTATATGATTAGGTCTTTCAATAAGCTTTATAACGCATCTCAGAACATCTCAATCGGGTTCCCGAATCAAAAGTTGTCGCAAAATTAATATGAATGTACAATTGCTGAAAATTCGCACATGGTCACGACGCGACCTAGTCCCATGATTGGTCGCGAGGCGACAGCTCGGGTCGCGATGCGACCTGTGCAGTACAAGTGCAAAATTTTGCGAAAACTGGACCTTTTTCCCTCTTTGTTTTGATTCCCAAGCTCAACCAACTCACTAAACAAGACTGCAAACACTTAATACTCACGAATTTCATGACAAACAACACAATTATACTGAGTTTATGCATCAATTTGAGTTTTTAGAATATCAATTTGTTCCACAAACATGCCAATATACCCATTTCAGCTCAATGAACATAATTTCATCATTTCATAAACTCAACAACAATAAAACACAAGCTATTCACTTATTTTCAGAACAAGAACCATGTTTCTATCATGCTATAAGCAACAACATCCAAAGAATCAAAACTTAAGTCAAAGAACTCACCTCAAGGTAGAATATCACAATTGCAAGCAAGAATGAAAGCTCTTATCTACTCAACTAAGCTCCAAGAACTCGAACCACTAACTTCAGTTCCTAACCCCACTTTCTTTGTTCTGAGAACAACTATGCTGCTAGCAAAACTCCCAAATCAAACCTTCAAATCAACATGCAAGCACTAAAACTCCCAAAATATGCTTCTCGTTTCACATGCAAGTTGAAAGTCAACTCCTAAAGCTTCATTTGTTGATGTAGTTCACCAACTCAAATTCTTCTAACATCTCCCTAATCTCCACCTAGGCTTGCTTGACCCATTGTAACCCCAAATCTTCAAGTTCTAGTTTGAACATTCCTCTACTCTTGTTCGTTTAAACAAAATGCAGCTACAAGGACTTCTACATAAATCTCACATGCAAGTTGATTTCCTCAAGCTCAAGATTGGTTCTTAATTTCTGTTTTAAAGGTTATTAATTTGGGGAGGTGTTTTGGGTTTGATTCACATCTGATTTGGTTATAGATTTTATGGTGTGACGAAATAAAAGGTGAAAGATGAAGCTATTTGAAAATAAGTGAAAATAAGGAAGGACTTCAGCTCACATTCTTTTTTTTTCTCCTCATTCTCGATTTCTTTCTCTTTCTTTCTAAAATCTGTTTTTCTAACTTCTCCTTTTTGAAAACAAACGAAAGTGTGTGTATGTGGGTTTTAGTGTTCAGCCTATATTAGAGTGGGAGTGAGGTAATGTTGGGAGTGCGAATTTCCTATTATGCCCTTACCTTCATCACACTATTTCTAAAAAAAAAACCACTATTGTTTCCCCTAAAACCATTTTTAATTAATTCAAACAAGTACACATAAAATCCTTTAATAATCAAGACCATCTAAATGTTCTCACTAACCACCAACAAACATGCACATCATTGTCATGTAAAATGGTTTTCTACTTAAAGTAATCTTTAATTACTTTGGGTGTTACACATTAAGTTCCTACGGGTTAGAAATTTTTGGGACCAAGGCAAGGAAGGAAGCGCTAATGGCCTTTGGAATTATACTTGTCCTGTAGAAATCATTAATGAAATCCATCACGTCTGATTCAATAAGATCCAGTCCAGCAGTTCTTATAGAACGAGAAATTGAATCTATCGAGGCCCAGACTTTTGTTTCCATCACATTCCCACACTATTTCTTTTACCTCTTCTACTGAGATTGGGGCTGTCAACATATCATTATCTGCTTCCGAAATCCTCTTAAACTGGATTCCATCAAGCAACGGCTTGCTTAAGCTTGTCTTCGATAAATATGTTTTCAAAATACTCATTTGCAAGCACCTTAACACCTGCCACGCCATCTTCCCACTGCTCCCCATTCTTTATTTTTATAATTTGATTATGCCTTCGGTTGCTATTCACGCACATGTCAAAAAATCAGGTATTTGCATCACCCTCCGCTATCCACTTGGTATGAGGCTTTTGTGCTAATAAGCTTTCTTTATACTTTAGTTGCTGCCAGAATTCTGTCATCAATAATTTGATTTGTTATGTGTCCACATTACCCCCTTACTTGCTGCCTCTTCAACTTCATTCAATTCCTTTACTATTTTCTATATGCTGAGGTCTAGTATCCTGAAAACCTCCTTGTTCCACCACCTCAATCTTTCTTTCAACTTTTTCAGTTTCTCTTTGATGACGAATGAACCTGTCCCTGTTATTTGGAAGGAACCCCAACACTCTTCAACAAAAGATTTGAATTCTTCGTGCTTCAACCAGTAATTGTTGAATTTGAAGGGTTTAGGTCCCCAGCTTAATTCTTCCCCCAACAACCATACCGAGCAGTAGTCCGATATATCTATATCACCAATTTGTTGGGCTGTAATTTTCCATCTTGCGATCAAATTTTCACTTAATAAAAACCTATCAATCCTACTCATACTCTGTCCATCTGAGCAGAATCAAGAGAGTTGTTTTCCAAGCACCGGGGAGGGGGGGGGGGGGGGGGGGAATTGAAATCTCCAAAAGAATTGTCCTCCTCTTAAATATATACCACTGCATTGAAATATCCACAAACACGCCAATCACCCCTTTGCATTTCGCTTTTCAACCTTAGCAAGTCTTGCCAAAAGAGTTCGTTTACCCTCTATACTACACGGTGAGTAGACATTTACCAGATACACCAGGTTCCCATTCTGATTCACACAAAGACCAATGAAACTGTCCCCAGAGAAAGAAAATTGGACCTCAAACAAGTTATCATTCCATATACATACCAAACCCCTAGACCGCCCTGTAGAGATCTTCACCGCCCAGTCGCAATTCCCCCATCCCCGGACATCTGAAATCTCCTTCCCTGATAGCGTTCATTTTAAAATCCTGGAAAATACAACATTCAAATTTTTCTCTGCATAAAAATTGACGCAATCGCCTTATTTTTTCTACTTCCCCCCACCCTCTTAGATTCATTGTTACAATCTTCATTTGGCTTCTTTTTTATACTCCCTCTGCTTCTTGATTTCTTGGTCCCTAATTTCCATTTCTTTGATTGCTTCAAGGTAGACGTTGTCGTCCTCGTTTCCAACCACCCCCAAATGATTCTTGGCGAAGCCCCATACCTTGTTTGCTACTGAGATTTGAGATCAACCCACACCCTAGCATTGCATCTCTGAATGTCAGAGTCACCGATGGAGGAATCACAAAGCACTGAACCTCCATTGAAGTGAGTACTTCTTGAATTGCTTACTCCCTGATTCTTATCGCCTGACTGTTTTGACGAAGATGATCTTGGCCCTAAATTGAACGATGGAGAAGACATTGCCTTTGAAGAGCTACACGAAAATGGTAGAAAGCGTTAATGTCATTTATGACCACTCTAATAGAAATAGAAGAACCCTTAGAAGGAGGAGGGCTCATGTTGGGGAGTCTCAAATTGGCCTCACACAATCATTACTCACTACAAGAATTTAAGATATTATTGGCTAACTCAATCCCCCAGTAATGCTGAAATTCGGCCAGAAATTACACATTACTGGCGGATTTAGTCTGCCAGTAATCAGCCAGAAAAACGGCCGCAGGTAATTGTTACTGGCGGAATTTCAGCCAGTAATGACTGGCGGATTTACTGGCCGAATTTCAACCAGTAATTACTGGCTGAAATTCGGCCAGTAATGACTGGCGGATTTACTGGCGGAATTTCAGCCAGTAATTACTGGCTGAAATTCGGCCAGTAAATCCGCCAGTCATTACTGGCCGAATTTCAGCCAGTAAATCCGCCAGTAATTACTGGCTGAATATCAGCCACTAAACAACCAAATCCGCCAGTACTATATTATATATTTATTTAAAAAAAATATTTTTCAAATGGTTTTTTATATTTAAAATTTGTTGATATTTAATTCGTTTTTTATTTAAATTTTTTAAAAATAATTTTTTAATTCATTTATTTAATTCAAAAAATAAAATAATTACTAAATATTTTTTCTAAATGATAAAATTTTCATAAACTTCATGCAATAAAGTACTAATTAAAATATCCATTACAAAATATAAATAGAAATAGTCATTACAAATGCAAATTAAAATATCTAGTAAAAGTACTAGATATCATAGTAGGAGGGTCCAGAGGTGTTGTTGTTGTTGCTGTTGTTGTTGTTGCTGCTGGGGTTGGTGTTGTTGTCCAGTATATTAAAAAAAACAGTATATTAGTTAATAATAATAATTATAACACATTTATATTTTTTTGTCATACTATAAAAGACTATAATAATAGTATATTATATTTTTTGGAAAAAAAATACTATATTATATTTATTTTAATCCGTAAATAATAATTTTATTTTAAAATATCCTAAAAAAACAGTATACCATTATAATAATTAATTTTAAAATATATTATAAAATATCAGTATATTATATATTTTTATAATATGTTATTTAAATCTTACTTTAATTATAAACAGATTTTAAAAATATACAACAATAAACAGATTGTAAAAAAAAACTCATTTTTTAACAATAATTATAAACAGATTTTAAAAACTAAATTTTTAATTATAAACACATTTTAAAAAATACAACAATATATTATTTTATAATATATCACAGTAATTCGTTTTTAATTAACAGATTTTAAAAAACTTACAACTATAAATATTTAGTAAGAAATAACTTGATAACTAACCGGTAATGAAGAGAAGATTCTGGCTTGATGCTAATTCCGGTTTCTTTTGAGCAAATCTTCAACCAAACTTAAGCAAACTAACAAATATGATATATCAGAAATATTAACAACTCAGCTTTTAAAACAAAATATTAACGAAAACAACCTAATATGAAATATATTCTTACAAACATACCTTCAACAAATCTAGAAACTTTCGTGTAGAACTTGGAGAGAAATGGTGTGAATGAATGAAAAAAATTTTAGACACATTTGAGAGAAATGGTGGAATGAATAACAAATGAGAGGCTTCAGATTTTATAATGGAGGTAAGAAGGAGAAGACGCAACGGCAGGAATGGAGCTCGGTTCAAATTTTCAAAGTCACGAAATATTACTGGCGGACTAAAGGCAGTTTCTGGCGGAATTGTGGCAGCTGACAGCCCACAGATTTGACTAGCTGCAGTCGGTTTTCTGGCGGAAATTTGAATTACTGGCGGAATTGGTCTGTGACGCGACATCTCACTGCCATCTTGTCTATATTACTGGCGGAATAAGGCTTTACTGGCGGAACTGCATTACTGGCCATTTTTAACGGTCAATGCGCAGCTTTTGAGGGTATTTTCTGGCTGAAATTTCTGCCAGTAAATGCAATTACTGGCGGATATATTTATTTATAAAATTATTTTAGTTTTTCAATTAATTTCCGCCAGAAATTCCTACTCAATCCGCCAGTAAATATACTGGCTGTTTAAATTCGACAGAAATGTTATGGAATCCGCCAGAAACTTACTGGCAGACTAAATCCGCCAGAAATCGCATAATTCCACCAGAAAACTTACTGGCTGACTGATTCCGCCAGAAATGTCTAGCCAGTAATGCAAGTAATTCTTGTAGTGACTTTCCATTGCACCATGCACGTATGTGTCAATTCTAATGTTACCCGCCACCACACCATTCAATGCAACGGTTTCACCAATGTTGTTGGCAACCACAATTTTGGTGCCATCATTCCTTCGTATCAGAGCTCAACGATTGTAGATATTTTGGGATAGTTGACCATCTAAGTGGACCACGCCATTCTTCTATCATTTTTATGGGGAATGCTAACCCATTGATGATATGAAATACCCTATTAATAACTCCAAAATGTCTTGTTCTTAATGAACCTTGCCACATCAAGCGTAGTTATTCTCCTAGTGTATGTCAACAAATGATCCAAGTGTATGAGCCATCAATTTGCATATACCTTCCCCCATGCGTGTGTCGGGATACCATGGCATCTAACCCATACCAGGCGTTCTTCATCGCAAACTAGAAGGTGTTCACAACACTTCTAGCTTGGGATGAGCAAGACAAAAGTACATCAAATCAAAAAGAGATGCCGGAAATACATCGGCAGAAATCAAAATCATAAGGCAAAAGGCTTTACCATCAAGCAGAAGCTACAACTCAAGGCTATATCCACTTGGAGGAAGCAACAATTCAACACTTAACCATCAAGCAAAAACCGAAATTCAAGGCTTAATCACTTGGAGGAAGCAACAATGCCTAACCACCATAAGGCAGAAGTTAATTTCAAACAATACAAATTCAACACAAATATTTGATCCAAAACCAAATATCATGCAAATCCATGCATCTGTTTGCTGGCCATATCAATTGATTCAATGTGAATCTTGATTTGTGAAAAACCAGAGAAATGAAAATTCTTCTTTCATTGATTAAGAAGGATAATTGCAACCTAGCAAATCTGCTTGATTTGTTGAAAACGACATCAAGAGAATCAAAATTGAGGGGATCTTTCAAGAAGAATTTCAATTGAGCGGCTCTTTTGGTAAGATGAAAACCAAACATCAGGAGCTCTTGTCATAGCATCTCTAAGCAACACTGAAGAAGCTCCACCAGAAGCATGAATAGACTTACACCCTCTATTTGTATTCGCCACAAGACACCCCAAAGAATCCTTTCGAAAATCACAGAATCAATTAAGCCAGTGCTTAAGAGCGGATGAGAAATAACAATCAACATCTGCAGCAAGCATGAGGTGTGATGGCAGCGGCGTCAATGGCGGTCAACGGCAACTCTGAAGCGGTTTCTGAACTGCAGCTGCAAGGATCGGGCCTTGCTCTTCCAAACATCACCGCAGAGTAACGGTATTAGCAAACATCAAGAATCCAGAAAAACCGATGATGAAAACAGCTATCGCACGGGGACGATCTCGCATCATCATCACCAAGGCACCATCCAATATCAGCAGCATAACCAATCATTATAACAGTGACTATGAATGAAGCAGCGTCGACCAAAATGAAAGGTCGCGAGAAAAGAATGAAGATCGTAAGAAGAATCACAAATCAAAGAAATTGAGTCACGAAGCAGAGAAGCAAGTCGTGAAACTGAAGTGATTAACACGAAATTAAATCGTGAAATATAATCGCACAAAGAAGATCTCAACGATGATGATGATGATCTCAACCATGGCAGAACGATGCATATGCAAAACGAATCGAACAAAAAATGGACGAAAACGAATAGAAAATAGAATCAGAACCCACGCGAATAGAATTGCGATAATAAGATGAAAGAGGAACTGATTCGTAAATGCGAAATTGAATCGCAAGAAATCAGAACCAGGGATCAAAAGAGAGACTCATGCCAGATCAGAGAAAAAGAAATCAAATATTAGATACAGAAGAAAAAAAACGAAAATCAAGAATCATCAACGATGCAACAAATCTTGAACAACATCAGTAAGAGACGGAGAATGAATCACGAACACAGATTAAGAAACGGAAAAAAAAACAAAAAAGGAGAATACGTATTAGAATATACCTTGTAATTAGTAGAGGGATAAAATTGTAATTTCACAGTCAATTAGGTTTGTTAATTAGGCAGTTAATAGCCGTTGAAGGCTAAGTCTGTTGTAACAGAATTGGAATCTGTTTTCCTTAATTCTGTTGTTGGGCTTGAGCTGAGGGGATAATATGCTATCTGAAGGGATTGAATGATCAATACAATTCGGTAAGGACTCAAATCATGATGATGGAGCCTCTTCCCGGAATCAACAAGGTATTCTCTTTAACTTTGCAACAAGAAAGGCAATTAAATGGAAATGCCATCAGTGAAGCTTCCAAGACCACATTGGTTGCTAATACCCTGCTGGTGATAATGAGGCCAATGATCCTATTCTTCCCACAAATGAAACTCACATGCCTGATACTACTCCCCCTATCACTGAGACACAAACACCAGACACTTTCCTCCCTTCTTCACCTGATGTTACAATTGACAGTGAGTCTGATATTGAACCAAACCTTCCTGCTGCTGTAGTTCCTGACAACCAAGACTGCATTGCCACTAGTAAGCCAACCAGAACGATTCGTCCACCTATCAGGTTCAGTGACTTCATTTGCAATGCGAATGTGACTGATCAAAAGTGTCTCTATCCTATTAGTTATGTTTTTAGCTATGACAAGCTTAAACGCTCATATAAAAGCTTTGCTCTTTCCATTGACTCCACCAGTGAACCTTCTACATATAAACAGGCTGTTAAATCCAAGGATTGGATTCAAGCCATGAACTCTGAATTGGCAGCCCTTGAGCAGAATAACACTTGGGAATTAACTTCTCTACCTTCTGGTAAAAGAACCATAGGATGCAAATGGGTGTACAAAACAAAATATAGATGTGAGGCTATTACTCAAACCGAAGGAATAGACTACCTATATACATTCTC
Source organism: Astragalus membranaceus (assembly GCA_039519185.1). Lineage (NCBI taxonomy): Eukaryota > Viridiplantae > Streptophyta > Magnoliopsida > Fabales > Fabaceae > Astragalus > Astragalus membranaceus. The sequence continues at coordinate 119,547,631 of CM076846.1, forward strand.
ACCAGTTGCAAAAATGACAACTGTGAGGCTATTACTTGCCATTGCAGCTAGTCAATCGTGGCACCTTCAACAATTAGATGTGAATAATGCTTTCCTTCATGGAGAGCTTGATGAAGAAGTGTATATGGAGGGCCCTCAAGGATACAACAAGGCTCACAATGGTCAGGTTTGTAAACTTCTTAAATCTATTTATGATTTAAAACAAGCTAGCAGACAATGGTATGCCAAGTTATCTAGCTTCTTGACCATATTGGGATACAAACAATCTCCATCTGACCATTCACTCTTTACAAAGCTTGTTAATGGAAATGTCACTGCCTTGTTGATTTATGTTGATGATTTGATTCTAACTGGGCTTGATATTGATGAGATCAATCGTGTCAAATAAGAATTAGATAATGCCTTTAAGATTAAAGATCTGAGAACTCTTAGATATTTCCTTGGCATTGAGGTTGCAAGAAACACTAGTGGGATCACTATTTGTCAGAAGAAGTATGCAATGGAACTGCTTGCTGAAACAGGGCTCTTAGGATGCAAACCAGTTGCTACACCTATGGTAAAATCACATAATCTTGACACTACAGAAGACTCTGCAGCCACTGATGTTACCAGCTATCGTAGGTTGATTGGTAAGCTTCTGTACCTCACCACAACTAGGCCTGACCTCAGTTTCTCTGTACAACAATTGAGCGAATACATGGTTGCACCCACTGTCACGCATTTGAAGGCTGCTCATCGTGTTCTAAGGTACATCAAAAAAGCACCTGGCCAAGGGTTGTACTTCCCCGCATCTTCCACATTACAGTTAAAGGCTTTTAGTGACTCTGACTGGGCTACATGTATCACTACTAGAAGATCAGTTACTGGTTTCTGTGTGTTTATTGGGGATTCTCTCATTTCATGGAAGTCTAAGAAGCAATCAACAGTCTCAAGATCTTCCACTGAAGCAGAATATCGTGCATTGGCTGCTAGTGTTTGTGAATTGCAGTGGCTAACCTATCTTCTGCAGGACTTATCTCTCCAATTCATTACACCTGCTCTCTTGTATTGTGACAGTAAATCAGCAATGCACATTGCTGCTAATTCAAGCTTCCACGAGCGCACTAAACATATTGATATAGACTGCCATGTAGTAAGAGAGAAGCTTCAAGCTCAGCTTTTTCACTTACTGCTCGTTCCCTCATCTGCTCAACTAGCTGACATCTTGACTAAGGCTCTTGAACCTCAAATTTTTACCACTTTATTGGACAAGCTTGGAGTGATCAATATATACCCTCCAGCTTGAAGGGGGGTATTAGAATATACCTTGTAATTAGTAGAGGGATATAATTGTAATTTCACAGTCAATTAGGTTAGTTAATTAGGCAGTTAATAGCCGTTGAAGGCTAAGTCTGTTGTAACAGAATTGGAACATGTTTTCCTTAATTCTGTTGCTGAGCTTGAGCTGAGGCTCACCCTTATATACCAATGTAAATCACAATTCTAAAATCAATACAATGGATTCATCATTTGATAGCAAGATTGAATCCTTTTAGGATAAAAAAAGACGCAAATAGAAAAATAAAAAAGGAAATGAATAAAAAAACCAATAGAATAAAAGAGAACATGCGGCGGAATTAGCATTCAACGAGGATACCATGTTTGTTCTGATACCATGTTGAAGAACATGGCATCCATGAAAGGTTAGAGAGAAAACATCAAGAGACTCTAATATTCATCAAAGTAAAATGGGATAGAAAATGAGAAAGTCAAAAATAAAATGATTACCTAAGTCTATTTATAGACGCTTACTATCAGTGCTAAACTATATCTCTAATAAAGAGTTGCAATTTTAGAGGGTACCAATCAATTAATAGTATGATGCTTTCTAGAATGACCACCGATGGATAAGGTCAATAAAATGGTTGTACATGGAAAAGCAATTTTATTTTTTAAGTGAGAGAGATGCAAGAGAAAAGTAAATTGATTAGAAGTTTTTTTACAAAGGAAATTGAATGACCTGTATTACAGAAATAAATGGGGGTGCGATCAGCTGTGTGCTATGTTTTAAGGGACCAAATCCTTGAGGGATAAAAGCCCACGAAAATAGAGTACATACTAGAAAAAGAGGCCCATGTTCTAAAAGAAGGGGAGTCGGCAGTGAATGATTGGGGGTGTAAAAATGAGTGGGGTTTGTTTTCTTTGACATCGGCCTGAATGCTGTTCTTGCTTTCTTTTCCTTCCTTTTTTTAATTTTGTTTTATGAACAGATAAGCTATTAATTAAAGTGATAATAATAATAATAAGGTGAAGACTCTCATACCCTTTAGGTATGATACCCAACATCCAATCACTCAATGACACCTCATTTTTTTATTTAAATATTTTGTTAGGAAAATAAATATTGAACTCATTTTACCTAGAATGTATCATATCTATCAAACTCTGAATGAGTATGGTAGAATTTATCTAATAATAAAAAATAAATTAATTAATTAATAAAAAGAGGGATGATATAAATAGGAACATTAGACAAATTGGAGAACCCTAATTTGCAGTTATCAGCCCCAACAAGATTGGAAGGAGAGAGAGAGAAAAGAAAGAACCATATAAGAATGGAGATGGTGGTGGAACGCATGGAGAGGGAGAATACCGATGGTGGGTGAGGGCGGCGGTGGTAGGAGCGGCGGAGGTCTGGCAGTGTTGTGGAGGTGGGGCTCCGGTAGTGGTGGTCTTCGCTAGAAGGGCTTCTCTCTCCCTCTCTTTATTTACGTTCTTATATCTTTGCTTCTCTTTTCCTACTATTGTCTTTCTTATGTTTTTTTATTTTCTTTTTTTTCTGTAATCTGTTCTCCCCTTACATTTTTCCAAATCGATTTTTCTTTTTTCCTTTTGATTTCTGTGTTGTGGTATTTATAGAGGAAGAAATCTAATGAGACAAAAATTGTGCTGTTATGCTTTTGCAGGGAGATGCAAGGTAGTTGAGCATAGAAGGTGGAGAGGAGCAGCGACAGCTTGCCGGGTGGTGTCTGCAAACCTGTGTTGTTGGAGCTAAAAGGAAGAGGATCAGAAACAAAAAGAAAACATTATTGGACTAAACCCAAAATGAACCTTGTGCGCATTTACAGCTGCACTTGCCATTTGTATTTTCCACTTTTGTATTTTTAAATTATTTTGGGCTTCATGTTTTGTATTTTTTTTATGTTTTGGACTTTGTAATTTTATTTAAAATAATAAGTACAATTTTGGCTACTCTATCTTTCATCTTGTTTTTTTATTTACAACAAGATAAAAATGAGAGTAAAACAAAAAAGAAAGTTGAAAGGTTCACATTTTTTAGTTAGTCGGACAAATTAGGGTATTACTCACAGTCCCTCTTTATTTATATTTTATTAGAAAATAGAAATAAAGATAAAAGAACGCTAATTTTGTCTTAAACTATGAACTGTTTTTTTTTGGGAAATGGAAAATAGGGTTGACTAAAAACATGGTAAAGAAGGATCATTGTGGATCTGAATGACTGATTGGCCTGATGGATCGATGCTATTTAAATGTTGGCAAAATGATCTAATTTAAGGACCAATGTAAGCCTTATTTAAGAACCACAAGTGGTCTGGTTTATGGACCAGTGGCCACTGGTCTGATTTATGGATCACAATTGATCTGGTTATGGACAGGTAATAGCACTACACCAAATTTGATTTTTAATAGCGGACATTTAATAGCACTTCTACAGAGAAGCGCTATTATAGGCAACACGGAACTCTGCTATCGCGTTGGAATCATGGGGCGCTGTGTTATAGATACATAAAGATAGCGCTTCTTGTAGGAAGCGCTATAAATAACACCTAAATATTTTCTGCAGCTTTCTTATAACGTTTGGCTGAGTGGCCGCTATAGATGATGCGAGATTGGATAGCGCTTTTTATACTAAGCGCTTTTATAACCATTTGTTAAAATTTTTAAATCAAACAAAAAAACACACCACGTTCCATTCTTGAAAAACCTAACCCACGTTTCATTCTGGAAAAACCCTCACCCACACGACCTAACTTAACCTGCACCCACACGTTCACGACGGTCTCTGGTTCTCATCCTTCTCCTCCCATCTCCGGCGACGGTCTCTGCTCTCCGCGGTGGTCTTTGTACGTCACCGCACCTCCTAGGCGACTCTTCGACACGGCGCTCCTCTAGCGATGCTCTTCCTAGACTGTGCGCAGAACTCTTTTCAGGTACGTTTCTTTGGTCTTTTATGTCCGATGTCAATTGAAATTTTTTGCCCTTCTCTTTTGCCTTTCTCATATATAGCCTTCTCTACAAATCACTATCCTCTGCAAAAATTATCGCTTGTGAAGAAGCTTCTCTAAATCTGCGATATTGCTTGGTAGGGAGGGACCGGTTCACTCTCAAGCTCAAGCTGTTCATCTCACATTGCTATCATTCAGGTTTGACTCATCTTTTCTTTTCAAAACCCTATTGTTAAATTATTGGAATGAAAATGGTGTAAGAACACGGCCACTACTCTATTCACCACAAGTATAGAAATCTGAACATGCTTATAAAAAACCCCATATCCTACAAGCTTGCAGTATACATGTTCTGCAAGAATGGAGATTAATTGTTTTCATTGTACTTTTTAGCCAAAGCTGATGTATATAATTTTATTTCAGTTTTTTTCCTTTGATATAGCAGGAACTTTTGGGCTTGTAATTTAAACTATGAATATGGTTTGCTGATCTCATGTTTTCTAAATGAAAACAATGTTTATAGTCTTCTCATAATCACATCCGTATACAAACCATCTAAAAATAAATCCTTCTTAGACAATTGGATGTGTGATTTTAATTGAACAATATCCATGTGTTACTTGTTAATACCATTCTCTGAATAGTTGTGTAATTGACAAGCTAATGTTTCAATATCCATAACTTCTACTATTTAATGTTATTGCCTGTGTTGGGAATTGAGTTACTGCGTGACTGTAATTCAATCCAGCTAGCCTATGGAACAGTAACGCGAAGATTTTGGACAACCACGAATTGAGCAATACACGAACGATGGATTTTATGCAATTGAATTAACGGATCAAGAATTGAACAATGAACGACTTAAGGAGTATCAATTCAACTCAGAAATGTGGAATTGATCATCAATTCGCCGCGTGCGCGCAAGAACCCTAAAAACAGGATAAAAGGAATTGAGCAGAAATCAACACACACAAGAGTTTCATTACCCAGTTCAACATCAAGATTGATGTTTACATCTGGGGGACGGAGCAATGGCTGCAGTCCTTCTTCATTGAATTGGAGTTTCTTTGTTTACAGATTACACAGTTTTGAATTAAGACCCAAAAGTGTATCCCCCTCACTCCCAATTCCCACGGTTCCCTGTGTTTCTCTCCACTCCCCAGTGATTACTGATTCTGTTGCATTCACTGATAACAGAATGAAATATATATAAGCGGGGATCAGTTTGGCGCCAATAACAGAATGCAACCATTCTGTTATAACTGATCCAGGCTTGTCCTTCAATCGGTTATGCTGATGTGGAGAGGAATTATGCCACGTAGGACTGACTATGAAATGAGTAACAAAAAAAGGAGTGCCATATAAGCAACAATCTCCACATTGGCACTCCAAAAACAATACCAACAGAACCGCTTCCTTAGCAGTTGCTCCGCCCAAACACCTCAATTTATCAAAACATATTCAGCAAGTCCAAGCAATGCTTGCACTTTGCCAATGGCGCAACCTTAGTGATGAAGTCAGCATGGTTGTGAGGTATATGAATCTTCCTTATCTGAACCTTCCCTTCAGAAATAATGTCTTTGATCCAATGCAACCTTATGTCAATATGTTTTGTTCTCTCGTGAGATGATTGGTTCTTACACAGGTGAATGGCACTTTGATTGTTATAATGCACATCCACACTGTCTTGAACAATCCCGAATTCATTCACAAGCCCTTTCAACCACAAGGCTTCCTTTACAGCCTCTGTGATCCCTATGTATTCAGCTTCAGTGGTGGAGAGAGCCACCACATGTTGTAGGGATGCTTTCCAACTAATTGTCTCGCCAAATAGTGTGAACACATAACCTGTTAGGGACCTCCTCTTGTCATGATCCCCAGCAAAATCAGTGTCAACATACCCTACTACTCCACCTGAAACTTCATTTCCCTTTTGATAGCTTAAACCAAGCTTCACACTACCTTTGAGATACCTTAACACATGTTTCACAGCTAGCCAATGCTGCTGTCCTGGGTTTGCCAAGTATCTACTGACCATGCTCAAGCCATAGGCAAGATCAGGCCTGGTGCACACCATGGCATACATTAAACTGCCAACAGCACTTGCATAAGGTATCTTCTCCATTTCCTTCATTTCATGATCAGAGTTGGGGCAGTCATCCTTAGACAGTTTGAACTGTGATCCAAGTGGAACACTTGCAGGTTTTGCAAGTGACATATTGAATCTATGTATTACTTTCATTGCATACCCTTCTTGAGTAACAGTGAGGCCTTTCCTGTCAGTTCTTCTAGTGATTTCCATACCCAAAATCTTCCTAGCTTGCCCCAAGTCTTTCTTTTCAAATTCTTTACCTAGCAGACCCTTAAGAGCATCAATTTCCCTTTTGTCTTTGCTAGCAATCAGCATGTCATCCACATACAACAGTAGATAAATGTAATTCTCATTACCTAGCCTTTTGTAGTAGACACAGCTGTCATGGTTGCTCCTCTTGTACTCAATATTCAGCATATAGTTGTCAAATCTTTTGTACCATTGCCTAGGGGACTGTTTTAACCCGTATAAAGACTTATGCAATAGCCATACCATGTTTTCTTTACCTTTTTCCTCAAACCCTTTAGGCTGAGACATGTAGATTTTCTCTTCAAGCACTCCATGTAGAAATGCTGTCTTGACATCCATTTGTTCAAGACACAAACCATATTCTGCAACAAGTGCTAGAAGCACTCTGATGGAAGTGTGTTTCACCATAGGGGAGAAGATTTCATTGAAATCAACTCCCTCTCTTTGAGTATATCCCTTAGCAACCAACCTTGCCTTGAATCTAGGTGGACCAGTCTCTGAACTACCTTCTTTCTTCTTGTATATGCATTTACAGCCTACCAATTTTGCACCAGTAGGTTTCCTTACAAGCTTCCAAGTTTGATTTTTTTTTCTAAGGATTTCATTTCATCTATCATGGCTTCCATCCACTTGTTTTGTTCCTTGCTACTCATAGCTTGATCAAATGTATTTGGCTCATCATTGTTTAGACAGATATAAGTGTTCAATGCATAGGCTGTCATTGATTCATATCCAAATCTGTTTGGCGGCCTGATTTCCCTTCTGGTTCTGTCTCTACACAGCATATATTCTTGATCTTGTTCCTCTTGTTCATCAGTGTCTGAGCTAGAGTATTCTTCTGTATTTTGGTTGATTGGAGCATCAGCTGTGTCTATCTCAGTCCTCATTTGGACTCCACTAGTGTCTATCTCCACCTCAAGCTCAGATTCCTTATTGATTGTACTTTCATCTAGAACTTCATTGCTCTTTGTTTCATGAAGCAATTTGGATTCATGAAATACAACATCCCTACTGATTATACATTTCTTTTCATCAACAGACCATATCCTGTATCCCTTTACTCCTTCAGGATATCCCATGAACAAGCCTCTTTTTGATCTTGGCTCTAACTTCCCTTCATTCACATGCAAGAAGGCAGGATATCCCTTAGCAACCAACCTTGCTTTGAATCTAGGTGGTTCAGTCTCTAAACTACCTTCTTTCTTCTTGTATATCCATTTACAGCCTACCAATTTTGCACCAGTAGGTTTCCTTACAAGCTTCCAAGTTTGATTTTTTTTTTCTAAGGATTTCATTTCATCTATCATGGCTTCCATCCATTTGTTTTGTTCCTTGCTACTCATAGCATGATCGTAGAATACCTTTGCAGCCTTGCCAAACAAGTGGTTGCTATACCTAAGAAGCTTTTCCAGTGTCAATTGTGATCATTCTTAAATGTAGATTTTGTTCTTTCCCCTATACGCGCTTGCACTTTTATTGAAGTATAAAGAGAGGATACTCTTGGATAAATAGCTAATATCAGTTTGACCTTTATGGGAGGAAGACCTTGTGGCGTGTATAAAGAGAGGATGCTCGTGGTAAGTAATGTTTTTTAAATGTTGAAATTCACTTATCTAATTACTTTTTTTGTTAGTTGTGAATTTACTTATCTACTTTTCTTAATTTATAATTTGTTTATATTCTTAGTGCCAAATTTGATTTGCTTCTCATTTTCGAATGTCGATAAAGAAAAGATGGAGACGTTTGTTATGGATGTGGTTGAAAGCTCTCCAAACAAATTTACAGTTTCAATTTGATATAGTTGTATATTTTGTGTTTAATTGAATCTTATGGATAAATTTAGTTGTATTTTTACACTTTTGGTTTGATTGTGGTTTTTATACTTTAGTTGTATGTTTCTAGCAGGCTAGTTTATTTTTTTTTTTTTAAAAAAGACTTATAATAGCGCTCTCTAGGGAAAACGCTATTAAACAAAACAAAAAGTACCATACAATAGCGCTTCTTAAAGAAAGCGCTGTTAAATACTATGTGGTTTATAGTGCGCCCCTTAAAAACCGCTATTAAAAACATAAAAAATTACCCCCCCCCATGTACCATACAATAGCGCTTGTTAAAGGAAGCGCTATCATAAGCCTAGTTATTATAGCGCTTAAGAAGCGCTATAATAGGAATGAAAGCTACCATATCAGTCAGATTTATAGCGCTTTTAAGCGCTATTAATAGTGTAAAAAAGCGCTATAAAAGGTATTTTTTGGCGTAGTGTAGGTCTGAAGGACCAACATGGTGATTAGATTTATTGACAAGCATCGGTCTGACTTATCGATCGACATGGGTCTAGTTTATAGACCAATAATAGGTCTGAAGGATCAACAGGGTCATCAAATTTATGGACAAACATCAGTTTGACTTATGGATCGACATAGGTCTGGTTTATGGACCAATAATAGGTCTGAAGGATCAACATGGTGATCATATTTATGGACAAACATTGGTCTGACTTATGGATCGACATAGGGCTGATTTATGGACCAATATAAGCTCTGAAGGATTAACAGGGTGATTAGAAGGTGATGTTAATCAACGCTCGCCGCATTGATCTAATAAAAAAGAACAATTGCCATTTGGCGTATCAAGACATCACATGCTATGTGTATTTATGTGATGATATGTATGCAATGCATGATGTGCAATAGATGGATAGAATAATGAGGATATGTGTAATTCGAGGTATGGTGCAACGATTTATGATATGACTTACTGGTAATGCAAAAATCCAAACAATGCGCAAAAGATGTGCATGATTCTTTTTTTTATCTTTTTCTGAATTGAGCTTTAAAATAAAGTACAAGGACATTGTTTGGTGAGAAACAGACTTTGTGATGTTAGAAGCGGAGAGATTAATATTTATCATTCTTTGGAAAAATTAGTTTTGATTCTCAAACTTTTGCAAACTCAAGGTTGTCATATTTGTATATCATGACATGAAATAATATTTGATCACCTTTTCAATCTCGTTCACGTTATTCTTCCATTTGGTTATGATTATCCATGATGGCTAACCTCTTTAGGTTTAAAGAGTTAACTGAGGGAATTGTTTCACATTATTAACTTGTGCTCTCTCTCTCTGAAGCATTGTTTAATTAACATGTACAATTGTGTAAATACATATGAATGAATCAGTCGAATTAAGGTTATGTGGGTATTTTTAGTAGGTGAATATGGTGTGTGAGTTGAATGGTGAATACATTTAATGTTCATGCCCATGTAAGATAGGTCTTCCCCCCGGCCATAAAATGTGAGATTATCCCAATTTTGACTTCAAATGGTGGGAAATGAATAGCTTGCCCTTGTCTCAGGAGGACAGCAATTATTAATAGTGAAGGGTTGGGATTTGTCCTGGTTTTGTTTTAGCTTGCCCATGTTGTTGCTTTCTTTTCCTTCCTTTTTTAATTTTGTTTTATGAACAGATAAGCTGCTAATTAAAGTGATAATAATAATAATAATAATAATAATAATAATAATAATAATAAAAAATAAATAAATAAAAAGATGGATGATATAAATACAAACATTAGATAAATTGGAGAACCCTAATCTGCACTTATCAGCCCAAACAAGATTGGAAGGAGAGAGAAAAGAAAGAACCATGGGGATGGAGATGGTGGTGGAACGCATGGAGAGGGAGAAGACCGATGACAGGTGAGGGCGGCGGTGCGGTGCTGACAGTGGTAGGAGCGGCGGAGGTACGGTGGTGTTGTGGAGGTGGTGCTTCGGTAGTGGTGGTCTTCACTGGAAGTCCTTCTCTCTCTCTCTTTCTCTCTCTCTCTCCCTCTCTCTCTCTCTCTCCCTCTCTCTCTCTCTCTCTCTCTCTCTCTTCTTTTACTCTCTTATTTCTTTGCTTCTCTTTTCCTACTATTGTCTCTCTTACTTTTTGTTTTTCTTTCTTCTGTAATCTGTTCTCCCTTTACATTTTTTTAAATCAATTTTTTTCCCTTTTGATTTCTGTGTTGTGGTATTTATAGAGGAAGCAAGCTACTGGACAAAAACTGTGTTGTTATGCTTTTGCAGGGAGATGCAAGGTAGTGGAGTAGAGGAGGTGGAGAGGAGCAGCGACAGCTTGCAGGGTGGTGCCTACAAAGTTGTGTTGTTGGAGCTAAAAGGGAAAGGAGTGGGAAACTAGAAGAAAGCACTATTGGATTAAACCTAAAAAGAACCTTGTTCGCATGGCATCTGCACTGGCCATTTGTTTGATTTTTTGTTTTTTTTTTCAAATTTCATCTGTAATACCCAAAGTAATTAAATATTACTTGGGATATTACCTTGCTATTTCTTTAATTAAATGATATGTTTGACATTGTTCTAGTTAGTAATTTATTTAAATTGATTGAGTTTTGTGATAAATAGAATAATCCTAGGGTAGAAACATCAGGATAGTAGTAGTAGTAGTAGTAGAAGTAATTCTTGGGTACACCTCCCTAATGGGTTGAATTGTAGTACCCAACCCACTCACTCAACCCACTTGTTGTAATTATGAAACAAACAAATACTCTCCCTCTCCATTCATTTGAAAACCTGAAAAACGGAAATAGTATTTAGAGAGAAAGGAGAGAATGAGGGTGAAGGAGAGAAGAGGAAGAAACCTAGAGAGAGATGAAGCCCAACATTTACTTTGTTTAAAAACTCCTCAACCTTCATCTTCTTCTTGTGTAGATCATTCTTATCATCTTTGAAACACCTTAACCCCACATTGTCCTTGAGCATTTCGAATTTCTTGCTACTTGGAGAGGTAGATAATGGGGTTGACTTCTTGCACGTGAAGTGTGGGAACTAAGAACTGAATATAGGAGCTGAAATTGGTAGAAGAACATCAAAGTAAGGGTTTTGGTAGCTTGCATTTCAAACTCAAGTGTTAGGGGTTTGGAGAGCTCATTTCTACTCAGTGAAGAACACTCCATTTTGTTGCTATCAAAGACATTGTGATTTACAAAAATTAAACCAAAGACTAAAAATTAAAACTATGCGGTCCACGCGCTTAGAGAGAGAGAGAGTCCCCTTTCTCTCTAACACGTGCTGTCATTCCCCTCTCAGAACCCTAGTTCCGTGACGGTGTTTTGCTTCAATTTCGCTGGTTCTGCTCCCATTTGGGTTTGGCTCCTACTTTGGTGGGTTATTGGGTTGTATTGGTGCTGTTGCTTCTCTATTTCTTGCCCCGATGGAGAAATGGAAAGGATCTGATTTTCCGGTGGAAGAAGGGGCTTTTCTGGTTGTGGAAGACAATGAGGCAGCCGGTGAAGAATCTTTTCAACGTTCCCTCGTTGGAAAATTGTGGACTGAAACTCCGTTCAATACTAGGGCCTTCAAACAGACAATCGTGGATGCTGGAGATTGAAGAAGCCTGTTGAGGTTCAGGATCTTGGAAAGAACCTTTTTCTCTTCATCTTCTCCACCAAGCGCGACATGGAAAATGTTATGAACTCTAGGCCATGGAATTTTGACTGTAATGTGGTGGTTCTTAAAAGGATTTCTGGTACGGAGCAACCGTCAGAAATGACGCTGGATTCAACACCTCTGCGGGCAAGAATCTATGACCTTCCTTTGAGGCTTAGAACGGACAACATGGCGGTGAGATTGGGGAACATGATTGGAACGTTTGAAGAGGCGGATAACAGAGACGCTAATCGATTGGGGAAGTTTCTCAGGGTTAAAGTTTCTCTCAATTTGAAGAAACCGGTGAAGCGTGGAACGATGATTAGATTCGAAGGAAAAGATCTCAAAGTCCTATTCAGGTATGAACGCCTTCCAGCTTTTTGTTTCATCTATGGGAAGCTAGGGCATCAAATGCGCGAATGTGATGAGAGTGATACCCTTAATGAAGAGGCTTTTGAGGAATTAGATGAGAAAAGTCTCCCTTATGGCCCTTGGCTCAGGGCATCCCCCCTCCCAAAATAAAGCTTTGAGTCTTGGAAGGATAGATTTCCGGGTTCATGTAGCAGGAATCTTTTTGCCTCTTCAAGTAGCAGAAAAATTGAGGTCAGTGGTAAATCTAAAGATGACAATGAAGTGGTCCAGCCCTACAAATCTCCTGTTTGTAAAACCCTTGAAACTACCCAGAGAGCTGATAATGAAGAAGGTAGGGTGGTTGTGAAACCTCTGGAAACCAATCAAAGGAAGGAGGTGGATCCCCTAGCTGATATAGAAGAGGTGGTTGAACTCTAGGAACCTTTGGTCTGACACCAAAAGCTCCTGATAAGGTAACCAATGTGAAAGCATCAACTAGTAAGCCTAAAAGCAAGAGACAATGGATAAGACTCAAGGGAACAAAACAGAGGGGTGGGAAAACAAAGAATACCAAGAACATTGAAAGGGGGAAAAGAAATTTGTATGATGCGGTGATTTCTGAGGGATCCATTGAAGAGTTCAATGAGAGTCTTCACAAAAAGCAGACAGTTAGAATGGAGGTTGATAATGAAGTACCAGAGGGGGTGTTGGAAGACCAACACCTCATACACCAATGAAAATCATCAGTTGGAATTGCCGGTGGTTGGGGATCCCTAAGGCAATTCGAGCCTTGTTGAGGCTCAAAAAAATTGAAAATCCTCATATGGTGTTCTTTATGGAGACTAAACTTTCGGTTGCTGAAATGAATAAGGTTAAAAACCAGTGTGGGTTCAATGGAGGTTTAGTAGTGGGCTGTAATGGTACTGGTAAGGACAGAGATGGTGGTATAGCTTTGTTGTGGGTTGATCCTATATCCTTCAATGTGGAATCCTACTCTCTAAACCACATTCATGGATCCTGTACTTTTGATCCTGATGAGGCACCTTGTATGCTTACTGTAATTTATGGCTTCCCTACTGAAGGTCAGAAGAAAGATACTTGGTTGCTGATCCAGACCTTGCTCAATCCTCAGATGAATGACTGGATGTGCTTTGGGGACTTCAATGATATTGATGATGCCACTGAGAAGATTGGGGGAAATTACAAAACATTTGATCAGTTTAGATGGAGTAGAGACACCTTGAATTTGTGTGGCCTCAATGACCTAGGCTATGTTGGTTACCCCTTCACTTGGTCTAATGGAAGAAGTGGTGAGGAGAATATTCAATGAAGATTAGACAGAGCCCTTGCTACTGAAAGCTTTTGTAACAGATTCTTCCCCATCAGAGTCACTCATCTCCCTAGATGTAGATCTGACCAACGTGTTGTCATGATAAGCCTTAAGGATCAAGAGCATCTTAGAACAAAGAAAAGGATCCATATCTTCAGATTTGAACAAACCTGGGCTAGAGATCCTAGATGTGAGGAGGTGGTAAGAAGGAATTGGAGGAGAGGTGGTAGGTCATGCCAGGATAAATTGTTGGGGGTTCAAGCTGTGGATAACGAGTTCCAAAAGTACAGAACTAGTGAGGTTAAAAAGGAGCTGTTTAAGGTTGAAAAATTACTCAATAATCCTGATTTGTGGAATGGTGGCCCTGATGATTTGGCTAGGTATAGAGACTTGGAATTGCAACATACTGAGCTGCTTCGAATTGAGGAATTGGCCTGGAGACAAAGAAGCAGAGCTACTTGGTTGAAAGAGGGGGACAAAAACTCAAAAATTTTCCACAGGAAAGCTAGCCAAAGGAGCAAGACAAATGCCATCAAAAAACTAAAAGATGAAGATGGTCACTGGTGGCATGGTGATGAGAGTGTTGAGAGGATTATTCCCAATTTTTTCACTGATATTTTTTCCTCCTCTGGTACTGAGAATGTTGAGCAGGCCTGTAGCAATTTTCAAAGGAAACTCTCAGTTGATCAAGCTAGCTGGTGTGAACAACCTTTCACTGCTGAGGAAGTAAAAGAAGCTATTGATCAAATGCACCCCCGCAAGGCTCCTGGCCCTGATGGGCTTCCTGCTCTTTTCTTCCAAAAATTCTGGCATGTGGTAGGGAATGAAGTCTCAAATCTGGTGCTTGATATTCTGAACAATGGCAGATCCCCCAAAGAGCATCAACAAAACCTTCATTGCTATGATCCCCAAATGTAAGAACCCTTCTTCTCCAAACATTTTAGACCTATTAGCCTGTGTAATGTTGTTATGAAAATTGTTACAAAAACCATTACTAATAGGCTAAAGAGCCTTCTTCCTAGTATTATTGATGATGAACAGAGTGCATTTGTAAAAGGGAGACTTATTATTAACAATGCACTGATTGCTATGGAGTGTTTCCATTGGTTGAAGAAGAAGACTAAGGGCAGGAAGGGCATGATGGATCTCAAATTGGGCATGGCAAAGGCTTATGACAAACTGGAGTGGCCCTTCATTGAAGCTGTTCTTTATAATTCTGGTTTCTCTGTCAGGACTACATTTTTGATAATGGCCTGCATTAATTCAGTGTCCTATCAGGTGCTTATTAATGGCCAACCTAGTAGGAGCTTTTCTCTGGAGAGGGGTATTCGTCAGGATGATCCTTTGTCCCCATATCTTTTCACCCTCTGTGCTAATGTGCTTTCTGGAATGCCGCATAATGAGTCCAAACTGTCGAATCTTCATGGTATTAAAGTTGCAAGAGGTGCTCCTCAGATCACTCATCTTCTTTTTGCTGATGACAGCCTTTTGTTTGCTAGAGCTAATTCTAAGGAAGCTGACACCATCTCATAAATCCTCAACTCCTATCAAGATGCTTCTGGGAAACTTGTGAAACTTGACAAATCTGATATGGCATATAGCCGAAATGTGCCTATCCTAGAGAAAGAAATCATCTATAAAAAGATTGGGATTAAGGCTGTGACACATCATGCAAAGTACCTAGGGTTTCCTGTAACACCCTTTTTTCACCTATCGTTTATTCATAATTTATCAGAGTTTTTCGCGCCAAAAGAGTGTCGCATTTTTCAACGTAAAACAAAACCTCGTAGTTTTCTCAAAACATGCAGCGGAACTATTCAACATCGTTAAAAACATCAACAACTGCCAGAGTGCAAAGTGCACCAATTACTAAAAGATTCAACATCAACCGAAATCTAATTAAAAACAGCAATCGACCCTTCCCCAAGTGCTACCTATCAGAGCAGACGACACCAGGCAAAAGGAAGACTACAATCTTCACTCAGACTCACCTATAAAGTAACAACCACAAAAAGGGGTGAGATTCCATACAATATAAGAAGTGTATGAAAGACCACATACAAAGCTCAAGACATCAATTAATCACAGCAAGCAACATCACTCTTAACAGTTAAGAACAGCTAAGTATACATTAACACGTCACTTTCACAACAACACATCACTTTAACAACACATCACAATGGCCAAACAACTTCATTCAATCAGTCGTGCAATATGAATGCAATATGAGACTCAAGCAATGCACATGCATGTGGTACCAACCTACGTCACTGGCCAAAGGCCTAATTTACGTCACTGGCACAAGGGCCTAAAATATCGTCGCTGGCCAAAGGCCTAATTTTCTCGTCGCTGGCACAAGGCCTAATGTTCATGGTATGCATGCGACTCAATGATGTATGCACAACGGTCAAACAATCACACATCAACGCCACTGGCCATAGGCCTAATTCACATCATTGGCCGAAGGGCCTAAAACAATAGACAACGCTGTAGTCCAACAATCACACATCAACGTCACTGGTCATAGGCCTAAATCACATCACTTTTCCAAAACATTTAGAATTGACGACCATTTTTTGAAAAAGACACCGGAGACGCCTCAAGGGCATCCCGGGACACCAAAACAACTCCAGGGAACAATGTTAGAAAAATAGTTCAGAATACATTAAAATTAGAGTATCCAGTTAGGCACCTGGATAAGCTTTCCAAAACATTTTGAAACGCCTCAATCGGACTCCCGAGTCAAAAGTTATTTCGAAAACAGTTTAGGAGAAAACTAAGACATCCCGAAAATGGCGGCCAGCGAAGGGGATCTAACCAAATTTTCGCAAAAGTGAACAATTCGCACAGGAGCAAGAATGGAATGACTCAATATGATTAGGCAAGGCATCCAGCAAAGGCACGGACCAAAACACCAAGAGAAACAGAATAGGGCTTGGCGCCCATGGATAGGGATCCGAAGACAGCAACACAACACCGAATGGCAACACAGCACAAGTGCTGAATTCCTACAGCAGTACACCTACTTCGGAGAATTAATTAAAATAGCAAACGACATCGGCTTTCAACAAAAGACCACTCATTGGAAAGCCCTCTGAGTGTAGTTTCTGCCTATGATTTTTATTTTTCAAAATAAGTATCTAGTTGGTACAGTTTTTCAAAACACTACACTGTGGTACCAAAATCGGACAGAACTCTCTACCCAGCTTGCAACCAAATTGTCTTTCTCATTTCTTAATGAAATTTCGTGAAACCAGTGCCTATTTCGTAGAGAATTAAGTATACTTTCCAATGAAACAAGAATCGTTCAAAACGGAGTTCAATTGATAACACAAAGCCTACAAAAACCAAACCTACTCACAGTTTGATTCCAGAAATTTGACCTAATTTCGGTGACTCATAACTTGAACTACACAACTCCAAATTGAGCGAAACCAGTGCCAAAACGACCGGCTTTAAGTCTATTTTCAAAAACAATCAGCCAAATAATTTTTGGATCAACCAAACAGTACCAGTTTTAGGAGGACCGAAACAGTGTCCAGAAATGCACAAAGACCATAAACAAGTAGGACTCATCATGATCAATTCCCAAACAACAGTTTCAACACCACATACTTATGCATTTGCTCAAACACTTGACATGCAAAATCATAAATTCTCAACAACAAATCATCATATGGCAACAATTATTATCATGAGCATAACATGTCATTTAGGCATAGGAATGTGAGGAAATCAAGCATACATCAAATTACTCAACAAGGCACACAATCATAGGGCATGCGATTTTTCAAGATAACAATATGGTGATCAAGACACCCTAAAACCCCACATGTAGATCCCTCATAAACCCTTATATTGAATTAAATCCCACTCTTACCTTAGATTGGAGAAAACGAAACCTTAGATTAGGAGATGTGTGAAACCCTAGCTTTCCTTCTCTCTCTCCTTGGTTGTAGATCACGCCTCTCTCTCTCTTCTAGCTTGTGGATCACGCCTTCCCTCTCCTCTTCTCACTTCTCTAATCCTTATTTTTCTTTTTCCTTCTAATGACAACAAAACCCTAACCTAGCCCTTTTATAAACTCACTTAACCTCATGGGCTTTTTCTTATCTTATGTGACCTAATCATGGGCCTCCACTTAACACTTCTAATTTACTAATACTAACACTAATAATTAGGTCCACATATACTAATAAATAATTATTTCTATTATTTCTACCACATAAATCCTAAATAATTAATTAAATAAATTAATCAATTATTTTGGGCTGTTACATTTCCTGTGGTCTTTGGCTGGTCAAAGAAAGAGGTGTTCTCCCTAGTGTAAGATAGAGTTTGGAAGACGGTAAAGGGATGGAAGGAGAAATGTCTCTCCAGAGCAGGGAAAGAGACTCTTATCAAGGCAGTGGCCTAGTCAATTACCAACTACATCATGAGTTGCTATAAAATTCCAGAGGGAACTTGCAAAGAGATTGATTAATCCCTTGTCTCAAAATTCTGGTGGGGGTCAACTGAAGCTCAGAGGAAAATTCACTAGATTAGCTGGGAAAATATGGGTACTAGTAAATCTAAAGAAGGAATGGGGTTCAGGAGTTTTAGTGATTTCAATGCTGCCTTGCTGGGGAAACAATGCTGGAGATTACTGGATGATGACACCTCTCTTATGGCTAGAGTATTCAAGGGCAGGTATTACCCCAGAACTCATATAATGAAGGCCATAGTGGGCTTCCAACCAAGCTATGCTTGGAGAAGCATTCTTAGTGCTAGAAGGGTGATTGAAAAAGGCTCGAGGTGGTTAATTGGAAAAGGGGAGAAAACAAGCATATAGCAGGCGAACTGGCTTCCAGAGCAATCTAATTTCATGGTTTGAAGCCCTAATAATATTCTGGACCCGAATGCCACAGTGAGCTCCTTACTTTACAGAGATACAAAGCAGTGGGATAGGCATCTGGTTTGTGAGGTTTTCAACGATTATGAGGCAAAGCAAATCATCAATATCCCCCTATCTTGGAGCTTGCCTTCTGATCATCTGATTTGGCATTGGGAATCAAATCGTAAATACTCAGTTAAGTCTGCATACCACCTGCTAAAAGAAGAGCGCAACAGGAAAGCTCCTGAATCATCTAGCTCTATAAACAACAGATTGTGGAAGGCAATTTGGAAAACTGATACTCCTCACTGTGTAAGGAATTTTCTCTGGAGGCTGGCTAAGGATATTCTCCCCACAAGGAGTAGATTGAAAAAAAAAAGGAATCCAACTTGACACACAGTGCCCCATTTGCTGCTCAAATGTGGAAACAGCTAGTCATCTCTTCATGAATTATGCTCTAACTCAGCTGGTGTGGTTTTCCTCTCCCCCGGGCATCGGAATTCCCCTTCAATCTGATCTCATGTCTTGGGTTCTCCATTGGATTACCATTGATGATCCACTGGCAAGACAATTTTTCTGTATAACCTTGTGGAAAATTTGGAAGACCATGAATGATTTGATCTTTAACTAGACCCCCTTCAATCCCATTCCAATTGCCTCCAGTAGCACAACATTTGTGGATGATTATAATGTGGCAAACTCAACAATTCCTCAGGTTCTGCATTGGACTGCTCCCCTTGCTGGTGTGATCAAGATCAATACTGATGCATGGCTGCTTTGATGATGAATCCTCGGCCTGAAGCTTTATTGCTAGGAGTCATACAGGTGTTGTTCTTCATGCTGCAACTCATAAGGAGATTGGTTCAGTTAGTCCCACTATGGCAGAAGCTTTGTGTCTCGGGTGGGCTCTCAATTGGGCACTCACAAACAATTGTCATAACTACTGGTTTGAGTGTGATGCTGAAGCTGTCGTGCAATGCTGCCTGGAGTTGAAAAATATTTCAGTTATTAAACCCATTATTGCTGATTGTAAATCTTTATTAGTTCAACTTCCTAGTTCTAGAATTCCTTTGCTCGTAGGGATTGTAATCAAGCTGCTCGTGCGCTTGTTAGTGTAGCTAAGTGTTGCGCCCGAAAAATCCGGTTTGGGACTTTTCGTTTGACAACGTGGAAAAAGTTTGGAGCCGCCACCAATATTTTAATTTTAAGACCAAAACATTGAAAAAAGGTCTTTTAGACAAGGCGGGTGGTCTTTCGAAAACTAGAGATATGGGTTCGGGGGTCGGTTAGGCATGGGGAAGGTATTAGCACCCCGTACCTCCTTTCTACCGAAAGGGAACCTTTAATTAAATGTGTGGTTTGAAGTGTTGATTTGAAAATGCTTTTATTTTGCCTCTTTATTGAAAAGGGAGTGAGAAGACTTAATGAAAATTTTTATTTTTGGCGCTTGACGAGAGTTAGCCTCTCGCTCCTACGTATCTCCTAGTGCGATGGAGAATTCAAAGCTACGTAGTTCTTGTGTGTCCTAAAAAGGTTTTTGTTTTTTAGTCTTTTTGGAGTTTTTCGCAAAGGGGTTGAGCGCTCGCAGTGACCAAACAACAATGGTTTAGAGTGGTCGCACTACTAACTCTTATAAAAATGAATTATCATTAACGACCAAACGGCAACGGCGCGAGTGATGATTAATGATAATCGGTTCTTATTTTGAGTATTGAAGAGGTTTTCGCAATTGAAGGAAGGCGTTTGTGAGGACCAAACAACAACGGTTTAGAGTGGCCACACTACTAGCTCCCACCGGAATGAAATCATCACCCACAATCAAACGGCAACGGCGCGAGTGATCATTAGTGATGATTAGTTTTGATCTCGACGTTTGAAAAGATTTGTTTTTGAAAAGTGTCTTCGTTGGTTTTAATTGGAGAGAACGTCGTGATGAAAGGAATTTGCAATTGGATTGATTTTCGTTCGGGGAAATACTTATCCACCATTTAAAAAAAAGGTTTGAGAAAAAAATAAGTTCGTTTAGGGGAAAGAAAATTTATTATTTGGGAAAAAAGGGTTTGTAAAAGAACGCTCGCTTAGGGAAAGAAACGAAATTTAAAAAAGAAATATGGGGCGTAGTAGTGAAATAAGGGTGTAAATAAAGGGGGGGGGGGGGGGGGTTGTATTGTTAAGACTGGGGTGCAGACAGTGAGCCCAGCTTGTTTTTGCAAGCTGGGCTGCGTTTAAAAAAGGACTGCGAATACAGGCTTTGTGCCGGGGCGCTGCGCTTATTAAACATGGGGGGTGTGGATGGTAATCTGAATTAAAATTAAAAATAAAATAAAGCAGAATAAAGCTAGACTATATAAGATAATAAAGAAAAGAGCTAAACCTAATTCACAATCTTTTACCCTCTCAGCGCCGCAGCGACCAAAAAGGGGAGAGAGAGAGTTTCAGATGAGGGGGAGAAGAAGAAAGGACACGCGATGGGGGGAGAGGGAAAGGCAACCTGACAGCGACCGTGGTGGAGGAAGTGCGCGGCCGGCCGTTCCTTGGCCGATGATGATAGTTGGTGACGACGGCGTGCGATCGCGAAGGGGTGGAGGACAGGCGACGAAGAAGGGGAGGCCACGGTGGTGAGCTTGTCTCCGGCGAAGGTGACAGAGCTGGCGGAGGTGAGATTCGCGACGGTGACGGAGTTCGAAAGTGCTGTTTTCGTTTTCGAAGGCCATGGAGGGACGGTTACGGTGGTTCACGGCGTTTTTTTTGTTTTAAGGCTACGGTGATGGCGTTGAGGGGGGACGCGATGGGAACGGCCAACGACCACCGTCTACGGTGGTCGGACTCTAAGGAGGTGAGTTTCGCTATTTTGTTTTCTACAGTTCTCACCTTCTTCTTTCTGATTCTGATATTCTTACATTTGATGTTTGTTTGTTGTTTCTCAGGAAGGCTGAAGACTTAGTTAGGGAGGGCTGGTGGCGGAGTTTGGGAGCGAACGGCCACCGTCTACGGTGGCCGGAATCAGTAGGTAAAGCTTCGGTTCTGATTCTCTTTTTTGCATATCCTTATTTTATTTTTCTCTGTTTGGTTTCTATCTTCCTCTATTTTTTTGATTTGAAAACCTCTAAACCCTAATTTTATTCAGCAGCCAAAATCCTTTTTCAACCAATCCTGATTTTCAAGACTAAAACCCTAATTTCCCAACTGAGCCTAATCGCTGACTTCGTTTTTTTCTAGAACAGAGAGAGAAAAATCCAGAAACCATAACCAACGAGTTTATTTGTGATTTTTCTTTTAACCCTATCAACAACAAATTACTTATCCACTGTTTGTATAATCACATAACACTAAACAATGTTTTAAAAAAAAAAAGCATGCTTGCAGTTTCACTTATTTAACATCTCATATCTACCTTTTATCTAGCATATGTGCGAATTACAAAACAAAACCAACCTGGGTTACTGAATGGAAATGGATCTGTTGCTAATCTCTGTCCCTCTTGCTCTACTGCTGTTGCTTGTTTGACTGACTGCTGCTGTTTCTGAATTCTTATTGCTAGAGTTTCAGTGTGAAGACTCTAGTCTTTTGGTTCTGAATTTCTCTCTGTGTGCATATGCCCCCCCTTTGATTCTTTTTTTTTGCTTTTATAGAGGCATCCAACATATTGAGACAAAAATGGCTGTTGTGCTTTTCAGGAAAAATCAGGGGAGTGGAGCAGAGGGTTATAGCTGTTGGAGACAATCAGCTGAACCAGTGGAGCAGAGGCAGCAAGGGAGCAACAGGGGCAGCAACCTGCTTTTGCCCAAAGAGTGAAAAGCCAAGGAACAAGGAGAAGGGAGCTTGAGCCCCATTCTCAAAATGTAATTTTCTGTTACAACCAGCAGGCTGCGCCCTGCTTTGCATCCTGTGTACTGTTCTTTTTAATTAATTTTTTGTAAAAAGAGTTGACCTCTTTTTTTTGTACTATTCTGTGTTTTTTAATTTTTTTGTTTATATTTGTGACACAAGGACAGCTAATAATAATAAAAAAAACTGATTTCATTTTATTACTATTATTTATTATTATTTTTTTTTTTATGATAATAAAAGCGGTAAAAACAACGCGTACCGACACGATGACTCGAAATGAAACGCGTGTTCACCTTAAGACTAGGAATGCGTACGCGATCAGAATACGCACGCGCGTAAAACGGTAAGACTAAAAGCGCACCGACGCATTTGCTCACACGACTCGAAACCGACACGCGCTTGCGTTTATTATTTTTTATTATTTTTTGGACTCTTTTTTTTGAAAACAACGAGCGCCAAACAAAACCGTTGCACGAGAGTGCTAAATACACCCGCATTTAGAACAATATGCGAAGCGATAAAATTTTTGGGATTTTTCGATTAGTCGGACAAAATTGGGGTATGACAGCTGCCCCTCTTTATTTCGATTTTACCAAGAAATATGAATTGCGGGAGACATATTTCGAAGGTAAAATAGAAATAAAGAATTCAGAAATTATACCAATTTTGTCCATTTGGAGAAATCCGAATTTTCTTTCTTCTTTTTTGGAAAGATAGACACTTTCGTGTTGATGCGAAAACAGTAAATGAACACTGACGTGCAGACAGAAAGGTAAAATGGGCACTTGGCGTGCAAACAGAAAAGTAAAATGGGCACTTGGCGTGCAAACAGAAAAGTAAAATGGGCACTTGGCGTGCAGACAGAAAAGTAAAATGGGCACTTGGCGTGCAGACAGAAAAGTAAAATGGGCACTTGGCGTGCAGAAAGCGGTAAATGAGCACTTGGCGTGCAGAAAGCGGTAAATTGGGAATTCGGAGGCTGCCTAAAACCTTCTAATGGACTCTTGTCGAGTCCGAGCTCTGGGGGTGGCCTTTTCGAGCGGCCGATCAACATCAGGTCCGGAACTGATTTGATCAATGGATTTACGCTATGCCTTAGGCTGACATAACTAATCCGAAGGACTTAACGAAGTCTGATGGATCCATCGCGCGCTCGTACACGATGTTGTGATCTGTGGAAGGAGTTCACTAACTCTGTGTTGATGGAGTTTACTAACTCTGTGTTGATGGAGTTTACTAACTCTGTGTTGTGGTGATTTTCTAAAAATGAGATTTTTCGGACTCTCTGGTCCGAAGTAACTTTTTTCTTGGATGGTGCATGAAATGCATGCACTTGAGTATTTGGGTGCACATGAATGCAATGATTGATTTTGGGTGGGATGCTCTTTCTGTTTGATTTTCATTCTTTTCTTTTTCTTTTGTTATTCTTTCGCTCTTTCTGAGATGCGAATTTGAAAGTGTAATGCACTACTGTTTGATGCGATGGAGTGACGAATGGTATGGATGATATGAGAATGATGAATGATATGAAGATGTTGTGTTCTTTTATGTTCCGTCTTCTGTGATTTTCTTCTCTTTTGTTTTTTTTTGTTTATTCTGTTTGTTTTCTTTAAGCAGCTTTCTTTTTTCTGCTTGTTTGTTTTTTTTTTTGGCACTTTTGCTCTTTTGGCTTATCTTTCTCTTTTTTTGTCTATTTCTTTCAAGCATAATACTTCTTCACAGAGTCTGAATTGACTGGGTTCTTGAGATCTTCGCCGTCCATGTTGGTAAGTATCAGTGCTCCTCTGGAGAAAGCTTTCTTGACAACATATGGTCCTTCATATTTGGGAGCCCATTTGCCCCTGGGGTCCGTCTGGAGCGGCAAGATCTGCTTGAGCACAAGGTCTCCTTCGCTGAATTCTCGGGGACGAACCTTCTCGTCGAAAGCTGTCTTCATCCTTTGTTGATACAGCTGCCCATGACACAAGGCGGCAATCCTTTTTTCCTCAATGAGGTTCAACTGGTCAAGACGGGACCGAACCCATTCTGCTTCGTCAAGTTTTGTCTCCATTAACACCTGCAGGGATGGTATTTCAACTTCAATGGGGAGGACTGCCTCTGACCCGTAAACCAGTGAGTAAGGGGTTGCCCCTGTTGAGGTACGTACTGAAATTCGGTAGCCATGCAAAGCAAAGGGAAGCCCCCCATGCCAATCCTTGTAGGTTACCACCATATTTTGCACTATCCTTTTGATGTTCCTGTTGGCTGCTTCAACTGCCCCATTCATCTTCGGGCGGTAGGGAGAGGAATTATGATGCTGAATTTTGAATTCTTTGCACAGGTCCTTCATTATTTTGCTGTTCAGGTTGCTGCCGTTATCCGTGACGATCTTGTTTGGAAGACCGTAACGGCGAATCAGATCTTTCTTTACAAACTTGGCAACCACAGCACTAGTTATACTGGAGTACGAGGCAGTTTCAACCCGCTTGGTGAAGTAGTCAATGGCAACCAAAATGAAGCGATGCCCGTTCGACGCTTTAGGCTCAATAGGACTGATAACATCCATTCCCCACATTGAGAACGGCCAAGAGGCAGACAGAACATTCAAGGAAGCAGGCGGTACATGAATGTGATCGGCATAGATCTGGCATTTGTGCATTTTCTTACAAAGTTGTAGCAGCCTGATTCCATCTGCAACCAGTAGTAACCAGCTCCCAGGATTTTTCTAGCCATTGCGTGCCCGCTGGAATGAACCCCAAATGAGCCCTCATGAACATCTCGCATAATCTTTACTGATTCTTCTCTTGTTACACACCTGAGGAGTACCAAGTCATGGTTTCTCTTGTAAAGGACGTCTCCACTCAAGAAGAAATTCCGTGACAATCTTCTGATAGTTCTCTTGTCATTTTCTGATGCCCCAGGTGGGTATTCCTGATTAATGATGTACCGCTTGATGTCATGATACCAAGGCTTATCATCAGGCTCTTCGTCTATGGATGTGCAGTAATGATGCGCAGGCAGGTTCCGATGTGGGATTCGGATGTGAGTTAAACTCTTATCACAGCTGATGTTAAACATGGAGGACAAGGTTGCCAAGGCATCGGCCAGTTGGTTTTCACTTCGAGGGATATGTTTGAAAGTGATTTCGTCGAAAGACTCCATCAATTCTTGCACATAGTCACAATAAGGGATCAGTTTGGGATCTATGGTCTCCCAATCGCCTCTTACTTGATGAATCACCAGGGCTGAATCACCGTACGCATCAAGCCTTTTGACTTTCCACTTCAGGGCTGCCTGCATGCCCAGGATGCATGCTTCATACTCGGCAATGTTGTTTGTGACGTAGAAGCTCAGTCTTGCAGTGACAGGAATGAAGTGGTTGTCAGGAAATATCAACACAGCATCTGCCCCATGCCCCCATATGTCGGACGCACCGTCGAAGATCATCCGCCATCTTTCATTTTCTTGGGATTTCCCCTCGTCGAAACAATGCCATGATATCTTCATCAGGAAAATCATGTTGCATTGGCTGGTAGTCTGGACTTGGCTGGCATGCTAAGTACTCTGCATGCAATGCAAATGCCATGATTGCTTTCTGATGGGATGCAGAATGACTTTTCCTTTTTACTTTTCTTTTGTTGCTTTTTGTTTTTCTTTTTGGTATGCGAATGTGAATATGATGCGAATGAAATGCTTGGATGCAAATGTTATGGCACATGGTGCGATGGTATGAAACGATTGATATGGAAACATAAACATTTTTGGATGAGATGCGATGAGTGCATAAAATGCGAATGTGAATATGATGCGAACGAAATGATTGGATGCAAATGTTATGGCACATGGTGCGATGGTATGATATGAAGTATAGAACATTTCTTTTGGTAATGATGAGACATGAGACTTTATATGTAAGAAGCGGAGGCGATTATCCCTTGGAAAGTTAGGCTTGATTCAAAATTTGGTAATCTCAAGGTTGTTATCTACAGGTATTGATATGAAAAGGTACTTGACCATATTTGCAAGCTCGCTTCTTTTTCTCTTCCATTATGATGCCCCATGATGACCGAAGTTTATGTCCACAAAGTTACCTAAGTGGATTTTTAGCATCACATGATCAACTTGTGTTCTTTCTCTATGAAGCATTGTTTAGTAAAGACGTACGTTAGTGCAAGTATAGATGAATGAGTCAGTTAACTTGGGGTTTTAAAGGCCTAGGGTGAGGATATTTGTGGCGCATGAAGGGGTGAATGACTGATTGGTCTTTGTCAAGGTCGTGAAAGGTAGGTTTTTCCAAGCCAAGAAATGTGGGACTGCCCCCAATTTAGATTTGACGACGGTGAGTAATAACTTGCTCCTGTCTAGTGGTGACAGGCTGGGGGCGTAGAAAATGATGAATTGGCTTTGGAGTGAAAGGTGGAAGGCAAAAGACTTTCCTCAACCCACAGAGTTTGGTATTGCCCTAATTATGGTAAGGACAAGGTTGCCCTGACTAGAGTAGCAGAATAATGAGTTGAGAAATTGCCCCGGTATGGTTTTGGGCATGTGAATATGGCAAGGGGATGAGATGGGTGTAAGGTGAATCCTCCCATTTGTAGGTGGAGTGACGAGCGACGGGGCTGCCCCACTTGGTAATGGGATTTCAGATGGTTGTTTTAAGTGAGGATTGGAAAAGGTGACGGAGTTAGGGTTATGGGTTTTTGGAGATGGTCAAATATGGCTGCATAGACTGGGTGTGGTGCGGGATGGATGTTGGACATATTTCCCCGAGCTTATGTGGAACAAATAGTGAAAGGAGTACCCCACTTTAGATTCAAGGCGAACATCCTGGCATGAACCTTTTGGTTGTCTACAAAATGAGTCTCAGACTATGATAGTCTTGAGCTCGCTATGATGAAAACTTCACTTAGTGATCACTAAACATTGTCTTGATGTAACTTGAATGATTCTTGGAGTGCAAGCCTTTTGATTTTTCTTTTCTTTTGAGTTTCTTTTTTTCTTGAGATTTTTTTTGTTTTTTTTTGAGCAAACATATTGTAAATAAATAAACTTATTTGTCCTAAGATTAAAACTTTGAGAAAACAGGAGCAATCAGTCATTGATCAGAATGGATTTTTGGAGTTGTGATGCGGCTAATGATTAATGATTTATGAAGGGAGGGATAATTGGGCTCAAAGAAGTATTTGATGATTGATGGAACAGATGTTTTTTTTTTTAGTGGTACGATTTGGCTAGTAGTTAATGAAAGTATGAGTTATTAAGCTTAATGAGGTGTTTGAGGTCTTATTGAGATGAGAACCTCTTATGTGTCTCATGGTAAAATGGGCCTGTTTAGGATTATGACTTGGCAAAGGGTTTGTGGGGGGATAGGCCGAAGGAAGTGTTTGAAGATTGATTTTAGACAAGGATCTCTTAAGCGTTTAATGGTATAAAGTATCAGCTCACAATTTGTACTACCTTGCTTCCTTTTTTTATTTTTTCCTTTTTGTTTGAATTTTTCAATTCTCTTTTTTTGACTTCACTTTTTGTGATTCTTATTTTCTCTTTTTTTTTTGAACTGAGTGAGCTGATAAAAGTGATACACCATTTTCAACGTGGAATTAATCCTTGTCTAGGGTGATTGAAATGTTTTTTTTTTTGGATTAAGGTGGGTGGTAAAGGATTTTTTTTTGAGGATATGGAAAGATGGTTCAACTTCATTTCAAATCATGATTGCTCGTTTTCTCAAAAAATAACTTAAGGACAATAATTTACTTATTTTATATACTTGCTCTTTTCCTTTATTTCTCTTTTTTTTGTGCCCTAATTTTTGCTTAGGCCGCTCTTACGAGTTTTCAACCTAACAGGCCTTTTTTGATTTTTTTTGTAAAGGACTTGCACCAAGGGAACACAATATTGACAAGGTATCGTAGTGACCACAAATTTGCCCCTAGTAATGAGGGTCTAAAGTGATGTTTCATTAGTGAGAACAACCCAAATAATCAACTAGGTACTGATGTGGGGGATATGTACTTTATGGGTGGTCGGGGTGGGATCAGACTTTGACAGAGGATGATGATAAGGTAGGGACGCTAACTGACTCAAACAAAAATAAAGACACATGTCACACACAAGTTACTACACGAATGCTTCGCAGAGAGTTAACATTAGTTAAAACGTGAAAGAAAAATTTTTGTGGACCATTTCGGTCATTCATCATGGGGTGGATGAGATGCAATGCTTTGTTGAAAAAGTACGAACAAGCTGCTAATTTGAAAAACTGAGTGCATTGAAACACCTTGAGTTTGCTGCTAAGCTTTCCCAAAGAAGAATAATTAACCTCGCAAGAACGTTTCACCTCTCATCAAAATTTTTCTAGAATTATGCTCATTTTTTTTATAACGCATGATGTAAGTATTCAAATGAATGAGTGCGCTTGAAATGATAATGTATGATTTTATGTTTGTTTTGCTGCTGGGAATCGCGGGATGCCTTATCTTGTCGTAAGCGCATAAACCTTTTCTTTTTGATTTACGAAGTGAAGTAAACGAGGAATCGAAATAGCAAATCAACCTTCTTCATAACTGGGAAGCGAGAAGTAAGTGAAGCCTTGCTATTCGATTCCATTACGATGCACCTATGACAAGACGGTACATTATTCGGTGATCCCCGGCAAGCAAATGCAAATGAGATGCAATATGAATGCAAATATTTACAACATTTGGTTTTAATGGATGCGGCATGATGCGATTATGATGTGAATGATGCGCGTGGAAAAAATAAAGGCGATGCATATGGACGGAAGTTCAAAAATTTAGGAGACACACTACGTGCCGCCTCACGCAGTGGTTTATTTGAAGAAAATATTTTTTGGGAAAATGCGGGCCGTACGTTATTTCATATGGACCGGTAAGAGAAAGGCTACAGCGGTAACTCTTTCTCCCTTTTTGAAAATAAAGTGGGCCATATGTCACTTCGTACGGACCGTCAAAAGAAAGGCTACAACGGCAACTCTTTCTTCTTTTTTCTCTTTTGAAAATCTTCTTCTTTTTTCTTTTAGGAAAGATATGCATAAACTACAATGCAACATACAATTTATATGCCCTTGTGTCCTACAAAAGGTGGGGGAACCTAGGCTCTAAGGCAACTCAAAATGAATCCTCCCATGTAGTTCTAAACACTTCCTCACAATGGCTACCAGAGCTAAATCTCTCTCATGATAACACCCACAACGATGGAATGCCATCTGGTGTGAGGTACCATAAAAGAGCATACTCTGGCTGAAACTTTTGTGAGAGTCAGAAGGACAACGGTCCAATTGCCAGTCACTACTCATTTCCACTCTCTTAAGTTTTGTCAGACCTTGGGTTTTAGGCCCCTCTCAAAGCACAATGAGTATGAGGTGTGAGTGTGTGTAGCAAGGACATACCACCTAAAACTACCCAACACATATCACCCCACCTGCAAATGAAAACCCAGAACAGTCCAGACAAAAGCAAGCAATAACATGTTGTCTACCCTAGGGTTTAATATCAAATAAGCTAGCCTAGGGTTTCAACGACAATCGAGTGCATTGCTTACCTCAGGAAAGGGAGCCAAGAAGAGGGGATCATGAGAGAATTGGGGAGAAATGCATGAGCTTACCTTGAAGAAAGGGAGCAAAGAAGAAGGGAACATGATTGGGATTGAGGAAATGCATGGGGGTACTAAGCACATAAGCAAGGAGGAGGAAGGAAAAACAAACATGGAAGAAAAGAAAACAAATGCACATGCCTACAACATGATAAGAAAGAAAAGGAAACCGAAAGGGATAGAAGCAAACAAGGTATCCAAATCAAATCAATAACACAAACCACACATTTAATTAATTAGGCTTGACCCACTTAAAAAGGAAACGTCCCCAGTGAAGTCGCCAGCTGTTGCGCCCGAAAAATCCGGTTTGGGACTTTTCGTTTGACAACGTGGAAAAAGTTTGGAGCCGCCACCAATATTTTAATTTTAAGACCAAAACATTGAAAAAAGGTCTTTTAGACAAGGCGGGTGGTCTTTCGAAAACTAGAGATATGGGTTCGGGGGTCGGTTAGGCATGGGGAAGGTATTAGCACCCCGTACCTCCTTTCTACCGAAAGGGAACCTTTAATTAAATGTGTGGTTTGAAGTGTTGATTTGAAAATGCTTTTATTTTGCCTCTTTATTGAAAAGGGAGTGAGAAGACTTAATGAAAATTTTTATTTTTGGCGCTTGACGAGAGTTAGCCTCTCGCTCCTACGTATCTCCTAGTGCGATGGAGAATTCAAAGCTACGTAGTTCTTGTGTGTCCTAAAAAGGTTTTTGTTTTTTAGTCTTTTTGGAGTTTTTCGCAAAGGGGTTGAGCGCTCGCAGTGACCAAACAACAATGGTTTAGAGTGGTCGCACTACTAACTCTTATAAAAATGAATTATCATTAACGACCAAACGGCAACGGCGCGAGTGATGATTAATGATAATCGGTTCTTATTTTGAGTATTGAAGAGGTTTTCGCAATTGAAGGAAGGCGTTTGTGAGGACCAAACAACAACGGTTTAGAGTGGCCACACTACTAGCTCCCACCGGAATGAAATCATCACCCACAATCAAACGGCAACGGCGCGAGTGATCATTAGTGATGATTAGTTTTGATCTCGACGTTTGAAAAGATTTGTTTTTGAAAAGTGTCTTCGTTGGTTTTAATTGGAGAGAACGTCGTGATGAAAGGAATTTGCAATTGGATTGATTTTCGTTCGGGGAAATACTTATCCACCATTTAAAAAAAAGGTTTGAGAAAAAAATAAGTTCGTTTAGGGGAAAGAAAATTTATTATTTGGGAAAAAAGGGTTTGTAAAAGAACGCTCGCTTAGGGAAAGAAACGAAATTTAAAAAAGAAATATGGGGCGTAGTAGTGAAATAAGGGTGTAAATAAAGGGGGGGGTTGTATTGTTAAGACTGGGGTGCAGACAGTGAGCCCAGCTTGTTTTTGCAAGCTGGGCTGCGTTTAAAAAAGGACTGCGAATACAGGCTTTGTGCCGGGGCGCTGCGCTTATTAAACATGGGGGGTGTGGATGGTAATCTGAATTAAAATTAAAAATAAAATAAAGCAGAATAAAGCTAGACTATATAAGATAATAAAGAAAAGAGCTAAACCTAATTCACAATCTTTTACCCTCTCAGCGCCGCAGCGACCAAAAAGGGGAGAGAGAGAGTTTCAGATGAGGGGGAGAAGAAGAAAGGACACGCGATGGGGGGAGAGGGAAAGGCAACCTGACAGCGACCGTGGTGGAGGAAGTGCGCGGCCGGCCGTTCCTTGGCCGATGATGATAGTTGGTGACGACGGCGTGCGATCGCGAAGGGGTGGAGGACAGGCGACGAAGAAGGGGAGGCCACGGTGGTGAGCTTGTCTCCGGCGAAGGTGACAGAGCTGGCGGAGGTGAGATTCGCGACGGTGACGGAGTTCGAAAGTGCTGTTTTCGTTTTCGAAGGCCATGGAGGGACGGTTACGGTGGTTCACGGCGTTTTTTTTTGTTTTAAGGCTACGGTGATGGCGTTGAGGGGGGACGCGATGGGAACGGCCAACGACCACCGTCTACGGTGGTCGGACTCTAAGGAGGTGAGTTTCGCTATTTTGTTTTCTACAGTTCTCACCTTCTTCTTTCTGATTCTGATATTCTTACATTTGATGTTTGTTTGTTGTTTCTCAGGAAGGCTGAAGACTTAGTTAGGGAGGGCTGGTGGCGGAGTTTGGGAGCGAACGGCCACCGTCTACGGTGGCCGGAATCAGTAGGTAAAGCTTCGGTTCTGATTCTCTTTTTTGCATATCCTTATTTTATTTTTCTCTGTTTGGTTTCTATCTTCCTCTATTTTTTTGATTTGAAAACCTCTAAACCCTAATTTTATTCAGCAGCCAAAATCCTTTTTCAACCAATCCTGATTTTCAAGACTAAAACCCTAATTTCCCAACTGAGCCTAATCGCTGACTTCGTTTTTTTCTAGAACAGAGAGAGAAAAATCCAGAAACCATAACCAACGAGTTTATTTGTGATTTTTCTTTTAACCCTATCAACAACAAATTACTTATCCACTGTTTGTATAATCACATAACACTAAACAATGTTTTAAAAAAAAAAAGCATGCTTGCAGTTTCACTTATTTAACATCTCATATCTACCTTTTATCTAGCATATGTGCGAATTACAAAACAAAACCAACCTGGGTTACTGAATGGAAATGGATCTGTTGCTAATCTCTGTCCCTCTTGCTCTACTGCTGTTGCTTGTTTGACTGACTGCTGCTGTTTCTGAATTCTTATTGCTAGAGTTTCAGTGTGAAGACTCTAGTCTTTTGGTTCTGAATTTCTCTCTGTGTGCATATGCCCCCCCTTTGATTCTTTTTTTTTGCTTTTATAGAGGCATCCAACATATTGAGACAAAAATGGCTGTTGTGCTTTTCAGGAAAAATCAGGGGAGTGGAGCAGAGGGTTATAGCTGTTGGAGACAATCAGCTGAACCAGTGGAGCAGAGGCAGCAAGGGAGCAACAGGGGCAGCAACCTGCTTTTGCCCAAAGAGTGAAAAGCCAAGGAACAAGGAGAAGGGAGCTTGAGCCCCATTCTCAAAATGTAATTTTCTGTTACAACCAGCAGGCTGCGCCCTGCTTTGCATCCTGTGTACTGTTCTTTTTAATTAATTTTTTGTAAAAAGAGTTGACCTCTTTTTTTTGTACTATTCTGTGTTTTTTAATTTTTTTGTTTATATTTGTGACACAAGGACAGCTAATAATAATAAAAAAAACTGATTTCATTTTATTACTATTATTTATTATTATTTTTTTTTTATGATAATAAAAGCGGTAAAAACAACGCGTACCGACACGATGACTCGAAATGAAACGCGTGTTCACCTTAAGACTAGGAATGCGTACGCGATCAGAATACGCACGCGCGTAAAACGGTAAGACTAAAAGCGCACCGACGCATTTGCTCACACGACTCGAAACCGACACGCGCTTGCGTTTATTATTTTTTATTATTTTTTGAACTCTTTTTTTTGAAAACAACGAGCGCCAAACAAAACCGTTGCACGAGAGTGCTAAATACACCCGCATTTAGAACAATATGCGAAGCGATAAAATTTTTGGGATTTTTCGATTAGTCGGACAAAATTGGGGTATGACACTAAGCAACACGTATTGGCAGGGATATGTCCCTGAACCAGTTAACTCCATCGTTTGTAATGATGCTTGGGATCTCTTTCTTCTCAATCAATGGAATGAGAATGCTTTCTTGCCAAAAAAAAAAATACATTGTGATTTACAAGTGAGTTCTTCTACTCACTTCCATTAGGAATATAGGGTTTAGTTTTAGTTGATTCTTTTGTTCCTATGAATGTGGCTCTTAACATGTTTATATGTTATAATGAAATCTGATTGTACGTATTGGTCTATAATCAAATGATTTAATTTACTTGTACAATGGGGGTTGAGAATATCATAGTCATGACATTTTTGCACGTGTGAGTTAGTAAAATAGGCTTTTTTGTGACAAACAGTAAACTAGACTTCGTTTTAGTATTTAACACAAATTTGATTTATGTATGATTGCCAACCATTAACTTTCTCATATTATTCAATTTCGTTATGTTTTTACAATTATTTCATTATTTAGTTACTCTTTTAAATATTATTTTATTTATCAATTTAATTTGTTATTAGTTGTATTAGCAGATAAATATAACAGTTATTTGACATTTCATTAAAATTCCATTTTGTTAGTATTGAATTTTTTTAACGAAAAAGAGTAAGTACTATTTAATATTATAAAAAAAATCTAAAAAGATATTTTGTATTATCATATAATTTTTGTTCATTATATATGTGTGTATTATGTTTTTTGACAATATTATATATGTGTGTATGAATACATATTTTGGGTGGCGTTTGTTAACAAATTCCTTGCCAACTCGTGGACTCTTCTTCACCGTCATGTTATCACCGAAGTTTGCTGCTGCTGCGTGTCCAATCTGCCTGCTGCATATGGAAGACGAACAGCACCTATTCATTGACTGCACGTTCGCGAAACGAGTTTGGTCCATCGTTTGCACGTGGCTGGGTGTGGAGTTCGCTGGTCGTTAACCGTTAAAGATCATTTTCGTTGGTTTGGGAAGCTTTGCAAAGAAAGGAGGGCGAAGAGGACTAAGTATTTAATTTGGCTCACGGTTTGTTGGAGCATTTGTTATCTAGGAACGGTGTGGTGTTCAGAAATGAGGATGCAAATATCGACGCCGTTATCAATCACATCAAGAGCTGGAGTTGGTTGATTTATAGATCGTGTGGTAATTCTAATTGTAATTCTAATTTCAGCATTACCAATTGGTGGTCTAGACCACTTGAGTACCTAAACAATATGTAATCCTCTATTATTGTTTGGGTTTGAGCACCCCTAGTGCTCTGTAAATGAAATACCGCTTATCTAAAAAAAATATTCTTGAGTAAACTTTTAAATATAATTAATGATACTATATAGTATTAAGCATTAAAATGGTACCATATTGCATATTAAAATGACATCGTATGACATATAAAGAATACTTAAAGTAACATTGATTCGTATTGATATAAAAGTAAAAAGTAAATATAATAAATGATTTTTGGATTATCATCTCTTTCTAATTTTCAATTTAAATTCAATTTCTCTATTATCATTTTAATTTATGATTTATTAATTGGTGATGAAAATAAAAAATGAAAAAGAAAAAAAAGAGAAGTCACTTTTTGTCTGTTACGAATTATGTTTTGTCATACATACTTATTTGCTTCTGTCGTTTACATTCATCAGAATTGTGTTTAAAAAATATTCATGAGCATAAAATTAATCTCAAACTGAATGTAATAATCTTTTGTAAAAAAAATTAAATGTAATAATATTTTCAAGGTGTAACAAATTTGAAAGAGGACAAGAAAAAGAAGATTCCACTATAAAAGCACAGAAAATGTGAGAGGCACATTGTATATGTAACATCCCTAATTTAGGTTAATTTCGTTTTATGAAATTAACTAGCGAATTATTATTCGATGAAATAATAATTGAGTCATGATTTTATGCGAGGAATGAAGTCGTTACTTAATTGTGTGATTACTTGAGTTAATTGCATTATTGTTTGAAGTGATGGATTGTATGTGATTGTTTTGGGGTAGAAATGGGTTTAAGTGAGAATTAGAGACAAAGGGGTAAAATGGTCTTTTAACCACCCAAATCAAACACCCAGCTGAGTCAATGTTTGCAAAACACAATACTATGACTCCACTTTCAGAATTTTTAGAAAAGAAGAGATAAACGTAGGTTAAGTGAGTATTAGTGAGCCAAGGGTATTTTCGTCATTTCCTACTCATTAATACCCTCAGCCCACTAACACTCAGCTGACCAAGTCTCAAACCCATTCCATCACTTTCAGCAAAAACAGAATTCCAGAATAGGGAGAGAGAGAGAGAGAGAGAAACTCGAAGGGAGAGAGGAAGAAGAGGGGAGAGAGAGCTCCATCACCTCTCATTGCATGTAAGTAAAATTACCACCATTCTTCTCCATTTTCAATTCTCCTCACATTGATACTAATTTCAGAAGCTAATCCTTCCCCTTCTATCATCCTCCATTTTCGAATTTTGAAGCTCAAATGACCAAAAATGGAATTTGTTGCCTTGCATGTTGTTTTAGGAACTTGAGGGTAGATCCTAGCCTAATTTTAGAAGGTACATTGTGGATTGAAGTAGTTTGGAAGAAGGTTCAGTAGCAAGGAACCTTGGAATTCGAATTTGGAAAGAATTTCACAAGTGTGGGAGCGTAGGAAGCCGTTACGGGAATTGTTCGAGTGTTACCTTGTCGGTACCGTCGCGTGAAGTCTCGATAAATTGTGAATCCGTCACTTCGGATGAGTTCTACTCACGCTTATGATTGTTTCGTTTCTGAAATGAATGCTATGTGACTAATTTTGTGAATGTCCGTTGTTTCGAAATATTTTGAGTCGAAAACCGTATTTTTATAAAAAACCGGTATTTTGAAATATGGAATGAATCGATTGTTGATGCATTTTGATTGCTATGATGTTGTTTGGACTGGAATATTGTCTGGTATTGTTTGTGTTTAGGTTGGATTTTGATCGGATTATGGATTGGACGCGAACGAAAAAGCGAAACGAGAGAAACGGAATGAATTTGGTATACTGAACAGAGCACACGGACTGTGCGCCCCAGTGGCACGGACCGTGCGCCAGTTTCGTTGTTGTCTAATTAAAATGGTGCAACATGCACGAGTCGTGCACCCCTAGGGCACGGAACGTGCGTGTGGTTCGGATTCAAGGTGAAAAATTCTTGTTTCGTCGCTCCTTTCGGTTCCAAACCTCTTCTAATCTTCTTCCCAACCATCCCTCATGTCATGGAACCAATAATGCTCTATTTTTGAACATGATTGCAAGGTTTAAAAGCGATTTTTTTTTGGAAGTTATAAATGTTTCAAAAACCGTAAAGTAGTATACGTGAGCGAACTAAATGTTCAAGTAACTGTTAAATGACATGGAAATAAATGTTCAATCAATTGTTTAAGGTCATGAAACTAAATGTTCTTTCAAGGTCAGGATATATAAACTATATCAAAGGATGGGTGACGACCCAGTTGATTAGTATACTAGGGGAGGGGAAGTCAGGAGCCCCGGAACCTAGGCCTCAGAAGCTTTGAAGCTAGTGTAAACTAGTGGAGAGGTTCGACGGTAAAGGCAGAGCTTTTGCCGAAGATGTACTATGGCATGACAGGAAAAGCTATATGCACGTAGGACCTATATGGACTATGATTAAATGAAAAGGAATAAATGGACCGAGAGTCATTGTGAGGGGTTACGGTGGGACTCAGTGAGATAATGTTTATCTCACCCTTTACATGTTGTTGTTTTTACAGAGAGACATGGAAAGAAGAAAACGACCAGGCACGAGTAGGTGACGTGCTTGAGGAGAGGTTTGAAGACTTGGATCTTTTACCTTTGGCATTGAGTTCCCTTGTTGTCTTTGTAACTCGATAATATGACTTGAATTTGTTTTAAGTTA
Organism: Astragalus membranaceus; assembly: GCA_039519185.1. Classification (NCBI taxonomy): domain Eukaryota; kingdom Viridiplantae; phylum Streptophyta; class Magnoliopsida; order Fabales; family Fabaceae; genus Astragalus; species Astragalus membranaceus. Next base: position 119,585,062 of record CM076846.1, read on the forward strand.
TGTAATCGTTTCCGCTTTTCTTGTGATGATATTGAACACTAGGTCATGGGGATATTGAAAGACATGGAACCGATATGGTTTTCAATTAAGTTATGAATGTTAAGACTGTTTGATGCTAATCATCGAAATTTTTTAGTTGTGTTCAATATCTAAACAGAAAATATTACTCTGATGTATGCCATTTCATGCATCTTAGCATTTCTACTTGATAGAAATATTAGGGTGTTACAGTATACGCAAATCGCTTCGAAGGGAGTTTTCACCCAAATTAAGTTTTCACGTTTTGTCGAGATATGGAGTTCATTTTCTTTATGTAATAGAGTTATTTTCATTCTTTACTATATTAAAAATTTGTATAAAATATGTTTTTGAAGGGAAACATGAAAACTTAATTTGTTTTTTTTATCAAAAAACTTAATTTGTTTAAATAGACTTGAGTTCTAACATTAATATTTAATTTATTCACTATTTATTTTTATTATTTATATTTAATTATTATCACTATTAGTTTCGTCCTTCAACTTCCACATGTTAAACATTTTGGTTTCTAAACAGAAAAATATTGTGTATTATTTGCATTGTGTGAAGAAAACATATGTTTTATTATTTACCTAATTTTTATTTAGATTATATACAAGATCAAAAATATTTTCTAATCATTTTATTCAACTACTATAATTATCAGAACCATCCTTTAACTTCCACATGCCAAATCATTTGTTGGATTTTTAAATAAATAAAATATTAAGTATTAATTGAATAGGAGTATTTACTCTATATTATTTTTTGAAAAGGAAAAAATATAATGTATTATTGATCTGATGTTTAGTTAGATTGTGTGGTATATTGAGAGACCAAAAATTATATGGTATATTAATCTCAAAAAAAAATTATATGGTATAAATTTATACTTTAATTTTTTTAAAATACTCCTGTTTGTTCTTGTGGATACTATATTTTTTCAATTTGTTTTCTATTTTTCAAAAAAACATAGAATGAATTTTTTATTCGTTTCCTCTTCCAAACTAATTTAAATTAACTTTTATTTCGATTTTCATTGATATTTTTTAATTTCAATTTATGAACAATTAATTGGTGATGAAAATAATAATGAGTAGTGATTTTTTGTTTACTTTGATTGACGTTTCACTATATACATTCTGGTGTTCAAACTCTTTTTTTTCTAGCCGCGGGATCGGCTAGGGGTTTGAAACTATGATTTTTCTGTTTTTTTAAGAAATTTCGTTGAGGACGGAACTCTATTCCTCGACTTTAGGTTTCCTAACTCCTCCAAAGAGTGTTAGGATTGGTGAGAGGGACCCATGGTTGGACTTTCTAAGGACATAAAACATAAAGAATGCGATAAAGAGATAGAAAAAGTAAAGACTTTGCGAAAAATAGTAGATTGATTTGATTGATGTGTATTTTTTACAGAATGTACAGTCTACTATATATACACGAGCCTCCTCAGCTACTATTCGAGCTTACAACTACTCACCGTTGGATCAATTAAGATCAACGCCTTACATCACTCCTAAGCCCTGATAGGCCGCAAGTATACGGTTCTATCGCGTAATAAAAGAGTATCTATCCACAGGGACTTATATGATTACCAATTTCAATTTCGGTGGTGATTAGCTAAAAAGAATGATTTAGTAGAAGGAGTTGATTGCTTGGTTTTAAATTCAGAATAAAAAGCATCTTAGGATTGTGGTTTCATCACAACGATATAATGAAGTCACAACCCCTCATCCATTCCCTATTTTATATAAGGTGTATTTTCTAAGAACAAGACATTCAATGGCAACTCAAGTTTCCTTTCGGAATACAAGAGTGTGTCTTGAACCAATAATCAAACCTATTTTCATGGTTGATTATTGCCAAGACCCCTTATGTACAAGCCTTTTCTATCCCAAGAGTCCCAAAACTATTTTCATGTTTTGTTTCGCTTGTTTAATTCCATAGTTCCAATATCGAAGAAGAAGAAGAAGAAGAAGAAGAAGAAGAAGAAGAAGAAGAAGAAGAAGAAGAAGAAGAAGAAGAAGAAGAAGAAGAAGAAGAAGAAGAAGAAGAAGAAGAAGAAGAAGAAGAAGAAGAAGAAGAAGAAGAAGAAGAAGAAGAAGAAGAAGAAGAAGAAGAAGAAGAAGAAGAAGAAGAAGAAGAAGAAGAAGAAGAAGAAGAAGAAGAAGAAGAAGAAGAAGAAGAAGAAGAAGAAGAAGAAGAAGAAGAAGAAGAAGAAGAAGAAGAAGAAGAAGAAGAAGAAGAAGAAGAAGAAGAAGAAGAAGAAGAAGAAGAAGAAGAAGAAGAAGAAGAAGAAGAAGAAGAAGAAGAAGAAGAAGAAGAAGAAGAAGAAGAAGAAGATAAATGACGGAATTATAAAGTTGTGGAATTGTAAATGACTGAATTGTAAATGACTTGAGCTATTTTACTCCCTTTGTTAGAAGTGCAGAGTTGCTTCTGGTTGTGAATTGTTGGGAGTTAGTGTTTTCTATTAAAGCTCTTGCATCTGCTGGGGTCTTGTCTACAAGTGCACCTCCACTAGCGGCATTCATGATATTACGGTCCATGGGTAGTAACCCTTCATAGAAGTACTGGATGAGCAGTTGTTCAAAGATCTGGTGGTCAGGGCAGCTTGCGCACAATTTCTTGAATCTTTCCAAGTATTCATGTAGAGACTCAGTGGAGTTTTGTGTGATACCACATATCTCTTTTCTGATTGAAGCAGCTCTGGATGCAGGAAAGAACTTCTCTAGGAACAACTTTTTCAAGTCATTCCAATTTTCAACAGAACCTGGTTGGAGGTAATACAACCAATCCTTGGCTGCATCTTGGACTGAGAAAGGAAAGACCCTTAGTTTAATGTGCTCCTCTGGAATTCCTTGGGGCTTCATGGTTGAGGACACTATGTGGAACTCCTTGAGATGCTTGTGTGGATCATCACCTGCAAGACCATTAAACTTTGGCAACAAGTGTATTAAACCAGATTTCAATTCAAAAGGAACATCAACATCAGGATAATTAATACATAGAGCATTGTAAGTAACATCAGGTGCAGCAAGTTTCCTAAGGGTTCTACCAGCTATGTTGACAGAATCAAGATCAGAATCAAGTTCAAAAAGATTATGGCTAAAAATGTTATCACTATCACTACCACTATCCTCTATATGCTCCCTAAGTCTACGATATAATGTTCTCTCAATTTTAGGGTCCAAGGGATGCAAATTAACAGTATTAGACCTGATCATGCACCATATGCACAAAAAGTGAGAAACTGCAATAATTCTAGAAATACCAACTATGTCCTAATGCTAAAATGAATGCAGAAAATAGAAAACGAAGCAAATCTAATAAAAAATACTTAAAAACAGCACTAAAAATCTAAATAAATCTAAAGAAAGATATGAAAAAAATTTGGATTTTTTTGGAGATATGAAAAATTAAAACAATTATTTAAAAATAGAAAATGAACGAATTTGAGATTTTTACGCTACAGCTTCGATTCATGGGAGTCCCATTCTTTGATTTATTTCTGATTTTCTGACAAAATTTCGGAGCAATCGGAGAAAATCTCCTGAAAACCATTTTTTCACCTAATCAGAGACAAAATAGAACGGGGCTGAAACCAACAGAACCTGCAAGGCAACAAAACTCAAAAACAAATGTTAGTGGTTAGTGAGTCCTTAAGTTGGTAATCCCTAATTAGAGATCCCCGGCAACGGCGCCAATTTGATCAGCGGTCGTACGCGGGTCAAAATAATTAAAAAGGATTAAGAATGTAGTACAAGGTGAGAAACCTTGGTCATCTCACAAGGATCTCTAATACTAAGATTACCAGAATCAGGAACAAAATTAACAATAAAATAGGGGGTTTGTTTATGAAGAAAGCGATTTGTGTTGGGGGTTTTATCAAATTAAAGAGACAATTGATTGACCGGTCTCTAGGTGCGCGTCTCGGATTTATCATTGGTTCCAAGAATATTCGTGCAAGACTCGTTCAAGGTTTCAGTTCTTGATTGAAAAAAAAAACTAATCAAGCAAGCGTGACACTACAACAGAAATCTCAAAAAAGATCGCCCCATGAGTAGCGCTTTTGACAAAAACGCTCCCTATTGCCAAAATACGGAACTAAATCAGTAGCGCTTTTTAAAAAGCGCTCCCTATTGCCAAAACACGGAACTGAATCAGTAGCGCTTTTGTTAAAAAGCGCTCCCTATGCCAAAATACGTAACTGAATGAGTAACGCTTTTTAAAAAGCGCTCCCTATTGCCAAAACACGGAACTGAATCAGTAGCGCTTTGTTTAAAAAGCGCTCCCTATGCCAAAATACGGAAAATGAAATATTTAATTTTAATTCTAATTACTCATCAGTTCACTCTCTTTCTCGTTCTCGCAAAACCTGCAGCTCTCACTCCTCACTTCGCTCACTTTCACTTCGCAGCTCTCACTCCCCACTTCGCTCACTTTCACTTCGCTCTGGTTTCAGTTCGCTCTGGTTTCACTTCGCAGCTCTCACTCCTCACTTCGCTCACTTTCAGTCTTCAAGAAACCCTAGCCTCTGTTCTTGAATGCCTCCTCTCTAAACCTCGTCTTCTTCGTTGAAACCCCACCTGGGTTCTTGAACTCAGCTTGATTCTGATGAAGAATCACGCCCAAAATCACAGCAAAGGTCTCCTTCTCCACTGTGAACAGGTAACTGCTTTCTATCTCCTTAAACTCTTCACAGTTTCTCCACGGTTTTAAACCCTATATTTCAAACGTTGATTTGCTTCGTTTCTTTGCTGTTTCTGGTTCGATCTTGAAGGATCTTGGCTCTACGCACCACGATCTGCTTACACGAAGGTATAATACTTGTTCTTGCTATTTTTTCAGTTTCGGTTTTACTGTTCTTGACCAACACAGTAAACCCTAACTTCTGAAACTGTTTCTGGTTGCAGGTTTTTGAAGAACTGCGTGTAGTGATCTCCAAACAGGTAAAAGCTCGCCTTAGCCTTTTCCTTTTTAATGTTTGAAGTTCTGATGCTGTTGAAAATTATTCTGACCGTGCGTTTTGTTGTTCTAGGTTGCTGATCTTCACTCTTTGAAGATGCTGTGGACAGCTACGGTTCTCACCTTGAGAACAGGTAATTTCTTTCCCTCTATCTCTCTGTTTTTTTTTCCTGGTGTTGTTTCAGTCAGTGAAACCTAAACTGACTTTGTTTTATTTCTCTTTGTATTTGAGGACTTGCTTCAACCACTTGTTGAAGCTTCAGCACAAGGAACTCAGAAATAATGCACAAAGACAGATACGCAGAAGGAAGAAGAAGAACAGAGACTTCACACAGGGTATAAGAAAAGACTTAAAAAATTTACTCAATGTAAAATGTATATTACAAACTGTATGTACATGTATAGTAGTATTTAAAGCTTTCTCTGAGTAATTAGCTGATAATTAGAGTTTGTTATAGATAACAAACTCAGTTTGTTAAGCTTGTTTAACAAACTAACCAATTAGTTAGGGGCTAATTAGTTTTCCTTTCAAACAGCTGTAACCACAAATATGCATTCTCTAATTGCTTTGAAGGTGTCTAATTTTTTTTCTCTCATACTGTTAATGTGCATGTTTTTTCTCTTATTTGCATGCTAACTGCTTAAAGCTAATCAAAATAGATTTTTTTTGTTGCTTTGTGCAGTAATAACACAATGAGTATATGGGCTAGGATTAAAGGAAGGCAGACAGAATTCCGAAATCCCAATGCAGTTGGACAGGTATAATCAAAGATAATTTTCTTCTTCCCCTTCTCACTTTATGTGGGTTCTTTTGAACTCTTTTTGATATTCATTGATTTTGGAATTAGATTGATTTGTCAATGTCAAATGATAATCTTTGTCTTTTTGTTTGTGTAGGCCATCATGAAAAATCTCCCTCCTTCTGAAATTATAGAATCATGCTCTGTTGCTGGTCCTGGATTTGTGAATATTGTTGTATCAAAGAAATGGATAGCACAGGTGATTTGATTGCATTTCCATTTGTAGTTTTGAGTAACTGCTGTAGTACTCAAGCAGTCAAGCTTTTATGTCGACATGTAGTACTCAAGCATCAATATTAAACCCATAGTTATATATGCAAAATACTACAAAAACTAGCTCCTGATTTTCTTTTTCCTGTCTTTTCATGGGTAAAAGTAAGATGAGTTGTAGCCAATAGGTTCATTTTGTGGCTCTAAATAATACTCCATAGTTATGATTTAGGCTGCTATCTCGTATCAGTGAAAATTGTTCTTGGCTAGCTTGGTATGTTAGGTTTGTTTTATGTTTTTATTTTCAGTTGATATACCTTGCTTTATAATTACAACTTACCTTGTTTATAAATGTTTTCTGATTCAAAAATATTGTGTTAAGACAACTTTTATTTTGTTTTATCCATTTCCATTGCAATTTTTTGGAAAAAGCAAACGAAAGTGAAAAAACAAGGTTGTATTTTTAATTTTTTTTGTGAAATTATATCAATTGAGAATGAAAACAGAAAATAAACCAAATACCTTTTCTGTTTTGTTGTTGGTTTTCCTGTAAAGTGGGAATAATATATTCAGTCAATAAGGAATGCATATTATACTTTTTGAATATGCTTTTGTTGTTTACTAGTAATATTTGAAATCTTATTTAATACACCAGATAGTCTTTATTTATTTACTATAATGTCTGATTTTCATATATTTAAACGGGAAATTGCATGCTACATGGGCCTTGAGCTTGGAAAAATTAAGATCAAACGTTTTGCTGACGGTGAGATATATGTCCAGCTACAAGAGTGTGTCAGAGGGTGTGATGTGTTTCTAGTGCAGCCCACATGTCCTCCTGCCAATGAGAATCTTATGGAGCTTCTCGTAATGATTGATGCCTGCAGGAGAGCTTCAGCCAAAAACATCACTGCAGTCATTCCATATTTTGGATATGCTAGAGCTGATAGAAAGGTCTGTTTGTAACTTTGATTACTATTAGAAATAGTATGTTAATGAAGATGTTGTAATTTTTGATTTTTGACATTCATATTTTGGTACATGATCATTTATGTAATTTTTGTTGGCATATATGTTTATATATATATATATATATATATATATATGTGTGTGTGTGTGTGTGTGTGTGTGTGTGTGTGTGTGTGTGTGTGTGTGTGTGTGTGTGTGTGTGTGTGTGTGTGTGTGTGTGTGTGTGTGTTGGATTTATAAATAGAGAAAAAAACAATTTGTTGTTGGTTGATGAATATGAGCAGGGAGTAAGGAATTGGTAATAGAGAAAAAATAATTTTTTTTTTAAATTAGGCTTAGGTAGCGCTTTCTGTAAAAAGCGCTACTTATGGTCTAGGCGCATCTAGGAATGAGGAGCGCTTTAACAATAAAGTGCTCTTCATTCCTAGATGCGCCTAGACCATAAGTAGCGCTTTTTACAGTAAGCGCTCCCTTTTCTTAAGTCCATGAGAAGCGCTTTTTACGGTAAGCGCTCCTTATTGTCTTAGCGCGCCTAGGAATAAGGAGCGCTTGTAATAAAAAGCGCTCCTCTTGCCTGTTTTTTGGGAGCGCTTTTCGAGCGCTACCTTTGGGTGATTTGCAACAGGAGCGCTAGCTTTAGGAGCTCTCGAAAGCGCTCCCTATGGCCTAAAAAAAGCGCTCCCAATGCTTAAATCTGTTGTAGTGTGAATTAGTTTATACGAATTCGCACCGTTTTAAAGCAAGCGTTAAAACAACGTGTTCAATCAATCATGATGGTGAACAAGCGCCACTAAACACAATCAATATCATAACTGAATTCAATCAATTCTCTATCAATTCCTACTCGAATTAAATAAAACAAGCGATTAAATAACCCGAATAGTTAAGAGTTGCGAAAAACAGATTCACATATAAACAAGCGTCATATATAAACGATTCGCGTATTGCAAATAAGCGGAATCTGGGTAATTAAGCATCACACAAAGACGAAAATTTGCAAACAAAGAATTCAAATGTGGAATTGATAGAGAAGAAAGAACTGAAAACTAAAAACGAAATAAACGAATTAACATTAGACACCGAACCTCAAAATCCGTAGACCGGTGAATCAACTTAGGAGTTTAGGCTTTCATGGAGGCTAGAGTACAAAAGTTTTGTAAAGTGAATGATAATGTGTAAGATCCGTCAAAACGGCTGCTGACCAGCCAAATCTATACTAAAACGAAATACCTAATCCCCAAATGGGCTATTGGATAAAAGCCCGTTAACAAATTAATATTCGGCCCAAAACCCGTTTTACACAGTACTGCTTCGGTAATTCGCATTTTTCACCTTCAAGACTTCAGAACTGGGTTTCAATCTCAACAGAAGAATTGTAGCTCTGTTCCTTAGCTTTCCAACGCATGCTCGCACTCCTCAATCGGATAACCACAGACAAAGTTATGACTTGAAGAGTAGATAGGGGTCAATATGCAATAAAAACAAGAATTAATCTAGAAATTACTATATTGCTCAAATAAGACCCAAAATCTAGAAACGCGCTAAGACTTAAATATTAGACACAAAACACCATCAAAAATACCAAGTGCAAAGCTATAAAGAGTGGATTAAAATGCACTGATCAATGACAATCTTAAGGTACGGATTTTAAGGTAAATGACAATCTTCATTTATCTATTTTGCAATTTGTTGACGATGCTATCTTGATAGGTAAATCTTCTTGGGATAATCTTTGGAGGATCAAAACTATTTTAAGAAGCTTCAAACTTGTTTCGGGTTTGAAAGTTAATTTCCACAAGAGCAAACTTATAGGCTTGAATGTGTCGGAAGAGTTTCTGGATTCCGATTTAACGTTTCTTCATTTTCACACTGAGGGTCTTCCGTTTAAGTTTTTAGGAATTCCCGTGGGGGCTAATCCTAGGCGGAGCTCAACTTGGGAACCTGTGTAAGAGAAGCTTCGTAACAAATTGGTTTTGTGGAAGGGACGTAATCTATCCATCGGAGGTCGGGTAACTCGTATAAATTCGGTCTTAAATAGTATTCCACTTTATTTTTTCTCGTTTTACAAGGCACCGAAGACGGTGATTAATGCTATGATTAAGATTCAAAGGAATTTTCTGTGGGGCATTGATAGACCGCGGGTGCACGGTTCTATCGCGCAGTAAAAATATCGATCCCACAGACTTATGTGATTACCAATATTATTTTCGGTTGTGATTAGGTAAAAGGAATGATTGAAGTAGAAAGAGTTGATTTGATTGGATTTAAAATTTATAAATAAAAGCGTCCTAGGATTGTGGTTTCATCATAATGATATAACGAATTCACAATCCCGCATTCATTCTCTATTTTATGTAAGGTTCATATTTTAAGGACAAGGCATAAGTTTCCTCTCGGAATACAAGAGTGTGTCTTAAACCAATAATCAAACCTATTCTCATGGTTGATTATTGCCAAAACCCCTTAAGTACAAGCCTTTTTAGTCCTAAGAGTCCCAAAACTGTTCTCATGTTTTTTTTCCCTTGTTTAATCCCATAGGTCCAATATCAAACTTCACCTCTCAGTTCTTCATTTGATACTTGAAATAAAACTTAACAAGAACAAGAAGAAGAACAAGAACAAGACATGAATTGTAAATGACAGAAATATAAATGACGGAATTATAAAACTGCGGAATTGTAAATGACTTGGAATGTAAATGACAGAAAGTAAAGTGCAGAAAATAAAAGTACTGGAAAATAAAGAGCCGAAGGTAAAGTTGCAAGAATGTAAAGTGCAAGAATTTAAAAAATAAAAACTTAAAATGGGAAGTGTAAATTGCATAAAATCTTAGAAGTAAACTTTGAGTAGTGTTTGCAATAACATAACATGGTCCTAAGCACTCAAAAATTCGTGCTTTATATAGGCTACGAAAGGAGACAAATGAGTTAACTCTCATTACAAGCAATGAAGTAACAAAGTGTAACAGCTTTAGAATCTGATGCAGGGCACACTGGTCGTTTCAGATCACGCACTGGTCGTGCCACCTGCTGAGAGTGTAGATTTCCAATTTTCTTGCTTCTTTTTGCTCCATTTTTTCTTGGGACTTCTCTTTATGCTTTTGGCACTCCAATTCCTTCACTTTTGCTCAAAGCTTGATCTAAAACAAAAACAAACAATCGGTAGTAAAATAGCTCAAGACTAGAAGTAAATTGCTAGATAATTCATTAAAAACAAGTACTAAAAAGACACTTAATTTGAGACTTATCAAGCCCCAGAAACTCGGAGACACTATTCCACGACCTCACGTAGCATGGGTTAGTGGGGGTAAAACCTCTTCGCTCCTATTTCTACGACATTGATCTTAACCGCTTCGACGCTTGACTTGTTCACGTGCATTGAACCCTAATTACTATCCGTGCAACGTTGTTTTTGAAAGGAAAAAGATGCAATGAATTAAGAAGCATAAAATTTAAGTTTTTTTCTTATCTGTTAAGTAAAGAAGTTTTTCACATTCAATTAATTCAATATAAATAACATACAAGTAAGAAACATTATAAAAAGATTTCCCTAGCCACCGCTGTCACCGCTGCAGTCGTCCCCCCAAAAGCAGAACAACCTCATTATTCTTTTTGCTTTGTGCATTCACACTCAGTTAGATTTGCCCATCTTTTATCGCATTGGTTTCTCCTTCTCCTCTGAGAGAGATTTATGGCTACAACAAATAAGGTTAGTGTTCCCATACCCGATGATCTCGTCTTTTCTATTCTTTCCAAATTGCCCCTGAAATCCCTAAAGCGATTTAGCTCCACATGCAAATCATGGTCTCTTTTATTCGAAAACCTAAACTTTATGAACATGTTTCGCAACCATTTCATATCCAAGTATCATCCCTTTAATGACAACATGTGTCTTCTTCTTCTTCTTCATCAAGGGACCTATCACAAAACATTGAATATGCTTTCCGGTGAGAGGTTCAACTTTGGAGATCAAAAGTAGGTAAAAAATTTTAGGGACTAAAACCAAAAACCTAAATTTTATAGATTACACAAACATATTTAACCAAAAAATATATTAGGTGAACTGTTTTTGGACAGACTATTATGTAAAATGTTAAATGTTATAGTACTTGTTAAGAAAATTGTATTCTTTGTAAAAAAAATTATATTCATATAAGCAGTTTTTGAATCAAATATAATAGTTTTGTGCTGTTTAATTCCTTTATTTTATGCAAATTAAATGCACTCAAAAAAAGATAACAGGTAGCTTTTTTTGGGAATAGGATCCACTGACGTTAACGCGGGAAACGTGGTGTAAATAAGACATTTAACATCGGTTCTTTGTTCAACCGATGTTAAATGTCTCTACATTTAACATCGGTTGAACAAAGAACCGATGTTAAATGTCTTATTTACACTAACTGCACCCTCACGTTCCCGCGTTAACGTCAGTGGATCCTTACCCCTTTTTTTGGTAGGGGAGACACTACAGCAAAAAGTAGTTTAGGCAACAACAAAAAACCGTGGCCAGAAGTGACAAAACCGTGGCCAGAAGTGAAAAAACCGTGGCCTGAACTTTAGGCCACGGGTTTGCCACGGTTTTTTAGGTGCTGTCTAGGTGGCCGTCGCCTATTCCTTTAGTCCACGGTTTTGGCACATTAGGCCACGAATTATTAAAACCGTGGCTAGAGTTATTAAAACAGGCCACGGTTTATTAGTATAATTTCCGGCCACGGTTTTTAATTGGCCACACATAAATAACCGTAGCCTATGGGTTTAAGCCACGGTTTTCAATTGGCCACACATAAATAACCGTGGCCTAAAGTCCAGTTTTTTTTTCTCTTTCAAATATCAATAATTAGTCACCATGAAATAGAAGCAAGCCACAAAAATAGAAATTTTTCAGGCCTGTAGATACATTGTTAATGTTAATGTATATAGGTTAGCCTGTAGATCTTATAAAAAAATTCACCCAAAAGTCACAACAAAAATAGACACCAAAAACTTGAATTATAAGAGACCAATATCGAAACCAATTGGACAGATCATCTAAAAATAAACAACATACATGTATAAAATTATACATCATTTATGGATAAAGTCATCATCATTTGAAAGTACAAAGCATATTCATGCTTGAGGCCACGTATACAAAATAATTTTCATGCTTGTAGCTACATTGTTCTTCAAAATGCAAAAAGTAGTCTTTTCCGCTTGCATCACATCTGATCACTCTTCAAAACCTTCAAGATCATCTTCAAGAGTTAGCATAAATGTCTGCAAAATCTACATCTAGTTGAACCTCAATTGAAGGAGAGCTGATATCAAGCATCCATGTAGCCGGATTATAACCATCCTTGGTTTTTGGAACCCCTGAGATAGCCTGAAGTATATGCACATTAGATGAAGTTAAGATCTATGAAGACTTCAAAGATGATAGATTGGGAAAAATTTCAACAACACTCACTTCGAAATATTCAACCAGTTTATATGAGTGGCGACCAAGAGGTCCGGCATAGATAACTTGTCCTCCTCTTTTCATCAACAATAACTATAGTAACAAAGAAATCAAAGATGAAGATATTTAATAATCGACCAAGGAAATAACATTGAAATACCACAGTCTACAGAGTCGTGACTTGCCTCATCAAATGCCTCAAAAATGTCTATGCTAGGTTGGTGAATTGTGCATACAACAGTTCTTCCCGTGTCGACTGTATTTCTCACAGTTCGCATAACAATAGCAGCAGCCCTAGCATCAAGGCCTGATGTTGGTTCATCCATGAAGATGATTGAAGGGTTTGCAACCAGCTCCACAGCAATAGTAAGTCTTTTTCTTTGTTCTGTTGATAGACCATCTATACCTGGAAGGCCCACAAGAGCATCTCTAAGTGGTTTAAGCTCAACCAACTCCATAACTTCTTCAACAAACATCTGCACTATTTAGAATGCACTATTTATAATTGAGTGACTTACTGCTGGCATGTCTACGTAGTAGCTAATATGATTGAATGCCATTGAAAGAGGTTGAAATGGTGGAACCATTCCTCTTCTAGGCTCATGGTTGGAAGAACTAGTAATTTCCGAAGTATTTTTTACTCCTAGTTCTATACCTGCTTTTTATCAAACAATTGGCAAGATTAAATGAAATAGTGTCATTGAATTTCATGAGAACCACATGTATCTAAAATTTCCTTAAATATTGGAGAAAAATGGACAAAGGGACTTGTATTGAAACAACATTCAAATATATTTAATAGAAATTCTGCAATTAAATTTAGAGGGATACAAACCTTCAAGGTTATGGTGTCTAAAGGATGAATTTTCATTCTTGTTGTCACCTTCATCCGCAGTGACTGCTTTTGAATCAACCAAAGCTGAAAATTTGGTTTAACCTCAAATTAGTTTAGCAAAGTTTAAAAGCTTATTCAATTAAATACTTTGAGAATCAAAAGAATACAACTTACGAGTCAAATAAGTCAATGCAATAATGAATAGAAAGTTGAAGAGAAGAGAAAACCCAAGCAAGACTCCAATGCAGATCCAATACCAATATTCTTCAGTGTATAAACCTCTAGATTTTAGAAGTACTTTTCCAACTGTAGGTGCATCAATTCTAGGGTCTGTATTCGGCTGCAAAAAATATAGAAAATATTTAACAAAACTTCAAATTTATATCATATAATAGCAGTAACTAAAACCAAGCACAAGTGTCTTTGTTGTGTGTAAGTAGATAACTAAGACAATGACAAAAGAATGAGAAAATTGATTTCTTACTTGACTCCATCTTTTGTCTAAGAATTCATTGATTGCTATGGCATTCTGGCCATACATTATAGGAGATATATAATAGCCCCATATCATCCATGGCTTAATGTCATCTACAAGCACAGAAGAAAATATGTTGCACTAAGTAAAAAAACCAACTTATTAAAAGTTTTCTTACACTAAAAGGTCTAAAAAAAATTAAGAAGTGATCCATGACTTACCTTTGGCAACAATAAAACCTCCTAGCGTAAATACCACTAGCAAGGTTAAGGTACCAAGCGAATTAGCAAGAACTAATGTTCTACCAAATGCAGCAACAAACCGAAATAGAGAGAGAGCCATCTGATGAATGCCAAATAACGCCAAGAACTGTCGGAAAAACCTGATGATATAGAAGAAAAGAAATTATCATTCTAGTTACTAAAAATTGTTGAAGCCAAAAACACAGAAGTGGATCCGGTGCAGTTGTGATATTGTGCAGTCGTGCAGCCAGAAGATCTTTTTCATTCACTCTTGATCGGGACGGTCAAGATTATATCTATTTTTAACATTTAAAATATAGACAGCTCGATTAAGAACAGCCCAGATCTACTAAAAGCATGACTGCACAACTTCACTGACTGCACAGAATCTGTGTCCCAAAAACACACACAAATAGATGCGAATAGAAAATCATGGCCACTATAACTGATAAGAGTAACTCATATTACCTGTAGTGAGATAACATATAATTTTATTGAGTGGGATATCATTTTATCAAATTCAAGAATAAAAATAAAATTTTAAATTCAGGGATGGTTATAATGTAAAAATGTATCTTTCAATACATTTTCAAGGGAAACCACAACAACCCAATGAAGAACTAAAATTGCAACTAGAGAAATGGAAAACTCAACGTATAGCAGTTAGAAAGTTCAGTGGTATGCAAAGGATGATAACAATATTAACAAAGAAATTCAAGCTCTTATACTACTGCTCAATACAATGCTTCTGGACTTAGAATTGTTGATTCTTGAGTTTGAGGGTTGTCTCCATTTTCTCACCACAATAGTGTGTTTTCACTTTTCACAGTCATAAAAAAATTAGAAAATATAAACGTGTTACGGATTGGCCCAATCCACAATAGTAAGGCCCATAAGCAAAAGCAGATCCATTAACCAACGGCTAAGATCTAGGCCCTAGATCGGACGGCTCTGATTCATTAGGACAACACACTTTTACTCTATAAATAGGCATTCAATGTAATGCTCAAGGTACACACTCTTTCCTACTCTTTACCTCTAATCAGTTCCCTAGCTGATTTGAGCGTCGGAGTGTCCCCGCAGGTACCACCTACCCCGGACCGGAAGCGGAGCTCGGTTGATCAAGACCAATCCCTACCAACTATCTCGGATCGGACCTTGTGTCTAAGATCGGATACAGGTCCAGAGATACGGTACAGAACATTGGCGACCACAGTGGGAGCATCTTGTACTCTAATTCCACTCCCATCTCCTTGATTGACAATGACTCCGACCTTACGTCGTAGGACTATCCCGAATGTCGCTGAAGGACCGGTTCTGCAGCGGGTGACTCCGGAAGGAGTGGCAGTCACCTTACCCCTTAGCCCGGCGCATGCTCAAAGCTAGGTTGCGGCTATGGTTCCTAGGAGCGCAGCCCGGAACCGACTTCCACCTCCCCCTCTGACCGTCCAGGTACCGGTCGATGCTGTTCAACAGCTCGTCCTGTTCCTAAATCGGCAAGCCGAGACCGACCGGCATGAAAGTCAACGCTACACCCAGTTAGAAGCTCAGATTGCTGAGATCCGGGCTCGTAACATCCCGGATCGAAGTTCCTCTCTGTGCAACTCTTCAAGTGGAATGACTCATGGCGGCGGCCGCCGCCGATCTCCGGCTTGGAGGAGATACCATCACCGCACTCCACCTCGTTGTAGAGGAGCGCGAGGATCGGAGACTCCCCCAAGTCGGACCACTGATGATTCTTATGGTCCAGAGGGTTCCCCTCGGCCTAGCTCATTTCTGTTTTCCTCTCCTCCGAGGCGACGTACCGAAAGTCAGAAAAGGTCTTCGAGGCAGGAATGTCAGCGCCTTCGCTCGCGGGGACCCCCTGCAAGTGTGGCTACCGACGGTCTTCACCCCTTGTGTGGTCGGCAAAGCGTAAAGGACCTTTCACAAGTAAGATCGACTACTTCCCGGTGCCAAAGCACCTCGAGAAACCTCCCGAGGGTTTGAAAATGCATGATGGACTGGCGATCCGGATCGCCACCTACATTATTTTGACACGGTTATGCAATACCTTAACGTTCCAGAGGAGATAAAGTGTCGAATCTTTCCCCTCACTCTGGAGAAGGCGGCTCTAGACTGGTGCAAGGCTCTTAAGCCAAATACGATCTCCTCTTGGGGACAGTTAGCCAAGCTCTTTTCTGCACACTTCGCCCACTCGAAGATGAAGCCTAAATCTCGGAAGGTATTGCAGGCAATTCGGCAAGGAGAAAATGAGTTCCTTCGGGACTACATAGAGAGATTCAATAGAGAAGCTGCTCAAGTCCGGAATCTCAACGACTCCTTCCGTCTTTACTTCATGGAGGATGGTCTTCGTGAAGGAAGTCTATTTTAGATAGACGTCGGGGTCAACCAAGCTGAGTCGCTTACCGAGTTCCTCTAGCGATCTCAGAACTATATCGATCATGAAGAAGGGAATAACGCAGGAAGGTCACGTTTCACCTAGGTCTCGGAATGAGCCTACGGGCGTGATGTAATCCGACTTTGTAAATGTTTAACCATCTAATATATATGGATCGACTACAATTTTCCTCACAGTGATTGCTTAGTAAAAGTGAATTCCGAGGTTGAAGGGAAGGATTTGGGATCGGTCGAACGATCGCCTTAAAGTTCCACGCTAAAACCGGAACCCGAGACACCGAGCTTGACATCGCTAGAGTTTCGGGAGCTCCACCAGGTCGGACTCCGGATGATTCCTACTATCTTGAGGGTTCCCCTCGGCCCAGCTCGTCTTTGGCTTCCTCTTCTTCAAGGCGGCATTAAATTGACACCTCGAGTCCCTCAGGTGGTCACGTTTTTAACATTGCCGAGGCTAGTGGCAGGCTCCCTCGCTGGTATAAGCCCGGCCTCGAAGATCTTTGACAAGACCCGTATCTCGGGCGTTTCGAGGCTGGTGGCAGACACCCTCGCTCCGAGGCTGGTGACAAGACCCGTATCTCGGGCGCTCCGAGGCTGGTGGCAGACACCCTCGCTGGTATAAGCCTGGCCTCGAAGATCTTTGACAAGACCCGTATCTCGGGCGCTCCGAGGCTGGTGGCAAACACCCTCGCTGGTATAAACCCGGCCTCGAAGATCTTTGATGTACAAGACCTGTATCTCAGGCGCTCAGAGGCTGGTGGCAGACACCATCGCTGGTATAAGCTGTCATACCCTAATTTTGTCCGACTAATCAAAAATCATAAATCAATAAAAAATTTTACCCCCGTCGGGTCACGTATCATTTTGAACGCGCATGTCTTTGGTACTCTCGTACAATGGCTTGTTTCGATGCTCATTTTTATTTTATTTTGTAGGTATTATAATTAATTAGGCTAGCCTATTATTGATAGTGCAAAAATATACAAAAATAATTGGAAGCATAATGAACTCTTGGAGCCGAATAGTCAAAAAGTCTTATTACATGAATCAAGTTTTTACACATATGTAGACAAAAACATTTACACATATGTAGACAAAAACAGCAAAAAATAGTACCAAAAATCAAAATTCAAAATTCAAAAAGAAAAGAAAAGAGGGAAAGGGGCGCAGCAGCTGCTGCCCTAGCTAAGATGCCCTTTAGATTCCTCCCTTGATGCTGTCCTTTGCGCCCCGGTACTGTCCCTCCTCTATTGCCAGCTGCGTTTCTTTTTTTTGCTGATTCAGAAGGCTGTCCTTTGCGTCCTTTCTCTCCTCACTCAGCACCCTAAATTTGCCCTAATTGCTGTCCTTTTGATTCCCCAGCACCATACCAACATGCCTATAAATACCAAACAGTGATACACAGAAAAGGGGACAGTGAGGGAAATACACAAAAACACACTATTATACACAGTAAAACAGATACGCAGAAAAGAGCACTGCTCAATATCAACGAATTTGACACCAAATGCACAAAAATTCACAGCTAAAAAATTTAACAGTCAATCCGAAATAGGTTTAGATTTTTTAGGAAAATAGGGTTCTAGAAAACAGCAACAAGACAGAAGCATTAGCAAAAAAAAAATATAAAAGAAGAGGAGATTCGGATACCTGAAGTTCCGGCCACCGTAGACGGTGGCCGTTCGTCCTGGACCTCCGTAGGCACTGTCTCCGAGCAAGCCTTCAACTGTCACCTCCGTAAACCACCTAAGTCATGGCGATTCCGTAACCACCGTCGTGCTTGGCCCGCCGTCGTCACCACCGTCGTCTTCCCTTCTCTCACTATGGCCGTCGCTCTCCGTGGATAGCTCACCATCGTTGAGCCCCACGGCAAACCACCAATCGACACCACCACAGTCAACTCGCCGTCGTGGCTCCACCGCGTCAACCCGACCCCCAATCGCATGACACTACAGCTTTCCGGTGAAAACCATCGTCGGGAGCTCAACGGCGGAAACCACCGTCGTAACACTGCCCCCTCCCCCACTGTACGTGCGCCTGTCACCGTCATAGTCGCATCATCGGTTCTTCCACCGCGCCGTCCCTCTTTGTTCGGTCTTCTTCCTCTTCTCCCCGCTTCGTTTCTGCTCGCGGATCTCCCCCGTCGTCGCTCTCTTCCTCTCAACCATCTCACCCCGCTCTCTCTCTCTCTCATGGCGGAGGTAAGCTTTCTCTCTCTCTCCCGTTTTCTCTCTCTCTCTCTCTCTCTCTCCGGAAAACTATTTCTCTCTCCTCAAACTCCTTTTTGGTGCGGCGCTGTGAAGAGTGTGGATGGTGAAAACTAGGTTTAGGTTCTTTTAGAGTGCTCCGGTTTGTTTTTTTGTGTTTTTTTAAAAGTTTTTATCAGATTGTTCTTTACACCCTCCTTTTTAATCGTATGGACCCCTTTTGCATGAAGCCCAATTCGCAGATCCGGCCTCAAAACTCAACAGTGTAAGTCAATTTTTTTTACTGTACCCCAGTATTAATAATACGACCCCTAATGCTAACTGCATCCCCCTTATTACTGGTTTACAACCTACCCCGCTTTTGTGAATGCTTTTCCTTATTTATTTTTCATTGCTCATCAAAAACCATTTTCGTTAAAGACCTCCTAGTTTTCAAACACCAAATTTTTATTTCACACCATCCATTCGTTTATACAACAACCCCAGCCTAAAAAGCTTTTGAAAATGAGTCTGGCTTTGCTAACTGCACCCCATTTTACTACCGCACCTTCTCTTTTCGTTTTTTTAAATTTCTTTTACAAAAAAACCTACAAAAATAAATAGATAAATATTTCATTTTCAAAAAATATAAATAGGGGACTAAGTCGACTGTACAGTCGGGTTAGTCTGCTTTTTAGGTCACTAATGAACCGTTACGGATCATGTCCTGAAATCCCTATTTAAAACAAACAATTTCTAAATCAAAATAAACACAAGCACATTTCTTTCCACAATTCAAGTTTTCAAAATAGGGAATTAATTCGGTCGTACGATCGGGTTAGTCAGCTTTTTAGGACCACGAATGAACCGTACGGATCAGGTCCTAAAATCCCTATTCAAAACAAATAATTTCTAAATTAAAAAATACAAACACATTCCTTCCATTTCAAAATCAAAAATCTTATTTTCAAAAATAGGGGATTGAATCGGCCATACGGCCGGATTAGTCATCGTTTTAGGATAAATGGACTGTGGTCCCTCGGAGCCCCGACGCTCCTTCAGACCCCCAGTGGTCCTTCAGAGCCCTAGCGCTCCTTCAGACCAACAATGATCCATCAACACAGTTCAAAAGTCCTAGAACCCCTAAATAAAAAACACCAACCAACAAAATTTTTCTACCAAGAACTACGTGTGATTTGATTCTCTACCAGGAGATACGTAGGAGCAGAGGGCGGCCGACCTCTGTCAATTGCACTAATAAAAAACCTTTTTTAGTCTTTTCCTAAATAATCATTTTCTTAAATAAAATATCAATTTTCTTCTTTCTTTTTAATTCACAATAAAAGGGTAAAAATAAACTTTTTCAAAATTAATATTCTTTCCTATAACTAGTTAGCAGGTAACCTTCCTTAGGAAGGATGTCGTGGGGTGCTAATACCTTCCCCTCGCATAACCGACTCCCGAACCCTTATCTGATCTCAAGGACCCTTATCCATTCCAAAAGGGATTTTCCAATGTTTGCCCTTAAACTAAACTTTGGTGGCGGCTTCATTTTTGAACCTTCGAGGAATCCCTCCTTCGGATTTTTCGGTCGTTACAGCTGGCGACTTCACTGGGGACATTTTTTTTAGAGAGTCAAACCTAGTCTAATTAGTTGTAGGAGTAGTTGTTAATTTAATGCTTTATTTTTACCCTACTTTGTCTCTTATTTTTTTATTGCATATTATATTCTCTTTGATGTGATATGTAAACGTTAGGATAGAAGATCGCTTTTTGTATATGTGTTTGCTTGTTTTGCAGCTTGGGGATATATCTGTCGTTTTGCTCCTACACACACTGCACTACTGCACTTTTGCACACATGTGAGAATAGTCCTATACCCGGACTGGAGCATAAACTAAGTTAGAACGAGACTGCGTAGTAATGGCCCTCTGGATGTACGTCCAGCTCGGTGGTTACGAAAGTCTCACCTAGAGTTTGGTCCCTTCAAGGGTGCTATCACTTCTAATAGCTTGCCTATTGTTGTGGCTAGCGTTCTCGAACGGCATCGTTGGCTCTAGGAACCTTATTTAGGACTCTATAGAGCTATCCATTGGAAGGTTCACTTAATAGAACAGCTTTAGAACATCTCTCAAGGAGCCTCCTTAGGACACAAAGGAGCATCATACCCCTTGCATTCAAACAAACCTAATATTTTTCTTTTTCAAAATCACTCCAAGAAAAACATTTCATGCTTCCTTCATTTGCATGCACATGAGACGACATCACTCCTTCCATTCATCATACAAAAATCATCATGCATTCATAACAAAATAAAATCATTCTTTTCACATGCATCACGTTACCATTTCCCCGCCATACATCTCATCATCAATCCAATTATCATATGTTCATAATTCGTAAATATTAAAAGATCATCATCAAATAGTGCAGGCTTCACATAATGATGGAATGCATGTTAAATATGTGACATTCATACATCATTTCACTCATATTGTCATCTTAGTTAAAATACATCATTTCTCTATGCATGCATCATTTCTAAATAAAAAGAAAAAGAAAATAGTGTCATTATTCTTCCCATCCAAAATATATTTTAGTTAGCATTTTATGATAATTTGCATCACCTATATGTTGCATTGTTTTAAAAAAAAAATCATTTAGAATAACTGAGTTTTCCAAGTGAACATTCCTTCAGCATTTCATGCATTTGCATTTTCATAATGCAATATACATTTGTCAGGTGTTCATTCATGCGTTACGCATAACCTTATTCTCTTATTCTTGCATCAACGATCATCAAATGAAAAGAGAGTGTTTGCATCATTACCACGTTGCAGTGCCTCTCTAAAAAAGGGTCATTTACAATAATTGTTTCTTTGCACACTTGCCATAGCATTCCATTAGAATCAAACAATCATTTTCCCTGCATGTGTCGTTTTCTAGATAAAAAAAAACAAAAAAACATGTCATTACTCTTTTCATACATCATTGATCATCCAATAAAATAAATGAGAATTTGTAACTTTGCGTGTTGCATGACCTCTTAAAAAAAATAAACTCATTTAAAATAATCATTTTTTGAACATCTTACATGTCATTGGAATCAAACAATCATGTGCATTCCATGCACTTACATCTTCATCATACATTCGTAACAAAATAAGATCATTCTTTTCATACGCATCTCATCTCGCCACCATGCATCTCATCATCTATAAATCACAGAAATATCATTTGCATTATTTGTCCATCTTGCATATCCACATAAAAAACAAAAACATCACTCTGATATTAGATATTCATTCATCATTTCATTTAAATGCATTATCCCCTCTTCATGCAAAAAAAAGTGGGGTCATTTATTTCCTTCACATCCACTCCAAGGGCATTACTCCCATGCGCCATAAAAAACCAAAGTAAAAGTTTCTATTCCTACATGCATCAAAATAAAAATCAGAAATTTCTCCATTATTGCATCATTCAATATCCAATAGTCTATTGTTAGCCGAAGCATAAGAAAAAGGGGGGGGGGGGGGGTAAACCATACCTATTTAAAGTATCCTTCCGTCACGTTCAAAAATCATCACGCATTTCATTCATCTCTGTTGTCGCTCATGTACCACAAACGTTCATATGTTCATGCATTATACTTTATTCAAAGAAAACATATAAAAAAATCACCATGCATTCATACTAAAATGATTTTTCCATAAGCATTTCATTATCATTCCCCTACCATGCATCTTATCATCTAGAAAATAACAAAGATATCATTCATCTCATCCAAAGTGCATCATCTTGCATATCCATACACCAAAAATAATAAATATCACATTGGTATTATAAAAAATTTTACATTCATTTATTATTTCATTACTCCTCTTCATGCATCCTAAAGAAACAAAAACAAAAGTCCTTCATCCCCATGCATCTCAAATACAGTAATCTCCTTCATGCGTCATAAAAAACAAAAACGAAAGTCATTTATTCCTCTCACATCCATCTCAAGGGCATTAATCCTCTCATTTTCTTCTATTCTTGCATCGTTCATCATCCAATAGTTTTTTTTGTTGTTTTGTTAGCCTCTCACTCTAGTTGAAATTTTAAAAATATATATAAATAAAAAATAAAAATAAAAAATCACACACTTGCTTAAGGTATGATTACGCATTTCATTCACCTGCATCATTGTCTGTGTACAACAACATCCATATGTTCATGCATTCTGCTTTATTCAAATAATTTTTCCAAAAAACTAAAAAAAAAATGAAACTCGTAAGATTTTTTTTTGACACACTGTTTGATGAGAGACGATGCCTTCTTGGAAATACATTTGAATTGATTCCTCTTCCTTGGAAAATGTTGTCATACCCTAACTTGATTCCCCAACATCAAGTTCTTCACCCTTCACTCCATATACATCCTACTCATACCTACCACATTTATGGAAACCATCCACCCACTTAACCCTTCAATGGAATTCACCAATAACTCATTCACCATCATGGTCACTGATAAGTCTATTTTTAGAGTCTTTTTAATAGTTATTTTCATTAAGTTTTTTTAGGTGTTTTAATTATATTTTATATCTTTGAGCTATTTTACTACAAATGTTTGCTTTTTATTTTCAGGTTTTATTTTGGAGCAAAAGAGAAAATATGAGCTAAAATGAAGAAAAAAGGAAATATTTGAGGAGGAGCAATTTTTAAGGCACTAGACACCCTCATGGGCGCCAAGGGCCCCAAAAACCCAAAACTGGCCAAGGGCGCCAAGCAGCAAAAACTGGCGCAGCGCCTGCGCACGACCCTGGCACATAGGCGCACGACCCTAGTGCAAAACTGGCGCACGACCCTGGTGAAAAACTGGTGCAGAGCCTGCGCACGACCCGCGCTATAACACGCACGACCCGTGCGTGTTTTCAACTGAAAATGGCCCATTTTGGCAGAACAAGGCGCACGACCCTGGAACATAGGCGCACGACCCATGCTTGCCAGCAACGCAGAACATCTGTTTCCAGCACAAGGCGCACGACCCTGGCTCCAAAGGCGCACGACCCTAGTGCAAAACTGGCGCAGAGCAGCCAAAATTGACTGGCCAGGGCGCACGACCCAGGCACATGGGCGCACGACCCTGGCACCAGACAAGTCAATTTTGGCTGCACCCACTTGCTGATGGCTTTCCTTGCCAACTTGATTTGCCACTTTTTTTGGACCATTTTGCCCCTCCACTCAAGTGCCTTGGCCCTCATATTTTCCTATAAATAGAGGCTTGATCCTCACTTGTAACTAAGCTTAAATTTTGTGAGAAAAATCCATGACAAGGTTTCCTCTAAGATTCATGACTTCACTTTAATTTCTCGCTTTTTACTTTCTCGCTTTTTACTTTCTCGCTTTTTATTTTCTCGCCCTTTTATTTTCCAAGTCATTTACTTTCCTTGCTATTTACTTTCTTGCCCTTTTACTTTCTCGCTCTTTTACTTTCTCGCTCTTTTATTTTCTCGCTCTTTTATTTTTCTCGCTATTTACTTTCTTGCCCTTTTATTTTCCAAGTCATTTATTTTCCTTGCTATTTACTTTCTTGCCCTTTTATTTTCCAAGTCATTTACTTTCCTTGCTATTTACTTTCTTGCACTTTTATTTTCTTGTCATTTACAATTCCGCTATTTATGATTTTGCAATTTACCGCTTTCTTTTATTTCTCGCTATTTAATTTTATGTCTTTTCTTCTTCTTCTTCTTCTCTCATATTTAATATGAGTGAGTAGATACAAAGTCTTGGGTTATTGGGAGTAATCCAATGATAGGTCCCTAATAATTCCCAAGACTATTCTCCACTCCAAATTGTTTTATATTTCAATCTAATTTTATTGTCCTTCAAATCTTATTTTAAACATCAAACGAAGAACCGAAAGGTGAAGTATTGATGTTGGATCTATGAAATTAGACAAGGGAATCAACACATGAGAATAGTTTTGAAACTCTTGAGACATTTTAAAGGTGTTATGCTTAATGGGTTTTGGTGACAATCAACCATGAGAATAGGCTTGATTGTTGGTTCAAAACACGCTCTTGTACTCCGAAAGGAGACATTAGTTATATTAGCTGCCTTGTCTTTGAAATATATTACTCTTATAATTTGTTGAATAGTCTAAAGAAATTATTTTGGTTCCTCATTGTTGTGATAAAACTATAAACCTGAGATTGTTTTTTATTTCTAAATTTTACAACTCCTAAAAACCATTTCTTCTAGCTAATCAACTTTGGAAAACTAAATTGGTAATCACCTAGGCTCTCCCTGTGGATCGATAACTCTTTTATTACGCGATACGACTCGTGCACTTGCGAGGCTATCAAGTTTTTGGCGCCGTTGCCGGGGAGGCAGTGATATTAATTAAATTTTTCGAAACCGGTTAGACTGAAGTCTTATTTTCTTTATTTTTACTTTTTCTTCTCTTGTCCCTCGAATACGAAGAACCAGAAGTTTCGGAGAAACTGTTCAACAAATTCCCGAAATTGAAAGGTTCTTACATAGAAGGAGGAGAGAAATTCCCGATAACCAAATGGCGGCTAATGAAAATCGTGCTCTCAAAGAGTACGCAACACCTTCAGCAGAACCATCGGCTGCCATTGTGCATCCAAATGTGGAAGCAAATAATTTTGAACTCAAATCATCTCTGCTTTCAATGGTTCAACAAAACCAATTTTCTGGTTCTCCCACGGAGGACCCAAATCTTCATATTTCAATTTTTCTGGAATACTGTGGGACTCTCAAATTAAACGGGGTACCTCAAGATGCCATAAGACTAAAACTCTTCCCTTTTTCTTTAAGGGATAGAGCTAGAGCATGGCTACATTCTTTGCCTTCGGAATCCATTACCAGCTGGGGCCAATTAAAACAAGCTTTTCTCGCTAGGTTCTTTCCCCCGAGTAAAACAGCTCAAATGAGAAGTCAAATTACTCGATTTTCTCAAAACAACGGGGAATCTCTTTATGATACATGGGAACGTTTCAAAGAAATGTTAAGGCTATGCCCCCATCATGGACTAGAGAAATGGCTCGTTGTTCACACTTTTTATAATGGATTACAATATGCAACAAGAATGACTGTTGATGCAGCTGCAGGTGGAGCTTTGATGAACAAAAATTTTACTGAAGCTTATGCACTCATTGAAGATATGGCTCAAAACCATTGTCAATGGGCAGGTGAGCGAGCCATAACAGATACACCAGCGTCATCAAAAGAGCCAGGTAAGTATGAAATATCTGCTGTTGATCATCTTGCCTCAAAAGTGGACGCACTTTTTCAAAAATTTGAAAAATTAAATGTAAGTGTCGTTTCACAAACTTTTTCTCCTACTACTCCACCATGTGAATTATGTGGGGTTTGTGGCCATATTGGAGCTGAATGCCAGCTTGAGGCATCTAGTACTGGAAATGAGCATATTAACTATGCTAAAAAAGAAGATCCGTTTTCAAATTTTTATAATTCTGGGTGGAGAAATCATCCAAATTTTTCTTATAAAAATCCTCCACCCAATCCAGCACCTAGACCACCTTCTATTTTTCAAAGTCAAAGGGTTTTTAACAACCCACAAAACAGCCCGCAAAAGTCAAACTTGGAATTTTTGATGGAAAAATTTGTGTCATCTCAAACAAAACAAAATGAAGAATTCAAAAATCAAACTTGTTATTTGA
This sequence comes from Astragalus membranaceus, assembly GCA_039519185.1. Taxonomy (NCBI): domain Eukaryota; kingdom Viridiplantae; phylum Streptophyta; class Magnoliopsida; order Fabales; family Fabaceae; genus Astragalus; species Astragalus membranaceus. The sequence continues at coordinate 119,611,294 of CM076846.1, forward strand.
ATGACACACTTATCAAATTAGAATCAAAAATCGACTCTATTGCCACTCACAGTAAGATGCTTGAAAATCAAATAACTCAAGTGGCAACTCAGGTGGCTTCATCCTCTAAATCTTCGGGGGTATTTCCTGGACAGCCTGAACAAAATCTAAATGGCCAAAGATATGTTGTCACCCTTAGAAGCGAAAAACAATTAGAGGAACCAAGAGTAAACCAAGAAAAAATTGTGAGTGAAAAACATAATTCACCATGTGAGCAACAAGAGAAAGAAAAAGAGAAGGAACCAGAAAAAGAAAGAGAAGAACCATACATCCCCCCACCACCATACAAACCATCTCCTTTATCTTACTTTTCACCTTCCTTTGTGAAAAAAATAACATTTGATCTGGGGGGAATTGTAAAAAAGATCTTATTGCTTACACAACTTTCATTTTACAAGCCATGGGATCCAGGAATATGCTTTCATTCTTCATATGTCACTTGGTCTCTATGCTTCAAGCAATGGGACCCAGGAATAACTTTACAAAAAAAACCAATCGTCAAGCTAGTGACGTTAAAAGAGCGCTGCGTGGGAGGCAACCCACGAAGTAACTGTGTGTTTGTTTTGAAAGTCAGCAGTAAATCAGGTGAACTTTCCTTTACCCTTTCATGTTTAAATTGTTAAAACATTGAGGACAATGTCTGGTCCAAGCATGGGGGGTATCTTGCCCTGTTTTACTATTTTCTTGTTTTTAATTTCTAGTTTATTTCAATAAATAAAGTTCGTCTCCCATTGCTGAAAATCCTTGTGAGTTTTTGAAGCATGTTTTAGATAAGCCTTTTCTGAAAAAAAAAATAATTTTTCAATTTTTTATTAGCAATAATCTAGGTGGGCTGTTTGGGAGCAACAAAAATTGTATCATGGTTCGATTTCTACTTCTAGGGCTTTTTCACACACACACTACTGAGACTGTTTTCAGTTGTTAATACAATTAGAAGGACTGAAAAGAAACTAGTAACCTGGTTCTCTTGGTGACATTCACTGGATGCGCGGTTACTGGAGAAAAACGTCTGAGTTGGGGTATTCAAAAAAAAAAAAAATTGCAAAACCAATTCAAAATGCAAAAATTGGTGCATTTTAAATGTCAAAATGAATGGTTAGCATATAAAATCAAAAAGAAAAGAAAAAATGCTTGAATACCCAACGTATAAGGACCCTCCTTTGAGACCCGGTCTTAGTGAATGGAGGACCCAAACTTAAGAATGTTGGGGAACCAGTTCTATGATGACATGGATATCCTCTCTAAAGTATTGATACTTTAAATTTGTCTCCCAATTCCACAAGAAGCCCGGATAGTAGTTCTCAAACCGAAGTGTTAGAATTGCCCCACAGTTCGCTTAATGATTCGATGTGAAAATAATTTTCCTTCAGAATTGGCCTAAGGATTTACACTGTTTTTGCTTGAGGACAAGCAAAGGTTCAAGCGTGGGGGAGTTTGATAAGTCTATTTTTAGAGTCTTTTTAATAGTTATTTTCATTAAGTTTTTTTAGGTGTTTTAATTATATTTTATATCTTTGAGCTATTTTACTACAAATGTTTGCTTTTTATTTTCAGTTTTATTTTGGAGCAAAAGAGAAAATATGAGCTAAAATGAAGAAAAAAGGAAATATTTGAGGAGGAGCAATTTTTAAGGCACTAGACACCCTCATGGGCGCCAAGGGCCCCAAAAACCCAAAACTGGCCAAGGGCGCCTGTAACACCCCTTTTCTAATAACCTTACTTTTTAATAAAATCAGAGTTTTTTTTTTTTTTTGAAAACAATTTAAGCGAGTGCTACACTTACTCCATAAAAATCAACCACTTCACTTTTCACAGTTCGGTTCAAAACACAAGATACATAGCACCATAAAATAAAACGTTTAGTTCGCATCAACTAAATTCAGTCACCACCAGCAGCGGAATAATAATGAGTTCTAAAATAAAACCAATACATCACCAATAAAAATCTAACGGTTTAAGGAAAATAACACATAAACACAGGACACCCCCCCTGGTGCTACGTATCAGAGCGTGACACTTCCTACCAGACGAAGGCATAAGGGAACCTTCACTCGTTATTACCTGCATGTTGCCGACATAAGAAGCAACATAAAAGCAGTAGGGTGAGTCTCTTTTCATAATCAATAACATATGGGAATAAGCATTGCATAGGAAAAGGAACCAGGCAGACAGATTCACAACAAAGTCAATAACCATCTCACAATTACAATCACAAATCCACAATGCAAGAGGTATGGTTATGAAATGAAAATGCAACCCAAACTCCACGGGGACATGCATGTCGGATCCGTCACCAAATACAAATAGGCCGTAGCCTCTGCTCACCAAATAAAACTAGGCCGAAGCCTCTGCTCACCAATAATGCACATGTTTCATGAGATGCTATGGGAATGCATCACAACATGCCACAATTCAATCAAATTCACCATTTTAATTCATATTCTCACCATAGTGCATTAATCAACTCACCAAATTAAAATTAGGCCGAAGCCTCTGCTCACCAATCTCACCATAGCACACTCACCAATTCAGCCCACCACTCACACCAACACCAATTTCAATTAGGCCAATTTAGAATATTGACACGACATAGGGAAAGTGGATAAAAATTGCCGTTTGGACACTTGAACACCTCAGCCCAGAAACACCAGTAAAATAATTTATTTTTGCATAAAATTGGAACATTTGGATAGACACTGAAATTAGCTTCGAAACGCATTTTGAACCGTTAAATTTGGATAACCGAGTCAAAAGTTACATTAAAAACAAAATAGGAAAAATACTTAGACATCCTGGAAACTGGCGCATGGGCGCTGGGCGCCCAGGAGCAACACGGCGCTTGGCGCATAGGCGCTTGGCGCCCAGGAAAGGCAACACGCATAGGCGCATGGCGCCCAGGAGACAGCAGCGCGCATAGGCGCATGGCGCCCAGGAGACAGCAGCGCGCATAGGCGCTTGGCGCCCAGGAAACAGCACGCGCATAGGCGCTCGGCGCCCAGGGAACAACAGCGCGCATAGGCGCATTGCGCCCAGCACAGCAACACAACGCCCAGGCGCTAGGCGCCTAAGGCCAACTTGCAACAAAACTCATTTTGCTTCGAAATTGATTTTACACGAGCCAAATGCTCAGAACATGAGAACCCAATAAAAATTTTGTCAAAAGGTGAACAGAATTTTTGGCGCCCATGCACTAGGCGCCTAGTGAAAACTCGCAACCCAACTATTTTGATGCCCAAAATCATTTTGCACGAGCCATTTTACCTGAATATGAAAACCTGAAACCAAATTTTACAAAACCATCACCAGAACATTGGGGCCCTTGGCGCCCATGACACAAGCACCTAGCGCCAAAACTGGCAGCACAGTGGCACAGAACTCAGCAACACAGTGGCAACGGGCACAGCAACACAATGACACAGAAACAGCAACACAGGGCAACAGAATTGGGAAAACTGGTGCTGGCACACTGCTGGGCGCCTGGCGCCCATGACTAAGGCGCAGAACACAAAATCCAGCAACATGCATATGGCGCCCAAGGCGCCTAGGGGCTTCCAAAACCAGAATTTTTTAATTTCAATCACCAATTTAAATTCACCAAACACTCAATTATATATATATGATTCAAGTATCACCATGGTTCCCAATTTTCACCAAATACGCACCAATAAGTCATACATTCAAACATATGGCATCCAATTCGCATTAGCAACAATTCAACATCAATCATGCGATTTCACAATAGGGAATTCAAAATCAAGCATCACAATACTATAATTTAATCATCAACATCACAATCCATTCATAGAAACTATCCTAGAACCCTAACCCTAAGCCTCACCAATTCGCATAAATTATTAAGAACAAAAAGAGGACCCCCTAACCTTATGGAAGTCGAATTTGCTAGCCAAGCTCCAAGGAAAATGCAAGACTCCAATCAAGTTCTTCCTCCTCCTTGAGTGATTCGCCCCTTTCTCTTCTTCTCCTCTTCACTTCGCACTTCTCTTCTTCTCACTCTCTCCTTTTTACGTTTTCTTTTCTTTCTTTTTGCAATAGAGTAAAAAATGAAAACTAACTTCTAAGACCCCTTGTGAGTCGAATTCCTTGACTAGGCAATGGGCCACGGGCCTAATTGTGGATCACGGGCCCTTGCTCGCACCACTCAATTCGTGACAACACCCCCTAATAAATAAAATAAAATAATTAAACCTTGAATTATTTAATTAAATTAAATAAATATTGTAAGCCTTAAATAACTTAATTAAATAAATAATTAAATTATTTTGGGGCGTTACAACTCTCCCCCACTTAGAATATTTCGTCCTCGAAATTACCTGAATCAAACAACTCCGGATATGCTTCCCGCATTTTACTCTCCAGCTCCCAAGTCATACTTTCACCAGCAGCTCCTAGCCACACCACTTTCACCAAAGGAATTTCCTTCCCTCTCAGAGTCTTCACTTCTCTATCTTCAATCCGCACAGGCATAGTCTCCACAGTGAGATTATCCTGCACCTCTACTTCATCCATCTGAATCACATGAGACGGGTCCGGAACATACTTTCGAAGTTGTGACACGTGAAACACGTCATGCAAGTTCGAAAGATTAGGCGGCAAAGCCACCCTATAGGCAACACACTACAACAATAATGGCATGCGGCGGCGGTTTAAAAAGCATTCTGCGGCGGTTTTAACCGCCGTGGAATAACACGCCCGGCGGTTCCTAAACCGCTGCAGTATTCTCCACCGCGAGGGAATTCAACGGCGGTTTTGGTAACCGCTGGCATAACCGCCTGGAGGTGTATTTAGCGGCGGTTGTGAGCGGCGGTTGGATGTTAGCGGCGGTTATTAACCGCCCCTAAATAGTTGCTGAGTCTGAAAAATATGTATAGTTTCACGGCGGTTTTGCGGATGTTGGCGGCGGTTTTATTATTTGCAGCGATTTTTAACCGCCACAAAAAAGTTACGGTTATAGTAACTCTTAACCTTCTGCGGCGGTTCTTGAGGGTGTTCGTGGCGGTTTTTTAAAAGCTGAGAGCAAAACCATCTATTCTAAAAGGTTGGTATTTTTTTTTTGTTATTTATAACTTCTCAAAAATTATTTAAAAACATAAAGAAATATGCCAATGCATCAAATGACAAAATGTTCATTCATTAATTCATACTTTTAAAGTAAACACAACATGTAATATCAAAAGTATTGTTGCTCCAAAATATATCAAAAGTACAGTTGCTCTAAAATATATCAAAAGTACAGTTGCTCCAAAAGATTAAAAGCACAGTACTTTTGGTATTACTAATAAAAGGTACTGTGCTTAGGAAACATTACTAATAATAACAAATCCGAAAACTAAAGACTAGATGCCGGTCCACGATGTGCAGGTACATGACTGGCAGATGAAGAGGGTATTGCTTCAGCAGGCGAACGTAAATCTGCAACCTGAAATTACACAAATTACTACATTTAAATTTCCAGAGTACAATTATCAACTCAAACCATCAATCTTCAACCAATAAACAATAAATTAAGATCACATAAAACACAATCAAATTGCAATTCACTTAAAACAATCTAACAGATTTATCAGCTAAGCTCAGAGTTGGGGATTTGGATAGATCCTCATAGTTCTGCATTGCTGTAATCAAGGGAGTATTTCCCAAAATCTTCTAATTGAATAGCAGTTATCATATACCGAGAAAAACAAAGGTTCAAAGGCTTAAAGTATGAAAAATAATAATAGTAATCTTGAAGCAAAACCAAAAGGATCACTTCAAATTTTTGTGTTTGTTCAGCACTATACATGTTGAAAGAGGATAAATGTAATCAATGACAAGGATAATAAAATCAAGCCAGAATTTCTCATTTTGGTGTGATAATGTCATTTCCAGTATATCATATCAAAAGCCAACATACACCTGAGGGCAGAAACCTTCAAAACATAGTCAACCATTTAAAAAAATGAAGCAATATATTGGAAGCAATAGTCATTGTTTCTGTTCATATTTAATTACAGCAATGATATATCCCGCTGTTCCAACAACAGAACAAGATAAAGGAAAAAAGACAGAGACCAAAACAAGGCACAGAAAGCATGGACTTGAGAGGGGATTTATCAGCTAATCTAACACAATCAAATTGCAATCAAATTGCTGATATATGTTACTCTCTCTCTCTCATTCATTCAAACAATCTAACAGATTTATCAGCAATGGCTCTGTTGATTCAAACAATCTAACAGAGCAATCAGATTTATCAGCAATGGCTGTTTGTTCACTATCTTAAATTCTTCTATGATTGCTCTTCTTTTAAGGATAGGATTTTGCATACAGTTTCAACAATTGCTGATTTGAATTACTCTAACAGAGCAATCAGATTACTCAAACAATCTAACAGAGCAATCAGATTTGAATTACTCAAACAATCTAACAGAGCAATCAGATTTGAATTGCTGATTTGAATTACTCAAACAATCTAACAGAGCAATCAGATTTATCAGCAATGGCTGTTTGGTTTCAACATTCATTGACTTCAATGCTACTTCAATTACTCTAACCGTGACTTTCCTACATTAAAATTACTTCTGCATACAGTTTCAACAATTGCTGATTTGAAACTTCAGCATACAGTTTCAACACTAGCAAACTACTGATTTGAAACAGCATTTATATCAATTGCTGATTTGAAACTAGCAAACTACAGTTTCAATTAGTAATGCAAGAGTTCAAGATTTGAATCTCATCCTAACTATGGAACAGCATTTATATCAAACTACTAGTTTCTGCCAGAAGCATTCCTAGAAGCACTAACAGATAATTGATAATGCTTTCTTGTCCTCAACATACATAAAAATTCAGAAAAACTCAAATACCTGATTAGATCTAGCTGGACATTGTTGCATTTGACCACCAGCTTGCTGCATTAGAAAAGCTACTTGCTCCTCTAATGTTCGAACTTTAGCAACTTCTGTCTCTAAAGCTTGAACTCTTGCATTACTAGCTTGTAATTCCGAATTCAGCCTAGCATAATCAGCCGCTGTGGGAACACCTGCTGACATTGAACTCCCATTACAAGAACCAGATGAAAGGTATTGAGTTGGAGTTACTCCATATCCCATGCCACGCATACGTCCGGGGTGCTCTTTCCCAAATACTTCAACATAAATATCTTCTCCAGAAGATGTCAGAGCTCTTTCGTTTAAGCGCTCCTACATTAAAATTAACCAACATTCCATTTGAAACATAAATGCTAAGTAAAATTATAGTTAACATTCAATAAAAAAAGAAAATAATAAATAACAATTATACTTACACTCTTTTCTTTAGCCTCTTGTGTGACAAATGATCCATCTTTTTTTTTGTGAGCAACATCATACATCTCTACTCGCCCAAAAGACCGCCCAGTTTGAGTTTCCTAACAAATTATATCAGTTTAGTAACATCAAATAATATTGAATTTTAATTATAGAATTCAACAACACTTTAAAGAAACAAATACCAATTCATGTCTTTTCCGGGCATATGTTTTCGACCCAAGTGTATGAGTAGTCGTTTGCTTAGCCCGATTTTCCCTATTAATTTCACAAATTTCCTGCATTATTAAATCAAACAATTAGTAAATGATGACTCTTATCAAAACATTCTCAACACATCATATCATACCATAGTTTCAGTTGATAATCGATATTCCAAAAAACTTGCCCACTGATCTTTAGGGATGCCATCAGGGCGAAACTCAAGATTTTGCTCCCAGCTACGAGTGTCATCATAAAATTCGTTAAACAGTAGACAACGGGTGTCTTTCCATTTCTTTCCTATACTCCCCAATATGAACTTCTTGCGACACTCATCGAGTAGGAATACTTTCTACAATAGGCAAATTAAGTTTTGGTAAGCATTATATACCTATCACTTTACTTTGAACAACTAATTTCAGAACTTCATAATAGCAACAACAATAATAATGACCCTTTTCTCTTTCAGCCATATATAAATGAATAATGTTATATTTATAGTTCATACCTTTATCATCTTGTTCCACACATCGGTCTTGAGGTCATTTGGAACCTTTGGCCATCTCACATAACTAATAGGGAGGATATCATAGCTTGCTCCAATAGCTCCTAAATAGCCCCCCAAAAGACCAGCAGCATATCCAATTGGTTGACCCTCTCGATTCCAATTTAAGATCACTTTCTTCTCACTAGGAAACGAAAACAAGTCTTTAACTCTTAAACGCTCTTCTTTAGGTTCTCCATCCCCAACTGAATATAAAGTAAAACAAAAAATGGAAATTAAAAATTATAACTTAATAGGAATTATTAATTAATCCAAACTAATAAGAAGTAAATTGTATACCAATGACATTAACTGGCCAACATTTATTGGGCTTTTTCTGGTCAGTGGGTACAAAACTTCCATCTTCATTGTCTAGGAAATTTTCAAAGTCAAAAGATGGGTCAAGATCATCTAGAGGATCACTTTGTGGTGACACGTGAGATGCACTTTGAGTCATGTTTTGAGCATTATCTGGAACTTGAACAGGTGCAGATTGGGTTCTAGGAGTAAACCTCTTTTTCTTAGCCATTCCTGCAAAACCATATTTAGATGTAAGAGAATATGAAATTACAGTAAAAATAGTCAACGGGATTGAAATGTTTCATTTGATGACACAAGCTTATCAAATCTCTGATAATAATTTAACAATGAATGCATCTTAAAGAAAATGCCTAACCAATTGAGTCAAATAATTACCTCAACAGCTGCTTTTTTCCTACTATGCTGAAAGTTAAACATCAATAGGAACCATGTTCCAATATAAGTGGGCAGAATCAAATAATAAACAATAAAAAAAGTATCTTGTCCTTACATAAAGGTGTTTGATTATTCCCAACAAAAACCTATGCTAATTAAGAAAGGATATGTCCTTCACAAACATTCAAAAGGGAAACTTTTCCAAAAGAGAATGTAATAATAATGTTGTCATTACAATCACACATCATACAAAACATAAATGAAAGACAATATGTTGTGCACCGGTCTTTGTTATGTAACCATGTTGTCATTACAATCATCAACATTTTCATTCAAGGTTGATCTTCGAGGATCATCATCATCCAGATCAGCTCTTGCTAATTGTATGTATGTTGTATCATCGGGGAAAATTTGCTCTAAGTTTTGTGCTTCATGAACCTCATTAGACATCATTATCTCTTCATTATCTTCACCCATGTCATACAAGTCTCTTGGCTTCAAATGAATAGGTATGCTCCATCCGTTTTCTTTCTCATCATCTACATAATAAACCATTTGCGCTTCCGATGCTTTGATATATGGTTCATCACTTTCAAGGACACCGGTATCTCTTAGCCTCAAAAAGTTGATTGAGGTAAAACCCAAATTATCTTTTTTCATGCCTCTAGAAGTAGTGGTATTAGCCCATTGACATTTAAATAAAGTAACAGTAAATACGCCATTATAGCTAAGCTCAATGATGTCTATTAATTTACCATAGTAAGGTACCCCTCCAAACCTCATTTGAGTATCACGGTTACTTGAATAACTTCTAGTTCCAAATGTGCAAAAAACCCCACTATTTTGAGTTTTTAATATTTCATCTCGTTCCAAGGTTCGAAATTTATATCCGTTGACATTATATGCAGTGAATCTTCTAGCTTTGTCAATAGGACCTCTAGCAAGCCAAGGAAGAACATCTTTATCTGGTTCAACAAGATTGTCCATCTCTTTAAAAATCTGAAATAAGAATTTTGTTGTTTTAGTCATATGCATATTAGCAATACACATGCAACATACACCTGGAATCAAGTGAATTTTTGCTTACATGATTAGAGAACCAGCTAACGAACTCTCTATGGACCTTCTTGTCTATCTCAGTAGTACTCCTTGTGCGACCCCTTAATTGTCTCCGGACAATTTCTCTATATTCCCTATATAGGTTAAATTTAATAAACGTACTAAAGGATAATTTAGATACTTAAATTTCATCAAGTACTTACTGGAGATAGGGATCAACTACAGAGCAGTTGGTTAGCACATGTCGATGAGCTTGTAACTTTTCAGTGGATGTAAGCGTGAAGTGTGAACAACCACCAACAGGTTTTCCTTCTTGCGGGAACAATTCATCTATTCGTGTTTTAGGTTGTATATCACAAGGTTCGTCATCTACACGACCAACTCGATTCCATCTTGTCTCAATATCATCAAGATACCTTGAACAGAATGTTAAGATCTCTTGCATTAGGTATCCTTCTGCTATAGAGCCTTCTGGTCGCGCCCTGTTTCGTACATAGGATTTCAATGATCCTAAGTACCTATCAAATCATAACGAGATTTATTAATATAATCATCCAAATCATTATTTAATTTAAAATGACACGAAAGTTACCTCTCAATAGGATACATCCATCGATAATGTACCGGGCCTCCAAGCTTAGCTTCTTCAACAAGGTGAACAATTAGGTGAACCATCACAGTGAAGAATGAAGGGGGAAATAACATTTCCATGTGGCATAAAGTGAGCACAACATCATGTTGCATTTTGTCTAAAGTTGAAACGCTCAACACTTTATCACATAGTTGCCTAAAGAATGAGCACAATTCATTTAAAACTGTCGATACCTCTTTAGGCAATCCTACTCGCATGGCCAGCGGTAGAAATTGCTCTACTAATACATGACAGTCGTGACTTTTTAGCATCCCATTCAGCCGAAGGTTGTCCACATCAATGCACCTAGAAAAGTTGCACGAATAACCATCTGGCACCGCGATATTCTTTAAAGTTGTTAAAAAGACTTCTTTCCTTGTTTAGTCATTGTATAAATTGCTAGAGGATACTTTCCATTTTCATCTGGCCAAAGATCATGCCTAAAGCCCATTGATTGTAGGTCTCTTCGAGCACCAATGTGATCTTTTGACTTTGCACTATCATTTAGCAGGGTATAAATAATATTGTCGCACACATTCTTCTCGATATGCATAACATCAAGATTATGACGTAACAAATTATGCTCCCAATATGGAAGCTCAAAAAATATACTTTTCTTTTTCCATTGTTGAGTACCATCTTGCAAGGTACGTCCATCACCACGTGATATTTTTCCCCTTCCACTTGTTTCAGCTATTTGACCAAAGGTGACATTGATATTCTTAACTTGTTCAAGGATTTCAGAACCAGATAAAAGTTTTGGTGGTTTGCGCATATCTTGTTCTCCATTAAACCAAATCCTATTCAGTCTAAATCTGTGTTTGTGATCGAGAAACCTACGGTGACCCATAAAACACCACTTCCTACTATGTGGCAAGCGGCAAGAAATAGAGTCAAAGTTACAAGTTGGACAAGCTCGTCCGGTATATGTGTTCCACCCGGAGAGAGTTCCCAACCCAGGAAAATCACTAATCGTCCACATCAAAGCTGCGTGCAATTTGAACATCTCTCGAGTTGAAGCATCATAAGCTTCTACACCATCGTGCCATAACTCCTTAAGCTCTTTAACTAAAGGTTGCATGTAAACATCTATATTATTTCCAGGCATTTTTTTACCAGGGATTATCGTTGAAAGGATAAATGATGTCGACTTCATACAGACCCATGGTGGGGTGTTGTAAGGTATGAGAATAATTGGCCAAATGCTATAACTTGTACTTAAATTACCAAATGGATTAAAACCGTCCGTAGCTAATCCAAGGCGAACATTACGTGGATCTGATGCAAATGACATGTTTGTTGAGTCAAATGTCTTCCAAGCCTTTGAATCTCTTGGATGTCTCATCATGCCATCACTGTTATTATCCACGGCATGCCATCTCATATCCTCAGCTGTCTTTGAAGACAAAAACAATCTCTGCAAGCGCAGTTTAAGAGGAAAGTAACGAAGAACTTTTGCAGGCACCTTCTTCTTACTAATTCCATCATTGGATGCCTCAACCCCACCATCTTTTGTCCTGGATTTCCATCTGCCCTTGTTACATACTTTACATGTTTGCCTATATTCATCTTCACCCCAATACAACATACAATTATTTGGACATGCATGTATCTTTTGACAATCCAAACCAAGCTTCGATATAGTTTTCTTTGTCTCATAGAATGAACTTGGAATTTTTGCATGCTCAAATGCATCATTTAGTAGTTCTAAGATAATTGTCAAAGCCTTATCGGTCATCCCACAAAGGCATTTGATATGATACAACTTCACTATAAAAGCAAGTTTAGAATACTTTGTGCACCATTCATACAAAGGCTGCTCTCCATCTCTAGCTAATTCATAAAATTCTCTAGCTTCCCTCCCTTCTTGAGATACATTTGGAGTCACTCTTTCCCCTTGTCTGGTGTCTTCATTTGTATCATCTCCAAGATGCCTATCAACTCCAAAAGCATCGTTAATGATATTCTGAATTGGATCTTGAACGACCACAGTTTCTTGTGCCACATTTGGCACATTTCCACTTGCAACATGAGTAGTTTGTCCTTGGTCGGACTCCCCATGAAATAACCAAGTAGTGTATCCTCTTGGGAATGGTTTACAAACTAAATGTTCATACACATCACGCCTAGTTTGGCGTCTTCCAAAACCACACAAGGAACAAGGACATTTTATTTTGCCATCAACGGCAGTACGTTCATAAGCAAATTGAATAAATCCCCGAACCCCTTGCTTATACTCACGTGAACCTTGTGGCATTGTAATCCATGACTTATCCATTGTCATACAATCTTGTTTCTGAATTAAGAAATATGAAACAAGACATAAAATACTCAACAATAAAGGAACTACAAGTTAATATAATCTGGAACATTTATATAGGATCATTGGTAACATAAAAACTCAAAGAACTAATGTAATAGTGATGAACAATTATAGTCGCTTTTAGCCACTTATGATTATGGTTGGGTAAATACTAATTAAGCTCACATTGTTGCAAACACAAAGTTGCAAAGTAAATGTTAATGATAACACAACAATACACAACAGAACATTCTCACTAAGCATAAGACATCAAAACTATAAATCAGAATAGTTCTAATTAATTGCAGTAGAGCTATTTGATTTTGGATGCTGGATTCTAATTGTGCAGATGCTTGAATCTGTTTGCTTAGGTTTAATTGTACAGAAATGGTCAATCTGTTTGCTATATATAACAAATGCTTGAGAAGTCTAACTGAGCAAACAGATTCAGGGACAACTAGTGTGTCATGTGGGATTCAGTACCAACTAAAACTCATAGAATTCAGCATTCAATACCAAAACTTATCATATAATTAAAATTCAACTAATAATCCAGAATTCAACTCAAGTAGAGGCATAAAAAGCAGGGGAATTTTCTAGTCCAACATGCAAAGTAGAGGCATAAAAAGCAGGGGAATTTGGACACAACGAAACATTTTAAAGATATGATAAAACTTACTAAAAAGTAGATTGCAAACATAAAAAAAACTAATTTGAAAGATATGCTAAAACTTACAAGTGAAGTGATGTTAACTCGGCTTTCTATACGAGTCAGAAATTGCCACAAAATCACAAACCCTAATCCCCCCTTCCAGTGCAGCAACAAACATACACCCTGTGAATATGACCAGAAGAGAAAACAAGAAGAGACTTTAGCATTGACATACATTACACATACACCAAAAGAGCAATTAGCTTAGGATTGCAATAGCCTAACATTACTTACATCATCACTTTAGAAAAACTCAAAAATAGAAACTACGATGTTATTATCCTTAACATTCATCACCAAAAATAAAGTACACAAATTCAAGCAATAGTCTGTCTTATTTTTCTCCATTGACTTTTAGCAAAGATATTATAGAAAATATGGTGCTCGCAAGAGAAAGCTATTACAAAAGAATGAATGAAAAAAATGAAAACCTTATGAGCAGCTTAGAGGTTAGATATCAGCAGGTAATCATACTCCATAGTTTTACTTTCTTGTACAACTCACTTTTAACTTCTATTTACTTTCATTTGTTTAAGAGAAAAGAAGGGGGTTGCAATTTGCAAGGCTATAAATTTAAGATACTCTTACAAGCACCAATGAAAAATCAATGGAAGAAGAAATACAGAAAAGACATCCGATTTTTTAAAAAACTGCAAATAAATCCATTTAAAACAAATATAGGTTAAAAATAAAGTACACAAATTCCACACTTCAAACTCCACAGACTTTTCCAACTAAAGTGGCATTAGCAGCTAGTTACCACAAGCAGCAAACTAAAATCAAAACAGTATGCTAATTATTCCCTACTAGTAGCAAATTAAAATCAAAATAGTGAAGCTTTACATTCTTTAAATCAAACCAAATCAGAGCAAATAAACATCGTTCTTTAAAATCAGGTCATAAAAAAGCAAAGCAGTGAACTCCAAACCCTAAAATCTCAGAGAAGCCTTATATCTACAAGGGTAAAAATGAAGAAAACGAAACACAGAATAAAGCAACATTAACGTGAATACAATTTCACATCATTAACACACACCTTTGCAATTGCAACCTCAATCTCTTCTTTAGATTGATTAAAATAGGGTATGAAGAAAACAAATGGAATAGAAAGAGGTTGACGGTGGCGTGAATATTTAACCATGAGAAATTGAAAGAGAGGAAGAAAAAAGATGAACCTGGTGTAGGTGTGGCGGTGGCGAGAGATTTCGAGAGGTTGACGGTGGCGTTTGACGATGAGAGGTTCGCGGTGGCGTTTGACGATGATGAGAGGTGACTGTGAGAGGTGTGCGCGAGAGGAAGACGACTGTGAGAGGCGCGAGAGGAAGACGACTATGAGAGGCGCGAGAGCGATGAGAGGCGCGAGAGCGAGGCGATGAGAGGAAGACGATGAGAGGTTGTCAGGTTGGCGATGGAGTTTGCGACTGAGAGGAGCAACGATCTGATTAGGTTTCGCACTGTTAGTTTTTTATTTTATTTTTTATTTTTAACTTATAAAATGAAATATTTTTTAGAGGGAGGGAATTTTTGTTTGACCAAAAAAAAGAGAGGGAGAGTTGGAGGACGAATATTTTACAAACCGCCGCAGATTAAGCGAACAACCGCCGCCGCTTGAGTTTAAAACCAAACCGCCGCAGCATATAAAATAACCGCCTCCATATTCGTATTAGCTGAGGCAGTTAGTTTAACCGCCGCACAAACCGCCGCCAAATAATAACCGGCGGCGGTTTTCTCAGAACCGCCGCAGAATGTCCGCCGCCGGTTGACAAATTTCTTGTAGTGACACTTCCCACCCTCTCCGTAATTTGATACGGACCAATGAAATGGGGAGTTAACTTCTTTGATTTCAAGGCACGCCCAACACCTGTCACCGGAGTGACTCTCAGAAACACATGATCACCTGCCTGAAACTCTAAATCCTTCCTTCTCTTATCATGATAGCTCTTTTGTCGACTCTGCGACGCTTTCATCTTTTCACGAATTAATTTTACCTTCTCAGTTGTTTCTCGCACAATTTCAGGCCCCAATACTGCACTCTCTCCAGATTCATGCCAACATAACGGAGTCCTACATCTCCGACCATACAACGCCTCAAACGGTGCCATACCAATACTAGAATGAAAACTGTTGTTGTAGGTGAATTCTATCAACGGAAGATGAGAATCCCATGAACCTCCCTGCTCAAGAACACATGCCCTCAACAAGTCCTCTAACGACTGAATAGTCCTCTCCGTCTGACCATCTGTCTGCGGATGATAAGCGGAGCTCAACCTCAACTTAGAACCCAAAGCTTCTTGCAAACTTTTCCAAAATTCAGAAGTGAATCTTGGATCTCTATCAGATACAATACTAAGCGGAACGCCATGCAACTTCACAATTGTCTTGATGTAGATCTCTGCCAACTTTGGAACTGGATAAGTCATATTAATTGGTAAGAAATGAGCAGACTTTGACAACCTGTCCACAACCACCCATATAGCATCAAACCCTCTCACTGTATTTGGCAATCCAGACACAAAATCCATGGAAATGCTATCCCATTTCCATTCCGGAATCTCCAATGGTTGCATCAACCCTGCGGGCTTCTGATGCTCAATCTTAGACTTCTGACAAGTCAGACAAGAATACACAAACTGTGCCACATCCTTCTTCATACCAGGCCACCAGAACAATTTCTTCAAATCTTGGTACATTTTCGTAGCCCCTGGATGAATACTCAACTTGCTCCTATGGCTCTCCTCAAGAATCATTCTCTTCATCTCAGCATCATCAGGAATACAAATCCTATCTCTGAATCTCAATACACCTTGGGAATCTAACTTGAAATCCCCATTCACAGCTTGATCATTCGCAACTAACAAGTCCACCAACTTCACATCTGACTTTTGGGCTTCTCGAATACTAATCAAAAATTCATTGCCGATCTTCAACATTCCCAATCTGACACTCTGCGGTGTCACTTCACAAACCAGACTCATGTCCCGAAACTGCTCAATCAACTCTAATTCTTTCACCATCATAGCCGACATATGCAAACTCTTCCGACTTAAAGCATCAGCCACGACATTAGCTTTGCCGGGGTGATAGTTCAAGCCGAAATCATAATCCTTCAGCAATTCTAACCAACGTCTCTGTCTCATATTTAGCTCCTTCTGATCAAACAAGTATTTCAAACTCTTATGGTCACTAAACACCTCAAATCTAGTACCATACAGATAGTGTCTCCAAATTTTCAGCACAAACACGATTGCAGCCAGCTCCAAATCATGAGTAGGGTAGTTCTTCTCATGGGTCCTCAACTGTCTGGACGCATAAGCTACTACCTTACCCTCTTGCATCAATACACCTCCCAAACCCATCTTGGAAGCATCGCAATACACTACAAACGGTTGATCCGGAACAGGCAAAGTCAAAACGGGCGATGTGGTCAACCTCTTCTTCAACTCATTGAAGCTCTCCTCACAGCGAGCATCCCACACAAAAGCTTTTCCCTTACATGTCAATTGAGTCAACGGAAGTGCCAACTTCGAGAAACCTTCAATAAACCTCCTGTAGTAACCAGCTAATCCCAAGAAACTCCTAATCTCAGTAACTGACTTCGGGCTCTCCCATTGCGACACAGCATCAACCTTGGCTGGGTCCACAGCTATACCATTACCAGAGATAATATGACCAAGGAAACCTACTTCATTCAGCCAGAACTCACACTTAGACAATTTTGCATACAATTTCTTTTCTTACAACACTTCTAGCACTAACCTCAAATGTTCTGCGTGCTCCTCTTCTGTTTTCGAATACACCAGAATGTCGTCAATAAACACAACTACAAACCGATCCAAGTAACTATGGAAAGTACGATTCATGTACTCCATAAACACACCCGACGCGTTGGTAACACCAAACGGCATCACAGAATACTCATAGTGCCCATATCTCGTTCTGAAAGCGGTTTTCTGAATGTCTTCATCCTTTACCTTGATCTGGTGATAGCCCGACCTCAAATCGATTTTACTAAACACCTTAGCACCTACCAACTGGTCCATCAGATCATCAATTCTGGGAAGCGGATACCTGTTCTTTATTGTCACTTTGTTCAATTGCCTATAATCGACACAAAATCTCATACTCCCGTCCTTCTTTTTCACTAACAATACCGGAGCACCCCACGGTGACACACTTGGCCTTACAAATTTCTTCTCAAGTAGATCTTCTAATTGCTTTTTCAATTCAGACAACTCTGAGGCTGACATTCGGTACGGTGCCATAGACACAGGCCTAGTACCAGGTATAAGATCAATAGCAAACTCAACCTCCCTCTCTGGCGGGACACTTGGAATTTCATCTGGGAACACTTCAGGAAACTCACACACTACTTGCACCCCTTCGATGATCGCCTGATTCTCAGCAGACAATGACGCCATCAAAGAAAACAGATGAACTCCCTCTTTCATTACCTTATGCAAATGACCAGCAGGCAACAAAACAGATTCTTCTTCCTCGGGAGGAAGGAAATTCACAGATCTTCGGGAACAATTAATATGCACATGGTTAAATACTAACCAGTCCATACCAAGAATGACATCCAACCCTCCCAACGGCAAACAAATAAGGTCAACAAGAAAATCTCTGCCGAAGATTGACAGAGGGCACTTAGCACACACAAGAGAGGTAGTTACTGAACCCTTAGCTGGAGTGTCAATAACCATCTCCCTCATCATAGAAGATAAAACAAGGTCCAATTTCTCAGCACATAAAGCAGCAATAAATGAATGCGTAGCACCAGTATCAATAATAGCAATCAAGGGAATACCATTAATAAAACATGTACCTCTAATCTCATTGGTATCTTCTGATCCTGCGAGAGCAAACACTTTTCCATGGGACTTCTCTTTCTTCGGCTTAGTACACTTGGTACTAATATGACCTGCTTCCCCACAGTTGTAACACACCACATCCTTTTTCTCACATTTCGCAGCCACATGACCTTCTTTACCGCACTTGAAACACTTATTATCCGAGCAGTCAAAACTCTTATGACCCGGCTTGCCACACCTGTAGCACACAACCTTCGCAGGGGCATCTCCCCCACTTGGTTTCTTATTATCAGCATACCTCTGCTTACCCTTACCAGCCTGAACCTCATATGGCTTACCCCGATTCTGAAATTTACCCCTCTGATCTCTCATGACCTTGGAGTGAGCATTACTATCATCCTCATATATCCTGCAACTGTCGATCAAATCAGCAAATACCCGAATCTTCTGGTACCCTATAGCTTTCTTTATATCAGCCCTCAGTCCATTCTCAAACTTTATACACTTTGAAAATTCAGAATCAGCATCAGCATAATGGGGATAAAACTTAGCCAATTCAGTGAACTTGGCAGCATACTCCGTCACTGACATGCTTCCTTGCTTCAGCTCAAGGAATTCTATTTCTTTCTTACCTCTCACATCTTCAGGAAAATACTTCCGCAAGAACTCTCTACGGAAAACAGCCCAAGTTATCTCCTCATTAGCAGTCTCTAACCTCTGCCTAACCTCCATCCACCAATCATCAGCTTCCTCTGCCAGCGTATGGGTACCATACCTGACCTTCTGCGCATCATTACAATCCATAACCCGAAATATCCTTTCGATCTCTTTCAGCCATGCTAGAGCACCATCTGGATTGTACTTGCCCTTAAAATCAGGTGGATTCTCCCTCTGGAACGTGGCTAAACTGCGAGTCCCAGCATTTTCAGCACCATTTTGCTGGTTCCCAACAGCCTGAGCCATAGCCTGCAAAGCAGCAGCAAGAGCAGCGTCGTTCCTCCCAGCCATTTCAAACTATTACTGCAGCACAAACAGAAATTTAGAACTAATCTAACAATTCTATTTGTCATATGACACTATGACAGGACGACTTGGCCGGACAGACCGAACTGCTCTGATACCACTAATGTAACACCCCTTTTCTAATAACCTTACTTTTTAATAAAATCAGAGTTTCTTTTTTTTTTTTGAAAACAATTTAAGCGAGTGCTACACTTACTCCATAAAAATCAACCACTTCACTTTTCACAGTTCGGTTCAAAACACAAGATACATAGCACCATAAAATAAAACGTTTAGTTCGCATCAACTAAATTCAGTCACCACCAGCAGCGGAATAATAATGAGTTCTAAAATAAAACCAATACATCACCAATAAAAATCTAACGGTTTAAGGAAAATAACACATAAACACAGGACACCCCCCCCTGGTGCTACGTATCAGAGCGTGACACTTCCTACCAGACGAAGGCATAAGGGAACCTTCACTCGTTATTACCTGCACGTTGCCGACATAAGAAGCAACATAAAAGCAGTAGGGTGAGTCTCTTTTCATAATCAATAACATATGGGAATAAGCATTGCATAGGAAAAGGAACCAGGCAGACAGATTCACAACAAAGTCAATAACCATCTCACAATTACAATCACAAATCCACAATGCAAGAGGTATGGTTATGAAATGAAAATGCAACCCAAACTCCACGGGGACATGCATGTCGGATCCGTCACCAAATACAAATAGGCCGTAGCCTCTGCTCACCAAATAAAACTAGGCCGAAGCCTCTGCTCACCAATAATGCACATGTTTCATGAGATGCTATGGGAATGCATCACAACATGCCACAATTCAATCAAATTCACCATTTTAATTCATATTCTCACCATAGTGCATTAATCAACTCACCAAATTAAAATTAGGCCGAAGCCTCTGCTCACCAATCTCACCATAGCACACTCACCAATTCAGCCCACCACTCACACCAACACCAATTTCAATTAGGCCAATTTAGAATATTGACACGACATAGGGAAAGTGGATAAAAATTGCCGTTTGGACACTTGAACACCTCAGCCCAGAAACACCAGTAAAATAATTTATTTTTGCATAAAATTGGAACATTTGGATAGACACTGAAATTAGCTTCGAAACGCATTTTGAACCGTTAAATTTGGATAACCGAGTCAAAAGTTACATTAAAAACAAAATAGGAAAAATACTTAGACATCCTGGAAACTGGCGCATGGGCGCTGGGCGCCCAGGAGCAACACGGCGCTTGGCGCCCAGGAAAGGCAACACGCATAGGCGCATGGCGCCCAGGAGACAGCAGCGCGCATAGGCGCATGGCGCCCAGGAGACAGCAGCGCGCATAGGCGCTTGGCGCCCAGGAAACAGCACGCGCATAGGCGCTCGGCGCCCAGGGAACAACAGCGCGCATAGGCGCATTGCGCCCAGCACAGCAACACAACGCCCAGGCGCTAGGCGCCTAAGGCCAACTTGCAACAAAACTCATTTTGCTTCGAAATTGATTTTACACGAGCCAAATGCTCAGAACATGAGAACCCAATAAAAATTTTGTCAAAAGGTGAACAGAATTTTTGGCGCCCATGCACTAGGCGCCTAGTGAAAACACGCAACCCAACTATTTTGATGCCCAAAATCATTTTGCACGAGCCATTTTACCTGAATATGAAAACCTGAAACCAAATTTTACAAAACCATCACCAGAACATTGGGGCCCTTGGCGCCCATGACACAAGCACCTAGCGCCAAAACTGGCAGCACAGTGGCACAGAACTCAGCAACACAGTGGCAACGGGCACAGCAACACAATGACACAGAAACAGCAACACAGGGCAACAGAATTGGGAAAACTGGCGCTGGCACACTGCTGGGCGCCTGGCGCCCATGACTAAGGCGCAGAACACAAAATCCAGCAACATGCATATGGCGCCCAAGGCGCCTAGGGGCTTCCAAAACCAGAATTTTTTAATTTCAATCACCAATTTAAATTCACCAAACACTCAATTATATATATATGATTCAAGTATCACCATGGTTCCCAATTTTCACCAAATACGCACCAATAAGTCATCCATTCAAACATATGGCATCCAATTCGCATTAGCAACAATTCAACATCAATCATGCGATTTCACAATAGGGAATTCAAAATCAAGCATCACAATACTATAATTTAATCATCAACATCACAATCCATTCATAGAAACTATCCTAGAACCCTAACCCTAAGCCTCACCAATTCGCATAAATTATTAAGAACAAAAAGAGGACCCCCTAACCTTATGGAAGTCGAATTTGCTAGCCAAGCTCCAAGGAAAATGCAAGACTCCAATCAAGTTCTTCCTCCTCCTTGAGTGATTCGCCCCTTTCTCTTCTTCTCCTCTTCACTTCGCACTTCTCTTCTTCTCACTCTCTCCTTTTTACGTTTTCTTTTCTTTCTTTTTGCAATAGAGTAAAAAATGAAAACTAACTTCTAAGACCCCTTGTGAGTCGAATTCCTTGACTAGGCAATGGGCCACGGGCCTAATTGTGGATCACGGGCCCTTGCTCGCACCACTCAATTCGTGACAACACCCCCTAATAAATAAAATAAAATAATTAAACCTTGAATTATTTAATTAAATTAAATAAATATTGTAAGCCTTAAATAACTTAATTAAATAAATAATTAAATTATTTTGGGGCGTTACAGCGCCAAGCAGCAAAAACTGGCGCAGAGCCTGCGCACGACCCTGGCACATAGGCGCACGACCCTAGTGCAAAACTGGCGCACGACCCTGGCACATGGGCGCACGACCCTGGCACATGGGCGCACGACCCTGGTGAAAAACTGGCGCAGAGCCTGCACACGACCCGCGCTATAACACGCACGACCCGTGCGTGTTTTCAACTGAAAATGGCCCATTTTGGCAGAACAAGGCGCACGACCCTGGAACATAGGCGCACGACCCATGCTTGCCAGCAACGCAGAACATCTGTTTCCAGCACAAGGCGCACGACCCTGGCTCCATAGGCGCACGACCCTAGTGCAAAACTGGCGCAGAGCAGCCAAAATTGACTGGCCAGGGCGCACGACCCAGGCACATGGGCGCACGACCCTGGCACCAGACAAGTCAATTTTGGCTGCACCCACTTGCTGATGGCTTTCCTTGCCAACTTGATTTGCCACTTTTTTTTGGACCATTTTGCCCCTCCACTCAAGTGCCTTGGCCCTCATATTTTCCTATAAATAGAGGCTTGATCCTCACTTGTAACTAAGCTTAAATTTTGTGAGAAAAATCCATGACAAGGTTTCCTCTAAGATTCATGACTTCACTTTAATTTCTCGCTTTTTACTTTCTCGCTTTTTATTTTCTCGCCCTTTTATTTTCCAAGTCATTTACTTTCCTTGCTATTTACTTTCTTGCCCTTTTACTTTCTCGCTCTTTAACTTTCTCGCTCTTTTATTTTCTCGCTCTTTTATTTTTCTCGCTATTTACTTTCTTGCCCTTTTATTTTCCAAGTCATTTATTTTCCTTGCTATTTACTTTCTTGCCCTTTTATTTTCCAAGTCATTTACTTTCCTTGCTATTTACTTTCTTGCACTTTTATTTTCTTGTCATTTACAATTCCGCTATTTATGATTTTGCAATTTACCGCTTTCTTTTATTTCTCGCTATTTAATTTCATGTCTTTTCTTCTTCTTCTTCTCTCATATTTAATATGAGTGAGTAGATACAAAGTCTTGGGTTATTGGGAGTAATCCAATGATAGGTCCCTAATAATTCCCAAGACTATTCTCCACTCCCAATTGTTTTATATTTCAATCTAATTTTATTGTCCTTCAAATCTTATTTTAAACATCAAACGAAGAACCGAAAGGTGAAGTATTGATGTTGGATCTATGAAATTAGACAAGGGAATCAACACATGAGAATAGTTTTGAAACTCTTGAGACATTTTAAAGGTGTTATGCTTAATGGGTTTTGGTGACAATCAACCATGATAATAGGCTTGATTGTTGGTTCAAAACACGCTCTTGTACTCCGAAAGGAGACATTAGTTATATTAGCTGCCTTGTCTTTGAAATATATTACTCTTATAATTTGTTGAATAGTCTAAAGAAATTATTTTGGTTCCTCATTGTTGTGATAAAACTATAAACCTGAGATTGTTTGTTTTTATTTCTAAATTTTACAACTCCTAAAAACCATTTCTTCTAGCTAATCAACTTTGGAAAACTAAATTGGTAATCACCTAGGCTCTCCCTGTGGATCGATAACTCTTTTATTACGCGATACGACTCGTGCACTTGCGAGGCTATCAGTCACTACAATATTGACCGTATCATCTTCAAACCCTTGCTCCCATAGGCTTGACCCTTAGCCACTGTGTGCCCCACAAAGGGCATCAGCCAACATATATCTCACACCCGTGATAAGAAGCTTAAATGTCTATTTTGTCAACTTGTGTGGTTTTGGTAATTAAAATTGTTCCGTTTTAATTGGTCTTAACTCTCCATGAAGCGTTTGCAAAATAAACTAACATGACATGTGTGTTTACTCTTGTCTGAGTCAGTTATACTACCCCCTGTCATACCCTAATTTTGTCCGCCTAGGGTCAAAACCCTAATTTTCCACAAAAATAGTAAACTGTTAAGTGTGAAATCATTTTGTAGAGTGTAAGGAGCATTTTGCATGCATTTTTAAGGTTTTAAAGTCATCCTAGGGTTTTTAGAATCATTTTTAGAGTGGAAATGCATTTTTTGGGCAAGAAACAAGTTTTTAGGTCAAAGGGTATTTTGGTCATTTTGCAAAGTAGAATAATTTCTCATCAAGAATCATTGTGCATTTTTAAGGGAATTTATTTGGGGCAAATGTTTTGAGTTATATGTGTGTTGCGCATGCATTGTTGATTTTGTACAAAAAGTCAAATTTAAAAAGTCAACAAAAAAGGAATATTCTTCAAAAAATGCAAGGAGAGGTTTTATATCATTTTTGGGCATAGTGATCTCATGAGAATGGCCCATTCATTTATATTCCTAGTATTTGGCCCAATATGGTTAGATTTTATGGATTTATCTTGTGAAAGAATAATCAAAAAAAGAGGATATTTGGAAGGGTCTCACAATTGTACAATAGTACAAGATGACAACTTGCAAAACTTGGGCATCACTCTCCCTCTCATTTTTGCATACCCCTCTCATTCTCCTCCAAGTTTTCATTTTTTTTGCCCTTTGCAAAGTGTGATTCAATCCTCACCCTCCATTCAAATTTTAAATGGAATCCTAGAACAATAGGTGATGCACAATGACCATTATGCCCTTAAACCTAATTGCACTCTCTATATATACCTTGTTAAGCCCATCTCTCATGACCTTTGGCCTCATTTTCCACTCTCAAATTTCAGCACAACTTTCCTCTCCTCAAAACACCCTCTTGGCCGAAGCCACCACCACCACTCCTCCTCCATATTTTTTTGATTTCTTTCCTCTTTTTCATCTCAAATTCATTTCCACTCCATACATCTCCATCCTCTCCTACTCTAGTTCATATTTGCATCATCAAAGGCTTGTGTTTTGAAGATTTGTGTGGGGTTCTTGTGGTGTTCTATTGAAGATCATTGTTGATTTGTGTTCTTGCTCTTCATTTCTTTCATAATCTAGCTTGGGTCCAAGGTATACTCTAAAAACCATAGCATTATCTTCAACATTTTTGCATCAAAACTCATGCTCTTCCTTTCCTTCATTTCGCATACTCTCATAAATATATATAAAATGTGATTTGTTGGTTGTTGTTGGTGAGAGGAGCCTTAAACACTATTGACAAGCACTTAGGAAGGTTTGGGTGTTTAAGGTGCCTCTCACCCTTGAATAAATTGATTCATGTTGTTTTTGTGTTGATTTTGTATTTGTTGTGAAATAAAATTGTTGTTTCATGTGTTATTTAGTTCGCATATCATGTTAAAGTTGGTTTTAATTTGATTTTGTTGTTCCTCTTTGCTTGATGATGCTTAATCTTGTTGTGGATACTTTCTTTTGGTGTTTTCATGCTTAGGTCCTTTGTTTAAGTTTGCAAATATCCTTTTCTTACTCATGTATGTTTCGCAAAAATTAAAGAAATGAAGAATAAATGTTGATTTGAAGTTTTAGTGCTTAAATCATGTGATTAATTGTTCCTAAGTCTTGCTAATATCTTGTGCTTGCTTGATTTTGTGAGTTTGATGAATAAATTTGTTGTTTGGCTATGTGTTGGCCTCGCAAATCATGAGAAATAATTAGGGTTTTGTTGTTTCTTGGCTATTTGGCTTGCAATTGTGCTTAAAAAATGTTTTCTCAAGTTGTTTTGATGGAATCTTGCTTGCAAGTAATTGTTATGTTGATGATTGGCAAGATGACTCTCACTTGTGCCTTGAGCACTATTCTCTAAGTGATGAGGATTGTTCAATAGGATTCAATCCCTTTTGAATTGTAATCTTACTTGTTCTTGTGAATTTGGTTTGTCAATTGTTTTCAATATTGATGATGAGTAACATGACTCTCACTTGTTCCTTGGGCGCCATTTTTTAAGTGGTGAGGATTACTTCAAGTGATTCAACTCTCTTTAAATTTTCAATGAACAAAATGTGAGTTTATGATTCCTTGCTTGCCAATTGTTTGTGATAGCTTGTGAATACTTTCTTTTGGTCACTTTGAGTCTTGCAAATGTGGTGCTTGTTTTAAGTCATTAATTTGTTTAAATGTTGATGATTGGTAAGAGGATTCAACATGTGCTTTCAAGCATAATTTTAAATGTTGAGGATTACTTTAAAATGATTCAACTCTTGTATACATTTTGGTGTTGAACATTTGGTAAAATGACTAGACGCTTATGCACTTGTGCATTGTTAATAAGTGTCAAGGATTAAATTGATTGATTCTTAAATTGATTCAATGAGCTACCCTTTTGTAATTGATCAATGTCTCATTTTTGTGTGACCATTCTTATAGCAACTTGTAACTAGTTTTGACAATTACATGTTCATGCCTATGCTTGCCTCTTGGATTTGTAATGCTTGCATGAATTGTAATTGAATGATTTGTATATTGCTTATGGATTTGGAGTTGATTGAAGTGTTCTACTTGTTTTCCAAATCAAACTCTTTTCTAAACTAGTTTTCAAATCAAAATCAAATGCTTTTCCAATGAAAACCCTAAGGCATTTTCTTAAATAAATCATTAGTCATCACTCGAAGCCTTTGCTTGTTTGATCGCTAATGAGGAGTTATTATTGGTAGTCACTCGAAGCCTTTGCTTGTTTGACTATTATGAAAGCTCCCACACCTTAACCAAACACAAACTAATTCAAATTTCAAAAACAACATGAGCTATTAGTGATAATTGTCACCGATGCTCTCCCTTTTTCAAAGCAATTTCCAAAAAGATAATAAAACGTTGTTACTTGTAATCGCTCGAAGCCTTTGCTTGACTGGTTACCGGTTTCAACTCTTTTCTCTCAAGTTAGTAATGAATGCCACTCGAAGCCATTGCTTGTTTGGTATTCGTGAACACTTGAGTCTTATTTCAAAAGCTCCAAAAAAAATTAAATAAGATAAAACACAAAAATATTTTCAAAACCAAAAGACGAGAACTACGTAGCTTTGATCCCTCATCTCAGTGAGGGTACGTAGGAGCGGGTCACAGCCCGTTAAGTGTAACACCCCGAAAAATAATTTAATTAATTTAATTAATTTGATTAGTTGAATTATTAATTTTAGTTGAAGCGTGATTTAATTAAATTAAGAGGAAAATATCATGTTTTGTGTAGGAGTGGGATCGAGTAATAGCGGGGGTGTAGCTGTGAGCCCAACGCGTGAAAGGCCCACAGCTTAAACCCCAAGGGTATGCGAAACCCTCACTCTCATTTTCACTTGAGAGAAATCGAAATTGAGGGAGAGTGAAAAGGGAGAGAGGCGCGGCGAAGAGAAGAGAGGGAGGGAGAAGAAGGGTTTCGCAATTCTCAATGCTTTGGCTCGTTGTGTTGCTGTGGTTCTCGTGGTGCCTTCAATCATCTTCCACGGAGCATACGTTTGAGAGGTAAGGGTGAGCGTTTCGATTTAATATAATTGGGTATGTGGTGGATTTTGTGGGGTTTTGATGTTGTTGTGAATTTGAGATGAATATGTGTAAGATTGATGAAGGATTGGATTAATTGTGATGTTGTTTTGATGAATTGTTGATGTTGTCACGTGATCTACCATATAAGATGATGAGATGAATTTCGATTTTGGTGATTTTGGTGTGGTTAGTATCGATTCCATGTATATAGTGATGAGAACATATGAATGAGTAAATTGAGATTGAATTAGGGGGTGTTATAGTTTAATTGAGTATGTGAGACTTATGTAGTGATTGGGTGATATGCTTACAATTATTTGAACAATACCAAGAGATTGAGAATAAAATTAAGTTGCTGTGTGCTGTTTATCAAAAAGAATGTTGCTGTTTGCAAAATAAAATGTTGCTGTTTACCAATTGATAGTGCTGCTGTTTGCCAAAAAAAAAAAGAAGAGTTGCTGTCTTGCTGTTTTTCTAAAATAAAAATGCTGCTGTTAGCAAGTTAAAAACGCTGCTGTTTGCCCAGAAAATAAGTCGCTGCCCTGCTGTTATTTTTATACATGAGTTGCTGTTTTTGTGAAGAAAATGTGCTGCTGTTTTATAAAAAAATGAAGCGCTGTTTTTATGAGTAATCGTGCTGTTTTCTTGCTGCTGTTTGCGCTAAAAGGCCACTGTTATACTGCTGTTTTTCCACACTGTTTTTCTACGGTTTTGCTACTGTTGCGCGCCTAAAAAGCCACTGTTTCCATTCTGATTCGTTGCTGTTTGTGAACCGAATTTTCTGCGTTTTGTAAATGAAAGGGCGTGTTAATGGGGCTGTTGTTTTATTACTGCTCTTCCAATTTAAACATGATGTTTTCCACTTTGAAAATGTGATGTTTTTCTCAATTTTAAATGTGATGTTTCCTAAGCATGAAAATGAGATGTTTTCCAAAATTTAAATATGTTGTTACTCAAATTTTAAATATGTTGTCACCCAAATTTTTAATGTGTAGTTACTTAAATTTAAATGTGTTGTCACTTAAATTTTAATGTGTTGTTACTTAAAATTTAGAGGCGTTGTTACTTAAAATTTAAAGGTGTTGTTACTCCAATTTTGAATGTGATGTTTATGATGATGTTGTGATATCATTGTGATGGTTATGACGAGTACACTCTATGAGTGTTTTATGACGACGATGACG
Organism: Astragalus membranaceus; assembly: GCA_039519185.1. Classification (NCBI taxonomy): domain Eukaryota; kingdom Viridiplantae; phylum Streptophyta; class Magnoliopsida; order Fabales; family Fabaceae; genus Astragalus; species Astragalus membranaceus. Next base: position 119,639,878 of record CM076846.1, read on the forward strand.
AGTACTCCAAGTGAGTGATTTGGTGATTGCACATGTGTCCATAGTGTCTCATAGCATGTGCATATTATGACGAATAGGCTTCGGCCTCTTATTGACGTAAAACAGTGACGGTGTGCCCCTAGTGGCTTATTTATGACAAGTATGGTACCATCAAGCATATACCCAGGCGTGGGTTGCATTTTCATGCACATACATGTCTATGACTTGTGGTAAAAAATTATGACTTGAGTTAGCGTTTAGTGACGATGAGGTTGATGATAATGATGATGTTGTATGACTGTTTGCTCGAATTACTCTATTATATGCTTAATTATGTTTTGTTGAAATTCTCACCCCTTCTGCTTGGAATGTTGCTCTATTGTGGCAACGCTGCAGGTAACCGCGAGTGAAGGTCCTGCTGCCTTCTTTTATAGCTATTGGGATGTCTGTCGAGTCGCTCTCTGATACTGTGACACCTAGGGGGCGTGGTTGAAGTAGTTATTTAATTAATTAATGGTTTAATGATTATATTGGTGATGTGAGACGTGTTTGAGTGGTATTAGTGAGTTATTGTTTTATTCCGCTGTGACGTAATTTTTGGAGTTTAATTTTCATGACGGGTGTTTTGTTGCACAAACCTTGATGATTGCAAATTGACGAGTTTTTGTTAATGACGATGTGGCATTTCTTTTCTATCAGTTAAATTAATATTTGCGAAAAAGATTTACTCTGATAAATGACGCGTTAAGTATGGGGTAGAAAAGGGGTGTTACATTAGTGGTATCAAAGCAGTTCGGTCTGTCCGGCCGGTGGTCGAGTCGTCAAGTTGAGTAGCATTTGAGTTTTGTTACTCGTTTCTGAATTCTGTTTGCTGTTGCAGTGCTAGAATGGCAGGACGGAACGATGCTGCACTTGCTGCTGCTTTGCAGGCTATAGCTGGGGTTGTGGGCAACATGCCAGGTGCTGGTGATGCTGGGGCGCGCAGTTTGGCTACGTTCCAGCGAGAGAACCCTCCTACTTTTGAAGGCGGGTATAACCCTGATGGTGCCCTTGAGTGGCTGAGAGAGATGGAGCGGATCTTCTGCGTCATGGATTGTTCTGATGCTCAGAAGGTTCGTTATGGTACACACATGTTGAAGAGAGAGGCTGATGACTGGTGGATGGCGGCTAGGCAGAGGTTGATGGTCGCCAATGAGGAGATTACTTGGGCTGTGTTCCAGAGAGAGTTCAGGAGGAAATACTATCCGGAAGATGTCCGCGGAAAGAAAGAGGTCGAGTTTGAGGCTTGAACAAGGTAGCATGTCTGTAACTAAATATGCTGCAAAATTTACTAAGCTGTCCAAGTTTTATCCGCACTATGATGGAGAGGGTGCTGAGTTCTCCAAATGCATCAAGTTTGAAAACGGGTTGCGTGCCGATATTAAGAAAGCCATAGGGTATCAACAAATTCGTGTGTTCTCTCAGTTGGTGGATAGCTGCCGGATTTTTGAGGAGGACAGTAATGCCTTCTCCAGAGTTATGAAAGAAAAGCAAAAGAACTTCTCGAGTCGTAGTAAGCCATATGAGGTGCCTGCTGGTAAGGGCAAAGGGAAGTTTGTTGGTGGGTCTAAGCGAAGTGGGGGAGATGCTGCAGCCAGTATTACTTGTTACACGTGTGGGAGAGCAGGTCATAAGAGTCCAGATTACCCAAGCGGGGATAAGAAGAGATGTTATCGGTGTGGGAAAGAGGGGCACATATCTTCCAGCTGTGATAAGAAGGAGGTGGTATGCTTTAATTGTGGGGAGGGCGGTCACATCAGTACACAGTGCTCAAAACCCAAGAAGGAGAAGTCTTTTGGGAAAGTGTTCGCTCTGGCTGAGTCTGATGTGGTGAATGAGATTCGAGGTACGTGCTATATCAATAATTTTCCTCTTATTGAAGAAGCAACTTGAGGATTTGCTAGAAAAGAAGTTTGTAAGACCGAGTGTGTCGACGTGGGGAGCTCCAGTGTTGCTAGTGAAAAAGAAAGATGGTAGTATGAGGTTGTGTGTAGACTATCGTCAGTTGAATAAAGTTACAATCAAGAACAAGTATCCGTTACCGAGGATTGATGACTTGATGGATCAGTTAGTGGGTGCTAAAGTATTCAGCAAGATTGATTTAAGGTCTGGTTATCATCAGATCAAGGTGAAAGATGAAGACATCCAGAAGACGGCGTTTAGGACAAGATATGGGCATTATGAGTATTCCGTAATGCCTTTCGGTGTGACAAATGCGCCGGGGGTATTCATGGGGTACATGAACCAAATCTTTCGGGAGTATCTGGACAAGTTTGTAGTGGTTTTCATTGATGATATTCTTATTTATTCTAAGTCGGAAGAGGAGCATGCGGAACATCTGAGGTTGGTGTTGGAAATTCTGAGGGACCGAAAGTTATATGCGAAGTTGCCCAAGTGTGAGTTTTGGTTGAAGGAAGTCAGTTTTCTCGGTCATGTGATTTCTAGTGAGGGGATTGCGGTGGATCCTTCTAAAGTTGATGCAGTGTTGCAGTGGGAGTCCCCGAAGTCAGTTACTGAGATAAGGAGTTTTCTGGGATTAGTTGGTTATTATAGAAGATTCATTGAGGGGTTTTCGAAGTTGGCTCTGCCGTTGACCCAATTGACTTGCAAGGGTAAGGCTTTCGTTTGGGATGACCGATGTGAAGAGAGTTTCAATGAGTTGAAGAAGAGGTTGACTACGTCTCCAGTGTTGACCCTGCCTAATCCGGTTGAGCCGTTTGTGGTTTATTGTGATGCTTCCAAGATGGGTTTGGGTGGCGTGCTTATGCAGAATGGGAAAGTGGTCGCTTATGCGTCGAGACAGTTGAGAACTCATGAAAAGAATTACCCTACTCATGACTTGGAACTTGCTGATGTGGTATTCGCGTTGAAAATCTGGAGACAATACTTGTATGGATCGAGATTTGAGGTGTTCAGCGATCACAAGGGCCTTCAGTATCTGTTCGATCAGAAAGAGTTGAATATGAGGCAACGCCGGTGGTTAGAACTATTGAAGGATTATGATTTTGAATTGAGTTATCACCCGGGTAAAGCTAATGTGGTTGCAGATGCTTTGAGTCGGAAGACTTTGCATATGTCGGCATTGATGGGTAGAGAGCTTGAGTTAATTGAGCAATTCAAAGACATGAGTTTAGTTTATGAAGTCACACCTCAGAGTATCAGGTTAGGTATGTTGAAAATTGGCAACGATTTCATAGATAGTATCCGGGAAGCACAGAAGTTAGACGTGAAATTGGTTGATCTGATGGGTGGGATTGATCAGTCTGAGAATAAGGACTTCGAGATAGATGCGCAGAATGTATTGAGATATCGTGGAAGAATTTGTGTTCCCGAAGATGAGGAAATGAGAAAGGCAATTATCGAGGAAAGCCACAGAAGTAAGTTGAGTATCCATCCTGGAGCGACAAAGATGTATCAAGATCTGAAAAAGATGTTCTGGTGGCCTGGGTTGAAGCGCGACGTGGCGCAGTTTGTGTATTCATGTTTGACCTGTCAGAAATCGAAGGTCGAGCATCAGAAGCCTGCAGGGATGATGCAGCCGTTGAATGTTCCAGAGTGGAAGTGGGATAGTATTTCCATGGATTTCGTGACTGGGTTACCCAATACGGTGAGAGGGCATGATTCGATTTGGGTGGTTGTGGATAGATTGACGAAGTCTGCTCATTTCATTCCTATCGGCATTAAGTATCCGGTGTCGAGATTGGCAGAGATCTATATTCAGGAGATTGTGAAGCTGCATGGCGTTCCTTTGTGCATTGTGTCGGATAGAGACCCAAGGTTCACTTCGGACTTTTGGAGTAGTTTGCAGAAGGAGTTGGGTTCGAAATTGAGGTTGAGTTCAGCTTATCATCCTCAAACTGATGGGCAGACAGAGAGGACGATTCAATCGTTGGAAGATCTGTTGAGGTCATGTGTTCTAGAGCAGGGAGGTGCGTGGGATACTCATCTTCCATTGATCGAGTTTACCTACAACAACAGTTATCATTCCAGTATCGGAATGGCGCCGTTTGAGGCGTTGTATGGTCGGAGGTGTAGGACTCCGGTGTGTTGGTATGAGACTGGGGAAAGTTTAGTACTTGGACCTGAGCTAGTCAGAGAAACTACTGAGAAAGTGAAGGTGATCCGGGAGAAAATGAAAGCGTCGCAGAGTAGACAGAAGAGCTACCATGATAAGAGAAGGAAAGATTTAGAATTTGAAGCGGGTGACCACGTGTTCCTGAGGGTCACACCTATGACTGGTGTTGGGCGTGCGTTGAAATCGAAGAAGTTGACTCCTCGATTCATTGGGCCGTATCAGATTACGGAAAGAGTTGGAAGTGTTGCATATCGGGTGGCCTTGCCACCTAATCTTCACGTGTCGCAGCTTCGAGAGTATATTGCGGATCCGTCTCATGTGATTCAACTAGATGATGTGGAGGTGCGGGATAATCTCACTGTGGAGACTATGCCTGTACGAATTGAGGATCATGAGGTGAAGACCTTCCGAGGTAAGGAGATCAATCTGGTGAAGGTCGTTTGGTTTGGAGCAGCTGGTGAAAGCCTGACATGGGAGCTGGAGGATAAGATGCGAGAGTCGTATCCGGAGTTGTTTGAATCAGGTATGTTTTCGAGGACGAAAAATCCTAAGTAGGGGAGAGTTGTAACACCCCGAAAAATAATTTAATTAATTTAATTAATTTGATTAGTTGAATTATTAATTTTAGTTGAAGCGTGATTTAATTAAATTAAGAGGAAAATATCATGTTTTGTGTAGGAGTGGGATCGAGTAATAGCGGGGGTGTAGATGTGAGCCCAACGCGTGAAAGGCCCACAGCTTAAACCCCAAGGGTATGCGAAACCCTCACTCTCATTTTCACTTGAGAGAAATCGAAATTGAGGGAGAGTGAGAAGGGAGAGAGGCGCGGCGAAGAGAAGAGAGGGAGGGAGAAGAAGGGTTTCGCAATTCTCAAGGCTTTGGCTCGTTGTGTTGTTGTGGTTCTCGTGGTGCCTTCAATCATCTTCCACGGAGCATACGTTTGAGAGGTAAGGGTGAGCGTTTCGATTTAATATAATTGGGTATGTGGTGGGTTTTGTGGGGTTTTGATGTTGTTGTGAATTTGAGATGAATATGTGTAAGATTGATGAAGGATTGGATTAATTGTGATGTTGTTTTGATGAATTGTTGATGTTGTCACGTGATCTACCATATAAGATGATGAGATGAATTTCGATTTTGGTGATTTTGGTGTGGTTAGTATCGATTCCATGTATATAGTGATGAGAACATATGAATGAGTAAATTGAGATTGAATTAGGGGGTGTTATAGTTTAATTGAGTATGTGAGACTTATGTAGTGATTGGGTGATATGCTTACAATTATTTGAACAATACCAAGAGATTGAGAATAAAATTAAGTTGCTGTGTGCTGTTTATCAAAAAGAATGTTGCTGTTTGCAAAATAAAATGTTGCTGTTTACCAATTGATAGTGCTGCTGTTTGCCAAAAAAAAAAAAGAAGAGTTGCTGTCTTGCTGTTTTTCTAAAATAAAAATGCTGCTGTTAGCAAGTTAAAAACGCTGCTGTTTGCCCAGAAAATAAGTCGCTGCCCTGCTGTTATTTTTATACATGAGTTGCTGTTTTTGTGAAGAAAATGTGCTGTTGTTTTATAAAAAAATGAAGCGCTGTTTTTATGAGTAATCGTGCTGTTTTCTTGCTGCTGTTTGCGCTAAAAGGCCACTGTTATACTGCTGTTTTTCCACACTGTTTTTCTACGGTTTTGCTACTGTTGCGCGCCTAAAAAGCCACTATTTCCATTCTGATTCGCTGCTGTTTGTGAACCGAATTTTCTGCGTTTTGTAAATGAAAGGGCGTGTTAATGGGGCTGTTGTTTTATTACTGCTCTTCCAATTTAAACATGATGTTTTCCACTTTGAAAATGTGATGTTTTTCTCAATTTTAAATGTGATGTTTCCTAAGCATGAAAATGAGATGTTTTCCAAAATTTAAATATGTTGTTACTCAAATTTTAAATATGTTGTCACCCAAATTTTTAATGTGTAGTTACTTAAATTTAAATGTGTTGTCACTTAAATTTTAATGTGTTGTTACTTAAAATTTAGAGGCGTTGTTACTTAAAATTTAAAGGTGTTGTTACTCCAATTTTGAATGTGATGTTTATGATGATGTTGTGATATCATTGTGATGGTTATGACGAGTACACTCTATGAGTGTTTTATGACGACGATGGCGAGTACTCCAAGTGAGTGATTTGGTGATTGCACATGTGTCCATAGTGTCTGATAAGTCTATTTTTAGAGTCTTTTTAATAGTTATTTTATTAAGTCTTTTTAGTATTTTAATTATATTTTTGTTCTATTTTACTGCAAATGTTTACTTTTTATCTTCAGGTTTTATTTTGAAGCAATTTGGGCTGCCTAAGTCTCAGCAGGTCAGAATTCGACTGGATCTCCCAGAATTCGACTGGATCTCCCAGAATTCGACTAGATCTCTCAGAATTCGACAGCATCTGTCTCAGCAGGCCAGAATTCGACAGCACCTGTCTTCCAGATTTCGACTGCATCTGTCAGAATTCGACTGCATCTGTCTTCCAGATTTCGACTGCTTCTGCTATCCAGATTTCGACTGTGCCTGCTTCTGCTATCCAGATTTCGACTGTGCCTGCTTCTGCTATCCAGATTTCTGCTGCATCAGTCGAAATTACCTTGCCCACTTGTTGTTGGATATTTTTGCCCACTTTTTGATGACCATGTGCTTTGACCACTTGCTCATGTGCATTGTCCACTTGAGGATGGCTCTTTGATGACTACCTTGGCCAACTTGATTTGCCACTTTTTCCTCTTTTGGACCATTTTGCCCCTCATATTTTCCTATAAATAGAGGCTTGATCCTCACTTGTACCTAAGCTTGAATTTTGTTAGAAAATCAATGACAAAGGCTCTCTAATTATTCATGACTTCAATTTACTCTTCATGCTTTTTATGATTCTTGTTTATTTACTTTCTTGCCCTTTAAATTCTTGCTATTTATTTTCCAAGTCATTTACTTTCATTGCTATTTAAATTCTCGCTCTTTACTTTCTCGCTCTTTACTTTTCGCTCTTTACTTTTTCGCTCTTTTATTTTCCCTGCTATCTACTTTCTTGCCCTTTTATTTTCCAAGTCATTTACTTTCATTGCTATTTAATTTCTCGCTCTTTACTTTTCGCTCTTTACTTTTTCGCTCTTTTATTTTCCTTGTTATTTACTTTTTTACCCTTTAAATTTCCAAGTCAAGTAAACTACTGGCAAGTCAAGTAAATTACTGGCAAGTCAAGTAAATTACTGGAAATTTACTTTTCAAGCAATTTACTTTCTTGTCATTTACAATTCCGCTATTTATAATTTTGCACTTTACCGCTTTCTTTTATTTTCTCGCTATTTAAACTTTATGTTTTCTTTTCTTATTTTCTTTTCCCCTCTTTTGTCTACAATGATCATGAGTGAGTAGACTTTACTAAAACATTCCTTCTTTCTAAAAACACTTTCTTTTCAGTTAATCAAACTTTGAAAAATTAAATTGGTATTCACCTAGGCTCTCCCTGTGGATCGATAACTCTTTTATTACGCGATACGACTCGTGCACTTGCGAGGCTATCAGTGTCTCATAGCATGTGCATATTATGACGAATAGGCTTCGGCCTCTTATTGACGTAAAACAGTGACGGTGTGCCCCTAGTGGCTTATTTATGACGAGTATGGTACCATCATGCATATACCCAGGCGTGGGTTGCATTTTCATGCACATACATGTCTATGACTTGTGGTAAAAAATTATGACTTGAGTTAGCGTTTAGTGACGATGAGGTTGATGATAATGATGATGTTGTATGACTGTTTGCTCATATTACTCTATTATATGCTTAATTATGTTTTGTTGAAATTCTCACCCCTTCTGCTTGGAATGTTGCTCTATTGTGGCAACGCTGCAGGTAACCGCGAGTGAAGGTCCTGCTGCCTTCTTTTATAGCTATTGGGATGTCTGTCGAGTCACTCTCTGATACTGTGACACCTAGGGGGCGTGGTTGAAGTAGTTATTTAATTAATTAATGGTTTAATGATTATATTGGTGATGTGAGACGTGTTTGAGTGGTATTAGTGAGTTATTGTTTTATTCCGCTGTGACGTAATTTTTGGAGTTTAATTTTCATGACGGGTGTTTTGTTGCACAAACCTTGATGATTGCAAATTGACGAGTTTTTGTTAATGACGATGTGGCATTTCTTTTCTATCAGTTAAATTAATATTTGCGAAAAAGATTTACTCTGATAAATGACGCGTTAAGTATGGGGTAGAAAAGGGGTGTTACATTAGTGGTATCAAAGCAGTTCGGTCTGTCCGGTCGGTGGTCGAGTCGTCAAGTTGAGTAGCATTTGAGTTTTGTTACTCGTTTCTGAATTCTGTTTGCTGTTGCAGTGCTAGAATGGCAGGACGGAACGATGCTGCACTTGCTGCTGCTTTGCAGGCTATAGCTGGGGTTGTGGGCAACATGCCAGGTGCTGGTGATGCTGGGGCACGCAGTTTGGCTACGTTCCAGCGAGAGAACCCTCCTACTTTTGAAGGCGGGTATAACCCTGATGGTGCCCTTGAGTGGCTGAGAGAGATGGAGCGGATCTTCTGCGTCATGGATTGTTCCGATGCTCAGAAGGTTCGTTATGGTACACACATGTTGAAGAGAGAGGCTGATGACTGGTGGATGGCGGCTAGGCAGAGGTTGATGGTCGCCAATGAGGAGATTACTTGGGCTGTGTTCCAGAGAGAGTTCAGGAGGAAATACTATCCGGAAGATGTCCGCGGAAAGAAAGAGGTCGAGTTTCTGAGGCTTGAACAAGGTAGCATGTCTGTAACTGAATATGCTGCAAAATTTACTAAGCTGTCCAAGTTTTATCCGCACTATGATGGAGAGGGTGCTGAGTTCTCCAAATGCATCAAGTTTGAAAACGAGTTGCGTGCCGATATTAAGAAAGCCATAGGGTATCAACAAATTCGTGTGTTCTCTCAGTTGGTGGATAGCTGCCGGATTTTTGAGGAGGACAGTAATGCCTTCTCCAGAGTTATGAAAGAAAAGCAAAAGAACTTCTCGAGTCGTAGTAAGCCATATGAGGTGCCTGCTGGTAAGGGCAAAGGGAAGTTTGTTGGTGGGTCTAAGCGAAGTGGGGGAGATGCTGCAGCCAGTATTACTTGTTACACGTGTGGGAGAGCAGGTCATAAGAGTCCAGACTGCCCAAGCGGGGATAAGAAGAGATGTTATCGGTGTGGGAAAGAGGGGCACATATCTTCCAGCTGTGATGAGAAGGAGGTGGTATGCTTTAATTGTGGGGAGGGCGGTCACATCAGTACACAATGCTCAAAACCCAAGAAGGAGAAGTCTTTTGGGAAAGTGTTCGCTCTGGCTGAGTCTGATGTGGTGAATGAGATTCGAGGTACGTGCTATATCAATAATTTTCCTCTTATTGAAGAAGCAACTTGAGGATTTGCTAGAAAAGAAGTTTGTAAGACCGAGTGTGTCGCCGTGGGGAGCTCCAGTGTTGCTAGTGAAAAAGAAAGATGGTAGTATGAGGTTGTGTGTAGACTATCGTCAGTTGAATAAAGTTACAATCAAGAACAAGTATCCGTTACCGAGGATTGATGACTTGATGGATCAGTTAGTGGGTGCTAAAGTATTCAGCAAGATTGATTTAAGGTCTGGTTATCATCAGATCAAGGTGAAAGATGAAGACATCCAGAAGACGGCGTTTAGGACAAGATATGGGCATTATGAGTATTCCGTAATGCCTTTCGGTGTGACAAATGCGCCGGGGGTATTCATGGGGTACATGAACCATATCTTTCGGGAGTATCTGGACAAGTTTGTAGTGGTTTTCATTGATGATATTCTTATTTATTCTAAGTCGGAAGAGGAGCATGCGGAACATCTGAGGTTGGTGTTGGAAATTCTGAGGGACCGAAAGTTATATGCGAAGTTGCCCAAGTGTGAGTTTTGGTTGAAGGAAGTCAGTTTTCTCGGTCATGTGATTTCTAGTGAGGGGATTGCGGTGGATCCTTCTAAAGTTGATGCAGTGTTGCAGTGGGAGTCCCCGAAGTCAGTTACTGAGATAAGGAGTTTTCTGGGATTAGCTGGTTATTATAGAAGATTCATTGAGGGGTTTTCGAAGTTGGCTCTGCCGTTGACCCAATTGACTTGCAAGGGTAAGGCTTTCGTTTGGGATGACCGATGTGAAGAGAGTTTCAATGAGTTGAAGAAGAGGTTGACTACGTCTCCAGTGTTGACCCTGCCTAATCCGGTTGAGCCGTTTGTGGTTTATTGTGATGCTTCCAAGATGGGTTTGGGTGGCGTGCTTATGCAGAATGGGAAAGTGGTCGCTTATGCGTCGAGACAGTTGAGAACTCATGAAAAGAATTACCCTACTCATGACTTGGAACTTGCTGATGTGGTATTCGCGTTGAAAATCTGGAGACAATACTTTTATGGATCGAGATTTGAGGTGTTCAGCGATCACAAGGGCCTTCAGTATCTGTTCGATCAGAAAGAGTTGAATATGAGGCAACGCCGGTGGTTAGAACTATTGAAGGATTATGATTTTGAATTGAGTTATCACCCGGGTAAAGCTAATGTGGTTGCAGATGCTTTGAGTCGGAAGACTTTGCATATGTCGGCATTGATGGGTAGAGAGCTTGAGTTAATTGAGCAATTCAAAGACATGAGTTTAGTTTATGAAGTCACACCTCAAAGTATCAGGTTAGGTATGTTGAAAATTGGCAACGATTTCATAGATAGTATCCGGGAAGCACAGAAGTTAGACGTGAAATTGGTTGATCTGATGGGTGGGATTGATCAGTCTGAGAATAAGGACTTCGAGATAGATGCGCAGAATGTATTGAGATATCGTGGAAGAATTTGTGTTCCCGAAGATGAGGAAATGAGAAAGGCAATTCTCGAGGAAAGCCACAGAAGTAAGTTGAGTATCCATCCTGGAGCGACAAAGATGTATCAAGATCTGAAAAAGATGTTCTGGTGGCCTGGGTTGAAGCGCGACGTGGCGCAGTTTGTGTATTCATGTTTGACCTGTCAGAAATCGAAGGTCGAGCATCAGAAGCCTGCGGGGATGATGCAGCCGTTGAATGTTCCAGAGTGGAAGTGGGATAGTATTTCCATGGATTTCGTGACTGGGTTACCCAATACGGTGAGAGGGCATGATTCGATTTGGGTGGTTGTGGATAGATTGACGAAGTCTGCTCATTTCATTCCTATCGGCATTAAGTATCCGGTGTCGAGATTGGCAGAGATCTATATTCAGGAGATTGTGAAGCTGCATGGCGTTCCTTTGTGCATTGTGTCGGATAGAGACCCAAGGTTCACTTCGGACTTTTGGAGTAGTTTGCAGAAGGAGTTGGGTTCGAAATTGAGGTTGAGTTCAGCTTATCATCCTCAAACTGATGGGCAGACAGAGAGGACGATTCAATCGTTGGAAGATCTGTTGAGGTCATGTGTTCTAGAGCAGGGAGGTGCGTGGGATACTCATCTTCCATTGACCGAGTTTACCTACAACAACAGTTATCATTCCAGTATCGGAATGGCGCCGTTTGAGGCGTTGTATGGTCGGAGGTGTAGGACTCCGGTGTGTTGGTATGAGACTGGGGAAAGTTTAGTACTTGGACCTGAGCTAGTCAGAGAAACTACTGAGAAAGTGAAGGTGATCCGGGAGAAAATGAAAGCGTCGCAGAGTAGACAGAAGAGCTACCATGATAAGAGAAGGAAAGATTTAGAATTTGAAGCGGGTGACCACGTGTTCCTGAGGGTCACACCTATGACTGGTGTTGGGCGTGCGTTGAAATCGAAGAAGTTGACTCCTCGATTCATTGGGCCGTATCAGATTACGGAAAGAGTTGGAAGTGTTGCATATCGGGTGGCCTTGCCACCTAATCTTCACGTGTCGCAGCTTCGGAAGTATATTGCGGATCCGTCTCATGTGATTCAACCAGATGATGTGGAGGTGCGGGATAATCTCACTGTGGAGACTATGCCTGTACGAATTGAGGATCGTGAGGTGAAGACCTTACGAGGTAAGGAGATCAATCTGGTGAAGGTCGTTTGGTTTGGAGCAGCTGGTGAAAGCCTGACATGGGAGCTGGAGGATAAGATGCGAGAGTCGTATCCGGAGTTGTTTGAATCAGGTATGTTTTCGAGGACGAAAAATCCTAAGTAGGGGAGAGTCGTAACACCCCGAAAAATAATTTAATTAATTTAATTAATTTGATTAGTTGAATTATTAATTTTAGTTGAAGCGTGATTTAATTAAATTAAGAGGAAAATATCATGTTTTGTGTAGGAGTGGGATCGAGTAATAGCGGGGGTGTAGCTGTGAGCCCAACACGTGAAAGGCCCACAGCTTAAACCCCAAGGGTATGCGAAACCCTCACTCTCATTTTCACTTGAGAGAAATCGAAATTGAGGGAGAGTGAGAAGGGAGAGAGGCGCGGCGAAGAGAAGAGAGGGAGGGAGAAGAAGGGTTTCGCAATTCTCAAGGCTTTGGCTCGTTGTGTTGCTATGGTTCTCGTGGTGCCTTCAATCATCTTCCACGGAGCATACGTTTGAGAGGTAAGGGTGAGCGTTTCGATTTAATATAATTGGGTATGTGGTGGGTTTTGTGGGGTTTTGATGTTGTTGTGAATTTGAGATGAATATGTGTAAGATTGATGAAGGATTGGATTAATTGTGATGTTGTTTTGATGAATTGTTGATGTTGTCACGTGATCTACCATATAAAATGATGAGATGAATTTCGATTTTGGTGATTTTGGTATGGTTAGTATCGATTCCATGTATATAGTGATGAGAACATATGAATGAGTAAATTGAGATTGAATTAGGGGGTGTTATAGTTTAATTGAGTATGGTACCATCATGCATATACCCAGGCGTGGGTTGCATTTTCATGCACATACATGTCTATGACTTGTGGTAAAAAATTATGACTTGAGTTAGCGTTTAGTGACGATGAGGTTGATGATAATGATGATGTTGTATGATTGTTTGCTCGAATTACTCTATTATATGCTTAATTATGTTTTGTTGAAATTCTCACCCCTTCTGCTTGGAATGTTGCTCTATTGTGGCAACGCTGCAGGTAACCGCGAGTGAAGGTCCTGCTGCCTTCTTTTATAGCTATTGGGATGTCTGTCGAGTCGCTCTCTGATACTGTGACACCTAGGGGGCGTGGTTGAAGTAGTTATTTAATTAATTAATGGTTTAATGATTATATTGGTGATGTGAGACGTGTTTGAGTGGTATTAGTGAGTTATTGTTTTATTCCGCTGTGACGTAATTTTTGGAGTTTAATTTTCATGACGGGTGTTTTGTTGCACAAACCTTGATGATTGCAAATTGACGAGTTTTTGTTAATGACGATGTGGCATTTCTTTTCTATCAGTTAAATTAATATTTGCGAAAAAGATTTACTCTGATAAATGACGCGTTAAGTATGGGGTAGAAAAGGGGTGTTACATTAGTGGTATCAAAGCAGTTCGGTCTGTCCGGTCGGTGGTCGAGTCGTCAAGTTGAGTAGCATTTGAGTTTTGTTACTCGTTTCTGAATTCTGTTTGCTGTTGCAGTGCTAGAATGGCAGGACGGAACGATGCTGCACTTGCTGCTGCTTTGCAGGCTATAGCTGGGGTTGTGGGCAACATGCCAGGTGCTGGTGATGCTGGGGCACGCAGTTTGGCTACGTTCCAGCGAGAGAACCCTCCTACTTTTGAAGGCGGGTATAACCCTGATGGTGCCCTTGAGTGGCTGAGAGAGATGGAGCGGATCTTCTGCGTCATGGATTGTTCCGATGCTCAGAAGGTTCGTTATGGTACACACATGTTGAAGAGAGAGGCTGATGACTGGTGGATGGCGGCTAGGCAGAGGTTGATGGTCGCCAATGAGGAGATTACTTGGGCTGTGTTCCAGAGAGAGTTCAGGAGGAAATACTATCCGGAAGATGTCCGCGGAAAGAAAGAGGTCGAGTTTCTGAGGCTTGAACAAGGTAGCATGTCTGTAACTGAATATGCTGCAAAATTTACTAAGCTGTCCAAGTTTTATCCGCACTATGATGGAGAGGGTGCTGAGTTCTCCAAATGCATCAAGTTTGAAAACGAGTTGCGTGCCGATATTAAGAAAGCCATAGGGTATCAACAAATTCGTGTGTTCTCTCAGTTGGTGGATAGCTGCCGGATTTTTGAGGAGGACAGTAATGCCTTCTCCAGAGTTATGAAAGAAAAGCAAAAGAACTTCTCGAGTCGTAGTAAGCCATATGAGGTGCCTGCTGGTAAGGGCAAAGGGAAGTTTGTTGGTGGGTCTAAGCGAAGTGGGGGAGATGCTGCAGCCAGTATTACTTGTTACACGTGTGGGAGAGCAGGTCATAAGAGTCCAGACTGCCCAAGCGGGGATAAGAAGAGATGTTATCGGTGTGGGAAAGAGGGGCACATATCTTCCAGCTGTGATGAGAAGGAGGTGGTATGCTTTAATTGTGGGGAGGGCGGTCACATCAGTACACAATGCTCAAAACCCAAGAAGGAGAAGTCTTTTGGGAAAGTGTTCGCTCTGGCTGAGTCTGATGTGGTGAATGAGATTCGAGGTACGTGCTATATCAATAATTTTCCTCTTATTGAAGAAGCAACTTGAGGATTTGCTAGAAAAGAAGTTTGTAAGACCGAGTGTGTCGCCGTGGGGAGCTCCAGTGTTGCTAGTGAAAAAGAAAGATGGTAGTATGAGGTTGTGTGTAGACTATCGTCAGTTGAATAAAGTTACAATCAAGAACAAGTATCCGTTACCGAGGATTGATGACTTGATGGATCAGTTAGTGGGTGCTAAAGTATTCAGCAAGATTGATTTAAGGTCTGGTTATCATCAGATCAAGGTGAAAGATGAAGACATCCAGAAGACGGCGTTTAGGACAAGATATGGGCATTATGAGTATTCCGTAATGCCTTTCGGTGTGACAAATGCGCCGGGGGTATTCATGGGGTACATGAACCATATCTTTCGGGAGTATCTGGACAAGTTTGTAGTGGTTTTCATTGATGATATTCTTATTTATTCTAAGTCGGAAGAGGAGCATGCGGAACATCTGAGGTTGGTGTTGGAAATTCTGAGGGACCGAAAGTTATATGCGAAGTTGCCCAAGTGTGAGTTTTGGTTGAAGGAAGTCAGTTTTCTCGGTCATGTGATTTCTAGTGAGGGGATTGCGGTGGATCCTTCTAAAGTTGATGCAGTGTTGCAGTGGGAGTCCCCGAAGTCAGTTACTGAGATAAGGAGTTTTCTGGGATTAGCTGGTTATTATAGAAGATTCATTGAGGGGTTTTCGAAGTTGGCTCTGCCGTTGACCCAATTGACTTGCAAGGGTAAGGCTTTCGTTTGGGATGACCGATGTGAAGAGAGTTTCAATGAGTTGAAGAAGAGGTTGACTACGTCTCCAGTGTTGACCCTGCCTAATCCGGTTGAGCCGTTTGTGGTTTATTGTGATGCTTCCAAGATGGGTTTGGGTGGCGTGCTTATGCAGAATGGGAAAGTGGTCGCTTATGCGTCGAGACAGTTGAGAACTCATGAAAAGAATTACCCTACTCATGACTTGGAACTTGCTGATGTGGTATTCGCGTTGAAAATCTGGAGACAATACTTTTATGGATCGAGATTTGAGGTGTTCAGCGATCACAAGGGCCTTCAGTATCTGTTCGATCAGAAAGAGTTGAATATGAGGCAACGCCGGTGGTTAGAACTATTGAAGGATTATGATTTTGAATTGAGTTATCACCCGGGTAAAGCTAATGTGGTTGCAGATGCTTTGAGTCGGAAGACTTTGCATATGTCGGCATTGATGGGTAGAGAGCTTGAGTTAATTGAGCAATTCAAAGACATGAGTTTAGTTTATGAAGTCACACCTCAAAGTATCAGGTTAGGTATGTTGAAAATTGGCAACGATTTCATAGATAGTATCCGGGAAGCACAGAAGTTAGACGTGAAATTGGTTGATCTGATGGGTGGGATTGATCAGTCTGAGAATAAGGACTTCGAGATAGATGCGCAGAATGTATTGAGATATCGTGGAAGAATTTGTGTTCCCGAAGATGAGGAAATGAGAAAGGCAATTCTCGAGGAAAGCCACAGAAGTAAGTTGAGTATCCATCCTGGAGCGACAAAGATGTATCAAGATCTGAAAAAGATGTTCTGGTGGCCTGGGTTGAAGCGCGACGTGGCGCAGTTTGTGTATTCATGTTTGACCTGTCAGAAATCGAAGGTCGAGCATCAGAAGCCTGCGGGGATGATGCAGCCGTTGAATGTTCCAGAGTGGAAGTGGGATAGTATTTCCATGGATTTCGTGACTGGGTTACCCAATACGGTGAGAGGGCATGATTCGATTTGGGTGGTTGTGGATAGATTGACGAAGTCTGCTCATTTCATTCCTATCGGCATTAAGTATCCGGTGTCGAGATTGGCAGAGATCTATATTCAGGAGATTGTGAAGCTGCATGGCGTTCCTTTGTGCATTGTGTCGGATAGAGACCCAAGGTTCACTTCGGACTTTTGGAGTAGTTTGCAGAAGGAGTTGGGTTCGAAATTGAGGTTGAGTTCAGCTTATCATCCTCAAACTGATGGGCAGACAGAGAGGACGATTCAATCGTTGGAAGATCTGTTGAGGTCATGTGTTCTAGAGCAGGGAGGTGCGTGGGATACTCATCTTCCATTGACCGAGTTTACCTACAACAACAGTTATCATTCCAGTATCGGAATGGCGCCGTTTGAGGCGTTGTATGGTCGGAGGTGTAGGACTCCGGTGTGTTGGTATGAGACTGGGGAAAGTTTAGTACTTGGACCTGAGCTAGTCAGAGAAACTACTGAGAAAGTGAAGGTGATCCGGGAGAAAATGAAAGCGTCGCAGAGTAGACAGAAGAGCTACCATGATAAGAGAAGGAAAGATTTAGAATTTGAAGCGGGTGACCACGTGTTCCTGAGGGTCACACCTATGACTGGTGTTGGGCGTGCGTTGAAATCGAAGAAGTTGACTCCTCGATTCATTGGGCCGTATCAGATTACGGAAAGAGTTGGAAGTGTTGCATATCGGGTGGCCTTGCCACCTAATCTTCACGTGTCGCAGCTTCGGAAGTATATTGCGGATCCGTCTCATGTGATTCAACCAGATGATGTGGAGGTGCGGGATAATCTCACTGTGGAGACTATGCCTGTACGAATTGAGGATCGTGAGGTGAAGACCTTACGAGGTAAGGAGATCAATCTGGTGAAGGTCGTTTGGTTTGGAGCAGCTGGTGAAAGCCTGACATGGGAGCTGGAGGATAAGATGCGAGAGTCGTATCCGGAGTTGTTTGAATCAGGTATGTTTTCGAGGACGAAAAATCCTAAGTAGGGGAGAGTCGTAACACCCCGAAAAATAATTTAATTAATTTAATTAATTTGATTAGTTGAATTATTAATTTTAGTTGAAGCGTGATTTAATTAAATTAAGAGGAAAATATCATGTTTTGTGTAGGAGTGGGATCGAGTAATAGCGGGGGTGTAGCTGTGAGCCCAACACGTGAAAGGCCCACAGCTTAAACCCCAAGGGTATGCGAAACCCTCACTCTCATTTTCACTTGAGAGAAATCGAAATTGAGGGAGAGTGAGAAGGGAGAGAGGCGCGGCGAAGAGAAGAGAGGGAGGGAGAAGAAGGGTTTCGCAATTCTCAAGGCTTTGGCTCGTTGTGTTGCTATGGTTCTCGTGGTGCCTTCAATCATCTTCCACGGAGCATACGTTTGAGAGGTAAGGGTGAGCGTTTCGATTTAATATAATTGGGTATGTGGTGGGTTTTGTGGGGTTTTGATGTTGTTGTGAATTTGAGATGAATATGTGTAAGATTGATGAAGGATTGGATTAATTGTGATGTTGTTTTGATGAATTGTTGATGTTGTCACGTGATCTACCATATAAAATGATGAGATGAATTTCGATTTTGGTGATTTTGGTATGGTTAGTATCGATTCCATGTATATAGTGATGAGAACATATGAATGAGTAAATTGAGATTGAATTAGGGGGTGTTATAGTTTAATTGAGTATGTGAGACTTATGTAGTGATTGGGTGATATGCTTACAATTATTTGAACAATACCAAGAGATTGAGAATAAAATTAAGTTGCTGTGTGCTGTTTATCAAAAAGAATGTTGCTGTTTGCAAAATAAAATGTTGCTGTTTACCAATTGATAGTGCTGCTGTTTGCCAAAAAAAAAAAGAAGAGTTGCTGTCTTGCTGTTTTTCTAAAATAAAAATGCTGCTGTTAGCAAGTTAAAAACGCTGCTGTTTGCCCAGAAAATAAGTCGCTGCCCTGCTGTTATTTTTATACATGAGTTGCTGTTTTTGTGAAGAAAATGTGCTGCTGTTTTATAAAAAAATGAAGCGCTGTTTTTATGAGTAATCGTGCTGTTTTCTTGCCGCTGTTTGCGCTAAAAGGCCACTGTTATACTGCTGTTTTTCCACACTGTTTTTCTACGGTTTTGCTACTGTTGCGCGCCTAAAAAGCCACTGTTTCCATTCTGATTCGTTGCTGTTTGTGAACCGAATTTTCTGCATTTTGTAAATGAAAGGGCGTGTTAATGGGGCTGTTGTTTTATTACTGCTCTTCCAATTTAAACATGATGTTTTCCACTTTGAAAATGTGATGTTTTTCTCAATTTTAAATGTGATGTTTCCTAAGCATGAAAATGAGATGTTTTCCAAAATTTAAATATGTTGTTACTCAAATTTTAAATATGTTGTCACCCAAATTTTTAATGTGTAGTTACTTAAATTTAAATGTGTTGTCACTTAAATTTTAATGTGTTGTTACTTAAAATTTAGAGGCGTTGTTACTTAAAATTTAAAGGTGTTGTTACTCCAATTTTGAATGTGATGTTTATGATGATGTTGTGATATCATTGTGATGGTTATGACGAGTACACTCTATGAGTGTTTTATGACGACGATGACGAGTACTCCAAGTGAGTGATTTGGTGATTGCACATGTGTCCATAGTGTCTCATAGCATGTGCATATTATGACGAATAGGCTTCGGCCTCTTATTGACGTAAAACAGTGACGGTGTGCCCCTAGTGGCTTATTTATGACGAGTATGGTACCATCATGCATATACCCAGGCGTGGGTTGCATTTTCATGCACATACATGTCTATGACTTGTGGTAAAAAATTATGACTTGAGTTAGCGTTTAGTGACGATGAGGTTGATGATAATGATGATGTTGTATGATTGTTTGCTCGAATTACTCTATTATATGCTTAATTATGTTTTGTTGAAATTCTCACCCCTTCTGCTTGGAATGTTGCTCTATTGTGGCAACGCTGCAGGTAACCGCGAGTGAAGGTCCTGCTGCCTTCTTTTATAGCTATTGGGATGTCTGTCGAGTCGCTCTCTGATACTGTGACACCTAGGGGGCGTGGTTGAAGTAGTTATTTAATTAATTAATGGTTTAATGATTATATTGGTGATGTGAGACGTGTTTGAGTGGTATTAGTGAGTTATTGTTTTATTCCGCTGTGACGTAATTTTTGGAGTTTAATTTTCATGACGGGTGTTTTGTTGCACAAACCTTGATGATTGCAAATTGACGAGTTTTTGTTAATGACGATGTGGCATTTCTTTTCTATCAGTTAAATTAATATTTGCGAAAAAGATTTACTCTGATAAATGACGCG
Organism: Astragalus membranaceus; assembly: GCA_039519185.1. Taxonomy (NCBI): domain Eukaryota; kingdom Viridiplantae; phylum Streptophyta; class Magnoliopsida; order Fabales; family Fabaceae; genus Astragalus; species Astragalus membranaceus. Next base: position 119,659,653 of record CM076846.1, read on the forward strand.
TTAAGTATGGGGTAGAAAAGGGGTGTTACATCAAGCACCCTTTTAAAAATTCTTTGTTTTGTTCCGCTTTTCAAAGATACCAAAAATATTCTTCTTCCCCCCATTTTCAATAAAACAATTTCTCAAATGAAATAAAAAGAAAAGGAAAGAAAAGAAAAGAAGTAGAACAAAAATCATTTCAAATCAACTTTTCCTAAACCACACATCAAGTTAATGGTTCCCTTTCAGTAGAAAGGAGGTGCGGGATGCTAATACCTTCCCCGCACCTAACCGACCCCCGAACCTACATCTCTGAGTTTTCAAAAGACCATCCGCTTTTCCAAAAAAAGGTTTTTTCAATGTTTTCCTAAATAAATATTGGTGGCGGCTCTACTATTTTTCACGTTGTCAAACGAGAAGTCCAAACCGGATTTTTCGGGGTGCAACAGCTGGCGACTCCACTGGGGACTTTTTTAAAAAGACGAGGGTCAAGCCTAGTTAACTTGATGTGTGGTTTAAATTGTTTGACTTGAAAAATTTGTTCTAACTCTTCCTTTTCTTCCTTTTCTTTTTCTTTTCTATTGTTTCTTTGTCTGTGATGCTTGATTGTTTCTCTTGCATTATCATGTTGTGGTGTTGCATCCATGTGCATTTTCTTCTTTCTCCTTCTATGTTTGCTACTTGTTTCTTCTTCTACTTTTCTTTTTCTTTTTTTATATGCTTATGATCATGCATGCATTTCTCCAATCTCCACGTCCCCTTCTTCTTTGCTCCCTTTCTATAAGGTAATCTCACGCATTATGCCCTTATGCCCTTATGATCCCTTCCTCTTCGCTCCCTTTCTTGAGGTAAGCTATACATGATTGTTGTTGACACCTTAGGTTAGCTTATTTTGTTTTGAGATGATATTAAACCCTAGGGTAGACAACATGTTATTGCTTGCTATTGTCTGGGCTGTTCTGGTTTTCCTTGCAGGTGGGGTTGGGTAGATTTTAGGAAGTATGTCCTCGATCACACACTTTCACACCTTATGATTTGTGTGCTATGAGTGGGCTCCTATACCCGGATCCAACAAACACTTAGGGGAGTGGAGGCGATTAGTGACTGTCATTCGAGACCTTTGTTTGTCTGATACTCATGAAAGTCTCAACCGGAGTACGCTTTCTCATGACGCCTCACATTTGTGGGTGTCGGCATGAGGATTCTATAGCTCCGGTAGCCATTGTGAGGGTGCGAATTAGAATTACATAGGAGGAACCTTTGAAGTTGTCCTAGAACTTAGGATTCCCACCTTTGTAGGACACGAGGGCATACGAATTGTGTGCTGCATGGTAATTTAGGACATGTCTTCCTCAAAAGGAGCTTTTCAAAGTTTTTCCAAGAAAATACAAAAATATTTTCCTTCTTCAAATAAACCACTGCGTGAGGCGGCACGTAGTGTGTCTCCTAAATTTTTGAACTTCCGTCCATATGCATCGCTTTTTTTTTCACGCGCATCATTCACATCATAATCGCATCATGCCGCATTCATTAAAACCAAATGTTGTAAATATTTGCATTCATATTGCATCTCATTTGCATTTTCTTGCCGGGGATCACCGAATAATGTACCGTCTCGTCATAGGTGCATCAGAATGGAATCGAATAGCAAGGCTTCACTTACTTCTCGCTTCCCAGTTATGAAGAAGGTTGATGTTGGTAGTCTGAGACAGTGTGCAGCTCTTATGGGCCCGATTGAAATGGATTCCTTTGATCTGACATATGGGAATATTCGTAGGCTCTTGCGGTTGGATGTCCAAGAGGATGCCCTTGTGGCTTTAAGCCAGTTCTACGATTCTGATGTGAGATGTTTCTTCTTCAAGACTTTCAGCTATCATCTACATTAGAGGAATATGAACAGCTTTTGGGGTTCTCCAGATCTCATGCTAGGCCCTACCAATATCAAGGACAGTACTACACTGATGAGAAGCTTGCAATGTTGCTTAGGATTGGTGTGGACAAATTGAAGTTGCAAAAGTTAGAAAGAAATGGTGTAGTTGGGTACCCGCAAGAGTACTTTGAGGGCCTGATGCAATCCTATGCTTTGGCTAAGAAATGGGGTTCATTCAAGTTAGTGCTTGCTCTCACCATATTTGGGGTTGTTCTCTTTCCTAAAATAGAAAGGTATGTTGATGAAGATGCGATTGGTGCATTCTTGGCCTTCAAGGACACCAAGAACCCTGTCAATCCTGTGCCCGCTGTTCTTGCTAACACATACCATGCTCTCAGCCGCTACAGTCAGTTCCATAAAAAGAAGATGTGCCTTTCTTCTCATGTCCTCTATGCCTGGCTTATCACCCATGTAATCCATAACCGAAAAGATGTCAGGGAGCTAATCTCTTATGCCCTAAGCTGTGATGTGAAGGTCAGAACTTCTCTGGAGTGGGTTGAGTTTCTGAAAAACCTTAATGATCTCCAAATCCGGTGGTTTACATTTGCTTGTTGGAATGACAGACCTGTGGTGGTGTTCAGCTACGGAAACTTTCAAAACGTGCCTCTCATGGGGACTCAGGGGTGTATCAATTACAACCCTTCATTGACCCTAAGGCAACTCGGTTACCCGATGAGGAACTCACCCTCCGAAGGCATGTTGTCCCGTGTTTACCTCTATAAGGGGATGCCTAAATGCGGTTATTTGCTTCGAAGAGTTCAACAATCATGGCAATCCGTAGTGCGAAAGGGAGGTGAAGAGCTGTCAAAAAGAACCAGTGACACCACCTTCAATCAATGGCTCAAGGAGAAGCTTCAAAGGACAAAATCACTGAGTCAAGGGGCACTTCCCCTTGAGGAGGAGATACCAGAGCCCTATGTCCCTACCTATGAGGAGCTGAACGAAGTCAAATCTGTTTTAGCCAAGGTGGAAAGGGAAAAGAAAGCATTGCTGGCTAAGTTAGAGGAGATGGCTTTAGAGAAGGAAAAGCTAGAGGGAGAAAACGCTGTCAAGATGATCGCTGTGGAAGAAAGTGTTAAGCGATTCGAGAAAGAAGAGCAAAGCAAGATAGAAGCCCAGAGATATCTGAAGGGAGCCAGAGAGGAGCTCCAAAGGTATAAACAGAAAACAAGGAAGGCACTTGAGGATGCTCAAGAATGGAAGACAATAGCCATTGAATCAGGACAGGAATCACATCTGGTGGTAGAGTTGAGGGGTCAGCTGAGAAACCTCGAGCGAGAAAGAGGTGCTATTGATGAGATTCTCAAAGAATATCAGCAAGCCCTGAGATTTGAAAGAGGAATATCTGATGAATTGAAGAGGAACCTTCGCTCTCTAGAAGAGGTCTACAGACAGGTCCGAGCTGAGAGCCAATATTGGGAAAAGCGCTTCCTAGATTTGATTGGAAAGATTGAAGATCAAGAGATCATTAAGGAGCTCAGGGATGAGATCCAGCTGTGGAAGAGCAAGTTCCCGAAGCTGTCAGAGCTGGCCAGTCAGGCTATGGTGGGGGTTCCCAAGAATCTGAGGATAGCTGAGGCTGAGATGCATTTCTTCAACACCCCACCCGAGGTGTACCAGTTTGTGAAGTACTGCAGAGCATTGATCACAGAGTTCAAAGAGCAGTCTCAAGGTGCAAGTGTCAACAAGAAGAGGAAGGGAGTCGGGGAATTCAAAGCTATTTGTATTTGAGTCGTTTATTTGTACTCTTCATCTTGAGCATTTATACTTTGAGTATTGTATTCTGGAATATTGTACTCTTTTATTTTGCTTCATAATGAATATTGTACTGTCTTTCCCCTTTGGTGAAAGTTGTTAAAGCTTTGAATTCTCGATGAATGAAGTATGTTGATTTGCTATTTTGATTCCTCGTTTACTTCACTTCCTAAATCAAAAAGAAAAAGTTTATGCGCTTATGACAAGATAAGGCATCCCGTGGTTCCCGACATCAAGCAAACAGTGTACATGCATTCATACATCCATTCATGCATTTATCTTGATTCTTATGCAATAAATGTCTAAACAAACAGAAAAGGCACGCCAGTTCGCTTTCACCGTTACAACACACGTCTTCAAGCGAGATTAATGGCAAGTAATCCAGAGAATCCAGAGATCGAGATTGAGAATCGGGTGGATCCAGATGACCCGGTTATAACAATACTCAACCCTGAGCAACTAGCTCAGGAGAACCAGGCTTTGAAAGATAAGATGGGTACTATGGAGGCCCAGATGGCCGAAATGATGAACATGCTACAGAGTCTGAAGAGTGGTACAAGAGTTGTAAATCCTAGTGGGCCTACCTCTGCTATCCCACCTCCTGGACCAGGGGTCCCTCATCTCGCCTACTCTCCAGAGGCAAACGGCCAGAGCCATCCAACTATTCAAGCATATCCATGGGGAATGCCTTTCAATTATGTGCCTCAAGTTGCTGAGTCAAACCCTTCTGGAGTTGTAGGGGCTAGTCAACCTGCTGGGGTTGTACCAAATGGAGCTGCTGGTGGACCGCAGGTTCACGCTCCTAATCCAAGTGTTGTGTTGCAAGGAGGTCCAACAAGTCCTACTCCAAGGTTTGTTCCACATCCCCAGAATGCTGCATATCAGACAGGAAATCCCGCCCAGTTTGGGGGATACTACTACGGCATGAGCAGTCACCCACCGGGACATGCGTTTGAGAATTCCCAATCCAGTGACCAGATCCGTGTGCTTGAGGAAAGACTAAGGACTGTTGAAGGTACCGGTGTCAGGGCTAGAGACGCCCGTGATTTATGCCTTGTCCCAGATCTTGTCCTCCCTCCCAAATTCAAGTCGCCCGACTTCGATAAATACCGTGGGGCCGGTTGTCCAAACAGTCATCTTACAATGTTTGTCGGAAAGATGGGTCCTTATGCTAATGACGAGAGGCTGTTAATTCACTGTTTCCAGAACAGCTTAGCCGGAGCTCCTTTAGAGTGGTATATGCAACTACAGTCTTCTGATATCCGTTGTTGGAAGGACTTGTCAGAAGCATTCTTGAAGCAGAATTACCAATACAAGAGGCGTACAAGTTTTGATCCCATTCTGATGACTTATACTGAGTTATTCAACCATCTGATCTCAAAGAACCGGATCAATACTCGGTCCATGAAGCCTCTTCAGCCTCCATTCCCCAGAAATTATAATGCTAACGCTACCTGTAGTTTCCATGAGGGTGGAATTGGTCACACTGTGGAGGATTGCAAGGCCTTTAAGCATGTGGTTCAAGACCTAATCGATGCCAGTTGGATTTCATTCAAGCAAAATAGTCCAAGCGTAACTGCAAATCCATTGCCGGGACACGAGAGGCCGTCCACTAATGCCATAGAAGATTCTGCTGGGCAAGTGATAAGAAAGGTTGAGAAAATCAGGACTCCTCTGAGTACCATTTATGATGAGTTATGCCGGTTTGGAGTCGTCAAGAAAGGGTGTTGTCAAAGAGATGGGTGTGCCATTTCCTTTTCTGTGGGAAACTGTTAGAGTTTTAAGATGATTTTGCAAGATCTGATGGATCGGTGTGTGGTCCAGGTGGGAACCCTTGTCGAAAATGATGTGTTGACTCTGCATTCTGACAAAGGCAGAGAGGTCAGAAGGCCGGTTGAAATTTTATACAATTACCATCCAAGGTTGGTGCAACCCTAGGCTCAACCAATAGTTATCGAAGTCCCTGCTCCTTTTCCCTACGAGTCGGATAAAGCAGTCCCGTGGAAATATAGTACGCTGTCTTCGGCGGAACGCTCTCCAGGTGCCCCTGCGGTGACTAATATAGTGGGAGCAAGCGGGATTACCAGAAGTGGGAGAGTGTACGCCCCAGAAACCCTCCGGGCTGAAACTTCCAAAGATGCAGAACAGAGAGGTCGTAAGGATAAAGGGAAAGAGCCAGAAGTCGCCCAAGAAAAGGTGACAGAAAAGGAGGCCAATGAATTCTTGAAAATTGTCAGGCAGAGTGACTATCAAGTTGTGGATCAGCTGAAGCAGACTCCTGCCAAAATTTCTATGTTGTCATTGCTACTTAGTTCGGAAGCCCATAGGACTGCGCTGATGAAGGTGCTCAGCGATGCTCATGTTGCCCAAGATATCTCAGTGAATCAGATTGATGGAATAGTGGGAAACATCGTGGCAGCAAACCACCTGACTTTCGCTGATGATGAGTTGCCTTCCGGAGGAAAAGAACATAATCAGGCTCTGCATATCTCAGTTAAGTGTGGGGACTATGTGCTGGCTAGAGTTTTGATTGACAACGGGTCTTCATTAAATGTAATGCCGAAATCGACGATGGATAAGTTGGACGTGGATTGTTCCTACATGAAGCCAAGCTCGACTCTGGTGCGAGCCTTTGATGGGTCTAAAAAGGAAGTGTTGGGGGAGATGGAGTTCCTCATCCAGATTGGTCCTGAGGTCTTCTATATCAACTTCCAAATCATGGACATTACCTCTTCATACAGCTGTCTGCTAGGAAGACCATGGATCCACATGGCAGGAGCCATTCCTTCTTCCTTACATCAAAGGGTAAAATTTGTGGTGGACGATAAAGTTATTGTTGTGTTTGGCGAGGAGGAAACACTGGTTAACAAGCCATCACCGTTCAAATATGTGGAGGCCGCCGAAGAATCCCTGGAAACCGCCTTTCAATCCTTGGAGATTGCAAACGTTGTATTTGGGAAGACCAAGAAAGAGGAGCAGGTTGCTAAAATCATGATAGATCAAGGGTATAAGGTTGGATCTGGTGTGGGAAAATTTGGGCAAGGAATTCTTGCGCCCATCCAGCTGAAGGAGATTAGAGATCGTTGCGGATTGGGATACACTCCAAGTCTGGCCGAAAGAAGGAAAATGGCGGAGGAAAGAAAGGGAAGATGGTTGGCCAAGTCAAAAGGCCAAGATCCATGGCCCCAGAGCATTCCTGTTTGTGATATCCGCCAGAGCTTCGTGAGTGCTGGGTTGCTTGATCAGAACCAAATTGCTGTCATCGGTAATGGATCCGAAGCTGAAGAAGGTGGGACTGGTCTAGTTCGTCGCTGCCTTGCCGGAGAAGAGTTGAAGAATTGGGAAGCTGCTGCCTTTCCTGTGGCTTTTAATTCAATGTAATCATTGTAATGCAACCCTATGGCTCTGCCCAAGGCCATAGGACAAGTTGTTAGGGGCAAGCGTGTTTTTATTTTCAGAATCATCATCATTAATAAAAAACGTTGTTTTTGAATTTCAATCAATAAAAATCAATTCCTTTTCATTTCATGTGTCTTTTCCTTGCTTTATTATTGCCTGCTTGCTTGTTTCGCCTTTCATTTTGCTTTTTTGCTTCGGCAAAATGCAGATCCACAGCAATTGTCTCTCAAAATAACAGTGCCAACAGTCCATATTTTGACTTTGATCACCCTATCAATCAAGCTGAGGGGGATGTTGAGGAAGACTGGGAAACTCCTCCAGAGCTCATGAGACTAATGAAACAAGAAGAAAGGGTTATTCAGCCTCACGGGGAATCCACTGAAGTGATCAATTTAGGTACAGCTGAGAACAAGAAAGAGGTCAAGGTTGGTACGGCAATGGATGAGAGTGATCGCCTGAAGTTGGTTCAGCTCTTGCACGATTACGTCGATGTGTTTGCATGGTCTTATCAAGACATGCCTGGGTTGGATACTGACATTGTGATGCATTAGTTGCCAGGCAAGCCTGAATGCCCACCTGTAAACCAGAAACTCAGAAGGATGAAACCTGAGATGTCCCTAAAGATTAGGGATGAGGTGAAAAAGCAGTTTGACGCCGGATTCCTAGCGGTGGCCAAGTACCCACAGTGAGTTGCCAATATTGTCCCGGTTCCGAAGAAGGACGGGAAGGTCAGAATGTACATTGACTACCGAGATCTGAATCGTGCTAGTCCTAAAGACGATTTTCCTTTGCCTCACATTGATGTCTTAGTGGATAGTACAGCTCAACACTCGTTATTCTCCTTCATGGATGGATATTCGGGATATAATCAGATCAAGATGGACCCCGAAGATATGGAAAAGACAACTTTCATAACGCTCTGGGGAACATTCTGTTACAAGGTCATGCCATTCGGGTTAAAGAATGCCGGTGCAACCTACCAAAGGGCCATGGTCACGCTGTTTCACGACATGATGCATAAGGAGATTAAGGTTTATGTGGACGACATGATCGCAAAATCTAAAACCGACGAAGAGCACATTGTCAATCTGTAGAAGCTCTTTGAACGGTTGAGGAAATATAAACTCAAGTTAAACCCGGCCAAGTGCACGTTTGGGGTGAGATCAGGGAAGTTGCTAGGCTTCATTGTCAGCCAGAAGGGAATCGAGGTGGATCCGGACAAAGTAAAAGCCATCCTCGAGATGCCGGTGCCCAAAATAGAGAAAGAAGTCCGTGGTTTCCTCGAAAGGTTGAATTACATCTCCCGATTCATCTTCCAGTTGACTGCTACTTGCGAGCCAATCTTCAAATTGCTGTGCAAAAATCAAGAGTTGAAGTGGAACGATCAGTGTCAAGCTGCCTTTGAGAAAATCAAGGTGTACTTGCAGAATCCACCAGTCTTGATGCCACCTATGTCAGGCAGGCCTCTCATACTATACCTTACAGTGCTAGATAATTTAATGGGCTGTGTGTTGGGGCAGCATGATGAATCCGGGAAAAAGGAGCATGCCATATACTATCTTAGCAAAAAGTTCACCGACTGTGAGACAAGATATTCTATGCTGGAAAAGACTTGTTGTGCTCTAGTTTGGGCTGCTCACCGTTTAAGGCAGTACATGCTGAGTCACACAACTTGGTTGGTGTCAAAAATGGATCCAATCAAGTACATATTTGAGAAGCCAGCTCTTACAGGACGAATTGCCCGTTGGCAGATGCAATTATCAGAATACGATATCCTGTATGTCACACAAAAAGCAGTTAAAGGTAGTGCACTTGCTGAGTACTTGGCATGTCAGCCGATTCCAGACTACCAACCAATGCAGCATGATTTTCCTGATGAAGATATCATGGCACTGTTCGACGAGGGGAAGTCCCAAGAAAGTGAAAGGTGGAGAATGATCTTCGATGGTGCGTCAAATGTATGGGGACATGGGGCAGGTGATGTGTTAATATCTTCCGACAACCGCTTCGTTCCCGTCACTGCAAGGTTGAGCTTCTATGTCACAAACAACATAGCAGAGTATGAAGCGTGCATCTTGGGTATTCAAGCAGCCCTAGAATGGAAAGTTAAAAGGTTAGATGTGTATGGGGATTCAGCCCTGGTTATTCATCAAGTAAGAGGCGATTGGGAGACCAGAGATCCCAAGCTGATTCCTTATTGTTATTATGTGCAAGGGTTGATGGAGTCTTTCGACGAAATCACTTTCAAACACATCCCTCGAAGCGAAAACCAGCTGGCTGATGCATTGGCAACCTTATCATCCATGTTCAATATCAATTGTGATAAAAGCTTGACTCATGTCGCAATCCAGCACCGGAGTCTACCAGCGCATCACTACTGCACAGCCATAGATGAAGAGCCTGATGACAAGCCTTGGTATTATGATATCAAACAGTACATTATCAGTAGAGAATACCCTCCTGGGGCATCTGAAAATGACAAGAGAACTCTTCGGCGACTGTCAAGGAATTTCTTCCTCAGCGGTGAAGTTCTCTACAAAAGGAATTATGACATGGTCATCTTAAGGTGTGTTGCCAAAGAAGAAGCTGAAAGGATCATGAGAGATGTACACGAAGGCTCATTCGGAACTCATTCCAGTGCGCATACTATGGCTAGACAGATTTTAAGGGAGGGATATTACTGGTTGCAGATGGAAGGTGACTGCTACAGCTTTGTCCGAAAGTGCCACAAATGCCAAATCTACGCCGATCATATCCATGTGCCGCCTGCCAAACTGAATGTTCTGACTGCATCCTGGCCGTTCTCAATGTGGGGGATGGATGTCATCGGTCCCATTGAACCCAAAGCATCAAACGGGCATCGCTTTATCCTGGTCGCCATTGACTATTTCACGAAGTGGGTTGAAGCTGCCTCATACTCCAGTATAACCAGTTCAGTGGTTGCCAAATTTGTGAAGAAAGATCTGATTTGCCGTTATGGTCTTCCTAACAAGATCATCACTGATAACGACAGCAACATGAACAGCAAAATGATGAGGGACCTGTGCGCAGAGTTCAAAATCCAGCATCATAATTCTTCCCCCTATCGGCCCAAGATGAATGGGGCAGTCGAGGCAGCTAATAAGAACATCAAAAGGATAGTTCAGAAAATGGTGGTCACATACAAGGATTGGCATGAAATGCTTCCCTTCGCTTTGCATGGCTACCGTACTTCAGTGCGTACCTCAACTGGGGCAACTCCTTTCTCTCTGGTATACGGGTCAGAAGCAGTCCTCCCAATCGAGGTTGAGATACCATCCCTGCGGGTACTGATGGAATCTAAACTGGAAGAAGCAGAGTGGGTGCAGGCCCGTCTGGATCAGCTAAACCTCATTAAAGAAAAAAGGATTGTAGCTTTGTGTCATGGGCAGCTGTACCAACAGAGAATGAGAATGAGAATGGCTTTTGACAAAAAAGTTCGGCCCCGTGAATTCAAGCAAGGGGATTTGGTGCTTAAGAAGATCTTGCCCATCCAGACTGATCCCCGAGGGAAGTGGACACCCACTTATGACGGCCCATATGTAGTCAAGAAAGCCTTTTCTGGAGGAGCGCTGATACTCACAAACATGGAAGGAGAAGATTTAAGGAACCCAGTCAATTCCGATCAAGTGAAGAAGTATTATGCCTGAAAGAAATAGACGAAAAAAGAGAAAGACAAAAATTAGGGTCGGAAAACTTGAGCATGAAAAGTAAAGAAAGGCATACAACTCCCCTGAAGACTTGGATGAGGGAGTGATCAAGGTCAAGGACATAAATGTTTAGCACTATTCCACAGAGACGGACAGACAGAAATTAGCTTCTCTCCTTTTTCGTGCCTTTTTATAGTTTAGACTTTCAAGTGTAATAAGCAATCGGCGTAACTTTCTGTATGACCAATTTCCACATCAATAAAGTTCAACTTTCTCACATTTGTTCATTTTTTATTTTCTGCTTTTTCTGCTCAAAATAAACGTTTTATAATGATGGTGATACTGACCTGTAAAACATGTGCATAAATCATAGAGCATTACAATTATTGCGAAGTCCCTAAAAGTCACAGGAAAGAAGTAATTTCTCAAAACAGACTAATTTTGCAAGGAAAAATAATTGCATTCATAGACCATTCCAGATGGCAGATCATAAAACAGGCCTGCACCTGGCTCGTGCGCCACAACAACTCTAATAAGTTTCTCGACCTCGTGTTGTGTGAGTCACGGGAAGGTCGAACCAGCAAAAAGAAGAAAAGCCGAAGAGAGCAAAAGAGCGAAGAAGGGAAAAGATCAGACAAAAAGAATGAAAAAGCAAAGAAAAACAAACAGTCAGAAAAAAGAAAGCTGACCAAAGAAAAATCAAAGAGACGAAGAATCAAGAATAGCATCTCATTGCATTCATCATTCCACTAAAATCATTGCATCGCACGCATTTGCATAAAGTACATTTGCATGGCATACGTTCGCATTGCATTCATGCCATGTCAAGAATAAAAATCAAAGAATAAAGCGCATCTCATGAACATCCATGTTTTTGCCAAATTGTTTTGCATCCAAATAAGTTGTTAATGCTCACTCGAAGCCTTTGCTTGTTTGACCATTAACGGCCAAGTTAGTAGTGTTGATCACTCGAAACCGTCGTTTGTTTGATCACCATGAAAGCCCCAAGAAAAGCTGTATTCCATATGCAAGTCCTTCGGAACAGCGCATCCACGCTAGTTCCCCCCTTCTGTTACTTATCATTCAGGATTGTGCATCCTGGGACCCAAGTGTCCTCTCCAGAAATGAGGATGTGAGAAACCCTCTCAAACCCGAGTGCTCTTTTTCAACTTTCGTGTAAGTTGCTAGCGGTCATTCGAAGCCAAGGCTCGTTTGATCAATAGGGATGAACTTTTAGTGACGATCACTCGAAACCATTGTTTGTTTGATCCTCATGAAAGTTTGTCCTGGGACCCAAGTACCCCTGCAATCGGCGGGATTCATTTATCCCCGGACCCAAGTGTCTTTGCAATCATAGGGATCTGCTAATTTCCCTTGGACCCAAGTGTCCCCCTTAACCATTTGGATTTAAGTAATCCCTTCGAGTCTGCGCACTCCCCAGAAGTTAACTCTCAAGCAAGTCGTCGGCAGTCGTGGAAACTCGTGTTCGTCAGATCACCGCAAAGATAGCCGAAGAGAAAGAAAAGTCCTGCGTCCTGGGCAGGCACCTTGGATCGGTGCGGAAGCATTGACCAAATGAAGAAAACCTTGGATTTTCGAATCCCCTTTGGACTCACGTGTCCCCCAGAAAGATTGACTTCACCTTGTATTCGAGCTGCAGGTAAGTCCATTTGACCTCAACAGGTCCAGTCGAAGAGGATAGCTGTGTTGGCCTAAAACATGGCGCGGTCCTAGGGAAATATCGAGATCTAGACTTGATATAGTACCCTCCCCCGGTCGCTCGCAAGACCACCCCGTTGGAGCCCACGTGCTCCCAGGCCCAAGTGCAAACTCGGATCGTTCGCGATTCTTTAAAAGGTTCTAGGCAGCCTCCTTCGCCGGCTTAACGAGGGCCGACACCCTTTTTATTGCTTTCCTTTTTATTGCTTTCTTTACTGCTTTCCGCTGGCTTATTGAGGGTTGGCACCAATTGATTTCCTGTTTTGTTGGCTTAATGAGGGCTGACAATTCGTTTACCGCTTTCCGTTGGCTTAATGAGGGCTGACACCCATCTATTCCAGAAAAAAAAAAAGCAAAAAGAAGAAAACAAGAAAAAAATAGAAAAAGAAAAAGGAAAACTCAGGTTTCTCTAAGTAGACAAAATTGGTATAATTTCTGAATTCTTTATCTTTATTTTGCCTCGGAATATGTTTCGGCCAATTCATATTCCTTGTTAAAATCCAGATAAAGAGGGGCAGCTGTCATACCCTAATTTTGTCCGCCTAGGGTCAAAACCCTAATTTTCCACAAAAATAGTAAACTGTGAAGTATGAAATCATTTTGTAGAGTGTAAGGAGCATTTTGCATGCATTTTTAAGGTTTTAAAGTCATCCTAGGGTTTTTAGAATCATTTTTAGAGTGAAAATGCATTTTTTGGGCAAGAAACAAGTTTTTAGGTCAAAGGGTATTTTGGTCATTTTGCAAAGTAGAATAATTTCTCATCAAGAATCATTGTGCACTTTTAAGGGAATTTATTTGGGGCAAATGTTTTGAGTTATATGTGTGTTGCGCATGCATTGTTGATTTTGTACAAAAAGTCAAATTTAAAAAGTCAACAAAAAAGGAATATTCTTCAAAAAATGCAAGGAGAGGTTTTATATTATTTTTGGGCATAGTGATCTCATGAGAATGGCCCATTCATTTATATTCCTAGTATTTGGCCCAATATGGTTAGATTTTATGGATTTATCTTGTGAAAGAATAATCAAAAAAAGAGGATATTTGGAAGGGTCTCACAATAGTACAATTACAAGATGACAACTTGCAAAACTTGGGCATCACTCTCCCTCTCATTTTCGCATACCCCTCTCATTCTCCTCCAAGTTTTCATTTTTTTTGCCCTTTGCAAAGTGTGATTCAATCCTCACCCTCCATTCAAATTTTAAATGGAATCCTAGAACAATAGGTGATGCACAATGACCATTATGCCCTTAAACCTAATTGCACTCTATATATACCTTGTTAAGCCCATCTCTCATGACCTTTGGCCTCATTTTCCACTCTCAAATTTCAGCACAACTTTCCTCTCCTCAAAACACCCTCTTGGCCGAAACCACCACCACCACTCCTCCTCCATATTTTTTTGATTTCTTTCCTCTTTTTCATCTCAAATTCATTTCCACTCCATACATCCCCATCCTCTCCTACTCTAGTTCATATTTGCATCATCAAAGGCTTGTGTTTTGAAGATTTGCGTGGGGTTCTTGTGGTGTTCTATTGAAGATCATTGTTGATTTGTGTTCTTGCTCTTCATTTCTTTCATAATCTAGCTTGGGTCCAAGGTATACTCTAAAAACCGTAGCATTATCTTCAACATTTTTGCATCAAAACTCATGCTCTTCCTTTCCTTCATTTCGCATACTCTCATAAATATATAAAAAATGTGATTTGTTGGTTGTTGTTGGTGAGAGGAGCCTTAAACACTATTGACAAGCACTTAGGGAGGCTTGGGTGTTTAAGGTGCCTCTCACCCTTGAATAAATTGATTCATGTTGTTTTTGTGTTGATTTTGTATTTGTTGTGAAATAAAATTGTTGTTTCATGTGTTATTTAGTTCGCATATCATGTTAAAGTTGGTTTTAATTTGATTTTGTTGTTCCTCTTTGCTTGATGATGCTTAATCTTGTTGTGGATACTTGATTTTGGTGTTTTCATGCTTAGATCCTTTGTTTAAGTTTGCAAATCTCCTTTTCTTACTCATGTATGTTTCGCAAAAATTAAAGAAATGAAGAATAAATGTTGATTTGAAGTTTTAGTGCTTAAATCATGTGATTAATTGTTCCTAAGTCTTGCTAATATCTTGTGCTTGCTTGATTTTGTGAGTTTGATGAATAAATTTGTTGTTTGGCTATGTGTTGGCCTCGCAAATCAGGAGAAATAATTAGGGTTTTGTTGTTTCTTGGCTATTTGGCTTGCAATTGTGCTTAAAAAATGTTTTCTCAAGTTGTTTTGATGGAATCTTGCTTGCAAGTAATTGTTATGTTGATGATTGGCAAGATGACTCTCACTTGTGCCTTGAGCACTATTCTCTAAGTGATGAGGATTGTTCAATAGGATTCAATCCCTTTTGAATTGTAATCTTACTTGTTCTTGTGAATTTGGTTTGTCAATTGTTTTCAATATTGATGATGAGTAACATGACTCTCACTTGTGCCTTGGGCGCCATTTTTTAAGTAATGAGGATTACTTCAAGTGATTCAACTCTCTTTAAATTTTCAATGAACAAAATGTGAGTTTATGATTCCTTGCTTGCCAGTTGTTTGTGATAGCTTGTGAATACTTTCTTTTGGTCACTTTGAGTCTTGCAAATGTGGTGCTTGTTTTAAGTCATTAATTTGTTTAAATGTTGATGATTGGTAAGAGGATTCAACATGTGCTTTCAAGCATAATTTTAAATGTTGAGGATTACTTTAAAATGATTCAACTCTTGTATACATTTTGGTGTTGAACATTTGGTAAAATGACTAGACGCTTATGCACTTGTGCATTGTTAATAAGTGTCAAGGATTACCAAAAGGAATTTAACTCTTGTGTTTTTATTGATTGATTCTTAAATTGATTCAATGAGCTACCCTTTTGTAATTGATCAATGTCTCATTTTTGTGTGACCATTCTTATAGCAACTTGTAACTAGTTTTGACAATTACATGTTCGTGCCTATGCTTGCCTCTTGGATTTGTAATGCTTGCATGAATTGTAATTGAATGATTTGTATATTGGTTATGGATTTGGAGTTGATTGAAGTGTTCTACTTGTTTTCCAAAATCTTTTTCCAAATCAAACTCTTTTCTAAACTAGTTTTCAAATCAAAATCAAATGCTTTTCCAATGAAAACCCTAAGGCATTTTCTTAAATAAATCATTAGTCATCACTCGAAGCCTTTGCTTGTTTGATCGCTAATGAGGAGTTATTATTGGTAGTCACTCGAAGTCTTTGCTTGTTTGACTATTATGAAAGCTCCCACACCTTAACCAAACACAAACTAATTCAAATTTCAAAAACAACATGAGCTATTAGTGATAATTGTCACCGATGCTCGCCCTTTTTCAAAGCAATTTCAAAAAAGATAATAAAACGTTGTTACTTGTAATCGCTCGAAGCATTTGCTTGACTGGTTACCGGTTTCAACTCTTTTCTCTCAAGTTAGTAATGAACGCCACTCGAAGCCATTGCTTGTTTGGTATTCGTGAACACTTGAGTCTTATTTCAAAAGCTCCAAAAAAAATTAAATAAGATAAAACACAAAAACATTTTCAAAACCAAAAGACGAGAACTACGTAGCTTTGATCCCTCATCCCAGTGAGGGTACGTAGGAGCGGGTCACAGCTCGTCAAGCACCCTTTTAAAAAATCTTTGTTTTGTTCCGCTTTTCAAAGATACCAAAAATATTCTTCTTCCCCCCGTTTTCAATAAAACAATTTCTCAAATGAAATAAAAAGAAAAGGAAAGAAAAGAAAAGAAGTAGAACAAAAATCATTTCAAATCAACTTTTCCTAAACCACACATCAAGTTAATGGTTCCCTTTCAGTAGAAAGGAGGTGCGGGATGCTAATACCTTCCCCGCACCTAACCGACCCCCGAACCTACATCTCTGAGTTTTCAAAAGACCATCCGCTTTTCCGAAAAAAGGTTTTTTCAATGTTTTCCTAAATAAATATTGGTGGCGGCTCTACTATTTTTCACGTTGTCAAACGAGAAGTCCAAACCGGATTTTTCGGGGTACAACACCCCCATTTATCCTTCGTTTTCAAAACTAGATCCAACCATTCATACTGTTATACCCTAATTTTGCCCGGATTTTTTATCATAATCGCTTTAGCCCCGTGTCAGAAACCTATAGCATTTCAAACGCTGTTTTGCTTTTAATTCGAACCGATTTGTCCAATTGGGCCTATGCCCAACCTTTTGGGCCTGGTTTTGTTAGCTTGCCAAATTGGGCTTACGCTTAGTGTTTCAAACCATTTTTTTTAATGGGCTTATGTCTAATGTTTTAGTCATTTGCCTAATTGGGCCTATGTGGTTATTGGACCTAAAATAGCAATTTGTCTAGATTGGACCTGACTTTAGAAAATTGTTCTAATTGGGCCTTATTCTGCACATTTGTCTAAATTGGGCCTATGTTTAGTTTTGATTGGGCTTGGCCCAATTTAATCATTCTCTTCCATTCCAAAAAACAATAAATCTGTCCAAATAGCAGTTTACAAATATCCCAAAAATATTAACTAAAATCAGAATTAAAAATAATATTTACAATAATCCAAAAATTTAAATTAAAAAATACAAAGTAATGCAATCCGAAAATAAAAAAAAAAATACAAAAAATAGAAGAAACGAAAATATATAAAACAGCAGCTGCCTAGCTTCCTTGGGCCTGTTCTTGCTGAGCAAGTTTCCTCAACAAGTCCAAATACCTGAAAAAGGAAAGAAATGAGGAAGGATCAGCAAAAACCCTAATTTTTTACCTATATAAACAAGCTGAAGTCAGAGAGAAAAAGACAGCAATTCACACGACAGGAAATACATAGAATTCAGAACCAAAAGATTAGGGTTTTCACATTGAAACCCTAATCGCAAAACACTAAAGAATCAGAAACAGAAGTAGCAGGAGCAGTCAGGGTAACAGTAGCAGTGATTAACAGCAATCAAACAAGTTCAGAATCTGGAAAAACAGAAGCAAGAAAAGGCAGCAGAGCAAGCCACAGGAGGTTTTACAGAAGCTGGAATTTGAGGTTGGTTTTTGTCTAATTTAGTACATAATAGGTCTCTTTGTAAATACATTGTATTTAATCCGAAACCAGCATCAAAACAGTATATATTGAGCTTCTTAAATTAGTAATATAAATTGTATGTTTAAATCGTAAAACAATTAGGTTCAGTTTATGTTTTTTAGAAACTTTGATATTGTAAATAGGCTAGGGCTTGAAAATTAGAAACAGATCATGTTAATCATATGAAACCAAGTTACAGTTCAGTTTTTTTATGTAAATAAATCGAAACATGTGAATGACAAGAAATTAGGGTCAATGTTCTGCTTCTTCCAAAAAACAAAAATAGGATTAATTAGCAATAGGTTTGGTCAAAAAATTAGTGTTAAAATAGGATATTAGGTAAAAATTTCGAATCAGTTCTCTCAAAAAAAAGGGGGAAACAGAACCGTACCGTACTTAGCACCGACCACCGTAGACGGTGGTCGCCCTCCACGAACGTCGTCGCGTCGTTATCCCTGTCGCCGATGCCTGTCTCCTCCGTCAATAACATCCTTGGCACCATAGCCATCCTCTTCGCACCATCCTCCTCTCTCCTGGCCGTGAACCACCAGAAAAACAAAAAACAACATTGAGAAAAGGAAGCAGAAATCAAAACAGAGAAAGAAAAATAAAAGATAAGAAAACGAGTTAGGACCGTACCAGCTCCGACCACCGTGACGGTGGCCGTATCCCCAAAGCGCGTCGCCGTTGGCCGTGAACCACCCGTGGCTGTCGTCGTCGTACTCATGCTGTTTGCGTGGTCGTCGCCGCCACAGCCACCCTACACCTCCTGTCGCATCGTCAAACACGTGTTCGATCCCCCCCACTGAGTCGCCGTAAACCGTTGCCACCGTCGCCAGCGTGTTCCTGGCAGCGACCAGTCCGGCGCGATCCTCGTCGCCGTCAACACCCCTTGCGTACTCCCTCTCCCTCGCAGTCGTTGCTGCCAACATAAGCAGCAGGACGCCGTCGCGGCGCTGCTCTCTCCCATCGCACCATCGCAAGCTCCTCTTCTCCGGCGATCTCACCGCCATCGACCTCCCCCGTTCTCCCACCTTCGCGAAACTCTCTCTCCGTGATCGTTCTCCCTCTCTCTCCGTGATCTCCGCCTTCGTTCTCCCTCTCTCTCACGAAACTTGCGGAGTTAACTCTCTCTCTCCTCATGCCTCTAGAAGCGGCGCAGCTGGAGAGTGAAGGTTGAGGCAAATTAGGTTTAGGTCAAAAATAAGTGGGCTTTTATATGTCTCAGTTTTTTGTTTTTTTGTTTTATTTTTTATTTATCTATTCAGATTACCACCCGCACCCCCTCCATTTCATAACAACAACGCCATATGCTTAGCCCATTCGCAGCCCAGCCCAGAAACCAAAACATGGACTACTCATAGTCACGCCCCCCTATTTAATAATACACCCCCGTTCTGCAAATTGCACCCCATTTTACCATTGCACCCTCTGTTTTCGTTTTTATTATTTTATTTTACAAAAAAACTATAAAAATAAATAGATGAATGCTTCATTTTCAAAAAATATATAAATAGGGGACTAAGTCGACTGTACAGTCGGGTTAGTCTATTTTTTAGGTCACTAATGAACCGTTACGGATCATGGCCTAAAATCCCTATTTAAAACAAACAAATTTCTAAATCAAAATAAACATAAACACGTTTCCTCCCACAAATCAAATTCTCAAATTAGGGGACTAAGCCGACTGTACAGACGGGTTGGTCAGCGTTCTAGGATAAATGAGCCGTACGGCTCAGGAATCCTAAAACCCCTATTCCAATAAAATCAAACAAACACACTTCAAACCATTTTCCAAACTCCAAAAATTCTATTTTCACAAAGTAGGGGACTAAGCCGACTGTACAGTCGGGTTAGTCGTCGTTTTTGGACAAATGAACTGATCACTCAGGCGTCCTAAGACCCCTATATTAAAAAATACCAACCAACAAACATTTTCTACCCAAGAACTACGTGTGATTTGATTCTCTACCAAGAGATACGTAGGAGCAGAGGGCGGCCGACCTCTGTCAATTGCACTAATAAAAAACATTTTTTCAGTCTTCTCCTAAATAATCATTTTCTTAAATATCAGTTTTCTTCTTTCTTTTTAATTCACAATAAAAGGGTAAAAATAAATGTTTTCAAAATTAACTTCCGCTTCTACAACTAATTAGCAGGTAACCTTCCTTAGGAAGGATGTCGTGGGGTGCTAATACCTTCCCCACGCATAACCGACTCCCGAACCCTAATCTGGTCTCAAGGACCTTTATCCATTTCAAAAGGGATTTTCCAATGTTTGCCCTTAAACTAAATTTTGGTGGCGGCTTCATCCTCACCCGGATTTTTCGGTCGCTACACATACCAGACCAATTTCCAAACCATTATGGGGCAATCTTCATCTTTCATGGATTGGGGCAACCTTGTCCTCTTGTAGACCGGGGCATCATAACCCTTGGGCCGAAAGAATCCTTTTGCCTCCCATTCCATTCATTCCTAGCCACTTGTCACCCCAATACCAACATATTTCCCAGTCCTTCAACCAATTTGTACCCTTAGCCGTCATTGTCCTCCCTAGACAAAGGCAAGTAATTTCACTCCCCACTATTTGAAGTCAAAATTGGGGCAGTCCAACGTTCCCTACTTTGGGGGCATGCTCATCTCCCATAGGCTTGCCCAAATAACCCATCATTCACTCACGTGTCACACTTGTCCATACCCTACATTTCTTGAACCCTGAGTCAACTGGCGCATTCATTTGCGTTCACACTATTTTCCAAATTTATCAAACAAATGCTTCAAAGAGAGAAACACACGTTAATGACAATCCCTCCAAGTTAACATTTTAGACAAAAGCTTAGCCATCATGGTCATCGTAACCAAATGAGAACCCATTTGAACAAGTCTGCAAATACACATCTCGATCTCTAGAAATGGCACTAATACATTGCCGCAAGCCACACTTTTCAAGATGACAACCTTGAACTTACCAGAGTTCAAGTCCAAACTGTCAAAAATCTTTCTTCCAAGGAACGACCAATTCAAAATATTCAGGTCTCTGTTTCCAGCATCAAAAGTTTTGTTTCTCATCAAACATTTTTGTATTCTTACAAAAAAAACAAATGTTGTTACCAACAAATCATGCAATTAAACCATGCATCTGATCATACTCACCACAACTCTTTCATACAAGTATTGTACATGCATTTACATTCCACTTGTTTTTGCCTACACAATTTTGCTTCTTTCGCATTACGCATTGCGTATGCATACATGCATACCCGCACATAACGTGTATTGCTTCAATAAAAATGCCAAATGTCGGTCTCATCATTACCAATAGTCTGTCTGCATCCCAATCAATCATATCATATCATCGCACCATGCATTCATGCACTTCCTTTTATTCACCATAGCGTTTGCATCAAAATATTACATATTCGTCATATCCACATTCTCATTTCATTCATTCATCAAATACCAAAAAGGCAATAAAGCGAAAAGACAAAAGAATCATGTCACATCCCGACAAACATCCAATCATTGCACCATGCATTATTATATCTCAACATCAAGTCATGCGGCTACCACAACTCTTGCATCTAAGCATTACGCGTGGACATTCATTCATTCACTCATACATAAAAAGAGGAAAGAAAGAAGAGACAAAAATCATCCACATTGCATAAATCATTCCACCAGACAAACATGCATCTACCATAACACCCGCATCTAAGCAGTACATTTGCATTCACATGTCATCCACCGTCGCATACACAGCTTATCAATTCCTGTTTTCGACCAGCTTCAGCATCCATCATTCACGGGCTTTTGTAGTCCATTTGCTTTTGCATTGCATATTTACCACATTGCATACATCTATCATTTTTTTGCTTCGATAGACGTGCCAAGTGCCGGTCTCATCGTTACCAAAAAGCTTTCTACATCACCAATCATATCATTACAATCACATTCATATCCCATCTGCATCCACATACAACCGTTTGTCGACTTTCTCATTCAATCGGGTTCAACACCCATGGTATACCCATTTCATTCATCATCCCCCAGATACCAATCATTGCACGCTCGTCGCATGCATAACATTGTTCGCTTCGATGGATGTGCCAAGTGCCGGTCTCGTCGTTGCCCAAAAAAAAAGCTTTTTTCACATCACTAATCATATCATTGTACCATGCATGACATTCACATCAAAGCATTACATTTGCATCACATTCACACTTTGCACTTCATACACTCATTATATACCAAGAAAAAAAAGCAAAAAAAAAAACAAAAGGAGGAAAAACTGCTCATTCCATTACATTCATCATTAATCAGCACAATCACATTCATATTTTATCTGCATTCACATACGCTGTTTGTCAACCAACATGTTCCACCAACTTCAACTCACATCATTCGCCACGTTTCATTCATCCCATCGGACACCTACCATTTCACATACTGCACGCATGCATCATTCATCGCATTTTTAGATATGCCAAATATAGATAGCTTTTTCCTTCTCAGGTAAATGCATTCATTAGGTATGTCCTAGGCAAGTACGCCATGTGTCAATCCCAATAGTTTGTTCCCTCAAAGTCAGTGCTCTAAGCACTGGTCTCATATCACAATTCAGAGTCTCGGACCCCCAGCAGTCCCTCGCAGCCCCAGCGCTCCTTTAGACCTCCAATGGTCATTCATTCCAGATCGCACTTCGCGTTATTGAGCAACCGACGGATCATTCGACCCCAAGTCCATCAGTTCAGTTCGACCCAGTATGTCAAAGCAACGACTTCGAACTCTACCTTCAAGATCACTATGTCGCCACTGAGCGCGACAGATCACCCGACCCCAGGTCCTTCAGACTAGCTCTGTCCGCCTAAAAAACACAGTGCATGTCCTTCGAGGTGTGCAAATCAGGTCAACGACCTGACCTTGCCACCCACGGCCGCTCGAAAATGGCCATCCCCCAAGCAGACCGTCTTGCTAGTACCGTTGCTAGTTTGCGCTCCTTCAGACCCATTGGTCCATCAGGCTTAGCCATGCCCTTCAGACCCCGTCGGTCCTTCAGTTTAGCTCCAATCAATGCGCCAAGCATCGACTGCGAATTAGACCATCATAGTCCCAAGTGCTCCTTCAGATCCCCGGTGATCCTTATTTACTTTTGTTCTATGCCAACCCATTGTTTTCCAATAATTTCTAAAAAAAATATAGCCTTGACAAAATTAGTGTATTTTTATCTTTATTTCTATTTTACTCGAGAAATTTGGATAAACCCTCCATACTTCCTAGTAAAATATAAATAAAAAAGGGCAGCTGTCATACCCTAATTTTGTCCGACTAATCAAAAACAATAAATCAATTAAAGTTTTTACCCCCGTCGGGTCACGTATCGTTTTGAACGCGCATGTCTTTGGCACTCTCGTACAACGGCTTGTTTCGATGCTCATTTTTATTTTATTTTGTAGTTATTATAATTAATTAGGCTAGCCTATTATTGATAGTGCAAAAATATACAAAAATAATTGGAAGCATAATGAACTCTTGGAGCCGAATAGTCAAAAAGTCTGATTACATAAATCAAGTTTTTACACATATGTAGACAAAAACATTTACACATATGTAGACAAAAACAACAAAAAATAGTACCAAAAATCAAAATACAAAATTCAAAAAGAAAAGAAAAGAGGGAAGGGGGCGCAGCAGCTGCTGCCCTAGCTAAGATGCCCTTTAGATTCCTCCCTTCATGCTGTCCTTTGCGCCCCGGTACTGTCCCTCCTCTATTGCCAGCTGCGTTCCTTTTTTTGCTGATTCAGAGGGCCGTCCTTTGCGTCCTTTCTCTCCTCACTCAGCACCCTAAATTTGCCCTAATTGCTGTCATTTTGATTCCCCAGCACCATACCAACATGCCTATAAATACCAAACAGTGATACACAGAAAAGGGGACAGTGAGGGAAATACACAAAAACACACTATTATACACAGTAAAACAGATACGCAGAAAAGAGCACTACTCAATATCAACGAATTTGACACCAAATGCACAAAAATTCACAGCTAGAAAATTTAACAGTCAATCCGAAATAGGTTTAGATTTTTTAGGAAAATAGGGTTCTAGAAAACAGCAACAAGACAGAAGCATTAGCAAAAAAAAAATATAAAAGAAGAGGAGATTCGGATACCTGAAGTTCCGGCCACCGTAGACGGTGGCCGTTCGTCCTGGACCTCCGTAGGCACTGTCTCCGAGCAAGCCTTCAACTGTCACCGCCGTAAACCCACCTAAGTCATGGCGATCCCGTATCCATCGTCGTCCTTGGCCCGCCATCGTCACCACCGTCGTCTTCCCTTCTCTCACTATGGTCGTCGCTCGCCGTGGATAGCTCACCATCGTTGAGCCCCACCGCAAACCACCAATCGACACCACCACAGTCAACTCGCCGTCGTGGCTCCACCGCGTCAACCCGACCCCCAATCGCATGACACTACAGATTTTCGGCGAAAACCATCGTCGGGAGCTCTACGGCGGAAACCACTGTCGTAACACTGCCCCCCCACCGTACGCGCGCCTGCCACCGTCATAGTCGCATCATCGGTTCTTCCACCGCGCCGTCCCTCTTTGTTCGGTCTTCTTCCTCTTCTCCTCGCTTCGTTTCTGCTCGCGGATCTCCCCCGTCGTCGCTCTCTTCCTCTCAACCGTCTCACGCCGCTCTCTCTCTCATGGCAGAGGTAAGCTTTCTCTCTCTCTCTCTCTCTCTCTCCGAAAAACGGTTTCTCTCTCCTCAAACTCCTTTTTGGTGCGGCGTTGTGAAGATTGTGGATGGTGAAAATTAGGCTTAGGTTCTTTTAGAGTGCTCTGGTTTGTTTTTTGTGTTTTTTTAAAAGTTT
The DNA here is from genome assembly GCA_039519185.1 of Astragalus membranaceus. Taxonomy (NCBI): domain Eukaryota; kingdom Viridiplantae; phylum Streptophyta; class Magnoliopsida; order Fabales; family Fabaceae; genus Astragalus; species Astragalus membranaceus. The sequence continues at coordinate 119,684,060 of CM076846.1, forward strand.
TTATCAGATTGTTCTTTACACCTTCCTTTTTAATCGTATGGACCCCTTTTTGCATGAAGCCCAATTCGCAGATCCGGCCTCAAAACTCAACAGTGTAAGTCAATTTGTTTACTGTACCCCAGTATTAATAATACTACCCCTACTGCTAACTGCATCCCCCTTATTACTGGTTTACAACCTACTCCGCTTTTGTGAATGCTTTTCCTTATTTATCTTTCATTGCTCATCAAAAACCATTTTCGTTAAAGACCTCCTAGTTTTCAAACACCAAATTTTTATTTCACACCATCCATTCTTTTTTACAACAACCCCAGCCTAAAAAGCTTTTGAAAATGAGTCTGGCTCTGCTAACTGCACCCCATTTTACTACCGCACCCTCTCTTTTCGTTTTTTTAAATTTCTTTTACAAAAAAACCTACAAAAATAAATAGATAAATATTTCATTTTCAAAAAATATAAATAGGGGACTAAGTCGACTGTACAGTCGGGTTAGTCTGCTTTTTAGGTCACTAATGAACCGTTACGGATCATGTCCTGAAATCCCTATTTAAAACAAACAATTTCTAAATCAAAATAAACACAAGCACATTTCTTTCCACAATTCAAGTTTTCAAAATAGGGAATTAATTCGGTCGTACGATCGGGTTAGTCAGCTTTTTAGGACCACGAATGAACCGTACGGATCAGGTCCTAAAATCCCTATTCAAAACAAATAATTTCTAAATTAAAAAATACAAACACATTCCTTCCATTTCAAAATCAAAAATCTTATTTTCAAAAATAGGGGATTGAATCGGCCATACGGCCGGATTAGTCATCGTTTTAGGATAAATGGACTGTGGTCCCTCGGAGCCCCGGCGCTCCTTTAGACCCCCAGTGGTCCTTCAGAGCCCTAGCGCTCCTTCAGACCAACAATGGTCCATCAACACAGTTCAAAAGTCCTAGAACCCCTAAATAAAAAACACCAACCAACAAAATTTTTCTACCAAGAACTACGTGTGATTTGATTCTCTACCAAGAGATACGTAGGAGCAGAGGGCGGCCGACCTCTGTCAATTGCACTAATAAAAAACCTTTTTTAGTCTTTTCCTAAATAATCATTTTCTTAAATAAAATATCAATTTTTTTCTTTCTTTTTAATTCACAATAAAAGGGTAAAAATAAACTTTTTCAAAATTAATATTCTTTCCTATAACTAGTTAGCAGGTAACCTTCCTTAGGAAGGATGTCGTGGGGTGCTAATACCTTCCCCACGCATAACCGACTCCCGAACCCTTATCTGATCTCAAGGACCCTTATCCATTCCAAAAGGGATTTTCCAATGTTTGCCCTTAAACTAAACTTTGGTGGCGGCTTCATTTTTGAACCTTCGAGGAATCCCTCCTCCGGATTTTTCGGTCGTTACAGCTGGCGACTTCACTGGGGACATTTTTTTTAGAGAGTCAAACCTAGTCTAATTAGTTGTAGGAGTAGTTGTTAATTTAATGCTTTATTTTTACCCTACTTTGTCTCTTATTTTTTTTATTGCATATTATATTCTCTTTGATGTGATATGTAAACGTTAGGATAGAAGACCGCTTTTTGTATATGTGTTTGCTTGTTTTGCAGCTTGGGGATATATCTGTCGTTTTGCTCCTACACACACTGCACTACTACACTTTTGCACACATGTGAGAATAGTCCTATACCCGGACTGGAGCATAAACTAAGTTAGAACGAGACTGCGTAGTAATGGCCCTCTGGATGTACGTCGAGCTCGGTGGTTACGAAAGTCTCACCTAGAGTTTGGTCCCTTCAAGGGTGCTATCCCTTCTAATAGCTTGCCTATTGTTGTGGCTAGCGTTCTCGAACGGGGTCGTTGGCTCTAGGAACCCTATTTAGGACTCTATAGAGCTATCCCTTGGAAGGTTCACTTAATAGAACAGCTTTAGAACATCTCTTAAATAAAATATCAATTTTCTTCTTTCTTTTTAATTCACAATAAAAGGGTAAAAATAAACTTTTTCAAAATTAATATTCTTTCCTATAACTAGTTAGCAGGTAACCTTCCTTAGGAAGGATGTCGTGGGGTGCTAATACCTTCCCCACGCATAACCGACTCCCGAACCCTTATCTGATCTCAAGGACCCTTATCCATTCCAAAAGGAATTTTCCAATGTTTGCCCTTAAACTAAACTTTGGTGGCGACTTTATTTTTGAAACTTTGAGGAATCCCTCCTCCGGATTTTTCGGTCGTTACATAAGCCCGACCTCGAAGACCTTTGACAAGACCCGTATGTCGGGCGCTCCGAGGCTGGTGGCAGACACCCTCGCTGGTATAAGCCCAACCTCAAAGATCTTTGATCAAGACCAACCCCTACCAACTATCTCCGATCGGACATTGTGTCTAAGATCGGATACAGGTCCAGAGATACCGTACAGAACAAAACGTAATTAATTATCAAGATGTATACTTAAACGGATACCGTAAATTATTTTTAAAAGGAAAAAGATACGATGAATTATGAAATTTATAAATCTAAGTTTTTGTTTCTTATCATCAGTTAAGTAAAGAACTTTTTCACACTACAAACCTATATGCTTTCCGGTGAGAGTATTGAAGAGGATTAAAAGATTTTTGGGTTCTTGGCCACCTCCTATTCAAGAGGATCCTTCATGTATTGAAATTTTGGGTTCTTGTAGTGTTAATGGTATTCTTTGTCTCTACGCAGGCTACAATGACCCAAAAATTGTACTCTGGAACCCCACACTATTGGGGAATTTAAGGTCATTCCTTTTAACTATGAACCACACAAGAACATTAAGTCTCTTCACTCTTATCCTCTGTGTTTTGGTTATGATCCTTTTTGGGAGACTGGTGTGCATGAGCTAGATATGGATGACTACTTCTTTTGGTATAAATTCGGTAGGGATGCGTGAATTTTTCTGGCTAAGAAATAAATCTTGGAGGAAATTTAAATTTAATGGTGTTGAACCACCACTTAAGTGGTCAAGTACTTATGAGGTGTACTCGAATGAAGTGTGCCATTGGTTAGGACTAAGAGGGAATTGTGTCTTTTGACTAACAATGAGACATTCTTTTCAACAGCCTTACCCTCCTTAGACATGAAACATTTGGTGGATCGAAACCTAGCAAGTATAAACGGGTATGTTGCTTTAATTTGTAACTATGACATGATGACTTCTTTTCACTTATGGATTTAGGGTGAACTAGGTGTGAAGGAATCGTGGACTAGACTCTTCCTTTCTGGGCCGTCAACTTGTGTTATGCGTCCTATAAGAGTAGGGAAGGAAGGAAATATATTCTTCAGAAAAACAGATAATGAGATGGGCTGGTTCGATTTAATCACCAAAGGGATTAACGAGATTGGGGTTGAAGAAGACTCGATATGTTTGCAGATTGTAAGTTACAAGAAAAACTTTATTCCAATTGGAGGATTGGATAATTGGGTGTTTTTGCATATTGTTCTGGTTTCTATTTGGAATGTATGGATGAATGATGTTTTATTTTGGGGTTAAATATATTTTGAGTCCCTATAAATTTATAAATTTTATTTTCGGTCTCTAAAAAAGCTTCACCTCATTATCATCCCCATAAAATTGTCCATTTTCCTGTTTAGTCCATAATATTAACTATCTTTACACATGGCTAATAGAAGTGACATGGAAAGTGCGACGTGACTTTTGTTGATGACATGACATTGCTAAGTCCATTAAAAACGTTGATTTCAGGTTTAAACATACAAAAACTTTGTTATACTTGTATGGACTAAAGGTTTATTTAAACCTTAAATTATGTAATTTTATGGACTTCACAATGTCAAGTCATCAACAAAAGTCATGTAGCACTTTCCATCTCACCTTTTGTTAGCCATGTGTAAAACTAATCAATACCAGATACTAAATTTTTGAAAATGAAAACTTGTATAGCGATGAAAGTGAGGCGAAAATTTTTGTAGGAACTAAAAATAAATTTAAATTTGTGAATTTTATAGAGACGAAATACATCTTTAACTATTTATTTTACTAAATCGCCTCCATCTTGATGTAGAAATAACTTACATTTTCGAAACTTCTGATGATTAAACATAATGAATTGAGTATCTCTGTTTGAACCTCATTACATCTTGCTTGAAAAATATAAAGTGATGTTGGAGATACAACTTTAACTAGTTTTTTACCCGTGCGTATGCATGAGTGATACTGTATGGTCGGTGTATTGTCATGAAGTCATAATAGTAATTTGGAAGATAATCATAAGTTGTGAACAATGTCCAAAATGTATGATTTGATATTCATAAGTTGTGTTTGAAAAAGTTTAAAAAATGTCGGTATTTCTTATAATGTTAATAATAGAGTGAAAATGGAGAAAAATAAAAATGAGATTTTAGGTAAATTCTGCATCCCCGTTTGCATCCCCGCTGGCCCTCCCATTTTCATCCCCGTTGGCCCTCTCGTTGGCCATCCCGTTGGCACTCCCGTTTGCATTTTACTCATTTTTAGCAATTATAAAATACTAATTTGGTAATTTTTTGTAGTGGTTAAATTGATTGAGTAGTTTTAATAGAGAGATTAATTTGGTAATTTTAGTAGTTTTAATAGAGAGATTATAGTAAATAATATATTTTAAATTATTTAATTATTGAGTATAATATGAATTTAATAATTTAGTTTTTTGGATTTTTTTTATAAATTTTGATAAAGCAATGGCTTTTTTGACAATATTTTTTTTGACAAAAGTCGGTACTCCCGTTGGCACTCCTGTTTATGAAGAAAGACTTTTAAAAATATGCATCTCCGTTGACCCTCCCGTTTGCATTATCGATGACCCTCCCGTTGGCACTCTCGTTAGCGCTCTCCTTAACTCTCTCGTTCCCTAAATTATAAAAATAGTGAGTAATTATTTTTAGTAAAAAAGTGGTAAAAATAGTGAGTAATTATTCATGAAGCCATATTATAATCTTAAAAAAATAAGATTTAATGTCCTATACGTAGTAATTGAAGTATTACGGTCCGAAGTTTAATGTGAAGTCAAATTAAGAGTCCACAAAAATGGCAAGCAAAGTTAGTAAAAAAAAATGGCCATCATGAATAAGAACTTTCAAACCTTCTTTTCTCTGAACCCTTGAAATTGCAACATATAATTGACCTTGGCTAAAAACAGCTCTAGGCAAGTATAATCCAACATTTTGTAGTGATTTGTTCTTGAAGTGGACGGGGTAGAATTCTCTCCAATTCTGGTTGTAGAAGTCTTGTTCTTAGAAGTTACTCCATATTTCCTTTTTTGCCGACCTTTGCGTGATGCAATAATTCTGATTGACTGTCACATCGTAATATAGTGATCAATGGGCCAAATTAGTATAATGGACAGCAAATAAGAAAATTAATAATTTATCAATCTATTGAAAAAGCTGAAATTAGTACCACAACATTTAGATATGTGTCATTGCTGTTAACAAACTCCTCAATGGCTATCTTAAGAAGTTTTTTGCACTTTTTAGTTTGCTGTATTCGCCAGTGGCCATGTGCAAGAGAGGAATATCACAACAATGACCAAATAGAGTTAAGGCAAAGGCAATGACTCCTATATTTGTTGCTTAGCTCTTTGTCTGTTATCCTAGACAGCTAGCTACAAAAGGACTTTAATTCGCAGTCCCTCTAGCTTTCCACAATACATAGTACAATAGCCATTCAACATATGCATTGTCTGACCAAATGCTAATGGAAGTTTATGATTTATAAATCTTAAATCATGTATAATTCATGTAAGTTATTGAGTTGTAGTTATTGACTTGTAGGTAAATAAGTTTTCTAATTGGTACCTTTATTTGAGATGGCAAATAGGGTTAGAGTTGGGTTATGTCTGCAGCAACAGATCTTCAAGGTAGCAAGTAAGAGGGATTTGAGGTGTACTTTGGCAGTGTGGACATTAAATGCGCCAGCATCACCATAATGAAATGTCACTGTCATGCTGCAGTTGACCTACGAAAAGAGGAAGTACTTGTCTGTAAAACTATTTTATTGGGTTATAATGTAAGTAACAATAATGGTTTAGTTCAAAATGTATCAGATAAACTGATAAAGGCAATAGTTAACCATATACTATTTGATATAGTTACAAATTGTATTGATGTTTTTTGGTGATATGCTGCTGCAAAACTGTAGCAGTGCTGCAGAATTAGCATTTCCACTTTTCCAGCTACCATTTAATGGAGTGCAGCGGGTGCATAGGAATGAGGCTAAAGCAAAAGGAGGGTATTTGATTTTTAGGACTGGTTACAAATATACTGCCGCATAGGACTGGTAGCTGCTGTAGTAGCAGTGTATACTTTGCTACTGTATATCCCGTGACAAACATTCCCATGAATTGTGCACAACATTATCATAGTAGCAGAACATTATCTAGTAACTAAACTTCTCAAACTAAATGATATATTTTAAAAGAAATATTACCATTCCTGTACACATCAAAAGCTAAAGAAAAACAAAAGATGGAGGGACTAATCAAAAACTACTGGTATCGTGAATTTGATTAAATAGATTGTGGGTAGATTATATTTCCTGACCTTTACAATGAACATCAAACCAAAAACAAAAACAAAACTAAAACAGATATACATGAAGCAACTTAAGGTTTAATCTTTTTAACACCAAATGACTTGTACATATTTTCCTAACCATATGCGTTTCCAACAACCCTTCTCCCGTGTGTGTTTCCAACTACTGCATAACATTAGAAACTCATGTTCTTTGAAGAGAGAAGACAGATTTGTGATCTCGAAAGAGAGAGTTTGTGAGAGAAGACCTGAGTTTGTAATGAACAAAGAAGAAGAGAGACTGAGGTGAAGTGAGATCGTGAGAGAGGAACACAGAGTAGCGATTCTGATATTGTCAGAAGAAAATAGAGTGAGGTGAAAGAAGAAGAGATAGTAGCGAAGGTGAGAACAAATCTGAGAAAGATTGAAGAAAGATTGAAGATGAAGAGATGAGAATGAGGGATGAAGAGGAAGAGATGAGAATGAGGGATCGAAACCTAGCAAGTATAAACAGGTATGTTGCTTTAATTTGTAACTAAGACATGATGACTTCTTTTCACTTATGGATTTTGGGTGAACTAGGTGTGAAGGAATCGTGGACTAGACTCTTCCTTTCTGGGCCGTCAACTTGTGTTATGCGTCCTATAAGAGTAGGGAAGGAAGGAAATATATTCTTCAGAAAAACAGATGATGAGATGGGCTGGTTCGATTTAATCACCAAAGGGATTAACGAGATTGGGGTTGAAGAAGACTCGATATGTTTGCAGATTGTAAGTTACAAGAAAAACTTTATTCCGATTGGAGGATTGGATAATTAGGTGCTTTTGCATATTGTTCTGGTTTCTATTTGGAATGTATGGATGATGTTTTATTTTGGGGTTAAATATATTTTGAGTCCCTATATATAAATTTACAAATTTTATTTTCGGTCTCTAAAAAAGCTTCACCTCATTATCATCCCCATAAAATTGTCCATTTTCCAGTTTAGTCCATAATATTAACTATCTTTACACATGGCTAATAGAAGTGACATGGAAAGTGCGACGTGACTTTTGTTGATGACATGACATTGCTAAGTCCATTAAAAACGTTGATTTCAGGTTTAAACATACAAAAACTTTGTTATACTTGTATGGACTAAAGGTTTATTTAAACCTTAAATTATGTAATTTTATGGACTTCATAATGTCAAGTCATCAACAAAAGTCATGTAGCACTTTCCATCTCGCCTTTTGTTAGCCATGTGTAAAACTAATCAATACAAGATACTAAATTTTTGAAAATGAAAACTTGTATAGCGATGAAAGTGAGGCGAAAATTTTTGTAGGAACTAAAAATAAATTTAAATTTGTGAATTTTATAGAGACGAAATACATCTTTAACTATTTATTTTACTAAATCGCCTCCATCTTGATGTAGAAATAACTTACATTTTTTAAACTTCTGATGATTAAACATAATGAATTGAGTATCTCTGTTTGAACCTCATTACATCTTGCTTGAAAAATATAAAGTGATGTTGGAGATACAACTGTAAATGATTCATTTTTTGGAAGTGGCGAATCACTTTTAGCAAGAGATGAGATGACATTTTCTAGGAAAACACATTCACTTTATTTCATTTGCAATTAAGTTTGAAATACTCTGTGGAACCTGGAAAAACTACTTTTAGATTTGGCATTAAAGCTACTATGAGAGGAGAATGAACAATTTCACACTAGGTATACTCTAAATGATAATAGGTTTGAACTTAATTAATTCGTATTTATGGTCACCGAGTTCAAAAATTTTCTCACAACAGAAGAATCCTCTATTTCTATTAGAGTGGCATTTATCGCTCCGTCTATAAACCAAAAAAATAATCAAAATAGCTCATACCAAGACCTAGGTACACTTACTATTCCATGTACGATCAGGAATGTTGATATTAAGATAATAGAGCAACATCAAGTATCAATACCACTGTTATCAGTATTTTACATAGGAATAACTTGGATAATAGAGCACAGTGCTTTTTCTCTAGTTCTCTAGCAAATGATATTGAATAGTCTATGCAACACTTCATAGAATATGTTATAGTTAGACTCTATCAATAAAACTCAACTTATGGAAGAAAAAAATGGACAACACCAAGAAATAAAGCATAATTTCGATTCCTAATTCTTTGATTTGACACAACTAAATGAATGATCTGTCAATTTCATCCCCATTCTACCCTTAACCCTATTTTCACCTAGACCCATATATAAGCCTACACTCCAAAATAACAAAGGGGAGGCCTCATTTCACCCTAGCACACCAAAAACCTCTCCCTTTTCCTCTCAAGGTCGAAGCCACTACCACCCTCCTCCTTCATCCATTTTTGATTTTCTCTTCACCCAAACACCACCATCTCACCTCACTCTCATCCCTCTTTCACATATCTTCTCCATTTTTCGTTCAAGTTCAAACATCATCATCAAGGAAGGTTTTCATCAAGTTTTCGTGGGTTGGAGTTGAAGTTCCTTGGAGGTTTTTGTTGATTTGTGTTCTATTTTCTTCATCTCATTGCATTTCCTAGCTTGGATTGGAGGTAAAAACCCTAAAACTTTGCATCATCTTTAAATTTCTTGCATAAACTCTCTTCTCCTCATCTCAACTCCTTCATATCTTGTTGTTGTTGCTTTGAGGAGCCATCTCAAACATTATTGACAAGCACTTAGGGAGGCTTGGGTGTTTGAGGTGGCTCATTGGCTTTGAAGAAGTTGTTCTTGTGTTTTCTCATATTTTCTTGCATATTCACTCTTGTTTGCATAGTTTTCACCAAGTAAGAGACTCATTTCATGCTTGTTAGTATTCGGCCATGAGCCTATTTTGTGTGAATAAAAGCATGATTTAGTTGATGTTTTACCTTAGGAACATGCATGATAGATTAGGTCATTTTATCTTGTGTTGTTCTATGTGTTGTTGTCAAGATTTGCATGAAATAAAATGATGATGATGGCTTGCATAGCATTCGGCCATGAACCCATATTTTTGCCCTCTTGTTTGCTTGAAAGTTGTCATTTGATTGTGTTTGTGTAAATGTGAGTTGTGTTATTGTGTTTGTTCACTTTTTACCACTTTACTTTTACCACTTCATTAACTTTTTACCAAAGCATTTCATCAAACATTTTTACCTCATTTCATTAAAGCATTTTACCACTTTGCATCAAAACTTTTTACCACATTTCATTAAAGCATTTTACCACTTTGCATCAAAACTTTTTACCACATTTCATTAAAGCATTTTACCACTTCGCATCATTCACTTTTTATCACTTATTTCATTAAACTTCGTACCACTTTTCATTCTTTTCTTTTACTACATTGCATCAAAACTTCTTACCATAACTCATCTAACCTTTTACCACTTTGAACCATGAATCATTTACCTAAAAACCCAAAGACATTTCGCATACTTCATGCATCTTCTTACTTATTCTTCCATATTCATTTCTAACTTACATATTCACAAGTCCATGCATGCTCAAATGTTCATACCTTACACAATAATTATGCTCATGCATTCATAGTTTTGTATGCTCAATCTTTCATTCATGCATAGTCTTATATGCTTATTCGTTCATGCATAGTCTTGTATGCTCACGCATTTGCATATTTGCCTAATCATGCACATCATTGTTTGCATGTTCATCCATCTAACCTAGATCATTCTATGCCAATGATCATGCTTGAGGCTACTCTTTTGAATTCGCTTGTGCTTTGTAATCTCCTTGTTTACTCACATATTGTATCATCAATACTTAGATAGGTTCATTACATACATTACATCTTCCACTAGATGTGCATTTAGATTCCCCTGCGTTTTGTAGAAATATTTGAGTATGGTCCTCGCCTAGCATCTTCCATTAGATGTGCATTTAGGTTCAATCTCGCCTACTCTTGCATTTTTGCTTAATGCCCAATTCAAGTTCTTTTTTTGCCTATCTATGTGTTGCGGTCTAATATGCGTAGTCTAGGCTAATATTCGCTCAAGGATTCCAATGAGATTAGTTGTAAAGTTATGACCATGTTGTTGTTTGCCTAAGGATTCGATTTCAATGATTGTGCCATGCTTGAATCTCCAAATCTTCTTGCATTCATTGTTTTCTTTTCTAAATAGCTTAGCATGAAAATGGTGACTAGTGACAACTACCCATAACCTTTGTTAGTTTGGTTGTCCTAAGAGCCTAAATTTCAAAAAAAAAAAGATGTTTTCATATGCATAAGCTACTAGTGATAATCACCCATAACCTTTGTTAGTTTGATTATCATGAACGCTTTCGATTTCAAAAGATATTTTCCTAAGTATCAAAAGTCATAGCAAGTGTTAGTGTTGACCACCCATAACCTTTGTTAGTTTGGTCATCAGGAAGGCTTTCATCTTTCAAAAGAGATTTTTACATGCACTTAAGTGGGTTTTAGTAGTGATCACCCATAACTTTTGTTAGTTTGATCATTACGAACGCCCTTTACTTTTCAAAACCGAAGCAAAAAGACTTTCACTTTCAAGGCTCGTTAGAACTACGTCGCTTTGATTTCCATTTGGGATACGTAGGAGCAAGTCACATTCTCGTCAAGCGCAATCATAAAAAGTTTAGCATTTGCATAGTAAAAAGAAAAGAGATATTTTCATAACAAAAAAGAATCACTTTTGCAAACCAATATCATTTTCAGAACAAAAACCTTTTCCTTTCTAAAATCATTTTCAACCCATCGTCGCTAGTGGCTAACCAGAACCTTTGTTCGTCTAGCCATTGGTGGCGATGTCTTTTTCCCAAAAGAATAATAAATGATGATCCATCATAACCTTTGTTAGTTTGATCATCGTGCAAATCAATCTCTTTCGAAAATCACTTTCAAAAAAGATAATAAAAACGAGTTGTTATTGATAGTCCATCAGAACCTTTGTTCGTTTGACTAGCGGTACAACTCTCTTTTTGAGTATTTAGTGGTGATTCATCATAGCCTCTGCTAGTTTAATCATTCGCTAATGCTCGTCCTATTTCAAAAACTCACTAAAAAAGATAAAAAATAAAAACCTTTTTTTCAGGATAAAGAAGAACTACGTAGCTTTGAGTTCTCCATCGCACCGGGAGATACGTAGAAGCGGGCCTTGTCCCGTCAAGCGTTTTTTTTTCTTTCTAAAAACCCATTCTTCCCCCTTTTCTTTTTCATAGTAAATAAATATTTTCATTAAGAATTTTTCAATAAGAAGTAGAGAGGCAAAATTAAGTATTTTCAAATCAACACACTAAAACCACACATTTAATTAAAGGTTCCCTCTCAGTAGAGAGGACGTGTGGGGTGCTAACACCTTCCCTGCGCGTAACCGACCCCCGAACCCTATTCTCTAGTTTCGCAAGACCAATCGCTTTCCAAAAAAGGTTTTCCTAATATTTTCCTTAATAAATATTGGTGGCGGCTTCATCGTCCTAGGAAAAGTTGTGAACGAGGAAGGTTCTCCCTCGGGGACTTTTTCGGGCGCAACAATGGTCACCTGAGTTCAAAAGTTTTCTCACAACAGAAGAATCCTCTATTTCTATTAGAGTGGCATTTATCACTATTCCATGTACGATCAGGAATGTTGATATTAAGATAATAGAGCAACATCAAGTATCAACACCACTGTTATCAGTATTTTACATAGGAATAACTTGGATAATAGAGCACAGTCCTTTTTCTCTAGTTCTCTAGGAAATGATATTGAATAGTCTATGCAACCCTTCTTAGAATATGAGTAGAGTTTATACTCGGTGATGTTAATATGTTATAGTTAGACTCTATCAATAAAACTCAACTTATGGAAGAAAAAAATGGACAACACCAAGAAATAAAGCATAACTTCGATGCCTAATTCTTTGATTTGACACAACTAAATGAATGATCTGTCAATTTCTAGCCATAAAGGACAATTTCAGGTACATTCCACTTTTCTTTTTCCTGTATGTGTGCTTAATTCTTTTCGTTTGTTATTCATTTTGGTAAGGCCACCATCTCATGTTTCTATAAAGTAGAACTAATCCGTGCTCACACATTGGCTTAATCTTGGTCAAAGGTACTACTCTGCAGTCTGCACTATTGATAAATATCACTCACATTCATATAATGATTCTTTCATTCCTCTTTATTTCTTGTGTATACCAAGTGTCTACCTATTATGCATACTAGCCACTAATCAACATTATTAGATAAATAATCTATGTTTTCACACATATTAATGGTAATATGATGTACCCAAAAATCTCTTCTGCAAACCCGCATGCAATGTTTAATTATTAGTCCATTCAGTGTAGTGCATTCGTTTCTTCCTTTTTAATTTATTTTTCGATTTGTACTATATTGCATTGGTATTCTAAAGTGACAAATAATTTGAGACAAATAAAAATGGTAAAGAAAACACTTAAGTTGAGAAGGAAGGAGTAGTATATTTTGTAACGTACCATTGAGATTCGTTTTCATTGGATCTTACTATTAATTTGACACGTCAAAATTCTTTTGCTTTTTGCTTGGGGAGATAATGTAGGAAACTCAAATTGAGACATGATTATCGTAAATTAGAGGTACTTGCCCCACTTATGATTTATTCTATGTACGATGGAGCTTGTAGATATATGAATGTTAATGGAGTCACTATATATCTTAATCAATTTAATTTACATGAAGAAATGAGAAAGCAGGTCCAATAATATTGTGTTGCGTCACTTCAACAAAGAAGTGGGAGACAACAAAATCATGTTTTGAAGGAATAAAATCACTTATGGAATCTTTTTAAGTCCTAAATTTTAATCCAATTTGTAATACTTAACTGTTTATGCAGATCATAAGATAATAGGTGGTTCATTTGAAAACCTACCAAAATCATTAAAAAAAGTTGAAAATACGTGAGGTCTGTGATGATTAGGATAGGAAAAAGATGAATAAGACAAGTTAAATATTTTTTGACAATATTTTTGGTATAAACCGGTATATATCTTTCGTGCAACTGTAGAGACTAATCCCTCGAGCTGGTAGGATCACAATGGGCGGCAAAGCTCTCCCTCAAAAGATTTAACACGGCTGCATTCCCAAAACTGTGGAAAAGTTCGAATTGTGGAAAGATGAAAATTCTTTGATCATCATAGTATTGAAATTTTCTTCAAAATTATTGGCTAAGTTAATGTTATTCTTCGGTATATAGTCACTCCTAAGTCTAACTACAGTAGATAGTCTTCTTAGATGTTTAGTTTGGAGGTGGCTTGGACCTCCCACAAGGTTGTTTTAAATTTGATGTCGATGACTCTTTCATCTCATCTAGTGGTAGCACTGCCTTGGAGGATTGATCTGAGATTCTAATGGAAGAATGCACAAGGCTTTCTTTAGGAAAATTGGCGCTAACAATGCTATTTGAGCTGAAACGTGGGACCTAAGGATAGGTAACGATATTAGTCTCCACAGCTTTCGTGGATGATACATTGGTTTAAAAAAAAATGTTATAGTACTTGGTAAGAAAGTTATATGCATGAGACAGAGGTTAATGTAAAACAAAAGTGGGTATTTTTGTCTTTTTCATACTTGTTTTTGGCACAATCTTTTGTCCCATGGTTTGGTGATGATAAGAAGAACCCCAATGCATGTGAATTGGCTCTGCTTCTGAGTATATAAATAAAGGGTAGTAGGCTCATAGCAGGAAAACAAGACAAGCTGAATATGGAAACAAAACTCATTATGTGCTTTCTTTGTTACTATATGTTGATGGCAATGTGTTGCTGCTTTGGCAACATAGTGCATGCTATTGAATCGCCAAAGTACACAGTGATACAATCAGAGTCAGATTTTCAGATCAGACTCTATAATGAATCCTCTTCATGGATGTCTGCTCTTTCTTCAGCAACTTCCTTTGAGCAATCCACCAAAAGCGGTTTCCACAGGTTTTATTATACTTCCCAAACCCAATTTGTTTCATGTATGAAAACAGAACACAAATAATGTTATCTCATACCACTACTATATTATATACGTCTCATTTCTACTATAGTGACAATACATCACACTGTATTGTTCACCCTTTTCTTAACTTTTTTTATACGGGGGATCAATAATGTTCTCCACTTCCCTCCTGCGTGACTGACAATTTTCCTAATCATATTGTTGCACCAGGTTGTATCAATATATGCATGGTGAGAATTCAAATTCATCCAAACTTGCATTTACTGCTCCAGTCTTAACAACGATCCCCTCATCATCATCTTCTATGGATGGCTATAGTGTAAAAATGTATCTATCAACACACTTTCAAGAGAAACCTCCACAACCAAATCAAGAACTAAATTTGCAGCTAGAGAAATGGAAAACTCAATGCATAGCAGTTAGAAAGTTCAGTGGGTATGCAAAAGATGATAATATTAACAAAGAATTTCAAGCTCTTGTAAGTAGCTTAAACAAGCACATAGATGGAGTTTCATCAATAACACAAGATACAAGCTCTTATACTATTGCTCAATACAATGCTTCCTTTCGTGATACTCAAAGGGTAAATGAAGTGTGGATTAAAGTGTCTGGACTTACAATTGATTGCTGAGTTGAGGGTTGTCTCCATTTTCTCACCACAATAAGATATCATATATGTTGTTTTCATTTGATATTGTGTTTGAAGTGTGCCTTTTTTCTGTGTTTCATTTGCATTAGTTCAATGTAAAATTATGCTCTTATTCGAAATAAGCCTTGTAATGATAGTTGAGGAGTAAGAGTGTGCACGATCCATCCAAAGGCGGGCTCATTAGCTACTTGCACGTGCAATCGGGAGCTTTAGCTCTAAACCGGATGCTTGCTTCAGAAGTCTTAAAGTGCTAGCGCGAGTGCTTCTTTCTTCTTAAGCGCTAGCTGCCGGTAATGGGTTCCGCCTTGCTTTGCTGCGGGTATTGACCGTTCGGGTCCCCCGCAACAAGCAGCAGGCAGGGGACCCCTCACTTACTGTAAACCAGTCTCAATCTAATAGTTTTGGGTTGAACCCAACCTTGTTCCACTTAAAAAATGGACATATCAGATTGTCTCAAGTAGTAACTCCATATTGGGATAGGATGGGTTCAGGTTGACCCTCGGGATAAGCGTCTCGTCTCAAATATTCATTCACATATGTTAATATTATATATTAATATATAATATAATTAGTACCCCTAATACTTGCGAATTGTGATATTTAACAAAGTTGGACACACATCAACATTATTTTTATAGAAGTTTTATTGAATTGATCTATTAAGTTTCATTATCAAATATAAAAAATTTAGTTATAATAGAAACACGTTTTTAAAAATTATATTCTTTATTTTTCATTTTAGTAGGATCTTACGTGAAATTAAAACTCAAGTGAGAGGACACTATACAACTATCTAACCACACTTACTAATAAGAAGGGTTGGAGTGAAGTAGATTTGGGGATTAATCATCTTCGATCTCATGGAAACCTAGACGGCAATAGGGGTAGTTCGCTCTCACACTCTCCTTCGGTCAATCCTTCAATATCTCAAAAAGATCCATATGACCGAGATGCGCCGCTCTGACCCTCTCTCTATTGAAGATTTCACTTGAGAGTGTCGAGCGTTAAACTCATTATTTATTCTCCATTTTCCCATATGTTAAAGTGTCCCTCTCTCTCTCTCTTGCTTTTTAGTCAATAGTTGATATTTCACTTTACAATAATATCAATGGAGAGAATGCATTCCCATAAGTCACTACGTACATAATTAGAGGTGTCATTAGAGATTATTAGTGCAACATAAATATCATTATCCAATTAGAGCACACAAACTACTACCCAATATTTACAACACAAACCCATACCCTATTCCACCTAATTACAACACATTCCCTTCCCAATCACATGTCCTATCCAGTGTGTTGACCACATTTCAAACTACCATATATATTCATGGCTCCAAGCAAAATCACCACCCAAGACAGAATGATCACAACCGTCTTAATAGACCCAATCCTTCTCTCTGTATCTAACTTCTCTTGTTGCTTTGAGTTCTTCCATTTGAACTCTTCCACTAATGCTTTCACTACTTCTGCCACAATTTCAGCAACCTCTGTGGCTTCGTGAACAAGTTGACCTTCATCCATCCACTCAAAATAATTGCATGAAAATGGAGTCTACAAAATTAAGGTGCATAATTAGGACTTACACAAGTTGAAGATTTGCGAGATTGGTGTTTTAGAAATTACGAGTTTATGAAATAGAGGCTTTTGAAATAGATAGGAGGGAAACAAAAAATGTACCATCCACTTGGGGCATCTCAAGAACCTTTGCATAGGATTCTTTGAGGTTCTTAACGTCATGACAATCGCCCTTTCGCCGCAACGGCAGTTTTTCCACCGTGGGAGGGAAGATGATGAAGCATAACTGCTACCTGGAACCCTATTCTCTATAGTTGACATTGTCTTCAAGCCCAAACTACTTTTCTCTGATAGTCGTTGCAGAGTTGATGATCGTTCGGGTAATGAGTTTCCCATGGAGGATACTTTTCTGAAGTTAACAAAGAGTAAAATTTGTTCTTTCTTAATCTTTCAAAAGTAGAAAATTATTTTTAGAAAGCCAAGAAAACTTACTCTTTTTTTTACCAACTTACTTATGTTTTGGTTACCGTGTCATTGGTCGGCAGTATCCACCGACTTGGCCAATGATTAATGGCCGATGATTAATGGCCTTGGGGTGGAATCCGAGCCCAATTACCGTTCGGACCAACCCTTGTTGGTAACTTACAAATAATTCAATTTTTTTAATCCTATTATAGGATGTTGTATTTATTTATTATTGTTTAATAGAGGACATGGATCCTAGGTGGCAGACATGTGCGCAAGTTTTTGGTGGCTAAGCATGATTAGGACGGAAAACTTATTTGACCCAAATAATAAATTCGAACCACTTATGATATAACCTAACCATGGGCAGTACACCCAAGTCCTCTAGTATGAGGAAGAAGAAATCAGATATAATATATAGTGGAAGAAAAACTAGGACCATTAAAATTTTTCCGTATTTACATTATTCTATGGTTGCACATAAATTATTCCTTATCGTTGTCAAAAATAAATTATTCCTTACTTCGATATATCACTTCATTATACGTGTAGGTCAAATTTCGTAATATGCAGGTTTTCTCTAAAACTCGCAAGATGCTACTCACGTTTGAAGTGCCATGTAGCATAGTGATGAATCTAATTGAGGTGTGCGGCTTAGGGTGTTTGTGAGTTTAGAGGCCTACATTTGTGGTCTGGTCTGGACAACATAGACTTTTCCATCCTTGATGACACCTTCAATGTCCTGATCTGAGCCATACAACTCTTCGATTATATTTCCTGCACGGGCAATGCTTGACAATATTGACTGCCGAAAATTACCATCAGTCATTAGTTTGTCTGATGAGTAATCAAGCACCACTTTCTCCTCTTCATCCATTGGCACACTGTTCAGAGAGGAAACTCATTTAACTAACGTTAGAAAGCGTGAAATATAATTGCAAAAGAATTATTTCAAAGAGTTCACAGGAAAAATCAATCTCTCAATGCATATAATATCGACAAACTGAAATTGTATGACTACTGCTAGCAACAAAGGTAGGATTTTATTACTAATAAAGAGGCTACTAGCTTTCATGGGTAGAATGCATTTATAGTTTTAAAGAAACCATGTCAAATTTACCTGTCATAAAGGCCAGCACCAGCATAACCTTCTAGATCTTCACCATTGGAATCAGACCGAAAAATAATTGACCGTCTTATAAATAGCCCAATAGGTTTGCTAGGATAACCCAAGACCTAAAGAAGCTCAAAACCATCAGCAAAATAATGGAAAATTATATATTTTCGTATACCCACTATGATGTTATAATTCTTAACATAATTGTTTGGATATCTGAAAACTATCTCACCGCATCATCATTCTATCATAAAATATATAGTTATATTAGAGTATCTTATTATCACATAGAATTAGATTGTCTATTTAATGCATAATTTGTTTCCACATTTGATTGGGTTTAAGAAACTAGTATTAGTATAGATAAGGATTATGTTGTCTTCAATAAAAACATCCAACAATATCATTTTGCATTAGTGTAAAGGTAATTTTATTATTCTTAGTATTGTTCTTCTCCCTCTATATCTAACAGACAAACCCTATAACGTCATAAGTAATCATTAAATGATAACTAAAGCACTAGGCATGAACAACACGATATAAAAGAATTACCTGAGGGGAATTTAAATCCTGTTTTTTGCAGATAAAACTCAAAGCACGACCTGGATAAGCTCCAACCAGTGTTTCTCCAAGTCCTTTTACCACCTATATCAAAAGAGTATCACACAAATGTCTCTTCTTGCCGTGATCTCTCCAAATGGTGAATATATTTCTCTAAATGTGAGCAAGCATAGACAAAAAACATGACATCATTAATTATACCTCAGCATATATTTCCGATGAGTCTCCAGAGGATGGATTAGTTGTGTGGATGACAAAAGCATAGTCAGCATTTACCACTTCCTGCACAAGGACGGCCATGGAAAGATATTCGTGGTCGAGCTTCACTTTTCTTGTACTGAAGTACGCTCTTTCATTCCACTTTGAGCCCCACACCTTGTTGTGAATCAAACAAATCAATGACATTGATCCATGTGCACTAAAGTAAGATTACCACAAAGGTTTTGTTTTTACTAAAAAATTTGAAAAGATCAATATAAACCACACTTCTAAAATGGCTATCTTGCAAGACATATTTGTTGTGATTGAACACTGCTAGCATAACCCAGTAAAACAACTGAGGAATATTAAGAAAAACAATGAGGAATGCGATAAATCAGTGGAGCGTAAACATGCATAAAACAGCATGGCTAAAGAAAATCATTGCTTCAAACTTGAATACATTTACTTTAGCCTATTCCATGTGTAATATTGAGGATCGTTACATTCCTGATGGAATTTTTTAAAATTATGTTGACAATATAATGAGTAATGGAGTTGGCCCAAAAATACAGGAAAATAAAATGATTCTTTGTTGAGCAGAATATTGACTTTAATGAAACAGGCATCAAACCTAGTTCATGAGATATAGTACTTTACATGGAGTGAAAAGTCTCACTTTTTTAATAGCCTTCCATGCCTGTTCCCAGCGCTGTTCGCCTTCATCACCTGGCCAAGGCATTCCAGAACCCTTCATCGTAGTTTTCAACTCCTCTACCTGAAATAATCAATACATTGGTTTCAATTGTAGACAATACATTATTTTACATGTCAATTAGCCTAAAACTTTAGACAGCATATCAACTTTTGGCAATTCACCGAGAGGAGAAAAATACAGACAAAAGTAATGTGTCCTGGCTGTGTTCACCGTGAAACTTTTGCAGATTACAGATTGGATCAGTCCCTCTATGATTTGTTTGAGGGGTCAAAACCGTGATTTGAGAACATTTTTTTTTCGTGGGTCTTGCTTTTTGGAAAAGATACAACTGCTATTGTCCTTTTTCTAGAATTTTTATTTTGGAAACTACTGTTGGGTTCTTCCTTTTCTTTCAGAGTTGAAGCTACTGATTTGTGTCTTTTATTGACAACTATACTCGAATAACTTGGTTGTTCTTAATAAAAGATAAAAATTGTTTATTCAATTTTATAATTGGCTACAAACTCAATTCGGAAGAGGCATTAAAAGAACTCATTCTGACAATGAAAAAAAATATGTCAATCATAACCTTTCCAATTTTATTATTAAAAAGGGCATCATCCATGAATTTACCTATGTTGAGACCTAGCAACAAAATGGGGTTGCCAAAAGGAAAAATAGTCACTGACTTGAAGTTGTTGCACAAACCCTTCTTTTCCAAATGTTTCTTCCAAAATCATACTGGGGAGAAGTTTTATTGACTGCAGCCAATCTGAATAATCGAATACCATCTCATGTTCTGGGGGGTGTTAGTTCTGTTCATTTTAGGGTCTCACATGTTCCTTTCGTTCCTATCGTGCAAAGTCTAAAGTCTTGGGTATTTGGCTATGTGGCTTTTGTCCATGTTTCATTCACAACATTGAAATAAGTTGGATTCTTGGGCAGTCTAGTGTGTCATTTTGGGTTATGCCCCCAACAAAAGGGGGTACAAGTGTTATCATTTGACCAGTCTACTTTTTCTCTATGGATACCACCTTCTACGAGCATGCGTCTTTTTACACTCGTCCTCAGCTTAAAGTGAGAGGAGTAACTTGGAATGAGTCTGAGCTCAAGTTTCTCTTTCGTAGTCCTTAGCTTCCTCTTGAGTCACCTATTTCAGATTCTTTGCCCCTTGTTTCTGGTTCTTCTGGTCATCTGGGTCCTTCTAGTCTGACTTCCCTTTTGTCTTTTGTTTTGCACGAAACAACAAGATTGGTACCAGTGAAGACAAGGCTCGTGAGCCTACAGTGACTTATCAGAAGAGGGGAAAACTCAACTTGGTCAAGAAACAACTATGACCGTCTAACCAGAGATAAGATAAGTACTGAAAGTCACCCCTGCGTGAGGAGATGAAAGCACTAAAAAGGAATGGAAATTGGGAGATTCTTAAGAGGCCATGACGTAAAAAACCAACTGGCAGGTGGATCTATACAGTTAAAGAAAAATCAGATGACACTCTTGATCGATACAAAGCAAGATTAGTAGCAAAGAGGTACAATCAGATATACGACATCGATTATGATGAGACATTTTCCTCTGTAGAGAAGGACATAGTTTGTATTATGCTTTCACTTGTTGGCCACAACGGATAAAAATTACGCCAATTTGATGTCTAAAAAATTTTCTTGCATGGAGACTTAGAGGAGGAGGTACGTATGCAAATTCCCCCTAGATTTGGTCTCATAGGTGGAACAAACATGTTTCGCAGATTAAGAAATACTCTACATGGGATAAAACAGTCTCCTCGAATTTGGTTAGGAAGATTCTCAAAGGCAATGTTGTGCCTTGGCTATTAGCAAGGCCAAGGAGATCATACACTTTTCTTGATCATAATATTGTTACATGAGATGAAGGAGACAATTGCTCAAAGAAAGATTAGTTGTAGAATTTGAGATGAAAGACCTTGATAAACTCAAGTATTTTTGGGGATTGAGGTGGCGTATGCAAAGAAAGACATTTTTATTTCTCAGAGGAATTATGTTCTTGAGCTCTTGAAGGAAACAAAAAAATGTTGGATGCAAACCTGCAAGTGTTCCCGTTGAACAAAATCATGGAACGAGAACGAGAACAAGCACTGGAGAGGAGAGTGCTAATGTAATAAAGTCCAATATCAGATACTAGTAGGGAAGTTGATCTACTTAGCTCACACTAGACTTGTCTTGGCATATGTTGTTAGTGTTGTGAGCCAATTCATGCATGATTCAAGAGCGGGACGCTTACAAGCAGTATATCGTGTCTTGCAATATTTCAAAGCCACTCTGAGGAGAGGACTCTAGTTCAACAGATCTGAGTTATTAAGGATAAAAATTGTAATTGATGACTTGAAGATAGAGGTTGAGGGTCCTATGAAGTTATCTTGTCATAATAAATCAGCTATTAGCATTGCTCATAATTTTGTTCAGCATGAGAAGACAAAACACATTGAGATAGGCCAAACCCTTCATCAAGGAAATATTGGATAATGGAGTAATAACAACCTACATTTCCTCTATGCACCAGCTGTCAGATGTGTTAACAAAGAGCTTCACAACAGAACGATTTAGTCAACTTGCAAGTTGAGAATGATAGATATTCATTTAGAGCAAACCCTTTTTTAAGGGAAGTGTTGTGTCTAATTTTCAGTTCCTGATTCTCTTGGAACATCTCTACGTAAAGCTAGGAGTAGATATTATTTCCAGTTTTTTAGGGATCTGTAATTTCATTGTTACAATTTAGGAGCAGATTGTCTCCCTATTTTCTAGGTCCAGATTAGTATGCAGATGTTTTGCCAATTCCCTATTTAAAAAACCATCTTGTAAGCAAGCAATTAAGTAAAATAAAATATTTCCTGCAATTTCCTTAGCAACTAAAATAGAAAATAAAAAAAGAACTATTTTTTTCATATCATGTCAATGTTAAGCCTACCACAAAAAAAGAACATACCAGCTTGGGTGGTGCATTCAACTGTAAAACTGTTTCACGAATCTCCTTGAGGGCACTGAAGTCTCCCTCGGTTAACTTCTTTTTCAATATATTGATCTTCTCAGCCACAACCTGTTAGTTCAAATGCAGTCCAAGATCTCATTAAACTACAGGAAAGACTAATGTAAAGTAAATGAAAAATAAAGTAATAGATGTCACATATACATCTAAATAATCTGATATTGAATCCTAAGAAGTGCTAGGGTTTAATGTTTGCCCCTGCCAGAACCTTATCATAATACTCCTTGACTATATAACACTCCAACAGCTACTTCAAGAAGGAGGAACCCCATTTTACAATAGGGTTACTTGAGATATTTTAGGAAAGGTTCACTTAACAAAAAAAATTTGATGCGATTATTGGACTTAGCACCTTAAAGTTCATATTCAAAAAAATTCTCCAATTATACAAATTGAAAATGACCCAGGATCCAATACAATAAATAGGTCAGTAGCAATTCAACAGCCAGAATCAGCCTTAGTGTATGTGACTGTCTGTATTATTAAAATACTATCCTCATCAAACAAAAGGGGATATCTAACTAGTGGAAAAACGTGGTACAACCCACCTAAGAAATAACCACAAATATGAGTAAACATTATGTTATTATGTTATAATAAATAAACCACGTATGATTTTACCAATACCCTCGTTCTATCTAAAAGACACCTCAAATTTTTGAGGATAAAAATGTCATTACACTCTATTTCTTCTTTTTTTTTCTCTTTATTCTTACACTCTCTTTTTTACTTTTCACTTTTCTCTTACACTCTCTTTCTTCCTTTTTTCTTTCTTTTTACACTCTCTTTCCTCCTTTTCACTTTTCTTTTACACTTTCTTTCTTCTTTTTTTCTTTCTACTTTACTTTTCCCAAAAATAATTATTCTCTTTCTCTTATCACTTCACTTTAATTCTTTTAACTAAATTTCTAAATTTATACAAACACTACTTTAATTAAAAATTTTGAAGACTACTACTATAAACCTACTATCTAAAAAACAAGTAGACTTAATAACTATTTAAATTAGTAATTAATATTTAAAACAAATATTTCTTATTTATAATCTAATATCTAATTTTTATTATCTACTATAATCTACTAATCAACAAATAATCAATTGAAACTACGAGATAACTACACTGATAAATAAAAAAACACGGGATAACTGCATTGATATATACAAAATTACCATTGATATTAATAATTTTTTTTGACAATTTATAATTAAAAAAACACGGGATTAATATTTACCAATGATATTTATAATTTTTTTGTCAATTTATAATTAATATTTAGCATTGATAATTATAATTTTGGAAAACTACTATAAACCTACTATCTAAAAAACACGGAATAACTGCAATAATCTACAATAATCTACTAATCAACTCAAATAATCTAATATAAAAACACGGGATAACGGCAATAATCTACTAATCAACTCAAATAATCAATTGAAACTATGAGATAACTGCAATGATATATAATTACACACGGGATAACTACACCAATATATAAAAAAACACATGATTAATATTTGTCATTGAAAATTAAATTTTTTGAAGACTACTATAAACCTACTATCTAAAAAACAATAATAATTAATGACTATTTAAACTACTGATTAATATTTAAAATAAATATTTCTTATTGATAATTAATATTTGTCATTGATAATTAAAATTTTTGAAGCCTACTACTACAAACCAACTATCTAAAAAATAAGCATACTTAATGACTATTTAAATTACTAATCAATATTTAAAACAATGATTTTTTATTGATAATCTACTATCTAACAAATTTACTATCTACTATAATCTACTATCAACTAAAATAATCAATTGAAATTACCAGATAACTGCACTGATATATAAAAAACACGGGGATAACTGCAGTGATATATAAAAAAACACGGGATTAATATTTGCCATTGATAATTATAATTTTTGAAAACTACTATCTAAAAAATAAGAAGACTTAATGACTATTTAAACCGATTAATATTTAAAACACACGCGACAAATATTTGTCACTAATACCTAAAAAAGGACAAATAATTGTTACTCATATATAAAAAAACACGGGATAAATATTTGTTATTGATAATCTACTATCTATCTTTTACTATCTACAATATTTTTACTAATCAACTCAAATAATCAATTGAAACTATGAGATAACTGCACTAATACATAAAAAAACACTGGACAATTGCACTGATATATAAAAAAAATACAGGGATAACTGCAATGATATATATAAAAACATGGGATAGTTGCACTGATATATAAAAAAAAACATGGGATAACAACACTGATATATAAAAAAAACACTGCACTGATATATAAAAACACTTGGGATAAATGCACATATTGTTTTTAATTGATACTTTTACATTTTTAGTTTTAATATTTATCAATTTTTTATTTCAAACTCCTTTTTTATCTACCTTTTTACTTTATTTTCACGGGGTAATGTTCAGATTATTTAAATACTGTCTAAATTCATTCATAAAAAGAACACGACAGCACCTGTCCGTATGCAATTGATTTTAGATTAATGAGATTTCAAATTAACGTTTCTATTTGAGGTAATCGTATCACGTAACGCGATCGGCCCGTGCGGATGCACGGGTATAGTACTAGTATGAGATAATATGTGGTACCTTGTTTGATTCATCAGAGAGAACATGTTCAAAAACTCCAAATGGTATGGCAACTGAGGTGGGAATTTCAATCCAAGAGGGCACTTTTCCTTTTAAATAACCAATATTTCGAGATTTAGCTCCAACCTGGAAAACACAACCTTGCACAAGTTATACTGAAGGAACACGTAATAAGAACAATGTACTAACACGTCAAGTATAAGTGTTTCACCAAACAGGGACTAGAAAAACAGAGAATGTAAAAAATAATAGGCTTAAATATGTTTTTAGTCCCTGCAAATATATGGTCTTTTGATTTTAGTCCTTGCAAAATTTATTTTTTTAAAAAGCTCCCTGTAAAATCAACTTTTTTGAAATAGGTCCTTCTGTTAATGATCTGTTACAAAAAAAGCTTAGTTGGCTAATAGAAATCCTGTGTGTTATTTATTTTCATTTCTATTTATTTTAAATACCTACATGGCATGCCACCTAGAATATGACATCAAACTGTAAATCACTTAACCCTAAATCCCCATTTCTTGAACCCATGTTCTTCTCCTTCCCAAAAACCCCAAACCTTCGAATCCCCGGTCAAATGTCCCTGTAAATCACCAAATACCATCACAACGTGATTCAAAGGCTAGTAATTAGGGATTTATAGATTTCAATCACCAAACAACAAACACCATCCTCAATGAAGAAGAGTTTCTCAATATTGCTGAGAAAAGACAATAGCAAGAGTACTCAAGCACACTTTGGAAAAGGAAGGCACATCTCATGGTGTGTGTGTGTGAGAGAGAAGAGGGGTGAAATAGAAATAGAAGATATGCTTGACACCTTAAAGCTAAGCTGAAATTAGAAACAGGGCTGGTTTTCTTTTTTCTGGAAGTTGATGTCTTCGCTTATGAACTCAGATGTGGAACTTCTTCTACTAATAGACTCAAAAAATCAAAGACACGGGAGAGGAGGAAGCTTTGTTAGCTCCCCAGAAAAATGATGATGTTGTGAAGCTTCATGAATCCAGAAAAAATGAAGCTTTGTTAGATCCAACATTCACACACATTATGTGGCTTTTGTGCGGAAGAAGCATGTGCAATTTACTAGGAGTGTTGTTTTACTTTACTCTCTGTTTTGTTGTGAAAGAAGCTGAGGGTGAGGAAGCGATGATAAGCTGATGTGAGAAAGATGTGGTTTCTGGGTATTGATTTGGAAGATGAGGAGAGATGGTGAGCTGATGTGTAATTTACATATGCGTGGCATGCCAACTAAGCTTTTAAAAAATTAGAAATGAAAAAAAAAATAACACATCAGCTTCTGTTAGCCACATATGATTTTTTTGTAACAGATCACTAACAGAAGGACCTAATTCAAAAAAGTTGATTTTCCAGGGAGCTTTTTAAAAAAAAAAATTTGCAGGGACTAAAATCAAAACACCCTATATTTACGATGACTAAAAACATATTTAAGCCAAAATAATAATTTAACTGCTTAAATTGACAGTGAATTTTGAAAATCTAACCATTTCACCGGTGAATTCTTCAGATGAGATAGCATATCTACCACTGAACTGCTTTCTGACCAAAGATAAGGTTGGCACCGAACCAACTTCGTTCAGAAGAGTTGATTTGTCATCAATCAGCTCACTCTCCTGGACCTCACTGTAAGAAATCCCAAAAAATGAAGAAAAATGGTATTGAAATGATTATAAAATTCTAAAATGAAGATAAATGGTGGTAAAGCGTAGCAATATCGGTAGTTCGTTATGGGTAAAGTGAATCTTTTAGCAAAATGGCATTTAATCTTCACTTAAGGGGATTTGGGTACATAAAGTCTTAAAGTTTAGGCTAGGCCTAGCTCAACTGCAAAAGTTAGCTCAAAGGGTGAGGATTATGCTACGATGAAGGCTGTTCAAAATGGCCGATGAAGGAAACCGGTGTTTCCAACATAAATGAGCTAATAAAACATCTTTAAGATTGGAAGCCAAAGCAGAAATGGTACCTATAAACTACATCAGCAGATGTAGGCTTTAAGCGCAAGAGCTTTCCTTTATTTGCTTGGAGGTTAGCAAGGATATTGGGATCGAAACATGTTGCGAAACAAACCTGGAAAACTTGAAACTTTAGCATTTCCATCTAATGCATATGAAAATCTTATCATTTATCTTATCATAAAAAATATCTAACAATTTATCATACAACAACTAAGCATTATCAACACCATTGTTGTCATGTCAATGTCTTATCATTATCATGCTAAGAAATAATCAATTTATTATAAAGGCTGCTCATAAAAATTTGCATCAATAAAAAAGTTTCTTCGCACTCTTCTGATACATTAAAGGCCATACATTTTTCTATAAGATCTTCGATAAAATATACCTATATTATTACATACTTATTGTATCCATGTTCAATAATGGACATGCAATATGAATATGATAATTATTTTACAATTTACTTGTTCTATTAAGGAAAATCACATTCCATAGAATGTAATTGGATAGTGCAGGCTTGTCAAGGATTATAACATTGTTAATTGGTCAAGTTTGAATTTGAACATCATATAAATATCACTTGTTGGATGTTGAATTTAATGGTAAATCAAGTTGCAAATCAGATGAAAATGAAGCCAAATTGTTTTTAACATAATAATTGAAAATAACCTCCTTAAAGATGTAATTTTTTATGAAGTGTGGTAATCTACAGTTTGATGATACAGTAAAATGTCATTATACTTGATAGGTGAGTGCATTATTTTGACTAGACACCTCTGATCAAACACCAAAATAAACATGAAATACATCAGTCCAGCCTTTAACAATAGTAGCCTTCAAATAAGCCAAATTAAAAAACTGCTATGAAAAGCATGATACCTTGCTATTTCTTGCTCGTACTGAAACATGAGAAAGGACATCCGGCATATCAGGTGTCAGGACAGCAACTGCACCATCTGGTATTTCTTCCTCTCCTCTAACATTCTTGGCTATCAATATTGTAGGACGCTCATATGATTTGTTTTGAACAGAAAGCAACTCATCCACAACCTCGACATATCCGACAGTTTCAACCGGGCTAATAACCTGCCAACTGTTCCAGGCAATTAGAATTGCATCAGAAAGTTGCCACTAGCCCACTATCAACAACTAAATAATGAATGACATGACAGTTTAAAATTCTAATTATATCATACTGAAGATGAAATAAGGAACTCAAGTTGAATAAACATGATAAATTCCACCTTCCAAGATTAGCTGTCTTTCGGAGTTCGGGATCCAGCCGATTTAGAAGAGTGGACAAAGAAGCAGCAGATCCAGCACGGATAATTTCTTCAGTAAATATTTCCACCTGCAAGAGGACATTTTCAAGAGAGAACAAGGGCACGAAATAGAATATTAAATAAATTAAAAAAAGACATACCGCCCAACTTTCCACGCCAAGTAGTGATCCAAGATATTCTGCCGATGGCTGCAGAATTTTCTGGTATGACTCTGCCTTGTTTGTGAGTGCAAGGCGTGTTCTATCAAGGACAGACTTTGCATACAATGCCCAGTGAGTGTCGTTACTCTTGCACATTCTTAAAGCAAGATCCCATCCCTATAAAAAGGAAAAGAAAAAAAGATATATCAAATTATGGTTTTCATTTGGCTAGACACATAGACATGAACATCCATAACAGCTTAGGCATTCCTTTCATATAGCACCAATACTGAAACTGAAAAAAGTCACTCGAGGTCTTCTAATATTATCATGAACCCTTCATGATGAGTTTTGAGGTGTTTGATTTTGCACAGAACAATTTCAACTTAATGTGGATTAAGTATTTATAAACTGCTGTTGTTGAAGAACTTCCACATCGTTTGGGTACCATAAACTGTGTCATTGGCCAAGTTAAAAAAACAAATATTTGTACATAATGAACAGCTGTGGGTCAAGACTCTGTCTAGAACTAACCTTGCCTCATATTATGGATTTATTTTTATGCTAATAAACTGAATGCTACTCTGTCACCGCCAATTAAATTGAACCTGCCTTTAAAACAAAAATGAAATAAAAATGGACATATCACTATACCTTCAAACAGTAGATAAGATCCTCATTGTCATCCGATGACAGTGCAAGGTTTTCAAGAACTAAGCAGATAAAGTACATTATTTTCTGCATAGTCCACACATAAAAAAAAAAATTAATTCCTCAGGTCATAAAAATTTAAAACAAAATGTATCAACATAAAAAAAATCAGTGAGAAACATTTAAGAACTTCTAGACCCCCAAAGAACAGAATCACCTCAGCTCCAGCATTATTTAATTCCTCATATCCCCTTTCCACCGCTGTTCTAACCGCAGAATCAAGGGCAATATCCAAAAATAAAATATCTTTCAGACGACTTTGGGACTTATTGAGTAATGGTCGGAGATCTTGACGAGCTTCTAGCAAACCCTATTGCAAACAAATATACATACTATCAGTGGGGAAAGTGTAGGGTAAATATGCAAAATGTCTGTTATCTAGAAAACATTTCATAATATCTGCAGTGTCTTGTCACAATATTCTAGAGTATATGAAATGATCCTTACGAGGCAGTTTTCCATATTTCGTCATATTTCTATTTTCTCTGACTTAAAGGGTTTGAGATAAACAAGGGAAGAGAAAATTATATATAGACATTGAATTACAGTTTGATATTATACCTACTTTATTTCATCTTATTCTTCTTTTTGTTTCTATCCCAAGAGCCAAGTGAGTATCTTATTTTTCCCATTCTCATTCCCGTTTGTTTAGAGTCCCAACATTTTATCTTCTCTCTTTCAACCTCCTGCAGCTAAACTGCCACTTTTAACACTCTTACCTTTTAAAAAAGAAAAAAAATCATTCACTGTTTCCAAAATGAGAACATTGGTGGTGCATATTATTACTTTTAGTAGTAGTATTATATAATATTTATACTTATAAAACTACAGACGTATGTATGTATGCTTGTTGCCCCACAAAAAACAAACAAGGTTTGTCGTTGCTGCAGGAGCAGCGGAAGAGACGTCGAATGAATTTGACGCGGAAGCCATAGGAAATTGAGACAAGGAGATGAAGCTGAATACAAAAGGGGCGTGATTTGGGCATCCGAACCCCAGAATAAAAGGAAGAAGTTCTAACTAACTAAACAAGACCATAGCCAAGTCAACCGGTGGTCAGACAGACAGCATGTGACACACACCAAGAGGGTGTGTGATAAGATATCATTCAAAGGAAATCAATGGGATGACTGATCATACAGTCTCGAATACTGACCTTTACTTTGGGAACATTAGAGATGCTAGGGCCAGTCAAGAAACCAGCCTAGAAAGTGACTGAATGACGGAATGGCTGGTAATTTTTCTTCAGGTTGGAAATAGAATACATGTAATGACTAGGGTTTTTTTTTCCTCAGTCCCACAGAACATGAGATCTATTACCAACTCTGAAGATTGACTTGTCAAATTTCTTGAGAGATTAACTCTGCTTTTGAATTTATATTTACTTCAGTGCATAGTTGAGTTGAGCCCTTTATTTCAGACATTAGACAAACGATTGAAAGGGAGTAGTATCGAGTACCATCAGTGCTCCCTATTCCTTAATCCAAATAAATACAAGTGGTCAGATCAGAATATACAAAGAAATAAGGAAATCAGAAAACAACGAAATCTCCTTAAGAATAGGGAGATTACGAATTCAGTACAGATTTGATATTAGTTTAAATAAGAGTTAGTGCTATGTATTTAGTATCACATCAAAACAATATCAATTTTATGGTATTTATTAGCTTATTCAATGTTTTCCTTCTTTTCTACCTGAACTCTATACTTTCATCACAAACAAAAAATGATTGTTGATTATGTTAAAGCAGCATATACCTCAAGAAGCGGTTCAACATTCCTATCTTCAACGTGCTCCATGACAAACCGAACCAATTCCTGCTCGAGACAGATCAAACAGATAATTGTTATGATTCAAGAGATAAAACAGTATCACAAACAAATTCATAAAAAAGTATGATGACATTACGGGAAAACCAGATGGCAAACCAGGCACCGGATTTATCTGAACCCCAACCATGAAGCCCTGACCCTGAGGAACAATAGAGTATAAATTCATAAGATGATCTCTCAAAATACAACAAGATGGTGCCTGGGACTACAAAAGTCTTAACAATCTAGTTACCTCAGATTTGTAGCCTAAACAATTTGTAATAGCAGATTCAAGATCCGCACCTGAATGAACTGCCTGCATATGATGTAATCAGACCAAAATGACCATATCATAAAACATAATAAACAAGGTGGTCAAATATGTTGAGGGTACTGGGGTAGGAAATCAGGATTGGAAAAATATTTTTGGAGAACTACGAAATGAGGGAATGAAAGATAAAACAACTATTCAAATAATCTGTCACGGCAATGGATGCCTACAGAATGCAAGAGAGTAACTCAAATGAACCTTGCCCCATTCTCCTTGCAGCTTATCATTGGCAACAACAAACCTGATATAGTACAAATTAAGCTCCAAATTGTTTTTCTTATGCTATGTGGAGTATGTTACAACATTCCAATCGTGATCAGATTCCAATGCATATGCAATTATGCATAATGCACCCATATTAGCACAACAATAAGAATAATAATAATAAAAGAGAGAAGAATTGGACAGCAGCCAAGAGTATTTTCAACAAACGTGCAATCTGGAAAAGGAGAATGGAGAATAAAAAAAGAAATTAGAGCACAAAATTTTAAGCCACATATATGAACCCAACCTTCAATGTCCTCATGTAGTTTCCTAGATCACGCAAAAGACCTTCCTTCTGATCTCTCCTAAATTTTGGTTCAGAATGGATGGCACGGTCGTAGCTCAGAAGACGTTCTTTTGTTATTCCATTGTCATTCAATGTTTTCCAGTAAACACCAATATCAAAGTCATTACTTATATAATCAATTAGTGCCTGGAGAGATTTTTACCAAAATATCAAAGGTGAGGATAATGACGGAAGCCATCAGAATTACAAAGAGATCAACAACTGCATATTACCTGACAGATTACAACATCATCAGGACTAGTATTATTGTGTAACTTTTGGTGCCATTCCTCCATCATTGCACCCTTGCAATCATTGTTCCTCTGCAAGTCAAATAGAAATTTTCCAATCAATGCATGTGAAGAGGAGGAAAATATGCAGACACTAAGGAAGAGCATATAAAATCATATCTACCTGGATAACAAGGATTTCATCTCGAATACGCTGTCCCACATCGCCTTCACCTCCACGACCAACAGTGGAAAGGATCATCCTCACAACTTCCCTATACTGTGGATAAGTTGCATAAACATTCTGGAGCAATTCAGTAAGCCTATCCTGGGCTTTACTTATCTCACTGTTACAATCAGTAACCGATATATGTGATCAGAAGAGGATTAAGCACAACTTAAAGACATTATAACAAATCAATTAGCCTGTTCACAAAAGAAAGACAATAAACTGGTCAAATCTGAAGCACAAAGCTAGATATTGTGGTTCATAATTTATATTTTTAAGAATAATTAAAATAACTTTAATGTCTGAAGTGCATAAACCAAGTGATACTAAACATTATGAAGAAGTTTACCGAGGCTTGACGTTGTAATTTTTGTTCCATATGAGCTGTCTCGTAGCCATAAATCGCATCCACACCAAAATCCCCGCAAGACCCAGTTGACCAGCATTTTTGGCTTGATCTATCAAATCCGATGCAATGTTAAATCTGAAAAAAAAAATGTACAAGTGACCGACCCAGATTCAACTGAACAAAGTAAGGGAATCCTTTGGTGAGCACATTGAATCAGCATGTGCTATACCTCGGATCCAAGAGAATATATTGAACTCACAGCAAGCAGTTAGGGAATACAACAACTAGTCTTTTTCTCACTAGGAGGGGCTGACTACGTGAATCAGATGACATCATAATTTTCGCCCATGAATTAATTTCAAAGATAAACCATTCTGATAGGGTTCAACTGAAATGGGGAATTTTATTGAATGTTCTTCAGAACTCAGAGTACATTGCATCTGCTTAGAGTTGCAGTAACTGTGTAACAATTTTCTGTTATTCAATGCATAACTGTTTCTAACAGCTACTGAGCTATTTATACAATTCAATTACAATGTGCTATTACTATTCTACCCCTGCTAAGTATTATGAGTGTTCTTATTTCTTCTATAGTACACCTGTTTCATAATAGGCCTGCTTTAGATCTAGCAAGGGAATTGGAAATTTATTTGGTATAGTTAACTTGTTTAAGGCCCTGTAATCCACGCAAAATCTCCAACTACCATCCTTCTTTCTCACTAGTATTATTGGACTAGAGTAGGGACTTGTACTTGGTCTAATTAGTCCTGTCTTAAGCATATCCGCAACTAGTCTTTCAATTTCATTCTTTTGAAAGTGAGGGTACCTATAGGGTCTTAAATTGGGGACACTGGCACCTTCTTTTAATACTATAGCATGATCAACAGCCCTAGAGGGTGGTAAGCCTTTACTTTCTTGGAACAATGATCCAAAATCGCAAATGACAGCTTGTATTACCTCAGGCATCGTGGCTGTTTCTGTTTCTGTGACTTCCATGCTTCTGCAGTCTACAATCAACAATTCTTCATTGGCACGACCCTCCATTATGATTTCCCTTGCTGTGACTTCCCTCCTTGACAATGTAGGATCTCCCTGCAAGCAGATAGTTTCTTTCCCCACCTTGATTTTCAGAGTTAATTCCTTGAAATTAGCCTTAATGGTGCCCAGTTTCTCTAGCCAGTCAATGCCCAATACCACATCTTCACCATCTAGTGGAAACACAAAGCAATCCACTACTACCTTCAGTCCCTGTAGTTGTAATTCCACGCCTCTGCAGACTCCACTGATTGTGATTCTTTGCCCATTTCCAATCTTAACCCAACACGGTGGTGTTTGCTGCACCTTCAGGTTCTTTCTCTCCACCAATTTCTTGCTCACAAAGTTATGTGTGGCTCCACAATCCAAGAGTACTAGTATTTCCAGACTGCCTATTAATCCCTTCAGCATGAATGAGTAGTTTGAAGACAAACCTGCCATGCTGTACAGATGCAGGCTTTTCATGGTGGCTGCCCAAACTATTTCCTCATCTTCTTCCTTCCCCTGTTCCTCCTCTTCTTCCTCCCCTGCGTCCTCAACATAGAGTATGCGTAGCATTTTGTTCTTACATACATGTCCTGGTACAAACTTCTCTTCACATGTAAAACAAAGTCCCTTCTTCCTTCTTTCCTCAATTTCCTTGCTACCTATCGATCTGGTGTTGGTACCGGGTCCATTCTTGGTGGTTTCAGACCCTTTACTAATTGCTGTAATGTCTGAATTCGGTTTAATCGCGTTCTTGAAACTTCTAACACTTCGTCCCCCATACCTATTCGTAGCACCAAGTTTTTCTTCTGCTAGTAACGCGATTTCCATCATATCAGCAAGATTTCTTGGACGTTGCAGTCTCACTTCTGCTCTAAGATCCTCCTTCAGGCCGTTAGAGAACATGCCTGCGAATAATTCTTGATCTTGCACCTTGATGTGGCTCGCTATCAACTCAAACTTCTTGCGATATTCACGTACCATGCCTTCTTGTTTAATGTTCATCAACATCTCGAAGGCGTTGGTAACCACCGTTGGTTGGAAGCGACGAAGGATCGCCTCCTTCAATCCCTTCCAGGTCTGTACTTCGCTATTAGCTTCCCACCACTGCATCCATGATAATGCTTCGCCCTCCATCGCCATTAACGCCGCGTCGAGCTTCTCGTCTTCTTCAATTTTTCGTACCTTGAAGAATCGTTCCACCTTTGTCAACCAACCAGTTGCGTCGTCGCCGTTGAATACCGGTAAATCAACTTTGCGGAGCCTTCGCTCACCGTCGCCCTGATTTCCCGTGTGATTCGCGTTTTCCTTCGCCTTCGGGTTTCCGGGTCCGGATGGACCCGACTCCTTCAATGCCGCGATCATCGCCTCCATTCGCGCCAACGTTTCTTGGAGACGTCGCTTGCTGCGGTTCTCAGAATCTTGAAGTCTTCGTTCCAACAACTCTTCAATTCGTGGATCCATTGTTGACGAATTGTTCTTCTGCTTCGGCATGAAATTGCCCAGAATCGAGTTGCTCTGGTTGATAGGGTTCAACTGAAATGGGGAATTTTATTGAATGTTCTTCAGAATTCAGAGTACATTGCATCTGCTTAGAGTTGCAGTAACTGTGTAACAATTTTCTGTTATTCAATGCATAACTGTTTCTAACAGCTACTGAGCTATTTATACAATTCAATTACAATGTGCTATTACTATTCTACCCCTGCTAAGTATTATGAGTGTTCTTATTTCTTCTATAGTACACCTGTTTCATAATAGGCCTGCTATCACATTCATTTGCCTTTAAATCTTTCCTAATGGTTGGGCCTAAAGTTTTTCATAGTCTGTTAGGACTTATAATAAGGAGGGCTGCTAAGAATAAGATAACGGTTGTTAGTTTGTTAGGATGTGGATGAGTTAATGGGCAGTTGCTGCCTTCTCATTTATAAATAGGAGGCTAGTGTTCCATTTAT
This sequence comes from Astragalus membranaceus, assembly GCA_039519185.1. Taxonomy (NCBI): domain Eukaryota; kingdom Viridiplantae; phylum Streptophyta; class Magnoliopsida; order Fabales; family Fabaceae; genus Astragalus; species Astragalus membranaceus. Next base: position 119,720,005 of record CM076846.1, read on the forward strand.
TCATTCTCAAGACTCTCCGACAAAGCTCTAGTGTTCGCGAAAAGAATGCATTATTGCACCGTATGAGATATGTTCAACGAGCATGTCTAGAACCAAGAAAGAAAATAGAGATCAAAGTTGACTCTTGATGCACAACTGTAGTTATAGGGAAATCTTCTGTACTCCTTCCTTTTTTTCACACTAGTCATGATCCTTGAAAACGTGTCTTTTATTACTTGAAGTAAGCAATCTGAACTCCTTTCTTCTTTAGAGCTTTCAACAAAGCCTCTCTAAGAATTCCTTTTTCTAAATAAATGATAACCATATGTGATATGTAGGTAATACTTCATAGTACACTCATGATTTTAATCCCTTTAATTTGCGCAGATTTGCGTCACATTTTTTTAGATAGGAATAAGAGAAATCCTATGCTCCAATACCATTCATGTGATATTCTCTATTACACCATAATCTCATTGAATAACTTCGTGAGCTTTCTAATGCCACTTGCTTTCTTTTGAAGACCCTGGGCCAGTCTTCAAGCCACATGCTTTGCCACAAAGTCATAGCAATGACAATAGCTGTATCAGGTTTTCTTAAGATCCTGTAGGAAAAATTCATTTCTAAATAATTTTAAAAAACAGTAAAAAAATTTAAAGGACTCACCGATGCATAAAGGACTTTTGTGCCTCACTTTCCATTTCTGCTATTTTATCTAACAAGAACTTGGCTGTACCTTTGCCATCACCAACATCCTATAATGGAAGGGAAAAAAAATTGTCAACCAAATTAACATTGTGACATAGACCAAGATAAGTTGTTTTAGAGGAATCACAGATACAATTTCACGGCGTATAACCTTTTTAATCTGCTTCTTCCTGTCAAATTCAATACTAAAATCTGATCCATTGTTCTTTAACCAGTTTCCGTCGGACAGAATGACAAAAGTTATTCCTCTAAAAGTGTCATCATGAACCTCTATATCTAAGGATTGGACCTGAAAACCATATCAATACTATCAGATTTTTTAAACTCAGATCTCAAAGGCCCGAGAGATTATACATACAACTTCAGATAGATATTGTAGACACCTGATAAGAAGGATGGGACGAAGAACCAGCTTTAAAAGGTGTTTCTGCAGCCTTATCCACAATAACAGATCCAGGGGGCAGAGCACTTGCAGGTGGTGCCTAAGAATGCCATTATGTTCCATGTAAATAAAAAACCCCAAAGAGATACACAAAACGGATACATCAATTTTAACATCTAAAGTCTCCTCTCAGTTTTAGACGAATAATATACACTCACCAACCATTCTCCAGGTGTTGTTCTAGATAAGGCCCAGTGAAGTGTAACAGGTACTTTGTAGTCTGTAGCCAGGTGAACCTTAATCTTACCGGCATCTTTGGTAATGAGGACCTTAAATATATGAAAGACATGAAACTAGGATCATCGCCAAAAGAAGACCAGCTGGCAAAAAGAGATGAAAAGAGAGGAAAATATCAAGTTGACAAAATGGTCTCACCAGAAGATCAAAGTTAGCAAGCTTGTAAATTTTTGTGTTTGAAACAAGACCACTATCATGTTCTTCCCTTGCTTTGGCATAGCTCTCAATTACTGTCAAGTCCTTTGGAGCATCTACAAAGTGTTCATTTAAATTTTCGACCAGATTTCTGTTGATAAGCTCCATCAAATCTCTCTTTCTCCTTTGTATTCTTCCAACGCTAGAGTATTTTTTAGTTTTTGGTTGTTTGGAAACTTTAGTTTGTATCTCTCCTTTGGTAATCTTTTTCTGTATCTCATCCAGAGAAGCACCCTTCTCAAGCTCGGCTAGCAGTTCTTTTCTTGCTTCCTCAAATTCCACCTGAGTCAATTAAGGAAAGAGAAAAAAAAAGTCTCATTAGATAAAATTAACAATATAATTTTGAGATTCTAAGCAATTAATGTTCAACAAAAACAGGAGAAATTAGAAAGGATTTTGTAAGTTACAAGTTGTTGTTCTGGAGAATAATTAGGTTTCCCAGCTTTTTCCCAGCGTATAAAAGCTTGAATCTGTACAACTTCATCAGGGATAGTCTTTGTTTCAGAAACAGGATGCTTAGTCTTTGTTTCAGAAACAGAAGGCCTGTTCTTTGCTTCAGACGGCTCTTTTACTTCAGCAGTATTAGTTTTGTCTTTGTTAGTCAACCTTGCACGCAGGTCTTGTACAGAAGTTCCCCTAGCTACTTCCTCCAATAGTTCACGTCGAGCTGCTTCATATTCCTCCTGAAAAAGGAAAAATAATATAAAAATCATCCATGGGAAGACAAAGATATATTAGTTCTGACTTAAGTATTAAAATACATCAAGCTAATATTTATGTTGAATTCCAAGTTCCAACAATGACATGAGATTATCCCTTTTTGGGAAAAATAATATAAAAATCATCCATGGGAAGACAAGATACATTAGTTCTTTCTGACTTAAGCACTGAAATACATTAAGCTAACACTTCTGTTATATTCCAAGTTCCAACAACTACATGAGATTATCCCTTTTTGGAAAAATAATATAAAAATCATCAATGGGAAGATAAGATACATTAGTTCTGACTTGAGCATTAAAATACATCAAGCTAACACTCCTATTGAATTCCAAGTTCCAACAACTACATGAGATTATCCAATTCAGAATGATAACATTCATAATTAATGAGATGACTGCTTCGGAGTCCCATCATACATGGACCTTATTCTCATTCCTCCTGGAAAATCCATGGCTGGTCGACGGTGGGTCTATGTTATTAAAGTGGGCCCTAATGCACAAGTTGATCGAATAAAAGCCCAAATGGTGGCAAAAGGATCATTAATTCGTGGCAGGACGCTCACGTAGGAGCAACTTATTTATCTTGTGAAGTGTATAGATGATATTGTCATTATAGGCGATGATCAAGAAAGCATTAAGGACCTAAAGCAACACTTATTCAGGCATTTCCAAACAAAAAATTTAGGTCGACTCCGTTATTTTATAGAGTGAGGTAGCTCAACCAAAAGCAGCTAGGTATTGCTTTTCTCAAAGAAAATATGCTCTTAATATCGTAGAAGAGACAACATCTTGGAAGAGAAGGGGATGCTTGACTATAAACCAATTAACACTCTTGTAGACCCAAATGCGGACCTAGTACAGTTCTACCTAATCAGGGGGAGCAGTATTTTTTTTTTGAAGGTACCAGGGGGAGCGATATTAGATATAGGAAATTAGTGAAAAAAACAAATTTTCTCATCAAAACAGACAAGATATTTCACTGCATGTCAATGCTATGAGTCAATTCCTTAACTAACAGTGTGATTCAGAGACCAGTTTAAATGAGGACCGGGACCAAAAAAAAAAAGATAAGGACCATGACTGGGAATAGCAATATGGCTATAAGCTTACATGACATAAGCATAACACTAGCTGTAGATTACAGAGACTAATATTTTTCAGGGGTTGTTACGGGACGTGTACCCTGGATAGATCAAAGGAACAAATTCGATATATTCTCTAAAGGGAAAGCAGCAAAGAAATGTATTGAAAAGTGATATGAATTAACAGGAAAACCAGGAAAAATCATAACAAGAATCAACTGAAAGAAATAAAGTAGGAAGCAAACTTCAAAATTTGCAGCTAAATGCAAGACGTGAACACCACTTGATTACTGACCTTCTCTTGCTCTGGGGTGTACGACTGCTTACCCTTTCGTTCCCACCTAAGATATGCTTGAACTTGTACAAGGTCTTCAGGAACTGTAACTTGCGGAACTAGCCTATCTTTTACTGGTAACTTGATGTGAAAGTTCTCACCGTTATTTTTGAACCTGTACTTAGAAAAAAGTAAATAACTATGTTCAATTTTATCATAAAATTATTGGTTAAATGTAGGGTAGAAAAGAAACTAGATTATGAAAATCGCACCACTTATTCTGAGCTTCATCAAGTATAAGGAACTCGATGGCTTGTGCAGCGGGATCATCAATTTCTACCTTAAGTAAGGATCCTGAGCCAGACTAATAAGAGAAAAACAATAGAAAAAATAGTCGATCAGTAAACAAATCTATATTTGAACCAGTCAAATAATTTTATAAAAAAAACATTTAGGAGTTGTTATCGAAAACTTACTTTCACAAAAGGAGTTCTAAGAGCTCTATTCTTATAAACTTCAGTTCCATCTGGGTGACGAGAAGGAAGTACCCACTTCCTGGAAACAGGAAATTTGGGGGGAAAAATTCCTTCAAGTTACAAGATATATTACAAGCTATTACTAACTAATTCAAAGTTCAAACACCTAGAACACTCTAGGAAATCGAAATAACTAATAAAATCTAATACCAAACATACCCTTGTCTATCACATATAACTCCCCAATGTAAAACCATAGAGCCACTAGTATTTGAAACCTGAAAATCTACTTGCGTCGCGGCTCCTGGTCCAGAAGTACTAACACTAACCTGCTCAATGGGATATCAGCATCGATTAGCCAATGTGATACTACAATCTCATACTTATTATTCATATATGCAATTTAATTCGTCAGGCCAGGCTGAATACCTGCAATTCAATATTTCCTTCCAAGTTGAACTTTTCTGAAAGCTGCTCCACGGCCAAAAAATCAGTCAATACAACATTCCAGACAAACAAAAACACTCATTGAATCGTTGGTTAAAATGCATAACTCATGTAGAGTTATGAAGCTATTGAACAAACCATGATCTCAAGGTATCATGTATTCAAATAAAGTGGATCTTTACACACAAGTATTTGATGCTTCAAGCGAGCTACTTTCAATTTGAAGACTATAAAGGTCAAATGTTCTGTTTGAAACTTTGTCTAGAATGAACATGTGAAAATGCTTTAGCACTTGCATTTAAATTAAAAACTAAAACACCCCTACTGATTCCTTATGACATTTTTACAGTGTTTCATTCAAGGTTAGCTCGAGAATAGAGAAAATAATAATAATAATAATAATAATAATAATAATAATAATAATAATAATAATAATAATAATAATCGCAACTAAAAAAGAAATTCAGACAGTGTATACCACTAACACTTACGATTGAAGATGTGTTCGGTACTCTACACATGTGACTACATTTGATCCTTTCTATTTTCTCAAATTATTATTGGTGTCAATGTGATGTTCTTTGTTAGTATCTCTATTGGTGCTTGTGCTTAGCTCAGAACACATGTTTGGATTCCACGCATGAAGTGAAATAACAATTCAGTGGCATAAAAATAATAATAATGATAACAACAATAGTAGCAATAGTGATCGCATTCAAAGAAATTGAAACAATGCAATCACAATGAACATGTTTAACTAATTGGACCATACCTCAGAAGCCGGATTCGTGGTTAACACAGCGCGTGGAATAGCTTGGTTTCTTCCCATGGCTAATAATCTGCGTTTTCTCACACTCAACTTATTCCCGCGGAAATTTGTAGAAAGCAAAAGCTTCTTTTCTTTATCAACACTCTGAACTTGGAATAAAGTATTGGCCGCTATGCCACGAGAACTAAGCTTACTTTGAGTTTGACAAAGCAAAGTCTGCTGAAAAATACTGTGGCTCATTTTCGTGGATCCACACTGCAAGAATCCGAGACTTAGAATCAGTATACGTTAATAGTGATTTTTGTAGCTTCAACGAAACTTGTTCGAATCAACAATTAGGAAATATTATGAGGAAATGAATAATAAAAATGGAATCACTTGAAAACAGAGAAATGAAAAGAACCTTGTTGAATCGGTGAAGTTTGGAAGCGGCTTGAAGTGGAGCTCTGGAACAGTGTGAGATTGAAATCTCGCGTGAATTGGAATGGAAATGGAAAAATCTACGTTGATGAAGGCGAAAGCTTTGGAGTGTGCGTGTGTCGGTGTATGATAGCGGTTGCTTCACCCATCACTCGTGGAAGTGATAGCAACGGCGAAGGACACGTGGCGAGATGGAATTGGACAAAGATTTTGCCTTAGGGGTTGTCACGTGCTGTATCGCATGGAAGGTTCTTGTGGAAACTAGCCCGTGTGAGAGCCGATACTTTCTTTCTTTTTGAGAATCGCCTTTGCTTTTCGTGTAATTTCGACAATACCCTTCTACTAGTTCTAGTGATATTTGAAGAAAAAATATGAAGAAATGTTGGCTCAAAGTTACTATGAAGTGTTGAATGGAATTTTGCCTTAAATATATCTTACCCGGCCAAAAAAAACTTTTAAAATAAATTTCGCAAGTATTTAGCGTTTCTAGTTATTCTCTACTGTTAGTTTTAGCTAACAGTATTAAGTCTATGTTGACTTGACTGCCATTTAGGATCTAGTTACTTCTGCAAATATTAAGTGTTTTTAGTTACTCCCGCAAATATTAAGTGTTTCTAGTTACCCCTGCAAATGGTAGTCAAGTCAGTCTAGACTTAATGCCATTAGCTAAAACTATCGGCAGGGGTAACTAGAAACACTTAATATTTGCAAGGTTTATTTTAAAAAAAAAATTGCAGGAATAAATGGATAATAATCATATTTGTAGGGGTAACATATTTAAGCCACCAGGGTCATCATCATATAAAAAAGACAAAATTGCTCTTATAGCATTTTTCAACAGGTTAGTATTTTGTATTTTTTAGAAAAATTGTCTTTTAAATTTCAAAATGCTAAAACATGTGTCCTTTATTCATTTTCCATCCAATTTCATTAAAAAAATCTACATGGTTGTTATTGTCGACGCGATGTCAAAATGTTTGTGTCTTGTCCAACATGACTTTTAAATTTGAGTCATAATTTTTGTTTTAATATTTTATTGAAAATGGAGAAGAACGAAAGAGGGACGTACGGCTTGTTCGTAGGCTTAGGGCATTAAGAGCATAGATCAGTGGCGGAGTTTGAGTGAAAAATCTTTAAGAGTGCCAAAATAGTCAAATAATATATTAACAAATACTACATTTACAAACTGTTCTGATTTGGGCTAAATGATCATGAATCGTTCCTGGGCCACGGTATTGAGGCCCATTATCGTTAATGGACTATTACATCACCAACGGCTACGATTTGTCAATTACAAATCGGACGGTTCAGTGATGCCTAAAATCGGACCACATCTCCTATAAATAGTGAATGACACTGTTTTACCAGGTACACACACTTCTAAGTTAGTACTTATCAAAGATTTCACTCTACTGACTAGAGCGTCGGAGTGTCTTTGCAGGTACACCCCCCTTCCGAGGTTTGAGCTGGTCAAGGGCGATCCACCAACTATCCGATCTTGTGATACGGTGCAGAACATTGGCGACCACAGTGGGAGAGTATCTAGCTCTCATCTCTTTTCCTTGACCAGACATGGCACCTCGTGGACGACCTAGAACTGTTCAGCTCCTTCAGAGTGGTGAGCAAGGTTCGGCTCATCCACAATCGACCCCAGAAGGAATTGCAGTAACACTCCCTCACCCCACGGGGAACTCGGGACGTAATCGTCTCCCTTCTCCTCCGGAAGATGTTCTGATTCTAATCGATGTTGTCTGACAGCTCATTCATTTGCTTAATCAACAGGTTCAAACTGATAACCAGCGGGAAACTCGTATTTCCCAAATGGAGGCGGCCCTCGCTACGGTGCAAACCAATGGAGTGTCTGATCGGTCTTCACCTCGTCAGCAATCTCCTCGCCGCAGGACCACGAGTGTTAGGCGACGTCGCTCCCCAGCTTGGAGAAGGCACCATCACTGATTTCCACCTCACCGCAGGAGAGGTTGAGGTAGTCGATCTTCCCCAAGCTGGAGGGATCGAGGCTCTCGCTCCCCACCGAATCCATCCCCATCATCACCGGATTACTCGTCGTATTCGGATGAATCGTCGGGGCGAACTTCGTCTCTAGCTTCATCATCACCTCGCCGACGTTCAAGAAGTCGGGTTAGATCCCCGAGGCATGAACGTCGGCGAACAAGCTCCAGAAGATCGCCGGGTAGGTACCACTACCGGAACTCTCCAAAAAGGGATGGATCCTCCAGGCGTCGGAGTCCTTTCACAAGTAGAATTGACGACCGTCCGATCCCGAGGCACTTGGAGAAACCACCGGAATTGAAGATGTATGATGGAATAGGCGATCTTGACAACCACTTGGATTACTTCAAGCTGATGATGCAATATCGCAATGCTCGAGAAGAGGTAAAATGCAAAATCTTCCCATTAACTCTGGAGAAATCAGCTTTGGGATGGTTTAGAGGTCTCAGGCCTAACTCGGTCTCATCTTGGAACCAATTAGCAAAAAATTTCTCTTCTCATTTTGCTCACTCCAAAATGAAACCAAAGTCGATAGAGGTGCTGAAGGTGATTCGCCAAGGAGAAAACGAGTCCCTCCGTGATTATATTGAGAGATTCAATAATGAAGCATCGACAATCAGAAATTTGGAGGACAAATTCTGACTTTATTTTATGAAGGACAGCCTGAGGAAAGGAAGTCTTTTCCAAGTCAGTTTCGGACTCCGAAAACCTCGGAACCTCGCGGAGTTCCTCCGGAGATCCCAGAGATACATTGACTACGAGGAAGAAAATGTGGCTAGCAGATTCTATGTGAAACCGAACTCGAGCAAGCCTAAATCTGAGATTCATAAACCCAAGACTCGGTACTCGCAACACATTGTGCTCAATTGTTCCAGAGCAAAGATCCTAGCTGAATGTGCTACTACCGAATTCAAGGAGGTGAAATTTCCCGATCCTCTCCCATTGAAACCGGGTTAAAGGTCCAACAAGTACTGTCGGTATTACCGAAGTAACGGGCATGATACCAACCGGTGCAATGCCTTGAAGGACGATATTGAGGAACTGATCCGTCGAGGGAAACTCAGTCAATATGCCAAGAAGTCTGACCAAGTAGAGCCGAGACCCCGAATTGAGGAGAAAAAGAAGAGTGATAAAATCCCAAAGAAGGGTCCTCAGAAGAAGAAGAAGATACCCGAAAGTCCAAAGGGCTAACGGTGGTAAATGTAATTTCTGGAGGATTTCCAGAAGAAGCTTCGGGCAAGACCGTGAAACGAAAGCGGAAGGAAATTCAGAATGTTGCCTCAACCTCGACAAGTCTCGTGATCTCCAATCGCCCGCCACTTGCTTTTAGAGATCGGAACCTCCTTGGTGGAAAGCCCAATAAGCACATCCCGCTTATAATATCGGCTGTGTTGGCGAACGCCCAGGTTAAACGGATGCTGGTGGATCAAGGAAGCTCGGCTGACGTTTTTTTATTGATCTATTAAGGAAATTACAGATCTCTGAAGAGGATCTAACCCCATATCGGGGAACCGACTTGTCTAGTTTCAATGGTTCAAGAACTAAGCCATTGGGGTATCTGGAACTAATGGTGACATTTGGTGATGAACCTCTGGTTAGAGATCTGTAATAGCTGTTGATGTCAACCTAGCCGATCTTGATGCTGGGTATGACCCTGACGGTTCGGAGGATGAATAGGATGACGACCTCGCTCGAGAGCTAAAAAAGAAAATCAAGAGCCCAGAACCCGATGGAGAGTTTATCGAGATTCAACTGGGAGATGACCCAGCAAAAACTATGAAAATCGGGGCCGATCTGCCGGAGCAGGTGAAAGCCGAGCTCGCAGTGCCTCAAAAATCATGCTGATCTTTTCGCTTGGAATGCTGAAGATATGCCCGGGATTCCTCCGGAGGTCGCTTGCCATAAATTACCAGTAAATCCGGGGGGCAAGTGGGTAGCTCAGCGAAGAAGGATGCAGAGCGGGGAGAAAGCAGCTGTTGCTGCGAAAAGGCTGTGGACGATTTATTAAAGCAAATTTTGTAACTGAAGTCAAGTATACAACTTGGCTGTCAATCCTGTACTCGTTAAGAAAAGTAATTGAAAATGGCGCATGTGCATTGATTATACCGATCTTAACAAGACATGTCCAAAGGACGCCTTCCTTGTTCCCAGCATAGACCGGCTTGTGGATAACGCCTCCGATTTCCGTTTGTTATCTTTCATGGATGCATATTCCGGATATAACCAAATTCCGATGCATCCACCTGATCAAGAAAAGACTGCCTTTATGACTGACCGAGGTAACTTTTGCTACCGAGTCATGCCATTCGGTCTAAAGAACGTCGGAGCCACTTATCAGAGGATGATGAACAAAGTGTTTCGGAAACAAATAGGTTAAACTGTTGAAGTCTACCTCGACGATATGATAGCAAAAAGTAAAGAAGATCATCTTCATAGAATTATGCCGAGATTCGGACGAATAACATGAGGCTAAACCCCAAAAAATGCACCTTCGGTGTCCGAGCTGGGAAGTTTCTTGGTTTTTATCTTACGGAACGAGGCATAGAGGCTAACCCGGACAAATGCCAAGTCGTTGCCGAGATGAGAACGCCAACTACAAAAAGGGAAGTGCAACAATTAAATGTTATGATCGCCGCGTTATCTCGTTTCATCTCAAATGCTAAGTTTGAATAGACTAAGAAGCAAGAAGAAGCGCTTGATCAGCTTAAAATTACCCTGTCGCAACCACCGGTCCTAACTCGACCAAGAGAAGGGGAAGTTTTATATTTGTATTTAGCGGTTTCGGAAGAAGCTTTGGGCGTTGTACTAATAAGAGAAACGGAGGCCGGCAAAGTCTCGTATACTTTATAAGTAAGGCATTGCAAGGTCTAGAGATCCGATATTAGAAGATCGAGAAGATCGCTCTTGCTTTGCTAATTGCAGTACGTCGTCTCCGACCCTATTTCGTCGCTCATCAGATTGTGGTACAGACGAATCATCCGATTCATCAGATCCTACACCGACCTGATTTAGCGAGAAGAATGATCAAATTGGAAGTAGAGCTCTCCGAGTTCGGCATTAAATATGAGCCAAGGACAGCGCTGAAAGCTCAAGTACTTGTCGATTTTGTGACAGAGATGACTCCAATCACTGAAAACAACGAGTTCTGGATCTTACATGTTGATGGTTCCTCAAACCCCAAAGGAAGCGGAGACCGTCTTATATTAGAAAGCTCTAACGGAGTGATGGTCGAGGTATCGCTCACGTAGAGGTTAAACATGTCCCAAGAACCAAGAATGCTAGAGCCATCATTTTGTCTAAATTGGCTAGTACCAAGGCTCCTAGGAATCACTGATGTGTAATCCAGGAAACACTGGATCGACCAACTATTGAGCATGAGCTTAATGTATTGACTTCAATCTGCGTTATTGAAGAGAGCAGGAGCTGGATCTCACCAATTCTGGAATATATCGAATCAAGGGTTGAGCCCTCGGATTCACAGAAAGCAAAATTGGTGAAAAGAAAGGCGTTGTCCTACTCGGTTTTGAATGGCATTCTCTATAGAAGGTCCCTCACCGCGCCTTTACTAAAATGTATAGAAGGAGAACATGGTGATTATGTCCTTGCCGAGATACATGAAGGCATTTGCGGGCAACACCTCAGGGGAAGATCGTTGGCACGGAAAGTCCTAAGAGTCAGGTATTATTGGTCGACTATCAAAGCTGATGCGAAGAACTATGTGAAGAAATGTCAAAAGTGTCAAGTTAATGTCGACGTTCATCTGGCCCCACCAACTGAGCTCAGTAGTATCTCTTCACCATGGCCTTTTGTGTGGTGGGGAATCGACCTACTTGGACCCTCCCAACCGCACCTGGTCAATTCAAGTACCTAATTGTGGGAGTTGACTATTTTACGAAATGGGTCGAAGCCGAACCATTAAGGATCATCAGTGCCAAGAACTGCATCAAGTTCTTCAGGAAGAATATTTTGACCAGGTTCGGAGTTCCGGAAGTCTTGATCACTGACAATGGAACCCAGTTCACAGATAAAGGTTTCAGAAAACTCATGATCGATCTTAAGGTCAAACAACACTTCACCTCGGTGGAACACCCACAACCCAATGGGCAAGCTGAAGCTGCCAACAGAGTGATTTTGAGGGGTCTCAGGACGTGACTCGACGAGTCTAAAGGTAACTGGGTTGAAGAATTGCCCTATGTTCTATGGGCATACCGAACCACTCCTCAAAGTACAACTGGAGTGACATGGAGGACTACTCACCCGAAACCACCCAAAGACAATGAAGAATCTCTGCGAGAAGAACTCGATCTTGTGGACGAAATCCGAGATCAAACTTCATTTAATGAACTCGTGGTCAAGCAAAGGATTGCGTCCTAGTATAATGCTAAGGTGATACCGAGGGATTTTGAAGTTGGAGATTTGGTACTTCGACGAGCCGATGTAGGTTTAAAAAACTCTGCTCAAGGAAAATTGGCACCTAATTGGGAATGACCATATCAGATCGCTTCTAAGATCGGTAATGGCACTTTCGAATTGGAAAGCATGAAGGGCAAACCTATTCCAAGAACTTGGAACGCCAAGAAATTACGCAAGTATTATAGTTTTTAATGCATAACTGATTGAGTGTATTCTGATCCTGGTGAAGGGCTATTCATAATTGTTCTGGACTCAACCAAGAGGTCCAATTAGCAATATCAGGGGGCGCGATTAGCGATGAGATATGGATCAGGCCAATCAACTTGGCCCATATCCACTACATCCAAGCCCAATACACTTGGAGGGTTTAGATCCTCCATTGATCCAGAAAGTCCCTCCCTGCATGGTATGTTACCTTTTTTTGTAATATCCTGGGCCCTTTTCTACTTAGTAGGCTACCCAGCGATGCATTCAAGATCTTCTCCACCCCCCTGTGGAGTTTTTCCCTTCCGTGGGAATCGAACCATGTACCCTGGGGCTCAAGTACAATAATAAATTGGCTTTAATGGCTATGATGTTTCACATCTGTATTTGCCTACACACAATCACTATGCAAAATCCGACGGTAAAAAGGGCGGCATGAGACCGATGCTACGGTCGTTTGTGCTTCCTATAAACCGGGATACGACTTTATTTTAGTGACCATGTATTGTCACAACTCTTTTAGGTGGGTTAGATCTGGGTCGAATCCCAGTAAACCGCATCTATGGAGAGCATACAAATCGCAGAAATATTATAAGTGGTAATGTACCTAAAATCGGTTATCCGGGGTAAGTAAACCGGAACTAAAAGAACGATTTAAAAGCGAATTAAAAACCGGATACGGCCGGGACCCCATGTTTGTCTTACAAACTAATGGTACTGGGATAAATCCTGTACCGATATTCAAAACAAACTGTTGTAAATAGTAATTAGTGCATTATTGTAATTGTAATCATATGGCCCATTTATAAGGCCCGCTAGGGTTAGTCTTAGAATAGCCTATATATATATATATATATATATATATATATATATATATATATATATATCATTCAGCACTTGTATACGAAATACAATTGAAACATTATTCAAATATACATTCTCTACATGGTATCACGAGCTCTCGATCTTGAGAGACTTGCTTTCGCATAAACCCTAGCCGCCTTCATTGCGGTAAACCTTTGTCAATTTTAGTTTGACCCTTCTCTGCCTTCATTGCAGACTTTTTTTTGAACCGTAAAACACTGAAACAGTACCTTGCCTTTTGCTGTCTTCCTCAGCAGTTTCAGAACAGGAACAAAAATAGTATGTTTTTGCGAAACCCACTGACCAGCCAATATCTCTATCGTAGAGAGCCGATCTCGTCTCACCACCCACACCATCAGTCTCGCAACAAAATTCCGAGTCTGACAACAAAGTTTCGCCGCCATCAGACCTGCCACGCGCCGCCACGCGCAACTTCATTTCGACGACCTTCCGAGCGCGTGGGGCCCATGCGCCGCTTTGCACTGATTTTTTGACGATGGTCCTTATACACAGTTTGTAGATCGGCCCCTGATGCTCAAAATACGGAGGGCCTTTAGGGGCGTTTTTTAAAAGCGCTCCTAATGCCCTAAAATTCTAATTCCTCTATCTCCCTCTCATTTGCGAAAACCCTCTCATTCTCTCAACGTTCACACACAGTCTCCCTCTCTCTTGCGTCGTATCCCTCTCTTCCTCCCTCTCTCTGGCTGCCTACGACGCCCAAACGTCGTTCTTCCTTCGACGGCCTCTTCCCACCGTGAGCTGTCTTTTCCAGTTTTCCCTCCGTGAGCCGCCTTCCCTCCTTCGTGAGCTCGACGACGCTTCTCCCTTCGTGAATGACGCGACCTCTGCTTTGTCCCCCCTCCTGCAAATCTGCCATTGTTGGTTGCTGGTGACATAGTTCACGATTTGCTTCTTTTTGGTAATACTCTTCACAAAGTTTGCTTCTTTTTTTCTTTTCATTTCTAGTTTTTTTTTTCTCTTTTTTTCCTTGGTAGTTTTAAGCTTCAGAATTACTGTGTTCGTTTGGAGTGTGATTCCCTCTACATATGTATTTGATTATGAAGCCTATTACTAGTTTCATTGGTGTAGCAGGAATAAATTTGTTGTTCTATAAAAGTGGTTTAATAATTTTGTTGATTAATTTGTTTTGTTATATCTAGTTCGAGTTCTTTTTGCGGAGCTTCAAGTTCTTTCTTGATCCAGTTTACATCTAGTTCGAGTCGTTGTTGCTTCCCTTTAATTTTCAGGTACTTTTCTTGTTCTCTTGTCCTTTTATTGTGGTTACTGTTTATACACTTGAGCAGTTGTGGTTATTGTTTATACACTTGAGCAGTTCACATATGTATTCATAATTGGTGTATTTGAAATTGATGGATTGTTTGAGTTATAGTTCACATATGTATTCATATTAGCAAAGACCTTATCCAAGGTCGAATGTCTTGGTTTGAAAAAATTGTAACTTGTGTGTTTTTCACCTTTAATATGTTTAAGTTCTCTTATCAGGAATTTATAATAAATTTTGGTCTAATATGGATAGAAAGTGGATGTCTGTCAATCGTCTATCGAAAGAATATGCCGTTGGAGTGGAATATTTTGTGAATTTTGCTGTTCGACGTTTAGGAACTTCTAGTAAGTTAAAGTGTCCTTGTTTAAGTTGTTGTTACGCCAATCGAGTTACTGCAGTTGAGTTGGAAAGGCATTTAAAGGCCAACGGAATCGATCAAAGTTATACCTGTTGGACAATGCACGGTGAGGAAAGAGGTGAACCTTCAAATATGGATAATAGTAATCAAAGATATGATCCGGTTGATTATCCTGAAAAACATACATTTGATGGCCACCAATTTGAAGAGGTGGCAAAGGCGGTTGAAGACGATCTTAATGATTGTCCTCATATGTTTGAGAAGTTGATAACCGACACGGAGACACTGTTGTATGCGGGCTGTACTGAATTCACAAAGTTATTGGTAGTGATAAAGCTATATAACTTGAAAACTTGCCATGGATGGACGGATAAGAGCTTTACAGAATTACTCGCACTATTGAAAGATATGTTGCCGGAAGACAATGTGCTCCCTTCTCGAACGTATGATGCAAAACAAATGTTAGGCACCATTGGTTTGAACTATGAGAAGATACATGCTTGTCCGAATGATTGCATTTTATTTCGGAATGAACATGCATTGTTAAAGTCGTGCCCTAAATGTAATGCATCGCGGTATAAGAAGAAAAAATTTGCTCCAGAAAAGGTATTGTGGTATTTTCCCATAATTCCTCGATTTAGGAGTAAGTATCGTAGTTCGGAAGATGCAAAACAGTTGACTTGGCATGATGATGAAAGGATTAAAGATGGCATGCTACGACACCCGGCGTATTCTCCGCAGTGGAAAAAGATTGATATTGAGTATCCTGATTTTGGGCATGACCCAAGAAACCTACGCCTTGCATTGTCTGCCGATGGATTTAACCCGCACGGTATCCAGAGTAGCTCCCACAGTACATGGCCTGTGATTTTGGCGATTTATAACTAACCTCCTTGGCTTTGCATGAAACGTAAGTATATGATGTTGTCTTTGTTAATTTCTGGCCCCAAACAACCAGGAAATGATATTGACGTATACTTGGCTCTTTTAATAGAAGACTTGAAGCAAATGTGGGAGATTGGGGTAGAGGTGTATGATGGATTCGGAGAAGAAAGTTTCATTCTAAAGGCTATGATTTTTGGCACCATTAATGACTTTCCAGCATACGACAATCTATCTGGGTACAGTAACAAAGGTCAGTGTGCATGTCCTATATGTGAAGATAATACAGATTGGATGTGGTTGGAACATGGTAAGAAGAATATATATCTTGGCCATCGAAGATTTTTGCCTCCAACTCATCAATATCGGGTGTGGGGAAAGGCATTCAATGGGAATTCAGAAACTCGTAAATCTCCCTCGCCTTTAACCGGTGGACAACTATTTGAAAAGGTGAAAGATTTTAACATTAAGTTTGGGAAGCCTTTTGCAGGAGAGCTTGCCAAATGAGGATGGAAGAAAAAGTCGATTTTCTTTGAGTTGCCATACTGGAAGTCATTACACGTAAGACATTTCATTGGTGTGATGCATGTTGAAAAAAATGTATTCGAAAGTGTCATTGGTACCTTACTCAATATGCCAGGGAAGACTAAAGATACCATCAACACAAGGTTGGATTTGGTTAGTATGGGGTTGAGACCCGAATTGGGTCCGATAAAGAAGGGTACACGTACATATCTACCTAGGGATGGAAATTTCTACCCGTAAGTGGGGATCCCCGCGGGGATTGCCCCGTTCGGGGCCCCGTGGGCGGGGAATTTTCCTCGTGGGGACGGGGACGGGGGAGAAAATCTCCCCGCAGTCAAGGTGGGGATGGGGACGGGGATCATACCCCCCGCCCCGCGGGGACTCCGCCCCGAAATATATTACATAAATATTTTTATTATAGATGTATATTATACTATAAGTATTAATTTTTTAGTCTTTTTATATGTGTTTCTAATTTAAAATATTTAATTGTTCTAACTTTTATACTTTTTAAATATTAAAATATAAAAGTAAGACTAACTTTTATATTTTTTGTATTAAAATGTTAAAGTTTTGTTTTTTAGTCTTACTTTTATATATTGATTCAATTTTATTATATTTTAATTTATATTTTTTCAAACTTTTAATAAATTTTCGGAGTCCCCGCGAGGACCGTGGGGATCCGTGGGGATGGGGATGGAAGAGGAAAACTCCCTGAAGCGGGGAACGGGGATGGGGACGGGGGACAACTTGGGAGGTGGGGACGGGGAGCGGGGGAGTACTCCCTGCCCCCGCCCCTCCCCATTGCCATCCCTATATCTACCTCCGGCAGCTCATACTCTATCTAGAAAGGAGAAAACCGCCTTTTGTAACTTTCTTCATGGAGTTAAAGTTCCAGAGGGGTACTCTTCAAACATTACGAACCTTTTATCGATGAAAGACCTCAAGTTAAAGTCTCTAAAGTCTCATGATTGTCATGTTCTCATGCAAAATTTGCTACCCATTGGTATACGATCCATTATGCCCAACAAAGTGCGTCAGGCCATAACTAAACTTTGTTTCTTCTTTAAGGCGATTTTTAGTAGAGTGATTGACCCTGGAAAGTTGCCAGCTCTGCAAAGATCAATTACTGTCACTTTATGTGAGCTTGAGATGTTTTTTCCGCCTTCTTTCTTTGACATAATGATTCATTTAACAGTTTATCTGGTTAGAGATACACAATTGTGTGGCCCATGTTACATGAGATGGATGTACCCGTTTGAGCGATACATGAAGATATTAAAAGGATATGTTAAAAACCGATCACTGTAACACCCATTTTCTAATAACCTTACTTTTTAATAAAATCAGAGTTTTTTTTTTTTTTGAAAACAATTTAAGCGAGTGCTACACTTACTCCATTAAAATCAAAAACTTCAACTTTCATAGTTCAATTAAAACCACAAGATACATAGCACCATAACAAGAAAAACCGTTTAGTTCACATCAACTAAATACAGTCACTACCAGCAGCGGAATAATAATTAAGTTCGAAAAACAAAACCAATACATCACCAAAAATGGTCTAACAGTATAAAGACAATAACACTTAAGCATAAGACGCCCCCCGGTGCTACGTATCAGAGCATGACACTTCCTACCAAACGAAGGTATAAAGGTAACCTTCACTCGTTATTACCTGCACGTTGCCGACATAAGAAGCAACATAAAAGCAGTAGGGTGAGTCTCTTTTCATAATTAATAACATATGGAATTAAGCACTGCATAGGAAAAGGAAACAAAGCACGCCGATTCACAACAATGGCAACAACCACATCAAAATTTCATTTCCAAACAACACTACACCATATATGATTATGCATGAAATGCAACCCAAACTCCACGGGCACATGCATGTCGGATCCGTCACCAAATACAAATAGGCCGTAGCCTCTGCTCACCAAATAAAATTAGGCCGAAGCCTCTGCTCACCAAATAAAAATTAGGCCGAAGCCTCTGCTCACCAAATAAAATTAGGCCGAAGCCTCTGCTCACCAATAATGCACATGTTTCATGAGATGCTATGGAAATGCACCACAATACACCACACAATCCATCAATTCACCATTTAATTCAACTCACCATTTTATTCATATTCTCGCCATTGTATTAATCAGCTCACCAGTTAAAAATTAGGCCGAAGCCTCTGCTCATCAATCACACCATAATACACTCACCAACTCAACCCACCACTCACACCAACACCAATTTCAATTAGACCAATTTTAGGATTTGACACGACATAGGGAAAGTGAATAAAAATTGCCATTTAGGCACTTGAACACCTCAGCCCAGAAATACCAGTAAAATAAATCATTTTTTTGCGTAAAACTGGAACATTTGGATAGACATCGAAATTATCTTCGAAACGCATTTTAAACCGTTAAATTTGGATAACCGAGTCAAAAGTTATGATTAAAACAAAATCGGAAAAATACTTAGACATTCTGAAAACTGTCGCCCAGCAAAAACTGGCGCAGGGCGCCTAGCGCCCAGACACAACTGGCGCAGAGCGCCTAGCAAAACTGGCGCAGGGGCAACACAGAAACAGGCATCCAGGAACACGGCGCCCATGCATAAGGCACCTTGGCAAAACACGCAAGAAAACTCTTTTGACTTCGAAATTAATTTTGCACGAGCCAAATACTCAGAATATGAGAACCCAACAAAAATTTTGGCAAAAAGTGACACGCATCTTTGGCGCCCATGCACTAGGCGCCTAAGGCCAGGACAGACCACAACTCCTATGACTCCAAAAATTGTTTTGCACGAGCCATTTAACTTGGACATGAAAACCCAGTATCAATTTTCGCAAAATGAGCAACAAAAAATGGGGACCCTTGGCGCCCATGGCACAAGGCGCCTAGCGCCAAAACTGGCAGCACAGTGACACAGAAACAGCAACACAGTGGCAACAGAAACAGCAACACAGTGGCAACAGAGTGGCTGAATTTCCAGCAACACACACACACCTAGGGCGCCTAAGGCTCCATAAAATTTTGAGTTCCTCTCAACCAAAATTCACCAAATTAAATCACCAATACCATCTATCAATACAAACACTAACCAACACATTTACCACCAAAAATTCATTCGATCATAATATCAAACCCCTAGCATGCATATTGCGCAACATAGCCATTTCAACACCAATTAAGCACATTCTTGCACAATTCAATTTCAGCATAACAACAACATTATAATACACAATTCATTCAATATAATCACTCTAAAACCTAACCCTACACAATACTCATCACATACACTATTAAAAACGAAAAGAAGAGCCCCCTAACCTCTTAGAAGTCGAAATTACTAGACAAGCTCCAAGGAATTGCAAGACACCAACAAGCTCTCCCTCCTCCTTGAGTGCTCCACGAAATTTCTCTCCTTTTCCTCTTGCAATGTCGCGACTTTCCTCTTCTCACTCTCTCCCTATACGTTTCTTTTCTTTCTTTTGGGTGGAATAAGTGAAATGAAATTAACCCCCAAGACCCCTAAGTGAGTCGACTCCTATGACTAGTTAATGGGTCAAGGGCTCACTTGTGGATCATGGGCCCCCATGCACACCACCTAATTCGTGACAACACCTCCTAATTAAAATAAAATAAGTTAAATTAATACTAGTCCTCACCTTATAAATAGGTCCAATTACCTCGCATATATTTATTTTATTTTCTACCACCACATAATTCCCAATTAATTAAAATAAATAATTCAATTAGATAGCTAATTAAATTTGGGGTGTTACAATCACGACCCGAGGGTTGCATTATTGAGCACTACATAGTTGAAGAAGCTATTGAGTTCTCCACCGACTATCTATCTAGTGTTGAATATTCTGTTGGGTTGCCAAGGGTGCGTCACACAGAAAGCGTTGGTAAAGGGATGACAGAAAGGAAAATAGTGATGGTATCTAGGAAAGAACTAGAGCAAGCACACTTATATGTTATGCACAATGATAGTCCGGTTGATTCATATGTCGTCAAGCACATGGAGATTCTTAGGAGTGATCACCCAACTAAGAGTCAAGTCTGGTTAAAAAAAGAACACAATCGGAGTTTCATACTGTGGCTAAAAGATCACATTGATATTGAGTTTGTTTCGAATCCTACCTCGATTTCAGAAAGATTGAGATGGTTAGCAAAATGTCCAAATATACATGTTTTCTCTTACACTAGTTATCTACAAAACGGGTACACGTTCTATACAAAATCCCATGATGATCAGAGTAAAATGCAAAATAGTGGGGTGACTCTTGTAGCTGAATCTATGCATACATCAAGTGCCAAAGACAGAAATCCCATTTACGTGAATATGTCATACTTCGGTGTCATTGACACATATGGGAGTTGGATTACAATATGTTTTGGGAGCCTGTGTTCCAATGTAATTGGGTTGACAATAATAATGGTGTACAGATGGATGGCTCAGGTTTCATGCGGGTGAATTTCAACAAGTTAGGGTATAAAGATGAACGTTTTATTTTAGCCTCGCAAGCCCAACAAGTGTTTTATGTCACTGATCCAGTTGATATCAATTGGGGCATTGTTTTATTGACAAACAAAAAATTATTGGTGAATGACATTGGTGATCAAGCCCACGAAGATGTTGATATTGAGGATGACCCTTTCTTCGGGACATCACAACCAATAATAGGGGAAAGTACTTCTAAAGATGATATTTTGTATGTTAGAAATGATCATAATGATGGAATTACGTTTCGTCGAAAACAAACTACTAAGAAGCGAAGAGCAAAATATCATACAAATAAACAATTAGCTAGTAACATTAGATCGAGGAAAAGGAAAAGGTAATATATCATGCGTGTTTCTTTTTTATTCATTTTTCATATTGTAAAAATTAACTTACTTTATCATGATTATAAAATAACATTTAGCTTAATAACAATGATTATATTTTGTTGCAGGTGAGATGACTTCCCACAGTGGTGATAGTGCACATGATAGTGGTCATGAGAGTGAACATCAGCCCCAAAAAAAGTTCAGTCGCCGTGGAATGACAGTTAAGAAGAATATCATCAATCGAGGGAGCAAAGGGCTTCCTAAACTTACAATAAGAAACTTACTAATTAACTAACTTTGTTATATACTTTTAACTGTTTGTTATCTAATTTACACAAGTAATAATGCAGGTCGAATGGAATGCTAAAGACCAACCAATTGGTGAAAATGGTAGAGAGTTGCAAAGCTTCATTGGTGCCAGAGCAAGGCAGGATATACCAATTACAATCACAAGTTGGAATAATAAAAAAGATGCATCTTTGGAGAAATTTAAAGAGGAGCTATGGTATTTGATACATATATAGGTCTTATTTTGACTATACAGTTATTTTATAATTAAATATGTAAGCATATTTATAATCATTTTGTTGAATATAAGCAGAAATACTTTGATGTGGATGACTCTCGAAAAGACTATTGTCTTAAGAAAGCTGGAAAGGCGCACAGAAGATTCAGATCAACTCTAACAAGTTGGGTGAGAGATGAAGAGGGGAACATCAGAAACCGTCCTCCCACTACTGCAATTTAGGCTTTTCGCATCGGTTAAAAATGACTTTTCGCATCTGTTCTGTGACCGTTACAGATTCAGGTGATGTTAAAAATACGCACCTTTTGCATCAGGTATGGACCTGATGGGAAAAGTATTTTTCGCATCAGTTGTATTACCACCCGATGCCAAAAAACTTTTTTAATTAGATTTTAGCACCTTTTTGGCATCGGATTTTCAGAACCACCTGATGCGAAAAGTACTTTTCGCATCAGGTCCTGATGGGAAAAGTATTTTTCGCATCAGTTGTATTACCACCCGATGCCAAAAAACTTTTTTAATTAGATTTTAGCACCTTTTTGGCATCGGATTTTCAGAACCACCTGATGCGAAAAGTACTTTTCGCATCAGGTCCTGATGGGAACCGATGTTAAAACTAACTTTTTTTAAAAAAAAAAATTCACTTTATATCTAAAATCTGGCAGTGGTACTATACCAAAGATCAAGTAATTTCACTTTATATCTAACAGTAAACATTACACACCAATAATACCTCACTTTACAACAAATTTGCCCGTTTGTAAAAATAAAAATAAAAACCAAATTTGCCCCAGAATTATGTAAAACAATATAATTCAGGTAATGTGTTATTGTTGGTTTACAAAACCCTAAAAGCACACTAAATCTATGCTATAATCATATCGCTATACAGATGTCACCCTTATTTTACGAGGTATCGAAAAATTAACTTACAATCGAGTACGATATCTCAGGTAGCTAGCAAGTCCATCCCATCATCTCCTTTGGAAATTGAAGGATTTAATTGCGAAGGCAAATATAAATGCAAAAAATATGCAGAAGCCAGGTACCATAGTAGCAGCAACGCACAAGAAATCATGCCTATACCCAAGCACGTCTTTGAGTACTACCCTTATGGCTTGAGAACTTCCATTAGATAACTTCACCAAATTATCATCACCACCATACTGTGAAGTTAGAAGACCATACAAACTCCAGGCTACAGGGTTTGCCCAGTAGTACCATCCCCACCATAAAGGGATTCTCCGAGAAATTAATGGACGGAAAAAGTTAATATATGACAGATAATTAAGTATACGAGCACAATCCTCTCTAGATATTACAAATAACATGCCAATCAAAGTGTAAACAGAAGCCAGCATTTTTTTGCAACAATGATTCTTGGGAGCGACCAATTAACCGAAACTCAAAATGGAAGTAATAAGGCATTAGTTTCCGTACCTTATGAGGAATCATAAAACCACTGAAAAGGTTCCACAACATATAAAATGGAGCAGCAATGATGGCAGAAACGTTATGATTTGGTGTGATAGCCGTAGTCATCATCCCATAGAAGGTAAAATATAACATAGTAAAATACATGAAGAATAAGTACCAAATGAACCTATCAACAGTCCAGACAAATGAACCCATGGAATAGAATATTGAAGAGTATATCATAGACTGTGCGAACACATAAGGAAACTCAATCACAACCTGCACAATGTAGGGCAACACATTAGTCAACTTACTAAAAACTGTTCTTTCCATGCACAAACCAAAGCAATGCTATATGACTTATATCTGAAAGTATACCTGAGCAAATGCAAAACATAAAGTCGAGTACATCCCTGCAGATCTTTCTCTATACAAAACAAATCTTTCAACAGAAACAACAGGTTGAACAGCTGTGCCATTTGTTATGCCAATGAAGAGGATTGCTGAATACATAGATCCCATGGCATTATATAGATCTTGCTGCGTCTCCCTTTAAAAATATAAACATGGTGTTACATAATGATAAAAAAACAAACATCAGACCAGAAATATAACGAAGCAACATTAGCATATCACAGCCCAACTTGGTTCTAAGCATTCCACGAACCTCCAGTCCAGACATCTTAAACAATATTTTTGTGGACTACTTGATTATGGTCTGACTTTTTGTTATTTAGATAAATTTTGAATCACTAGTTACTTTATTAGTAGATTAATAAATTAACCTCGGCTGTTTTCTGACTAAACTTATTGAGCATGAAGATTGATGATTCTGTTAATTGTGAGTGTCTTGCAGGACCTTCTTTAAGTTTACAACTACATTTACATCATATGAGTTGGACCCTTGATGTAGAAAATGAACTCTTTCTCAGATTTGCATGTGCTCCTCACTTTAGGACTATTGGTTTTTCTATGTGGTGAAAGTGATGAAGAAGATGGCCTACTCAAAAGCAGCTCTTCTTGATCTGAATTATTTACTAAAATAACAAAATGCAAGAGAAACCCAATATCAGAATATCTAATTAGAAAAGATAAAAAAATGTGCAGGAAATGTATTTTGATTGTGTTACATTTAGTACATGTTGATAATAAGATATTATGAAAGGTGGATAAATTACCTTCAAAGAGAGGAGGAGTTCTTATTTCCTTTTCAAAAGTAAAATGAAAAACTTGGAAAGAAAGCCCTTTGGTTTTGGTGAGCACAAAAGCACAAACATCACCAACATCCAAAGTATTATCCATTGAAAATTTATTCTAACCACCAATAAAATGGATTTGATCATGATATAGCTTCAACTTGACATCCCAAGTTCTGTTTTTGTCATCAAAAAGTGTAGCACTTCTCCATCCATCTTGAGCAAATGTAGTCTATAAAATTCATTTGGTATGATCTGTTTTCACATAAAAATATCAAACACAACTCTGAATAAAGACAAATCATTTCTCCTAACCTCTTTATGCATAATGGCATTTATATATATATATATATATATATATATATATATATATATATACATACATACATAATAACAATGAATGATATGGGTGACCATATCTAATAGTTTGTAACTACTAGATACAGGATTATGCAATTCTAGAAACATATAAGCACTAATCTTGCATTAAAAAGTATACAAACATGTCTTGTAGGCATCTGTGTTTTATATCATAATGAACATGTCTTGTTATATGTAAATTTACTTGGTTGTCATATTACTAAAACACAAAAACTAGTTTAATTTGTTTAACAATGTATTGTGAGAGAAAGGAAAATAGTGATGGTATCTAGGAAAGAACTAGAGCAAGCACACTTATATGTTATGCACAATGATAGTCCGGTTGATTCATATGTCGTCAAGCACATGGAGATTCTTAGGAGTGATCACCCAACTAAGAGTCAAGTCTGGTTAAAAAAAGAACACAATCGGAGTTTCATACTGTGGCTAAAAGATCACATTGATATTGAGTTTGTTTCGAATCCTACCTCGATTTCAGAAAGATTGAGATGGTTAGCAAAATGTCCAAATATACATGTTTTCTCTTACACTAGTTATCTACAAAACGGGTACACGTTCTATACAAAATCCCATGATGATCAGAGTAAAATGCAAAATAGTGGGGTGACTCTTGTAGCTGAATCTATGCATACATCAAGTGCCAAAGACAGAAATCCCATTTACGCGAATATGTCATACTTCGGTGTCATTGACACATATGGGAGTTGGATTACAATATGTTTTGGGAGCCTGTGTTCCAATGTAATTGGGTTGACAATAATAATGGTGTACAGATGGATGGCTCAGGTTTCATGCGGGTGAATTTCAACAAGTTAGGGTATAAAGATGAACGTTTTATTTTAGCCTCGCAAGCCCAACAAGTGTTTTATGTCACTGATCCAGTTGATATCAATTGGGGCATTGTTTTATTGACAAACAAAAAATTATTGGTGAATGACATTGGTGATCAAGCCCACGAAGATGTTGATATTGAGGATGACCCTTTCTTCGGGACATCACAACCAATAATAGGGGAAAGTACTTCTAAAGATGATATTTTGTATGTTAGAAATGATCATAATGATGGAATTACGTTTCGTCGAAAACAAACTACTAAGAAGCGAAGAGCAAAATATCATACAAATAAACAATTAGCTAGTAACATTAGATCGAGGAAAAGGAAAAGGTAATATATCATGCGTGTTTCTTTTTTATTCATTTTTCATATTGTAAAAATTAACTTACTTTATCATGATTATAAAATAACATTTAGCTTAATAACAATGATTATATTTTGTTGCAGGTGAGATGACTTCCCACAGTGGTGATAGTGCACATGATAGTGGTCATGAGAGTGAACATCAGCCCCAAAAAAAGTTCAGTCGCCGTGGAATGACAGTTAAGAAGAATATCATCAATCGAGGGAGCAAAGGGCTTCCTAAACTTACAATAAGAAACTTACTAATTAACTAACTTTGTTATATACTTTTAACTGTTTGTTATCTAATTTACACAAGTAATAATGCAGGTCGAATGGAATGCTAAAGACCAACCAATTGGTGAAAATGGTAGAGAGTTGCAAAGCTTCATTGGTGCCAGAGCAAGGCAGGATATACCAATTACAATCACAAGTTGGAATAATAAAAAAGATGCATCTTTGGAGAAATTTAAAGAGGAGCTATGGTATTTGATACATATATAGGTCTTATTTTGACTATACAGTTATTTTATAATTAAATATGTAAGCATATTTATAATCATTTTGTTGAATATAAGCAGAAATACTTTGATGTGGATGACTCTCGAAAAGACTATTGTCTTAAGAAAGCTGGAAAGGCGCACAGAAGATTCAGATCAACTCTAACAAGTTGGGTGAGAGATGAAGAGGGGAACATCAGAAACCGTCCTCCCACTACTGCAATTTAGGCTTTTCGCATCGGTTAAAAATGACTTTTCGCATCTGTTCTGTGACCGTTACAGATTCAGGTGATGTTAAAAATACGCACCTTTTGCATCAGGTATGGACCTGATGGGAAAAGTATTTTTCGCATCAGTTGTATTACCACCCGATGCCAAAAAACTTTTTTAATTAGATTTTAGCACCTTTTTGGCATCGGATTTTCAGAACCACCTGATGCGAAAAGTACTTTTCGCATCAGGTCCTGATGGGAAAAGTATTTTTCGCATCAGTTGTATTACCACCCGATGCCAAAAAACTTTTTTAATTAGATTTTAGCACCTTTTTGGCATCGGATTTTCAGAACCACCTGATGCGAAAAGTACTTTTCGCATCAGGTCCTGATGGGAACCGATGTTAAAACTAACTTTTTTTAAAAAAAAAAATTCACTTTATATCTAAAATCTGGCAGTGGTACTATACCAAAGATCAAGTAATTTCACTTTATATCTAACAGTAAACATTACACACCAATAATACCTCACTTTACAACAAATTTGCCCGTTTGTAAAAATAAAAATAAAAACCAAATTTGCCCCAGAATTATGTAAAACAATATAATTCAGGTAATGTGTTATTGTTGGTTTACAAAACCCTAAAAGCACACTAAATCTATGCTATAATCATATCGCTATACAGATGTCACCCTTATTTTACGAGGTATCGAAAAATTAACTTACAATCGAGTACGATATCTCAGGTAGCTAGCAAGTCCATCCCATCATCTCCTTTGGAAATTGAAGGATTTAATTGCGAAGGCAAATATAAATGCAAAAAATATGCAGAAGCCAGGTACCATAGTAGCAGCAACGCACAAGAAATCATGCCTATACCCAAGCACGTCTTTGAGTACTACCCTTATGGCTTGAGAACTTCCATTAGATAACTTCACCAAATTATCATCACCACCATACTGTGAAGTTAGAAGACCATACAAACTCCAGGCTACAGGGTTTGCCCAGTAGTACCATCCCCACCATAAAGGGATTCTCCGAGAAATTAATGGACGGAAAAAGTTAATATATGACAGATAATTAAGTATACGAGCACAATCCTCTCTAGATATTACAAATAACATGCCAATCAAAGTGTAAACAGAAGCCAGCATTTTTTTGCAACAATGATTCTTGGGAGCGACCAATTAACCGAAACTCAAAATGGAAGTAATAAGGCATTAGTTTCCGTACCTTATGAGGAATCATAAAACCACTGAAAAGGTTCCACAACATATAAAATGGAGCAGCAATGATGGCAGCAACGTTATGATTTGGTGTGATAGCCGTAGTCATCATCCCATAGAAGGTAAAATATAACATAGTAAAATACATGAAGAATAAGTACCAAATGAACCTATCAACAGTCCAGACAAATGAACCCATGGAATAGAATATTGAAGAGTATATCATAGACTGTGCGAACACATAAGGAAACTCAATCACAACCTGCACAATGTAGGGCAACACATTAGTCAACTTACTAAAAACTGTTCTTTCCATGCACAAACCAAAGCAATGCTATATGACTTATATCTGAAAGTATACCTGAGCAAATGCAAAACATAAAGTCGAGTACATCCCTGCAGATCTTTCTCTATACAAAACAAATCTTTCAACAGAAACAACAGGTTGAACAGCTGTGCCATTTGTTATGCCAATGAAGAGGATTGCTGAATACATAGATCCCATGGCATTATATAGATCTTGCTGCGTCTCCCTTTAAAAATATAAACATGGTGTTACATAATGATAAAAAAACAAACATCAGACCAGAAATATAACGAAGCAACATTAGCATATCACAGCCCAACTTGGTTCTAAGCATTCCACGAACCTCCAGTCCAGACATCTTAAACAATATTTTTGTGGACTACTTGATTATGGTCTGACTTTTTGTTATTTAGATAAATTTTGAATCACTAGTTACTTTATTAGTAGATTAATAAATTAACCTCGGCTGTTTTCTGACTAAACTTATTGAGCATGAAGATTGATGATTCTGTTAATTGTGAGTGTCTTGCAGGACCTTCTTTAAGTTTACAACTACATTTACATCATATGAGTTGGACCCTTGATGTAGAAAATGAACTCTTTCTCAGATTTGCATGTGCTCCTCACTTTAGGACTATTGGTTTTTCTATGTGGTGAAAGTGATGAAGAAGATGGCCTACTCAAAAGCAGCTCTTCTTGATCTGAATTATTTACTAAAATAACAAAATGCAAGAGAAACCCAATATCAGAATATCTAATTAGAAAAGATAAAAAAATGTGCAGGAAATGTATTTTGATTGTGTTACATTTAGTACATGTTGATAATAAGATATTATGAAAGGTGGATAAATTACCTTCAAAGAGAGGAGGAGTTCTTATTTCCTTTTCAAAAGTAAAATGAAAAACTTGGAAAGAAAGCCCTTTGGTTTTGGTGAGCACAAAAGCACAAACATCACCAACATCCAAAGTATTATCCATTGAAAATTTATTCTAACCACCAATAAAATGGATTTGATCATGATATAGCTTCAACTTGACATCCCAAGTTCTGTTTTTGTCATCAAAAAGTGTAGCACTTCTCCATCCATCTTGAGCAAATGTAGTCTATAAAATTCATTTGGTATGATCTGTTTTCACATAAAAATATCAAACACAACTCTGAATAAAGACAAATCATTTCTCCTAACCTCTTTATGCATAATGCCATTTATATATATATATATATATATATATATATATATATATATATATATACATACATACATAATAACAATGAATGATATGGGTGACCATATCTAATAGTTTGTAACTACTAGATACAGGATTATGCAATTCTAGAAACATATAAGCACTAATCTTGCATTAAAAAGTATACAAACATGTCTTGTAGGCATCTGTGTTTTATATCATAATGAACATGTCTTGTTATATGTAAATTTACTTGGTTGTCATATTACTAAAACACAAAAACTAGTTTAATTTGTTTAACAATGTATTGTGAGAGAAAGGAAAATAGTGATGGTATCTAGGAAAGAACTAGAGCAAGCACACTTATATGTTATGCACAATGATAGTCCGGTTGATTCATATGTCGTCAAGCACATGGAGATTCTTAGGAGTGATCACCCAACTAAGAGTCAAGTCTGGTTAAAAAAAGAACACAATCGGAGTTTCATACTGTGGCTAAAAGATCACATTGATATTGAGTTTGTTTCGAATCCTACCTCGATTTCAGAAAGATTGAGATGGTTAGCAAAATGTCCAAATATACATGTTTTCTCTTACACTAGTTATCTACAAAACGGGTACACGTTCTATACAAAATCCCATGATGATCAGAGTAAAATGCAAAATAGTGGGGTGACTCTTGTAGCTGAATCTATGCATACATCAAGTGCCAAAGACAGAAATCCCATTTACGCGAATATGTCATACTTCGGTGTCATTGACACATATGGGAGTTGGATTACAATATGTTTTGGGAGCCTGTGTTCCAATGTAATTGGGTTGACAATAATAATGGTGTACAGATGGATGGCTCAGGTTTCATGCGGGTGAATTTCAACAAGTTAGGGTATAAAGATGAACGTTTTATTTTAGCCTCGCAAGCCCAACAAGTGTTTTATGTCACTGATCCAGTTGATATCAATTGGGGCATTGTTTTATTGACAAACAAAAAATTATTGGTGAATGACATTGGTGATCAAGCCCACGAAGATGTTGATATTGAGGATGACCCTTTCTTCGGGACATCACAACCAATAATAGGGGAAAGTACTTCTAAAGATGATATTTTGTATGTTAGAAATGATCATAATGATGGAATTACGTTTCGTCGAAAACAAACTACTAAGAAGCGAAGAGCAAAATATCATACAAATAAACAATTAGCTAGTAACATTAGATCGAGGAAAAGGAAAAGGTAATATATCATGCGTGTTTCTTTTTTATTCATTTTTCATATTGTAAAAATTAACTTACTTTATCATGATTATAAAATAACATTTAGCTTAATAACAATGATTATATTTTGTTGCAGGTGAGATGACTTCCCACAGTGGTGATAGTGCACATGATAGTGGTCATGAGAGTGAACATCAGCCCCAAAAAAAGTTCAGTCGCCGTGGAATGACAGTTAAGAAGAATATCATCAATCGAGGGAGCAAAGGGCTTCCTAAACTTACAATAAGAAACTTACTAATTAACTAACTTTGTTATATACTTTTAACTGTTTGTTATCTAATTTACACAAGTAATAATGCAGGTCGAATGGAATGCTAAAGACCAACCAATTGGTGAAAATGGTAGAGAGTTGCAAAGCTTCATTGGTGCCAGAGCAAGGCAGGATATACCAATTACAATCACAAGTTGGAATAATAAAAAAGATGCATCTTTGGAGAAATTTAAAGAGGAGCTATGGTATTTGATACATATATAGGTCTTATTTTGACTATACAGTTATTTTATAATTAAATATGTAAGCATATTTATAATCATTTTGTTGAATATAAGCAGAAATACTTTGATGTGGATGACTCTCGAAAAGACTATTGTCTTAAGAAAGCTGGAAAGGCGCACAGAAGATTCAGATCAACTCTAACAAGTTGGGTGAGAGATGAAGAGGGGAACATCAGAAACCGTCCTCCCACTACTGCAATTTAGGCTTTTCGCATCGGTTAAAAATGACTTTTCGCATCTGTTCTGTGACCGTTACAGATTCAGGTGATGTTAAAAATACGCACCTTTTGCATCAGGTATGGACCTGATGGGAAAAGTATTTTTCGCATCAGTTGTATTACCACCCGATGCCAAAAAACTTTTTTAATTAGATTTTAGCACCTTTTTGGCATCGGATTTTCAGAACCACCTGATGCGAAAAGTACTTTTCGCATCAGGTCCTGATGGGAAAAGTATTTTTCGCATCAGTTGTATTACCACCCGATGCCAAAAAACTTTTTTAATTAGATTTTAGCACCTTTTTGGCATCGGATTTTCAGAACCACCTGATGCGAAAAGTACTTTTCGCATCAGGTCCTGATGGGAACCGATGTTAAAACTAACTTTTTTTAAAAAAAAAATTCACTTTATATCTAAAATCTGGCAGTGGTACTATACCAAAGATCAAGTAATTTCACTTTATATCTAACAGTAAACATTACACACCAATAATACCTCACTTTACAACAAATTTGCCCGTTTGTAAAAATAAAAATAAAAACCAAATTTGCCCCAGAATTATGTAAAACAATATAATTCAGGTAATGTGTTATTGTTGGTTTACAAAACCCTAAAAGCACACTAAATCTATGCTATAATCATATCGCTATACAGATGTCACCCTTATTTTACGAGGTATCGAAAAATTAACTTACAATCGAGTACGATATCTCAGGTAGCTAGCAAGTCCATCCCATCATCTCCTTTGGAAATTGAAGGATTTAATTGCGAAGGCAAATATAAATGCAAAAAATATGCAGAAGCCAGGTACCATAGTAGCAGCAACGCACAAGAAATCATGCCTATACCCAAGCACGTCTTTGAGTACTACCCTTATGGCTTGAGAACTTCCATTAGATAACTTCACCAAATTATCATCACCACCATACTGTGAAGTTAGAAGACCATACAAACTCCAGGCTACAGGGTTTGCCCAGTAGTACCATCCCCACCATAAAGGGATTCTCCGAGAAATTAATGGACGGAAAAAGTTAATATATGACAGATAATTAAGTATACGAGCACAATCCTCTCTAGATATTACAAATAACATGCCAATCAAAGTGTAAACAGAAGCCAGCATTTTTTTGCAACAATGATTCTTGGGAGCGACCAATTAACCGAAACTCAAAATGGAAGTAATAAGGCATTAGTTTCCGTACCTTATGAGGAATCATAAAACCACTGAAAAGGTTCCACAACATATAAAATGGAGCAGCAATGATGGCAGCAACGTTATGATTTGGTGTGATAGCCGTAGTCATCATCCCATAGAAGGTAAAATATAACATAGTAAAATACATGAAGAATAAGTACCAAATGAACCTATCAACAGTCCAGACAAATGAACCCATGGAATAGAATATTGAAGAGTATATCATAGACTGTGCGAACACATAAGGAAACTCAATCACAACCTGCACAATGTAGGGCAACACATTAGTCAACTTACTAAAAACTGTTCTTTCCATGCACAAACCAAAGCAATGCTATATGACTTATATCTGAAAGTATACCTGAGCAAATGCAAAACATAAAGTCGAGTACATCCCTGCAGATCTTTCTCTATACAAAACAAATCTTTCAACAGAAACAACAGGTTGAACAGCTGTGCCATTTGTTATGCCAATGAAGAGGATTGCTGAATACATAGATCCCATGGCATTATATAGATCTTGCTGCGTCTCCCTTTAAAAATATAAACATGGTGTTACATAATGATAAAAAAACAAACATCAGACCAGAAATATAACGAAGCAACATTAGCATATCACAGCCCAACTTGGTTCTAAGCATTCCACGAACCTCCAGTCCAGACATCTTAAACAATATTTTTGTGGACTACTTGATTATGGTCTGACTTTTTGTTATTTAGATAAATTTTGAATCACTAGTTACTTTATTAGTAGATTAATAAATTAACCTCGGCTGTTTTCTGACTAAACTTATTGAGCATGAAGATTGATGATTCTGTTAATTGTGAGTGTCTTGCAGGACCTTCTTTAAGTTTACAACTACATTTACATCATATGAGTTGGACCCTTGATGTAGAAAATGAACTCTTTCTCAGATTTGCATGTGCTCCTCACTTTAGGACTATTGGTTTTTCTATGTGGTGAAAGTGATGAAGAAGATGGCCTACTCAAAAGCAGCTCTTCTTGATCTGAATTATTTACTAAAATAACAAAATGCAAGGGAAACCCAATATCAGAATATCTAATTAGAAAAGATAAAAAAATGTGCAGGAAATGTATTTTGATTGTGTTACATTTAGTACATGTTGATAATAAGATATTATGAAAGGTGGATAAATTACCTTCAAAGAGAGGAGGAGTTCTTATTTCCTTTTCAAAAGTAAAATGAAAAACTTGGAAAGAAAGCCCTTTGGTTTTGGTGAGCACAAAAGCACAAACATCACCAACATCCAAAGTATTATCCATTGAAAATTTATTCTAACCACCAATAAAATGGATTTGATCATGATATAGCTTCAACTTGACATCCCAAGTTCTGTTTTTGTCATCAAAAAGTGTAGCACTTCTCCATCCATCTTGAGCAAATGTAGTCTATAAAATTCATTTGGTATGATCTGTTTTCACATAAAAATATCAAACACAACTCTGAATAAAGACAAATCATTTCTCCTAACCTCTTTATGCATAATGCCATTTATATATATATATATATATATATATATATATATACATACATACATAATAACAATGAATGATATGGGTGAC
Organism: Astragalus membranaceus; assembly: GCA_039519185.1. Lineage (NCBI taxonomy): Eukaryota > Viridiplantae > Streptophyta > Magnoliopsida > Fabales > Fabaceae > Astragalus > Astragalus membranaceus. The sequence continues at coordinate 119,754,040 of CM076846.1, forward strand.
CATATCTAATAGTTTGTAACTACTAGATACAGGATTATGCAATTCTAGAAACATATAAGCACTAATCTTGCATTAAAAAGTATACAAACATGTCTTGTAGGCATCTGTGTTTTATATCATAATGAACATGTCTTGTTATATGTAAATTTACTTGGTTGTCATATTACTAAAACACAAAAACTAGTTTAATTTGTTTAACAATGTATTGTGAGCGAAAGGAAAATAGTGATGGTATCTAGGAAAGAACTAGAGCAAGCACACTTATATGTTATGCACAATGATAGTCCGGTTGATTCATATGTCGTCAAGCACATGGAGATTCTTAGGAGTGATCACCCAACTAAGAGTCAAGTCTGGTTAAAAAAAGAACACAATCGGAGTTTCATACTGTGGCTAAAAGATCACATTGATATTGAGTTTGTTTCGAATCCTACCTCGATTTCAGAAAGATTGAGATGGTTAGCAAAATGTCCAAATATACATGTTTTCTCTTACACTAGTTATCTACAAAACGGGTACACGTTCTATACAAAATCCCATGATGATCAGAGTAAAATGCAAAATAGTGGGGTGACTCTTGTAGCTGAATCTATGCATACATCAAGTGCCAAAGACAGAAATCCCATTTACGCGAATATGTCATACTTCGGTGTCATTGACACATATGGGAGTTGGATTACAATATGTTTTGGGAGCCTGTGTTCCAATGTAATTGGGTTGACAATAATAATGGTGTACAGATGGATGGCTCAGGTTTCATGCGGGTGAATTTCAACAAGTTAGGGTATAAAGATGAACGTTTTATTTTAGCCTCGCAAGCCCAACAAGTGTTTTATGTCACTGATCCAGTTGATATCAATTGGGGCATTGTTTTATTGACAAACAAAAAATTATTGGTGAATGACATTGGTGATCAAGCCCACGAAGATGTTGATATTGAGGATGACCCTTTCTTCGGGACATCACAACCAATAATAGGGGAAAGTACTTCTAAAGATGATATTTTGTATGTTAGAAATGATCATAATGATGGAATTACGTTTCGTCGAAAACAAACTACTAAGAAGCGAAGAGCAAAATATCATACAAATAAACAAGTAGCTAGTAACATTAGATCGAGGAAAAGGAAAAGGTAATATATCATGCGTGTTTCTTTTTTATTCATTTTTCATATTGTAAAAATTAACTTACTTTATCATGATTATAAAATAACATTTAGCTTAATAACAATGATTATATTTTGTTGCAGGTGAGATGACTTCCCACAGTGGTGATAGTGCACATGATAGTGGTCATGAGAGTGAACATCAGCCCCAAAAAAAGTTCAGTCGCCGTGGAATGACAGTTAAGAAGAATATCATCAATCGAGGGAGCAAAGGGCTTCCTAAACTTACAATAAGAAACTTACTAATTAACTAACTTTGTTATATACTTTTAACTGTTTGTTATCTAATTTACACAAGTAATAATGCAGGTCGAATGGAATGCTAAAGACCAACCAATTGGTGAAAATGGTAGAGAGTTGCAAAGCTTCATTGGTGCCAGAGCAAGGCAGGATATACCAATTACAATCACAAGTTGGAATAATAAAAAAGATGCATCTTTGGAGAAATTTAAAGAGGAGCTATGGTATTTGATACATATATAGGTCTTATTTTGACTATACAGTTATTTTATAATTAAATATGTAAGCATATTTATAATCATTTTGTTGAATATAAGCAGAAATACTTTGATGTGGATGACTCTCGAAAAGACTATTGTCTTAAGAAAGCTGGAAAGGCGCACAGAAGATTCAGATCAACTCTAACAAGTTGGGTGAGAGATGAAGAGGGGAACATCAGAAACCGTCCTCCCACTACTGCAATTTAGGCTTTTCGCATCGGTTAAAAATGACTTTTCGCATCTGTTCTGTGACCGTTACAGATTCAGGTGATGTTAAAAATACGCACCTTTTGCATCAGGTATGGACCTGATGGGAAAAGTATTTTTCGCATCAGTTGTATTACCACCCGATGCCAAAAAACTTTTTTAATTAGATTTTAGCACCTTTTTGGCATCGGATTTTCAGAACCACCTGATGCGAAAAGTACTTTTCGCATCAGGTCCTGATGGGAAATGTATTTTTCGCATCAGTTGTATTACCACCCGATGCCAAAAAACTTTTTTAATTAGATTTTAGCACCTTTTTGGCATCGGATTTTCAGAACCACCTGATGCGAAAAGTACTTTTCGCATCAGGTCCTGATGGGAACCGATGTTAAAACTAACTTTTTTTAAAAAAAAAAATTCACTTTATATCTAAAATCTGGCAGTGGTACTATACCAAAGATCAAGTAATTTCACTTTATATCTAACAGTAAACATTACACACCAATAATACCTCACTTTACAACAAATTTGCCCGTTTGTAAAAATAAAAATAAAAACCAAATTTGCCCCAGAATTATGTAAAACAATATAATTCAGGTAATGTGTTATTGTTGGTTTACAAAACCCTAAAAGCACACTAAATCTATGCTATAATCATATCGCTATACAGATGTCACCCTTATTTTACGAGGTATCGAAAAATTAACTTACAATCGAGTACGATATCTCAGGTAGCTAGCAAGTCCATCCCATCATCTCCTTTGGAAATTGAAGGATTTAATTGCGAAGGCAAATATAAATGCAAAAAATATGCAGAAGCCAGGTACCATAGTAGCAGCAACGCACAAGAAATCATGCCTATACCCAAGCACGTCTTTGAGTACTACCCTTATGGCTTGAGAACTTCCATTAGATAACTTCACCAAATTATCATCACCACCATACTGTGAAGTTAGAAGACCATACAAACTCCAGGCTACAGGGTTTGCCCAGTAGTACCATCCCCACCATAAAGGGATTCTCCGAGAAATTAATGGACGGAAAAAGTTAATATATGACAGATAATTAAGTATACGAGCACAATCCTCTCTAGATATTACAAATAACATGCCAATCAAAGTGTAAACAGAAGCCAGCATTTTTTTGCAACAATGATTCTTGGGAGCGACCAATTAACCGAAACTCAAAATGGAAGTAATAAGGCATTAGTTTCCGTACCTTATGAGGAATCATAAAACCACTGAAAAGGTTCCACAACATATAAAATGGAGCAGCAATGATGGCAGCAACGTTATGATTTGGTGTGATAGCCGTAGTCATCATCCCATAGAAGGTAAAATATAACATAGTAAAATACATGAAGAATAAGTACCAAATGAACCTATCAACAGTCCAGACAAATGAACCCATGGAATAGAATATTGAAGAGTATATCATAGACTGTGCGAACACATAAGGAAACTCAATCACAACCTGCACAATGTAGGGCAACACATTAGTCAACTTACTAAAAACTGTTCTTTCCATGCACAAACCAAAGCAATGCTATATGACTTATATCTGAAAGTATACCTGAGCAAATGCAAAACATAAAGTCGAGTACATCCCTGCAGATCTTTCTCTATACAAAACAAATCTTTCAACAGAAACAACAGGTTGAACAGCTGTGCCATTTGTTATGCCAATGAAGAGGATTGCTGAATACATAGATCCCATGGCATTATATAGATCTTGCTGCGTCTCCCTTTAAAAATATAAACATGGTGTTACATAATGATAAAAAAACAAACATCAGACCAGAAATATAACGAAGCAACATTAGCATATCACAGCCCAACTTGGTTCTAAGCATTCCACGAACCTCCAGTCCAGACATCTTAAACAATATTTTTGTGGACTACTTGATTATGGTCTGACTTTTTGTTATTTAGATAAATTTTGAGTCACTAGTTACTTTATTAGTAGATTAATAAATTAACCTCGGCTGTTTTCTGACTAAACTTATTGAGCATGAAGATTGATGATTCTGTTAATTGTGAGTGTCTTGCAGGACCTTCTTTAAGTTTACAACTACATTTACATCATATGAGTTGGACCCTTGATGTAGAAAATGAACTCTTTCTCAGATTTGCATGTGCTCCTCACTTTAGGACTATTGGTTTTTCTATGTGGTGAAAGTGATGAAGAAGATGGCCTACTCAAAAGCAGCTCTTCTTGATCTGAATTATTTACTAAAATAACAAAATGCAAGAGAAACCCAATATCAGAATATCTAATTAGAAAAGATAAAAAAATGTGCAGGAAATGTATTTTGATTGTGTTACATTTAGTACATGTTGATAATAAGATATTATGAAAGGTGGATAAATTACCTTCAAAGAGAGGAGGAGTTCTTATTTCCTTTTCAAAAGTAAAATGAAAAACTTGGAAAGAAAGCCCTTTGGTTTTGGTGAGCACAAAAGCACAAACATCACCAACATCCAAAGTATTATCCATTGAAAATTTATTCTAACCACCAATAAAATGGATTTGATCATGATATAGCTTCAACTTGACATCCCAAGTTCTGTTTTTGTCATCAAAAAGTGTAGCACTTCTCCATCCATCTTGAGCAAATGTAGTCTATAAAATTCATTTGGTATGATCTGTTTTCACATAAAAATATCAAACACAACTCTGAATAAAGACAAATCATTTCTCCTAACCTCTTTATGCATAATGCCATTTATATATATATATATATATATATACATACATACATAATAACAATGAATGATATGGGTGACCATATCTAATAGTTTGTAACTACTAGATACAGGATTATGCAATTCTAGAAACATATAAGCACTAATCTTGCATTAAAAAGTATACAAACATGTCTTGTAGGCATCTGTGTTTTATATCATAATGAACATGTCTTGTTATATGTAAATTTACTTGGTTGTCATATTACTAAAACACAAAAACTAGTTTAATTTGTTTAACAATGTATTGTGAGAAACATGCTGCGTGTTTCTTTACATCAGAACAAGACAAGTAACCCCACTTGATATCTATATCATTCAGAAACCAGCATCCAGTAATGAGATATAGGAAATCCAAAAAATGTCACATCCTATCATTTACATATACCAAAATTTCAGAATGATTATTTAACCTTGACTCATGAGTCTTCTATTCCATGTTGTCCCGCATCCTATTTGAAAGTCCTAAGCAGCGACACACATCTATCATATGTTTGTGCTCCTCAACCTCCATCTTCTCCTCTACAACTTCAGGCTACCGCGGTGCTGGTTCTATGCAGCCTTCGGAGTACCTCGCGTTCCTCTGCCACCCAATCTCCGCGTCAACATCTGCCACCCCTCTCTCACTGATCTCAGAGGCATTCTTTAATAACCATGAAATGAAACCCTAGATCGCGATTAAGAATTGCTCAGCCTATTTTTCTCAATCAAAACCAGAAAAATAAAAGACTATAAACTAGAATAGAGCACACGGATCTAAGAAGTAGTTAGGTGAGTGGTGATACACCGCCGAAGAAGAAAATTCTCGCGCCTGAAAGTGATGATTCGTGGCGACAGAGAGATCGAGAACAAGACAATGAAAGTTCGAAAGACGGGACTTACGGTGGAGACGGCCAAAGAAGAGGGCTTGTAGGGTTTGGTCGCAAGGAGATGGAAACGAAAGAGCAGACAACGCATAGAAAGAGCGGAGATGCGTTAATTGCAAATTTGCCCCCGCGTCACTTTTTTGACATCAGTTCCATCTTAGCTGATGTTCAAAGTTCTAGTTTAAAAGGTTTTTTATGCATTAGGGAGACTTTCTATATCGGTTAAATAAAAAAACTGATGTTAAAAATAACGTGTTTATTACAAAAATGCCACTGTATTATTTTTAATATCAGTTATTTTTTAACTGATGTTAATTCCTGTTATTAAATCCACTTTTTCCACTAGTGTCCACCACGATATGATGGGATTATAACATCGAAAGATTGGAATGCATTTGTATCTTCACGCGAAGATGAGGAGTTCCAGGTTTGTACAATTACTTATCATACATATACATATATTTGACAATTATAAAGTATTAATGTAAAATGATTTGTCTTTATAGAGATTAAGAAATGAAAATCGCAAGAGAGCAGCAAGTCCTGAATACCCTTATAGAGCCGGTGTAAGGGTTATCATGAGATTGAAGAACAATTGGTAGGCACATTATCTTTTATTTTATCTTTCATTTATTAAATTAATCTTCTTATTTATTTACTAATAAATGGTAAATTTTAATAGCTGCGGGAGGACGGAAAAGATCCTACTCAAGAATCTATTGACCGACATGTTTTGTGGTTAGAAGCCCGACAAAACAAAGATGGTGTCATTGACAACCCAAAAACGAGAGAGGTGTCTCAAAAAATTGTAAGTATGATAAAATTAATTTGTTTATAATGTTTATATTACTTATAATGTCTAATAATTTTTGTGAATCAGGAATCCATATCACAAGGAGAGATTACTGATTGTGATGGTCTGAATGACATCTTTGGTCGTGCATTGGCAATTGAAGAGTATTCAGGTCGTCTACGAGGTTTGGGATTTGGCATTTCTCCAACCACTTTTTGGGGTTCAAAGAGGCAAAAGAAACAAGAGACACAAGAAAGTAGAGAAAGAAAACAGTTGGAAGCCATGGTATTGATGCTACGAGAAGAACTTAATGAATTAAAAGATAAATGGGGTCCAAGGACTGATGATGTACCATCTCCTAACCCAAATAGCTTCAGGGATAGTTGCAATATTGCGTCCAATGAGGTAATTATTGTTGGACCGTCTTTTTATTTTTTACATTTTACATTTCTAAGGAACAGGTGAAGGCAATTTGTAGCTTCGTGGTCATTATACCAACCACCTCAAGGTGAAAGGCGTATTTGAAATGTGTGTATTTAGTTACATTGCATATTTCATCATTTAAATTATGTATGTATTTCGATTAATTAATACATTTATTTGTATGATATTTCAGTTGTATGATTACTTATTGGGGATCGAATGACAAGAGATGGGAATGTCAACAATAAAACAAAATGGATAGTACTAACGGTAAGTTTATAATCAATATTCTTATCCATGTAAATATTGTTCGCATTTTAATAATTAATTGTTATTTTGATTTCTAGTGTCCCAGACAACCAAACAATGATGATTGCGGGTATTACGTTATGAAGTTTATGAAGGACATAATCACTCACAATCAAATGGAAATTCCAGAAAATGTATGTAATTTATATAGTTTGTTTTTTGACAAGTAATTCAATATCTAGCATTTAGCACTTAATTCTAAGTTTATTTTATTTTTGCTTATTTTTGTAGTATTTTCCTGGAAATGAGGTTGGAGCTCTTTTCGGAAGACCAACTTACTGAGATCAAGGGAGAGTGGTGTCATCATGTTGCCCGTTTGCTCACAATGGATGTCATGTCATTTTTGCTGTCTATGTTAACGTTCAGAATTTGGTTAATGATTTATGTAATTTTTGTTCGTACTTTGTTGATATGTATGTATGTATATTAGATGGATTTATAAGTTTGTTACTTGGAATTTGATTTGCAATTTGTTAGTTGATTTGAAATTTGGTTCATATTGGTTGTTGTTGGTTGACGAAAACGAGAGTAGGGATGTGCTGCAAAATATTGGATATACCAGAAACAGGGAAAATATTTTAAAAAGAAAACATAGAATCAGGGGCACTTGCAGTTAGAAGCGCCCCTGTTGGTCTTACCCCCATTTGACAATCAGGGGCGCTCCCAGTAAAAAACGCTTCTGTTGGTCAGACCAACAGGGGTGCTTCTAACTGCAAGCACCCCTGATTGTCAAAGTGCACTAAGACCAACAGGGGCGCTTGTTACTGCGAGCGCCCCTGATTGTCAGAGGCGCTAAGACCAACGGGGGCGCTTTTTTTTGAGCGCTTCTGTTTCCTAATAATTAGAGGCGCTTGTTGTGCGCTTCTGTAGAATGGTTGGCAACAGGAGCGCCAGATTTAGGGGCGCCCGAAAGCGCCCCCAATGGATAAAAAAAAGCACCCCTAATGGCCTTTCCTGTTGTAGTGTGCACATTTTTATGTGGGAACCTTGTTACATGGAGAAGTAAGAAACAAAACATGGTGGCTCGATCAAGCGCCGAGGCGGAATTTCGAGCTTTGGCTCAAGGAATCTGTGAATTACTGTGGATGAAGATCATACTGAATGATTTGCAAATACAATGTGAAGGGCTTATGAAGTTGTTTGTGACAATAAGTCAGCAATCAGTATTGCCCATAATCCTGTTCAGCATGACAGGACCAAACACATAGAGATTGACCGCTACTTCATCAAGGAGAAACTAGACAGTGAGTTAATAGCTGCATCCTACATTCCTACCGGACATCAATTGGCAGATGTGCTAACAAAAGGTCTGCCAGCAGAACATTTCAACCCAACTTACTTGCTAGCTGGGAATGATAGATATCCATTCACCAGCTTGAGGGGGAGTGTTGTAAATAGTAATTAGTGCATCATTGTAATTGTAATCATATGGCCCATTTATAAGGCCCGCTAGGGTTAGTCTTAGAATAGTCTATATATATCATTCAGCACTTGTATACGAAATACAATTGAAACATTATTCAAATATACATTTGCTACACAAACCTTAAAGAGAATTTCAGGGAAGAGGAGCCACGATCTCAAACTTTTCTGTTCTTACCACAGGCTTCAGGATCTTCCCGTCATTGACTTCATGATCAGGCTTGAGGATTGCAGAATCCAAGTTGATGTCTGGGTAAAGAACGGCGACCTGAGCCAGAGCATTCTCAAAGCCATTTTCAGCAAAATTACAGGCCTCGGCAGCAATTTCGGCAATCCTCTCGTATTTCTCCTCGCCGAGCTTCTTAAGACTGTTTTCAAGCTCGGTTACCCGAGCCTGAAGTTCAGTTGCAGAGTTCAAGGCATCTGCAACATCAGCTTCGGCTTTCTCAGCCCTCTTTTCAGCATCTCCCGCTCTTTTCGCTGCAGTCTTCTAGTTCAAGATCGCTTGGTCTCTTTCCACTTTCAGATCATCTCTAGCCTTTTCCATATTGGTTAGAGCAGTCAAAGTCGGTTCCAGAGTTTTATTTGCCTCCTCCAACAATCTGAGGGCTTCATCTCGTTCCTGATTCGCAGCTGCATGCAATAAAAAGGTTGTAAGAAGCAAATCAAGCGGGAATAAAGTTAAATAAATCAGAAATTACCTTTCACTTTGTTTTCGGCCTCCTGCCTCCATTCTCTCTGTCGATCAGACCCATGCTTTAACACTTGGGCAATAGCACCTAGAGGATCCTTGCAATACTCCTCAAAATTGGTCTTCATAAACCCGTCTAAGGAAAAGAGCTTGGGGGACTTCGGTTTTTTATGACCCTCATTTCCGAGTTACTCTTCTTTGTGGAGGGAGGTGGTTCGCAAGCATCAAGATCTACCGTCGAACTCTTTTCTCCTCTTGACGGAGTAGAAGAAGTTCCCTTTTGGAGCTGGGTGCTTTTCTTGCTCCTAAGTTGCAGATCTTGGCATGGAGAGTGCTCGCCTTCTTCCACAAGACGGAAAATCAGAGTTTCAATTTCTTTGTCGGTCCCATTGGTCTACTTTTTTAGATGTCGGCTTCGAACTGGGCACATCTTCACTTTGCGCTTGGCTAATTCCTTCATTTGAGCAAATGACATGGATCCAAGCATGTTATTTGCAATACAAAATAAATAAGTGTTAGACGATCTTGTATAAAAGAAAAAATGGACATCAGTTTACATCGACGACGTCTGATCATACCAAGAGCTTCTTGAACTTCAGATTTAGTCCGAGCATGGACTATGGCCTGTGTATCAAAACTCATGTGCTGAGGAATAAGCTCGGCACACCGCCGCAGAATTTCCAAGGTTTCTTGATCTTCCTCATCCAAACTGCCTTTGCTTAAGTTGTATGAACCGGGAGATCGGTTGAAGTGTGCTTTCGACCAACCAATTGGGAATTTGGTTGACACTAGGTCCCATTGGTCATCGTATTTGCCCACAAAGGCAACAGCATCGGAACTAATCGAAGAAATGAAAAAATAGTGTTTTTTCCAATTCTCCTTAAGAGAGTCAGAATAGAGTCGGAAGATCTTCAAATTCCGTTTAGAGCGAAGGCTCACATGCCCATATCGGATCCCGCCAAATTCTTTCTCGTGCCTCCGGTTCACCTTAAACATGTGAAAAATAAGGCCGCTGAAATGGTCTGATCCAGATGTCTCATGACTAGTTCGAAAGCTCGGGCAAAGGCCCAACCATTGGGATGTAATTGTGAGGGGGCACTTGCAATAATCTCAAGATCTGCTATTGGAAGCGCGTAAAGGGAGGTTGGATATGCATGGTTCTCATGGTGATAAGATACATGGAAAATTTGAGTTCTGCAGGGAAACGCGCGATATGCTCACCTTCGGAAACCCCTTCTAGAAGCCATACTTGCTTTCCTTTTCCGACGAATTTCTTATACAAAGATGGATCGGTATTATCAGGGTACACAGATCGGATCCCTTTGACATTTTCAGCTACCCAGGAGTAGTCTCGGGAAATAGAGGGGTGGATGACCACATCAACGTGACCAAAAGATTCCCCGGTGCCTTCTTCGTAACGGAGCTCGGAGTCCGTTCTAGTAGTTTCTGAAGAAGCAGGATCTCCTTCAACGATCTTATCTAATTTCTCTCGAAGTTTGCCATGGTGTTGAACTATGTTCCTTTGTGATTTTCCATCAGGAAGAGGAGTATTAGTTGCTGAGTTGGCCTCGAAAGCCGCCATCTTGGCTAATGGAGGATGATCTCTAACTGCGACTCTAAGAGTTTGTTTCGTTCTCGCCAGCTCTCTACTGCAGGAGTGGGGGAAAATGGTCAGGATCGAATATTCTATTCGAAATCACGATTAAGTCGGATCTCGGTCTAACCACCCCCATCCTAGATGAATTTGGTCAGTCTCGGGGAAGTCCCAGCCATACAAGAAATAAAAAAGAAGTAGAAAGTCAGAAACATAACATACCACGAATTGGAGTTGAAAGAGGTAATGAAGAGGTCTTTCTAAAACGACCGAGTTTGCTCCAATCTAGTGGTAAAGTTCTCGCCACAATGTAGAAACCTAAATGCAAGATCGTCGTCGGGGCTCTATCGTCGGTTCGCCGGAAATTAATCTCAGTAGTCAGAGCAAATTCTCCATTTAGTAAACAGAAAAATGAATGATACACCACTATATATAGTATGGGAGAAGTGAAGCATTGGGCCGAATTTTAATCGGCGTGTCCATTCAGCCACATTTATTGCAGGCACTGACAATGAGGCGTCGTCATGGCTACTAGCCTCGGGCTACTGAATAGGCGTCATGATTACCTGACGCCTCGAGCACTTCAACCAGCACGTCAATCATGTTAGACAGTAAATGATGGGACTATGCGGTTCCCACCCGATATTCCGATATTGGAGGCAAAACCCTTGAAGGTATATGCCCAATATTTGCGAAGGAATTCGATATTTTTCCAAGGCTTAATCGGCTTCATGAATGATATGACTCTACAGTTCTCTTCCGACATTCCGATATTGGGGGCAACACCTTCAAAGGTATATCCCCAGTATCGACGAATGATGTAGTCATATAGCTTTCCGATAAAACTCTAATTCAAGTCGGGATTAGATCATCTAACTAATCCGACTTGGGGGGAAACTGTTCCGGTTTGGGCTTAACGATCATGAATCGTTCCTGGGCCACGGTATTGAGGCCCATTATCGTTAATGGACCGTTACATCACCAACGGCTACGATTTGTCAGTTACAAATCGGACGGTTCAACGATGCCTAAAATCGGACCACATCTGCTATAAATAGTGAATGACACTGTTTTACCAGGTACACACACTTCTAAACTAGTACTTGTTAAAGATTTCACTCTACTGACTAGAGCGTCAGAGTGTCTTTGCAGGTACACCCCCCTTCTGAGGTTTGAGCTAGTCAAGGGTGATCCACCAACTATCCGATCTTGTGATACAGTGGGATGATTTCGCAACCCCAAGCCTCCCATTAATCACTTTACCGCTGCGCCATTCTAGTGGATCGGAAAGAACTGACAAACACTTTTTATATATTTTATGCAAATAGCTATTATTATAAATAGTATGTTAAAAAAAATCTATTTTTTTGACGGGTGTCGTGGCTTCTCCTAGCTCCTAAGAAACTCTGCCCCTAGAAGAGACCAACCATGACTGTCCCTTTTGGTGCTTCTTGGCTACTTATTTCTCCCTCAAAAATGAATTATCCCCGCCTAATTTCATCTCCCTCCACTGTCTGGTCCTCCCTTGTGGCCAAAGACACCACTCCCTCGCCTTCCTTTCTAGCCCATGGTCGTCTCTCCTCCTTTTCCTTTGTGAAATTGACATGGTTTATTCTCCCTTTCCTTGTTGCCTCAACGCAACAATTGGAAAATTAGGGCTCCCTTAGAACCCTTTTGTATAAATGATATCTCTTAAAAATGAGTGTTATTTGCACTTCTTTAGCTTAAATTGCTGCATATCCAAGAGTAATTTGCGATATAAAATGTTTAGAATTAGTGCTTATTTGATCTTTAGTGTTATAAACTATTTTGAACCAAATGAGCCAGTGGTTATATTGCTTTTGCAGGTTAGGTTTTGATGATGACACGTTCGAAGTCAAAATGACAAGCAGGTTAGGTTTTGATGATGTGTTCTAAGCGGAAACCCAAGGCAAACAAGACTCAAGAAATAAGGGTAGTCTCTAGGGTTTGGGTCGTGTCCTAGGATATATTGTAAGCCGCTTCTGAGGGTCAGCTCATCTCACAGTTTCATAGCCTTCACAGTTTTCAAAATGCATGCATGCACACAGGTAAGGCACGTAACATAAAAACTATTTTGTGAAAGTTAGAAATCGATTCATGACTTCTTTCCTAAAGCCAAGAATCGATTTCCAACCTTGTGCAAAGGATAGAAATCGATTTCCCAAAGCAAAGAATCGATTCCCAAACTGTTTTAAAAGCTAAGAATCGATTCCTATTATTTCTTCTGAGACCAAAATCGATTTCCAACTCCTTTTTAAAGAAACAAAATCGATTTCCTTCCTATTTCCAAAGCTATAAATCGATTTGCATCTCACTTAAATCAAGCAATTAATCAATTCATCAACTATACTATTTTAAGCCAAGAATCGATTCATCACCTCATGCACCTAAGCCTTAAATCGATTTTCTTCTTTCTAAAAGCCTCAATGGTCATATTTTCAAGCTGTTAATCGATTCATACTTGCTCTTTGAAAGAAATCAATCGATCCCACTACTCCTACTTTTAAGTCATAAATCGATTTACCATTCTAGGCTTTTCAAGTAATGAATCGATTCCTAAAATCATTCAACGGTCATATTTCTCCTGAGTCTATAAATAGGGACTTAGTGTTTCTCAGAAAAACACAACCCATTCTTACGCTTACGCTGAAACGCAAACTAAACCCTAGCTCACACATCTCTCTTCTTCACATATTTTCCATCTGTCATAGCTGATTTCTCTCAAGGGTTAGGTTGGGTTGGTGATCTTCAAGTTGTTGTAATCTGCCTTCATAAGAGGTATTTTGGTTGTTAATTTGTAATTCGTTTTTACATTGTATTTGGTACTAGAGAGTGGGGTATCTCTCTAGGGTTGTTCACAGTACTAGGGAGTGGGGTATCTCTCTAGGGTTGCTGTTGATACTAGGGAGTGGGGTATCTGTTGTGTGAAAACTTAGTGCAAGTATACACTGTCTTAACAAGTAATAAAGGGTAAATGAGATCGTTCCCACGAGGAATTTAGTTAAATACAAGAGTTTAACTTTGCTAACAAATTAGTGAATAAAGTAAATGACACACAAATTTTGGGTAACATAAATAGTAAGAATAAATGGAAATGGTAATTAAGAATCAGTGATGAGAACAAGCTGAGATGCATTCACTTCAGTAACTCATTAATATGCTATTAAGGGTATATTCAATGCTGCAGCATTAGGTGCTGCAGTAATAAGACGTTATTCTCTCGAATACTTTACACTAGGTTTTCCTTGCAAGAGTTTATCTCTAAACCCTAAAGAAGTACCTCCTAGGCTGCTTGAGCACCGGCAGTGATCACCTTATGGGCTATACCTTCCTATCTCTAGGGTTAAGCAAGGAACATCAAGATCTCTCATTAATGCCCACTACCCATATTACCTTGTGAGATTAATTTACAAACCATCTCTGAATTTATAAATGCTATTTAGAATAGACGGCCAATCCTACTCTAAAATGGAAATATTATCACGCACAAGGTAAAATGCACAACATTAAATATACTTCATAAATAGCATAAAAAATCTAGTTACTTCAGATCCAGCATCTCAACTATGAGAAATTAGCTCATATTGAGCTTACAAGACATGGAAAACAACTTAAACAAAAGAGTAGAAGTCATATTACAAATTTCAAGAGAAGAAATGATACTATCAAGATGAAACAGTGAAGGAACTCCAGTCGTAGTGATGGAGATCTGCTCCAGCTCTTCTAGTGAAAATCTTCCAAGAGAAATGTATTCCAAGTAATGCTGTTGCAATGGTCTCAGCAATGAAGCTTGTGGGTAACAATGGTGAGCTAAGCACGCTATGAGGAGCTATCTCTATACTTCCCCGTGACGGCAGAGCATGCATATGAAGAAGGGGAAACGTCCTTATATAGTGTCTCCTTGCACGCAACCCTAGAATGGGGGCTCTTTAAGGAAATGCGTCCTAGGATCGAGGGCAATCATGGGAATTCCTCAATAGGAAATATCTTTCCGTGCCATACAGCTCTGACACTTGTCCTTGCCTTAACTTCCGTGTTTTCCGCACTCCCCTTGAGCTTTCTCTCTCATCTTTCGCAATTCCACTGTTGCGCACGCACCTGTTGCTGCAGCACTGACACTAAATACAATTAAATGCACTAAGGGCATCAGAATGCCCAAATTAAACCAAATCATTCCTGCACCATTATTTCTACCCTACACACATAATTACATCCTAATTGACACAACAAGTTTATTAAATTGCTACGATGAAAGCTAAAAAGGCAAGTAATAACCATCATAAAGGATGGTTATCAGTATCTCTCTAGGGTTATTGGTTGTAACAAGGGTGGGGTATCTCTTGTTATTGCTGTAGATTTGAGGGCTCTTCATAGGTGGGGTATCCTAGGAGAAGAGTGTCTGAGTCTGTAAAGGTTTCCAAAGCACCTGTAAGCTTTGTTGTGTTAGTGGAAAATCTCACAAGGGTGTGAGGACTGGACGTAGGTCACTAGGAGGTGACCGAACCAGTATAAAAATCTATGTGTTCTTTACTGCTTTATTTTCAGTTTTCGTTTCGCATTAATTCGTTCCATAAACCTGCGCGAAAAATCAATCAAGTCGTTAAAGGGGACTTAAATTTTTAAAATCTCAATTCAGCCTCCCTCTTGAGACTGAAGCCACTTTGTAATAGAGCCCTTTGGTGCTCATCACTTGTGAACTAATATGTGTTTTAACTGTTGCATGATTTCAGTGTTGAATTAGGTGCTATGGCACTTGCTTTTGGCACCTACGTTACATGAGAGGGAAAGCGGAGAACATAATCTGCGCAAAAGTGAGCGCATTGCTGCTGTGTCAGAGAATGTACAGGTGCTGGTTTGCTAATGCGTTGGAGACCACCCCCTTTTTTGAGGATATTTTGAAATTGCTAAGGACGAGTGTTGTAACAGCTCAGGTCCAACGCATTGGCCACCCCCGCACTATTGGTAGTGGGAGGTGTGTTTAACTTGCACTTATGCCTCAGGTGCAAGGTTCGATTCCCACGGAAGGCAAAAATTCTACAAGGGGGGTAGAGAAGACCGTGATGTAATAGTGCTGGGGTGGCCAATGCGTTGGACCTGGGCTATTACAATAAAAATTCAACATCAACCGAAATATAATTAAAAACAGTAATCGACCCTTCCCCAAGTGCTACCTATCAGAGCAGACGACACCAGGCAAAAGGAAGACTATAATCTTCACTCGGGCTCACCTATAAAGTAACAACCACAAAAAGGGGTGAGATTCCATACAATATAAGAAGTGTATGAAAGACCACATACAAAGCTCAAGACATCAATTAATCACAGCAAGCAACATCACTCTTAACAGTTAATAACAGCTAAGTATACATTAACACGTCACTTTCACAACAACACATCACTTTAACAACACATCACAATGGCCAGACAACTTCATTCAATCAGTCGTGCAATATGAATGCGATATGAGATTCAAGCAATGCACATGCATGTGGTACCAACCTACGTCACTGGCCAAAGGCCTAATTTCCGTCACTGGCAAAAGGGCCTAAACTATCGTCGCTGGCCAAAGGCCTAATTTTCTCGTCGCTGGCACAAGGCCTAATGTTCATGGTATGCATGCGACTCAATGATGTATGCACAACAGTCAAACAATCACACATCAACGTCACTGGCCATAGGCCTAAATCACATCACTGGCCGAAGGGCCTAAAATATAGACAACGCTGGCCATAGGCCTACGACATCGAACAACGCTGGCCAACGACCGTCACAACAAAACAGCTCAAAGGTGTGGGTCATTCGGCGGTACCCACGACAACACAAACAACACAACAACTTCAGCAATTAACAGCTCCCAACCACAACACTTTTCCAAAACATTTAGGGTTGACGACCACTTTTTGAAAAAGACACCGGAGACGCCTCAAGGGCATCCCAGACACCAAAACAACCCCAGGGAACAATGTTAGAAAAATAGTTCAGAATGCCTTAAAATTAGAGTATCCAGTTAGGCACCTGGATAAGCTTTCCAAAACATTTTGAAACGCTTCAATCGGACTCCCGAGTCAAAAGTTATTTCGAAAACAGATTAGGAGAAAAACTAAGACATCCTGAAAATGGCGCCCAGCAACAGGGATCCAGGCGCAGGAAACTGGCGCAGGCACTGGCGCAGGATTTGGCGCCCAGAGAAGGGGATCCAACCAAATTTTCGCAAAAGTGAACAATTCGCACAGGAGCAAGAATGGAATGACTCAATATGATTAGGCAAGGCATCCAGCAAAGGCACGGACCAAAACACCAAGAGAAACAGAATAGGGCTTGGCGCCCATGGGTAGGGATCCGAAAACAGCAACACAACACAGAAGGGCAACACAGCACAGAATTTGGCTCCTAGGGACAGGGAACCAACCAGAATGACACAACAGTGAACAATTCTCCCAGGAGCAAGGACCATTCAACAACATACAATAAGACATTGGGTTCTGGGCGCATGGGGCGCCAGAACCAGCGACACACGCGCGGGGACAAGTGCATGGGCGCCTAGGGCGCCTTCCCCAGCACCACCGGAACAGCAAGGAGCAAAACTGTAAACGCTTAGAATCAATAGGTAAGGCTTCCAGGGGCAAGACGCCTTCAACCAGGCACGAAACAAAACTTTGACATGGCGCCCAGCCATGGGGATCCAAATCCAGCAACATAAAAACACAACAATGGCGCCTAAGGCGCCTAGGAACCATTCTTTTGGTTTCTCGTCAATTAAATCACCAATTCAAACACCAAGATTAAATCACCAATATAAACATCAATTACCATGATCATCACCATTTATCATCAATCAAAACACTATCAAAACATTAATCAAACACTTGGCATACGATCATGAATTTTCAACAACAACTCATCATATGTTCAAGGCTTATTCCAATCATCATAAATCAAACACAATTTCAGACCTATGGCAATATAATGCCTACCCCATACATAACCCCCTTCATATAAACATCAAATCATCATATGGCAACAATTATTATTATGAGCATAACAACATATCATTTAGGCATAGGAATGTGAG
Source organism: Astragalus membranaceus (assembly GCA_039519185.1). Classification (NCBI taxonomy): domain Eukaryota; kingdom Viridiplantae; phylum Streptophyta; class Magnoliopsida; order Fabales; family Fabaceae; genus Astragalus; species Astragalus membranaceus. Next base: position 119,771,847 of record CM076846.1, read on the forward strand.
GAAATAGCATACATCAAATTACTCAACAAGGCACACAATCATAGGGCATGCGATTTTTCAAGACAACAATATGGTGATCAAGACACCCTAAAACCCCACATGTAGATCCCTCATAAACCCTTATATTGAATTAAATCCCACCCTTACCTTTTAGAAGAATTCGAAACCCCTTTAGCCTTATAACCTTGGAGCCCTAGCTTTTTCCTTCTCTCTCTCTTGTTCTTGGTTCACGCCTCTTCTCCTCTCTTTTCCACTAGTTCAGCCGCTCCCTCACTCTCCAAGTCGTTTCTCTTCTTTTCTTTTTTCTAAAATGCGCTAATCTTCAATGAAACCCTAACCACTAAACCCCTCTCATGACTTACCACTCCTTTGGGCTTTTTACTTATTAACTTGGACACCCCTTACTCAAGGCCTCCCACTTGGTTTCGCTAATGCTAATCCCTCATGGACCAACCCATCCTAATCATGTAATAATAATTAATTCTATTATTATTTTTACCACTTAATCTCTATTTAATTAAATCTACCAAATAAATCTAATCAAATGAATCACACAAATAATTAAATAAGCATTTAAATGAAAATGGGGTGTTACAACTGCGCTCAATTGGTAGTGGGAGGTGTGTTTAACTTGCACTTATGCCTCGGGTGCAAGGTTCGATTCCCACGGAAGGCAAAAATTCTACAAGGGGGGTAGAGAAGACCGTGATGTAATAGTGCTGGGGTGGCCAATGCGTTGGACCTGGGCTGTTACAAGTGTCCTTTTAGGCACACAAAAAGGCAAAATTTGTGAAAAAGAATGGTGCCTTATGCCATTGACAGCTAAATGCTATAAAAGGAAATTTTTTCTCTTCATTAAAGAGGCTCGATGTTATTAGGGTAAAGTTAAACATAACTTTCCTTTAGAAAATATGTTTTCCAGCCACCATTACTCTCAAACGAGATTCTTGACGAACAAGTGGACTCTTGAGTAAATAGCAAAGGGACCAAGTTGTCGATCTAATCAAGAGATACAAGGATTGCTTTGCATGAGACTACCATGAGGTGTAAAGCTTGGACAGAAAGCTGGTAGATCATAGGATGGATATCAAAGAAGGGTGTAAGCCTCACAAGCAACTGCCAAGAATGTTTAGCCCTCAACTGATGACTCAGATAAAAGCTGAAGTTGAGAGGTTGCTAAGGGCAGGTTTCATCAGGACTGTCAAGTACGTGGAATGGTTATCTAATATAGTCCATGTAATTAAGAAGAATGGCCAGGTGAGAGTATGGATTGACTACAGAGACTTGAACTTGGTCACTCTAAAGATGAGTATGGTATGGCTTTGAAAGATATGCTAGAAGATGTCGTGGCAAATCATGCCATTTTGACTTTTATGGGTGGCTATTCTGGTTATAACCAGATTTATGTTGTCGAGGCTGACACTCATAAAACTGTCTACAAATGCCCTAGGGCCCTAGGCATTTATTAGTGGGTTGTTTTGCCTTTTGGCCTAAAGAATATAGGAGCCACTTGTCAAAGGGCTATGAATGCAATCTTCCATGACTTAATCGGCAAGAGCATGGAGGCCTATATAGATGATGTGGTAGTCAAATCCAAGAGCTTTGAATTGAATAGCATTTAATTGAGCTTGAACAAACTATGAAACGAATGAGGCTCCACAATCTAAAAATGAATCCTACTAAGTGCATGTTTGGTTTCTCGGGAATTGAGGTGGATAAGAACAAAACTAAAGTTGTGCTGGAAGCTAGGCCACCTAGAACCAAGAAAGAACTGCAGAGCCTACTTGGGAAGATCAACTTCTTGAGGAGGTTCATTTCCAACTCGGCTGGAAAGATGAAGGCTTTTTCTCCTCCACTGAGGCGCAAGAATTCTGAAGAGATGGTGTCGGGACCAGAACCACAGGAGATCTTTGATCAAATCAAGGTTGCCTTGGCCAATCCACATGTGTTGGGGTCACCACTCCCTGGAAGACCCTTGAAGCTATACATAGCGGCTCATAAGCAAGCCACTGGCTGCCTGCTAGCCTGGGATGTGATGATGGGACTGAGAGAGTTGTATATTATCTTAGTAGAATTCAAAATTATGCAGAGACTAGATATTCCCCTATTGAAAAGTTATGTTTATCACTGTATAATGCATGTACTAAACTTGAATATTACTTATTGTCAAGGGAAGTTCTAGTTTTATGCAAGGGTGACATTATAAGGTACCTACTTTATAAGTCTGTCTTGCAAGGTAGATTTGTAAAGTGAGCCATCAAGTTGAATACATTTGCCTTAACTCACGTACCTTTAAGGATTGTCAAAGGACAGGCCTTAGCCGATTTTCTAGCCCAACACCCATGCATAGAGCTCAAAAACCCACCTGCTTTCGCTACGTTAGCCTAAAGCCATGGGTTCTAATGGTTAACGGTTCTAGAACTCAAAAGGGTGCATGTGTTGGGGTAGATATATATAGCCCTTGTGGCAGGACGTGGAGATTCATGTGTAAGTTAGAGGACCAAGCCTCTAATAATCAAGCTGAGTACAAAGCTTTGATAATGGGGCTTAGGATTCTGGAAACCATGAAAGCTTAAGATGTAGAGATAAAAAGGGGACTCTTAGCTAATAATCAAGCAATTGACTGGTGAGTTTAATTGTCACGACGCTAACCTGAGAGAACTGTGTGCCTTGGCTCATAATTTGTTAAATTTGTATGTCAATGCAGCGATTGTATACATCCCCAGAGAGGAAAACCAAGATGCAAATGATCTAGCTTGACAAGCCCCTGGTTATAAGGAGATGGCAGTGGAATTAACGCAGAAAGAATCACCTTAGATTGCTTGCATGGAGCCTGCCAACGCTTGGAAGAACATGTTGATTGACTATTTGCAAAACCCCTCAGCTATAGCTAGTTTCAAACTAAAGCAGAGGGCTCTAAGTTATGTCCTGGTAGGTGATGAATTATATAAGAAAGGTGTTAATGGAGTGCTTTTGAAGTGCCTTGACAAGAGTGAAGATACAAGGTCATGGGTGAAGTACATGAAGTCATTTGTGGTTCTCATAGAGCTGGGCCTATCATGAAATGGCTGATTTATAGGCATGGCTACTATTGGCTAACTATAACAGTTGATTTCTTCCAATATGCCCAAGGGTGTGAGGCTTGCTTGCCAGCAACATGGTCCTGTCCAAAGGGTACCAACTAATGAAATTCACCCAATAATCAAGTCTTGGCCATTCAGAGGATGGGCTATGGACTTGATAGGGAAGATCGACCTACCTAGCTCCAAGAGGCATAACTTCATCATAGTTGCCACAGATTACTTCACCAAATGGGTGGAGGCTTAGCCAATGGCCAATGTTTCACAAGATGGAGTAATTAAATTCATCTAGAATCAAATCATATACAAGTTTGGGATCCCTAAACTATTACGACTGGTCAAGGTACTATGTTCAATAGGGATGAAGTGGCGGCTTTTGCTCAATAGTTTGGAATCAAGCTGATGCATTCAACACCCTATTATGCTCAATCTAATGGGCAAGAAAAGGCTACTAACAAAATTATAATTGATTTGATCAAGAAGAACACAGAGGACAAGCCAAGAAAATGACACGAGACTCTTGATGAAGTTTTGTAGGCTATTAGGAATTCTAAGTTCACTGCCATAGGAATAACTCCCTATCGGCTAATCTATGGGCAGAATGCTGTTTTGCCACTTGAAATTAAAGTTTCATTATTAAGAGTGGCCACACAACATCTGCTTGACATGGATGACTATCAACAAGTCATGTTGATGGAGTTAGAATCAGTGGGTGATGTTAGGCTAGCTGCTCTCAGTAAAATTGAGCTATCCAAGATCAAAATGGACAAAGCCTAAAACAAACATGTAAAGCGTAAATAGTTTGTTCAAGGGGGACCTGGTTTGGAAAACTTATTTGCCGATTGGGATTAAAGATTCTAAGTTTGAGAAATGGTCGCCAAATTGGGAAGGGCCATTCATTGTTAGCAAGGTGTTTAGTGGAGGTGCATACAAATTGGTAGAAATGCAAGGAGAAGAACTTAGTAGAAACATCTATGGGAAACATCTCAAAATGTATTACCCTACCATTTGGGAGGGTGTGCAGAATGAAGATTAAGTTATAAATGTTAAGTGACACGCCACAATTTTGACCCTTGTTCGAAGTTACCAATATGAAAAAATCCCTAGGCTATTGTGTCCTTCCTTGCAACTCCCTTGGTTACTGAATCACCTCCTGGTGTGTTGGTTAACTCCAAATTTGGCTCGGCCGAGGTAGTTGTCGTTACTTCTTCTTCTCCTTGGGTAGCCTCTTTTCCTCCTCAAGTAGTCCCTTCACTCTACTCTACTGCAATGGTTGTGCTTTTCTCTAGGTCAGTATCTGCTGCTAACTCTTCCCTAGATGCTTCAGCCACAACTTTGTCAATTGTGTCAATCCCTTCCATGCCTAGGCTAGTCAAGTCGGGTGTAATAGCTACTTCTGGTGCAAGAGGTGTCTTTGGGTCTTTGGGGAGGCATGATCCCCAATCATAGGTAAAGCCTTACATGATGTTGAGAAGGCCCCCAACTTCTGCAGGTTGTTGGCCTGAAAGCTTGTTCCAATAAGTTGCGCAGTTGATCCCAAGAATTGTGGTCCTATAACGTTTCATGTTGGCCCTTCTTTAAGTCATCTTTGGAGGTATATTTTTCCACACTCCAGGGTGTAGGTGTTGAGCCTTTGAGTGATCTTATTGTGCTGAGGTTTGAGCGTTTTCAGTTATTTCTATAGTCGAGTGATTTTCGCGTTGATTCCTTGGATAAGTCTGCTGATTTCTTCCTCCTTAGTCAAAGTCGCCTTCCTCTCCACTTCTAGGTCTTGGAAGGATTTTGTGTAGCCATCCTTCTATGATTACAGGTCCCTTAGTCTCTTTAGGGAGTGTTTGGCATTGTCGTATCTGTCTTTTGCCTTGACATAGAGGCACGAAACATCATTAAGTTTAAGAGCTATTTGCTGGAAGGCAATCTTCTTTGGCCTTGACACCTCAGCCAAGTGTGCAAGCTTTAATAAGGAAAACCTCAGCTCAGCTACTTGGGCCCTCTCATTGGGGAAATGTGGGAATTTCCCCAATGAGCGATGCTTCCACATTCTCCAAGTATCTTGCAATTGGTGAAGAAACCGTTTGGAAGGGTTCCTGGGTGGAAAAATACTGAGAGACTTGCTCGCCAGTAACTTTTAGCCTCACCTCTATCTCCTGGTGCACTGGAGAGGAAGTAAGCAGACTTTCATCTTCAAATAGATCCTGTTGAGGCACACTGGTTGGTGTCTCCTCTACCCGATCTATTAGCAAGTTCAAAAAGTAAGTTAGCCCCCGACCGAATGATAGGGGTCAGGTAAGCTAAATTTCTTAAGATGAGAATGGCTTACCAATTCTTTTGGCTTTGGGGTCTGACTGGGCTAAGCACGACCAATACCAGAATGCTGGTAAGTTTTTTGCATAAAAGAGGGGAGATTTTGTTAGAATCAACTAAGGGAAGCGGGTAACTTGGAAAGGAATAACCATTTTGGGAATATACATACCCTTAGTCTTTTGAATGAATGGGTTAAATCTTTCTCGGCCGAGGCAGACTTAGATCTATTAGTGGGGAAAGGAGCGTGAACTGCCCCCGTTGTGCTTCTGGTCCACTTTCTGTGGACAAGAGGTGGCTCCCAGAATATTTTGACTAAAATCCTATTCATTTTTTACTTTTTTAATTTTAGTCATGTACATTTGATGTGATTGACATCGTGACTTAGGCTCTATTTGGCATGTCTCATCTGCTAACAGATAACGGATAAAACTAGCGTACTTGACTAGCGGGTGACGAGTACATGTATTTGAAACGCTGCTTCAACTGCGTTTGAGCGGATAACGTATAACGACTTACTTTTTTTGCCATTTTTTCTCTTATTATTTTTTTTAAATTACTTCTCTATCCTCATTAAATATTTTGTCATCATTAAATAGTTTTATCATTAATTAAATATTATTTTAAGTCATTTTACATTTATCAATTATTTTAACCGTTAGCTTTACCAAACACATAATTTGGTATCTACCGATTTATCTGCTATCTGCCAACTCATATGCTATCGGCTAACTCTTCATCTGTCATCTGTTATTTTTATCAAACAGTCACACCATGAGTGAGTGAGCGACTGACAAAGGCCAGGAATGACCAAATTGGTCGTGTCGGCAACATTTGGCGTTTTTTTTCCTCCCTTGTGTATTCCTCCCTTGGTACCATTTTTGTAATTCCATTCATTTGATTAGCTATTTTGGACTTTTGGTAAACTCAACAGATCGCTTTTCTAGATTCTATGTATATGGTGGATCCAAGATGCACTTGGTAATATGTTTGATATTTGATAAAATATACTACTATCATAAAAAAAAGAAGAAGATATTTGATAACATATTTTTTTGACTCCATATGTGATTTGATAACATATATTATTATTATTATTTATTTATTTCTCTTATATTTCTGTTCATACGACTAGCACATCTGCGGTTTTGAATGAGAACCGGACTCTAATATCTTATCCTTCTTCAATGGTTATCCCCACTTAATTTGTTTCACATGCATTATGCGTGTAAAAAATACTTCTAAATACTTTTTGACAAAAAAAATACTTTTATATATAATTGTTCACGGCCAAGCCGGACACTTCAGAGGGTTCGGCTACACACTCCTCTGAGGCCGGCACGATTGTCTCTCGAGAAGGCAAGATAGGATATCCGAAGACTCAGGCTCGTCCTAAGGACCGAGAGACTCAATGGCATTGCAGACTGAGGGACTCCTCTCTTCCCTCGAAGCTCGGCCCCGCCACTTGGCTCGGCCAGAGACCGAAGACAGGCAAAATATATATGGAAAGTCCTACAATTGCACTCCCAGATCTGTAACAGCTATGATATGCATTTATTACTCATTATTGCCCTTGTACTATATAAAGACGCCCTTGAGGCTAATGAAGGGACCACGATTTCACTCTCTACTCTCTATACTCATTCTACTATCATCTTACTCTTGTTCTAGCTAGATCCTCCCAAAGGAAATAGTTAAGAACATTGGTGACCACCGTGGGGCCAGTAAAATCTTTCCTACCCCACTATATTCTTAAAAACTGCCACTCTACCATGGTGGCCACAAGAAGTACCCCGTCAGACAGCAATACTGATCCCAGACTACTAGAACTGCTCGACGTAGTGAGTGCACTGCAAGAACAGAATGCGGAGCAGGCCAGAAGGAACGAAGAGCAGCGCCTGCGCTTTCAAGCACTAGAGGCAAGAGAAGTAAGGTTGCAAGAGCAACTGGCAGAGATGCAGAACAGTAGAACCGAGGCCACCAGGGCTCCTTTGAGAGCGTTCCAGCCATTTACAGCAGCAATTGAAGTAGTGGCAATTCCCCACCGTTTTCGCGAGCCATCTATCGGCACGTATGACGAAACCGGAGATCCACAAAGTCATGTAGATGCGTTCCAGACCCAAATGATTATTAGTTGCGGCAACGACGCCGTCAGCTGCAAGATGTTCGTCGGCACTTTGACCGATGTGGTCTCAAATGGTTCAAAGGCTTGACCTCACAATCAATCACCGGTTTTGAAGACCTTGCCAGCCGCTTTGTACAGCAGTTTTCTGCCAACAAGAAGAAGTTGGTTCATTCGGAAGACCTGTTTGACCTTCGGCAAGGAGCGGCCGAGCCTCTCAAGAAATACCTGGAACGACTCAACAAAGTGTCCGTGTTAGTGGAGGATCCTGATGAAAATTTTTTCGTCAAAGCGTTCATGAAGGGCTTGAGAACGGTACCTTTAGCGAGGCACTGTCAATCCGAACACCAAGAACCATGGACGAGATCAGAGCTCGTGCAGACAAGCATATAGAGGCAGAAGAGTCCGCCTCCAGAAAAGATGAACATGATACCAAAGCATCAAGGAGACCATACTCACCACCGGAGAGACAAGCTCGGACCGATCAACAGCATTTCTCGACCAGGCGTGACCGAGGAGGCAGGGCGAGGAACCGGAAGTCACGTCCTAATCCGGAAGTAGCCTATACTCCGCTTAGGGCCAAGCCCTCCACCATCCTCCACGAGGCCCTAAATGATGGAATCATACAGAGGCCGACAGCTTTCGTTGGCACTATGGGTAAGTATCCACAATCATACTGCAGGTTCCACTGGACAGAGGGACACACCACCGATGATTGCTAGACTTTGAAGTAGCAAATTGAACAACTAATCCAGAGAGGACAACTTAAAAAGTTTGTTTTGACAGAGGAGCAGAAGAAGAGACGAGCCAACAACCCACATCTGAGGCCACCGACAAAGAGGGGAGGAGCCCAAAAGGAAACTGCGCAGAAAGACGGACACGAAATCGCAGACAAAGGCGATGTAAACACCATCTCTGGAGGTTTCTCGGGAGGAGGATCCACTTCATCGGCATGACGAAGGTCCACACGTTCCATCATGTATGTCACTAATAATGAATCTGATGTGCCCGTTCCAGAGTACCCACAGATCTCCTTCGACATGGAAGACTTCAACGGAATCCAACCCCACTCTGATGACCCGATAGTGATTTACATCACAACCAGCGGGTACAGGGTCGCCCGAGTCCTGGTAGACAGAGGAAGCTCCGCCAATGTAATGTACTGGAAGTGCTTCCAAGAGCTTAAGTTGCCGGTTGAGCTGCTGAAAAATTACCCTGGCACGTTGGTAGGGTTTTCAGGCAAACAGGTTGAAGTCCGCGGGTACATGGATCTCAGAACTACATTCGGAGAAGGAGACTCGGCAAAGACAGTTGTCCTCAGGTACATGATCATTGATGCAACATCGTTCTATAACATCATCGTGGGCAAACCGACTCTTAGTGCACTCATGTCGGCAATATCATACCCTCATCTCTGCCTCAAATATCCTCTACCCAATGGAGGTGTCAGCATAGTAAGGGGCGACCAGGCGATGGCCCGTAGGTGCTATGCCGAAAGTGCCAAAGTAAAGACAATCCAAAAATCAGAGGTAAAAAGCTCTGATTGTAGGTTTCTTGACTTGGATCCAAGAATGTATAATGCAGCCAAAGAAGAAAAGATACCAAGGCTAGGCGACGACCTGAAAGAAGTAATCATCGGCCCTGCACAGCACCAGAGAACAAAGATTGGAACCGGCCTGTCGGCGGAGATTGAAGATCAGCTCATCAAGAGACAACGTCCACATATTCACATGGTCTCCCCAAGACATGCCAGGTATTGATCCGAACTTTATCTGTCATCGATTATCTCTAAACCCTTCTGCTCATCCTGTGTCGCAGAAGAAGAGAAAGCAGGGATATGAGAAGACGAAGGCAATCAAAGAGGAAACAGATAAGCTGATGGCGGCTGAATTCATTAGAGAAGTAAAATACCCAACCTGGCTGGCTAATCCGGTGATGGTAAAGAAGTCCAATGGCAAGTGGAGGATGTGCGTAGATTACACTGATCTCAACAAGGCATATCCGAAGGATTCTTACCCGTTGTCGAGCATCGATGGACTTGTCGATGGCGCCTCCGGTTAAAAGCTACTCAACTTTATGGACGCATACTCCGGTTACAACCAAATCAAGATGAGCTACATTGATGAAGAAAAGACTGCATTCATGACAGGCCGATCCAATTACTGCTACCAAGTGATGTCGTTCGGTCTCAAGAACGCTGGAGCAACATACCAGCGCTTGATGGATCGAATCTTTGAAGGCGAGATCGGACGAACCATAGAAGTATATGTTGACGATATGGTCGTGAAGTCCACCACTGATCCAGCTCATATTGACAATCTGACCAAGATATTCCAGCTCTTGGAGAAGCATGACCTTCGGCTCAACCCTGACAAATGCTCGTTTGGAGTTCAAGGAGGTGAATTCTTAGGATATGTCCTAACCCACAGGGGAATTGAAGCCAACCCCTCACAGTGTCGAGCCATCATTGAAGCCAGAAGTCCCACCAAGGCCGAAGAAGTCCAGATCTTAGCCGGTCAGATAGCGGCGCTCTCCCACTTCCTTGGCCGGTCAGCAGGCAAGATCAGACCCTTGTTCCAGCTCCTCAAGAAGAATGCCAATTTCCAGTGGTCCGAAGAATGTGAAACGACCCTCCAGACACTCAGAGAGTACCTTGCAGCACCTCCGATCCTCACATCCCCAAAGCAGGGTGTTCCCTTACTCATGTATCTAGCAGTCTCGAGGGATGCATGCAGTGAAATTTTAGTACAAGAGCAAGGAAAAGACCGGTTTCCTGTCTGCTACATCAGCCGACTGTGGAGGGGCCCAGAGCAGAGGTACCAAAAAATTGAGAAAGCAACATATACTGTCATCTCAGCAGCAAGAAAACTCGGACACTATTTTCAGAGTCACCCAATAGTAATCAAAACAGAACTTCCAATTCGCCAGGTGCTCTCGAAGCCGAATCTAGCAGGGAGGATGGTCTCTTGGTCGATAGAGTTGTCCGAATTTGATATCAAGTATGAGCCAAGAGGGCCGATCAAGGCTCAGGCGTTGGCTGACTTTATAGCCGAGCTTGTTAAGGCCGATCCGAAAGCCAAGCCGTCAGCGGAATTTGTGTGGACTCTATCCGTGGATGGTTCATCCAATCTACGAGGAAGTGGAGCTGGGGTGACCCTAGAAGGACCAGACGATATTCTCCTCGAGCAATCGCTTCGGTTCAACTTCAAAGCCAGCAACAATCAAGCAGAGTACGAGACACTCATCGCTGGCATGGCACTAGCTGCAGATTTGGGAGTAAAATACCTGAAGGCCCGAAGTGATTCTCTGATCATAACCGGATAAGTCACAAAGGCGTTCAGTACCAAAGATGATCTTCTCGGCAAATACTTTGATAAGGTACAAAAACTCAAATCCAAATTCAATTCCTTTGAGCTAACACATGTCCCAAGGGAACAAAATGGCAGGGCAGACATCCTGGCCAAACTCGCCAGTACAAAGAAACCTGGAAACAACCATTCGGTGATCCAGGAAACACTTTTCGAACCCAGTGTAAATAAAATTCAGGTTCTCTCAACAGAGATCGAGCCTCAAAGCTGGATGACCAATATTATTGCTTACCTGCTAATAACTCTATTTTATATAGAGTTATTTACACTTTCAAATCTAAATAATTGTGAGAATCTCAATAATAATGTTTTGTTAAATAAAGAAATACAAAAGAAATACAACTTTTTGAGTTAAGAAAGGTTTAGGCACACTTCATGACTATTTTATATGATTTGTGGTATTTTTATGTGTTTGTTCAATTGCTGCAGCAATCATTGCCCCAACAATTGATGCACCGGCAATAGAAGCAGAGGCATTGCCCCAGCGTCGCTGCCAGCATCAATTGCCCCAGCAATCTTCACACACACAGAATGCCCCAGCATCTTGGTGATGACGTCATGAAGCGTCAAAAGTAAGGCAAATGGCCAAATGGGAGAGTTCGGCGCCTACCATAGACTCCATAGCTCACAAGAGTCACCCTTCTAAGGGACACTGGTCCTCTCATCAATGGACCTCTTCTTTTTACATGATGGGTGATCACATGGAAGCTTTTGAGATAAAATTAAAAAAGGAAAACCTAACTTCATCTCAAAGTAACCTTGGTGCTCAAGACAACTCCACTCCAAGAAGCCTATAAATACATCTCCTCCTCATCATTCGAAATCATCTCAAATTTTAGGAAGTAGTCTTAGATATAATATTTTGTTTCGAAGGAGAGAAAGAAATTGATAACTTTTCTCTCTACTTTTACACCATCTTGTATTGCTGTTTCATTGCTCCAGCATTGCTAAGCAGAATATGCAAAGCTATGAAGCCCCGATACTCCAAAATAGACCACGTACCCGTATAAGATACGTATCCGATACCGATACGTGTCGGATACGTCCGGATACGTATGCTGGGAGTATTCTGAAATTTATATTTATTTTTAAATCAAAAAAAGACCAGATACTTATCGGATACGTATCCTGGGAGTATCCTGGAATTTATATTTATATTTATATTTATTTGATATTTTTGTATTACTATTTGTCTTTGAATTAGAATAGTCCTACTTTGAATTCTAACGCAATGTTTTTTATTTTAATTTATTTTAGGTATTATAGTAGTGTGTGGCTTATTTTAGGAAAGAATATATTTTAAAATGGGTGGGGAAAAGACATTTAACTATGCTTACTTATTTTGATCACAAGTATATTTTTTGTAAATCTGATTATATCTATTGAATATTAAGAGCAATTGTCAATTAGTAAAGTGAAGTATATTTAGTTATGTTTTATATTTTTAAATTTTAATATAATTTTTTATTGAAGTATCACTGCCGTATCGTATCTTGATTTTCAAAATTTTCCTATATCCACGTATCGTGTCGTATCGTATCCTGTATCATATTCCGTATCCGGGCTTCATAGATGCAAAGGAACTCCAATTGTGTAATTTCTATCTTATCTCATTTCCTTTGTAATTTAGTCTCTTGAGGCATGGAGAATATCAATTTAGTTCTTTAACGATTTCAGATGTAAGTAAAATTATTTCTTTTAAGATAATTTTTTGGTACATTTTCGTCCTTAGAAAAATGCCCTATAAGGGACTAATATGACCCAACGTCAAAAAAAAAAGGAACTAATATAACCCGCGTTTTCATTTCTGAAGAAACAAATTAATATTTTTCATTTCTCATGAAATAAATATGAGTTTTTTACTCTAAAAACTTATATTTTTTGTTTTAAAACCAATATGAGCTTTTACTTTAAAAAATTTGACAATTGTTTGGGAAGGGACAAGTCTCCTATGTAGTCGAATTGCAGTGCTGTCGAATTGTACTGATGGGGTCGAAAAGATTCGCACTGAACCAAGCCATGTTGGTCCCTGCTTGTGCGCGCGAGGGAGTCCCTTCTAGTTGCTTGTTTACTAGCTCTCATTAAGCTTTAGTATATGAAGACTTTGGTGAATCCAAAGCCAAGCAATGTGGGACTTCTCACTTTTGAAATATCCTTTTATTTTCAATAAAATACAACAAAAAGTTCCACCATTGGATATTTCTATTGATCAAATTCAATATTTATATTAACCACGTATTGCATTAACTAGTAATAATGTTGTCAATTTTTAATGTTTCATTTAATTTTAATAATGTTCAAATAATGATTCTCTAGATGAAAATGCACAAGCTTTCACAAAGGAGAGAATACAAAACAAAGCACGTCGATGTGATGTGCTTCAGATGAAAACGGAAGCAGAATGTTTATCAAACTCAACCCAAATTGTTTATCCCTTAACCAACCACACAAGCAAACAACACTTTCATATGCAACCAAAAAGAAAAGGCAACACTTTCATAGTTTCATTTGCTTTATAACCGTTGAGGCACTCTTGGCAGCTTTGAATACTTTTGCGACAAACCAGCTCGTAGGGTCAGTCATTGGTGGGTCACGAAAGATATGATAGTCATCTAGATTTTTCCAATGACGGTAAAACGGTAAAATACGATACCTTGAATTAGGACATTTGCGTCGACATGGAAGAAAAGTATCCAAAGATGTACATAGTTGATTTATTAGGGAAATCCGCAAGCACTTAGGACCTTGTATGGGAACACACATACACACACTACAAAAAAAGAATTAAGAGCACACAAAGAATTTATGTAGTTCGACACCTTTTGTCTAAGTTCACAAAAACGCTACAACAATTTGTATTTACTATCTCAAATAAGAGTACAACTCAACCCAAATTGTTTATCCCTCTACAACATCTCACTCAAAGAGTTACAATAAAGGCTAAATAGCACTTTTGGTCCTTTATGTTTGCTCCAAATTTCACTTTGGTCCTTTATCTTTTTTTTTGGTCCGTTTTGGTCCCTCATGTTTCGTTTTTGTTTCATTTTGGTCCCCCACGTTAGTTTTGACTAACGGACGCCACGCTGGCAGTTAACTGCTGACGTGGCGTCCATTATTCATTAAATGATGTGGCATTTTCTTTAATTTAAATAAAAAACAAATTAACAAAAACAAAATTAAGAAAAACAAAATCAAGAAATCACAAAATCACCATGTTCCTCTTCTCACGAATTGGGAAATTCAAAAAATCAAACAAAATCAAACAAAACCAAGTGTGAAATAACATTGTTCTTTCAAACAAAATCAAGAAATCACAAAATCACCATGTTCCTCTTCATCACGAGAAATCACAAAATCAAGAAAGAATGGATTTCGTCTTTCAAAACGCTGGTGTTGGACACTCCATTAACAATTAGGATTCCAGCAACCAAACATTGGTTTCAGATCTGCGTTTCTTCTTTCTTCTTTCAAAACGCTGGATTTCGTCTTCAAAAGGATTCCAGCAACCAAACGCTTGGTTTAAATATGTTTTTCTTCATTGAATGCCCAGATTGCATTTCTGGATTTGTATCTGCAAACGTGATGAGGATGAAGATTCTGATTGTTTAGTTTTTCCAGATCTGAAAGGGACCAAAATGAAACAACACAAACAATGAGAGGGACCAAAATGAAACCAAGGAAAACCAGAGAAGACTAAAATGAAACAAATGAGCATCAACAGAGAACACAAACAATGGTTTCCATCTTCATACCCATTTCCATCTTTATACCCATTTCCATCTTCGATTTTGATTTAGTTCCGTTTCGTTTTGATTCAGTTCCGTTTCGTTTTGATTTAGTTCCACTTCAGTTCCGTTTTGATTCAGTTCCGTTTCCATCTTCAATTTTTCTTTGATTTTGTTCAATATGGGTTCTTCGATTTTGAAACCCAGATTCGTTTTGATTCAGCTCCCTTTCGTTTTGATTCAGTTCCCTTTCGTTTTGATTTAGTTCCACTTCTCAGTTCCGTTTTGATCCTTTGTTGTTGAACGCGTTTTGAAGTTGATGAACAGATCTGGGTTAGTTGTCTTTAGTTTCAGATCTGGGTTTGATTTTTAATTGTTTCAGATCTGGGTTTGAAGTTGATGAAGGTGTTGGTGTTGATGTTTAATTGTTTAACAATTAAAATAGTTTAATGGTGATGTGTAATTTCATTAAAATTAAATAATATATTTTTGCCACGTCATTTAATGAATAACAGACGCCACGTCAGCAGTTAACTGCCAACGTGGCGTCCGTTAACCAAAACTAACGTGAGGGACCAAAATGAAACATGAGGAACCAAAACGGACCAAAAAAAAGATAAAGGACCAAAGTGAAATCTGAAGCAAAGATAAAGGACCAAAAGTGCTATTTAGCCTACAATAAATGATATCAAACTCACTAGAAGAAGCTCACACACACACACACACACACACACACACACACACACACACACACACTCACACACAAGTGATCTCACACACTCACACTTGCTCTCTTCTCTTGCACTTGTATTGAGATTGCTTCAACACTTCACAAGACTCCCTATTTATAGCATAGGAGAGTAGTCATCATTCATGTATGTGACATAGTGAGTATTAATTATCCCACATTTTCAAGGACCTCCACCTCATGATTTTTCTTCAACATTCTAGATACACATTTTCATCTCTTCAAATGCGTCTCTTGAACTTTCCACTACTATTAATATTAAATATCATTTGGAAATTCTAATTGAATTCCCAACAAATCCTCCCTTAACTAAAATTTCCAAACTTTCACGTCATCAGAAAATTTTACTTTTATCTTTTTCATGGTGCCCTTTCAAGTAGAAAATATTCTTCTAATTTTTTTGCATTCGCAAAACCAAGTGCCTCCCTTTGTACACCTTGCAACTAGGAGTTTTCGCAGATTCGATTGGTTTGAAAATCAAATTTGATCTGGTCCGATTTTACTTCGGTTTGGATTGGATTGGTCTTTTATTCTCCAAAACTACTTACAATGCAAAATAAAAAATAAGTCTCTTTCATAACATGAAAGACCATACATCATCAAAGTAGCTAAGTATGTTTTAGAAAAATAGCTTAATCACTACAAAAATTGTAAAATACATAGACAAAAATACATCATCAAAGTAACCAAAATAAAATGTAAACAATAAGTGGGAAAAACATATTAAATGTGGGTAATATTGTAATTACATTTATAATATTAATTACATAATTTATATAGATTGGAACGGTTTGGATGGGATCGGTTCCATGTGAGGCAATCGAAAATCGATCCAATCCAATTTTTTTTTTTTGCGGTTTTCGATTTTTTCGGTTTGTGTTTTTTGGTTCGGCTGCTGCGGTTTTAAATGAATGGGATAAGAACACATCTATTTGCAACCCCATTTTGAACCAATAAACTTGTAGCCTTGAGTTTCCATCTCCCTCAAAGAAATGATATTGACTACAACAGTAGGTACATACCTCACGTTATTGAAAGTTTGGATGGCACCGTTCTGAAGTTTCACTCTTACACTTCCAATGCCTTTCACCTTCATTTTATCACCATTTCCTAGCATAAAATGACCAAACTCTCCATTAGTCTTCAAGGTGTCAGACATTGCTCGGTCTTAACAAATGTGTTTTGCAGCAGCAGAATCCATCACCCACTTTGATTTAACAACTTCTTCACTTGTTGCTAAGAACACAATTTCATCTTCACTTGTGTCAAGCAGATTGGTTTGGGAGTTGCCTTCATCCTTCTTCATTTCTCTTAATTTCTTTAAATCTTCCCTCATTTGTGCACACCTCACATGCACGTGGCCCTTCTCTCCGCAATAGTAACAATCCACGTTGCTCATATCACGTGAGATGTGTGATTGAGACTTTGATCTTTCTCTTGGCTGACCTTGCATTTGTTGAGTGACTCCTACCTCACTTTGAGTCCTCTGCAACTAGTGCGCGATCTCCATCATTGATATTCACATTTCTCGTCGTTCTTTCTCTTTCTCGTAGAGCAGCAATCACCTCATCCAACTTTAAAGTTGTCCTCCCTACGAGCAGAGTTTGAACTAAAGGTTTGTATGACCTTGGTAGCGACGCCAACAAGAGAAATGCCTGCGCCTCATTAGAAATCTTATCATCTGCATTGACCAATTGACATACTAGTTAGTTGAATGCATTGATGTTGTCATGAAGATTTCATCCTATCTTCATTTTGAGTTGATACAACTACATCTTCAAGCAAAGGCGATTTTCAGGCTTTTCGCAAAGGGCCTTCGATGTTGTCTCCTTCAATACATTGTATTTGAGCTTGGGAGTTAGAGCCAAACGAATCGTACTCACGACCTTCCTTTGAATGCTACTCCAATCACTTATACTCGTGGTGGCTGGCTTCTCCTCCTCTAAAGCTTGATCAAGACCTTGCTGCACCAAAAAGTCTTGAATAGTACTCTGCCAAATTGTGAAATTGATTTTCCCATCAAATAATGGGACCTCAAACCTCGGTGTGTTCCTCGCCATAACTTTGATACCACTATTGGGGAAATCTGCACGCTAGAATGTTGTATGGGAACACACACA
This sequence comes from Astragalus membranaceus, assembly GCA_039519185.1. NCBI lineage: Eukaryota > Viridiplantae > Streptophyta > Magnoliopsida > Fabales > Fabaceae > Astragalus > Astragalus membranaceus. Next base: position 119,789,311 of record CM076846.1, read on the forward strand.
CACATACACACACAAACACACACCACAAAGAAGGAATTAAGAGTGCACAAAGAATTTACATGGTTCGACACCTCTTGTCTACGTCCACAGAAATGCCACAACAATTTTGTATTCACTATCTCAAATAAGAGTACAACCCAACCTAAATTGTGTGTCACCCTACAATACTCTCACTAAGAAATGATAATAAACTCACTACAAAAAACTCACACACAAGTGATCCCCAAAAGTCTTAACTACCACCAGTTTACATACCATTTATTTTCATTTGTCATAATTCACACACAAGTGATCTCCAAAAGTCTTAACTACCACCGGTTTACATACCATTTACTTTCATTTGACATATTTGACTAAAAGAAGTCTTCAATTATTTTAAACTTACCATTTGAACAGAAGTATACTAATAGGTTGCAAGTGTTTAAATTTTCCTGACCTCCATTGAGTTTTCTCTAGTGAAGAGAAAACTATCCTCCACAAAAAAATTAGTGAGATATTTGAAGGGACATCTTCGCCACATTGAGACCATGAATTTCCTTAGTAGTTACCTTTTTTTCGATTAGACCAAATAACTCACCATTACATAGGTTAAGCAGAAATAGTGACAGAGGATCACCTTATCTTAATCCCTCTTATGGAATAAAAGAGGCAATAGTATGTTAATTGATGAGGATTTGGTACTAGACAAACGTGATACACCTCATGATAAGCTCTATCATGTTATTCATGTAACCCCATATAAAAAAGAAGGAGGGTGCATGAGGGGTGAAGAGTTTTTCAATTAAAACGGGGTTGGGGTGAGTTCGGTATTTTAAAGGGTATTTTTAAGGGAAAAATACTCAAAATAGAGAAAAACACAAAAGGGAGTTGTATCAGAAATAATTGGCGTGCACAACGCAACCGATGTTTTGACGTGAAAAGCACTTGCAATATCATATCATATAGCCCAAAGTATAAAGGGTTTTTTTTTTTGTACCCCCACCACCTCTCTATCTACCCCCATCGACCCTGCAAAAAGACGCAATTGCCCTTCACAAAAATTAAAAATCCCGAACGTATCCTGATTTCAATTTTTTTTTTTTGGAAATCGGATTTAGGTAAATCCGATTTCCACTAAAAAATTTAAAAAATTTAAATCGGATTTAGGTAAATCCGATTTCCACTAAAAAATTTAAAAAAATAAAATCGGATTTATTTAAAATGGGGTAGATCCGCTTTGAAAAATAACAAATCGGATTTACCTTAATTGGGGGTAAATCCGATTTGTTATTTTTAAAAGCGGATCTACCCCCATATAAGGTAAATCCGCTTTTAAAAATAACCAAAGCGGATTTACCTTATGTGGGGGTAAATCCGCTTTGTTAACCTAATTAATAAATAACTCAGTTAAAATTTTAGATACAAATTTCGACCGTCTTTTGGTTCTGTTTAGTGTGTGGTTCGTTAACACGTGACGATATTGTACGTCGGGAGAATAATTTAGGCTAAAAAATCAGTTTTCGGGCAACCTACTCAAATTGTAATGAAACCACATTCTTTAAATCGGAAAAATATCAAGGATCAATACACCTTAAGAAGGAACTTCTTTCAGGACTGGGGACCTCAAAATCCCAAATTCCATCGTTTACTATTTTATATTAATTTTTTTAATTTTTCATAATCTCCAAAAAATCTGAAAAAATTTGCATAACCTTATTTTGGTTTTATTAGATTTTTAGTGGTGTTTTTATAATTTTTGGATTAGTTTTGGCTGTTTAACGGATTTTTAGTAGCATTTTATAACCTTTTTTAAAAAATTAAATAAAAAACAATTTTTTTTAATAACAAAATCGGATTTACCTTAGGTGGGATAAATCCGATTTTCTTTTTTTAGGGAAATCGGATTTACCTTAGGTGGGATAAATCCGATTTTCTCTTTTTTTAGGGAAATTGGATTTATGTGCCCACCAGGTAAATCCGATTTCCAAAATAACAAAGCGGATTTACCTTCAGCTAAGGTAAATCCGCTTTGTTATTTTTGAAATCGGATTTACCCCCATCTGAGGTAAATCCGACTTTAAAAATAACAAAGCGGATTTACCTTAGATGAAGGTAAATCCGAGCGAATTGTAAGTTGGGCAGGGGTATTTTCGGGTTTTAGCAATTTGATGGGGGTATATGGAAGTTGATGGGGGTAAAAAAAAAAAAGGCCAAGTATAAAACAAAAAAATTGCCGAGTAGGAAATAATTAAAAAAATATATATGTTGAAAAAATCCGAAAGAAAAAGAAATCTAGGGTTTAGGGTTTCTACACTTCAACTTTCGAAGAAAGAAGAGACGAAGTAGAATCTCCGAAGTGTCGTTTTAGCGGGAGAGAGCAAATTCATCGGTAAGTCACAGCAGCTTTCAATTCAGTTTGTGTTACTCACAGATTTCTTATCATAGTTTTTTGTTTTTTAAATTCTTCCATTGCAGGATTTTACTTGCGAAATTCATAGTTGGGTCAGGTATCAGCGACAATGTATCTTCAGTATTACATAAATGACAATGGCGATAAAGTTTACACTACTAAGGTAATTGATTAACCTCTTAGTTTAAATCAAACACTTGACACGTTTAGTGCTACTTTAAAGTTTGAAGCTTTGAAGAAAGAGTATCTCTGTTTTTCTTCATTTGAATTTAAGTTTTATTTGCAATAGCTATGTACTGGTTCATGAGAGAGGATTCCATGTTCAATTTGCTAATAAACGAATCTGTATAGTTTTAAAGGTGGGTTTTGTGCTTATGTGTTGCATTAGGTTTTAGTTAATTGTACTAAGGCCCTGTTTGTATAAACAACTTAACTAACCGCTTATAGCATAAACGCTTATTATATAAGTGCTTATGTATAAGTTATTTCTATAATAAATGATAAATTAAAGTCAAATGGTTGTCATTTACGTTATGAGCTTTTTTCATAAGCTATCTTAGGAAGATGAAAACATGTTATGGACATGTCATAAGCTGTTTTCATAAACTCTCCCAAACAGTCTCACAAGTGCTTATATGAATAGATAAACCCAAATAAGCCAATCTAAATAGACCATAACTCTGTAGAACAAGTCTTGTTGCAACTTGCAACAATAAGATTTTATGGTCATGGCCTAATGGGTTCTAGTGGTAGAAAAAAGCATCTTCTCTCATGGAGGGAAAGAGCATTTTCTGTGCACTGGGCTGCCCCTTTTTTGTGATAAAATAACACTCTCCAAGAGAAAAAAATGTTATCTATTTGGAAGAAATTTGCATGCATGCTATTATTTAGAAGATTTTTGAAATTGAAACATTGGCTGAACATTTTAACGTTACCAATTATGAGATATAATCATCAAATGTTTTACTATTTTAGTAATTAAATTTACAGATTGACTAGGATTAGGATGTCTAAGTCTAACTGCAATCTTCTTCATGTTCAGTGGTTTGAGAGTCTGCATTTGCTCTTGTTCTTTCCCCCTGTTTCAGCTACTGCTTTATGATCACATTCCATCCCAAGAAAAACCATCCCAAGAAAAAAAGCTTTTTGATTTTGCAAATGGTTATGTTACTGAATGCATACTGTATTTTGGGATTCCATTATCTGATATACAAGTAGACAAAAATTATTTAGAACCTTAGCCGTCACTGATTGTTTTTGCTTTTTGCCTTTCAGAAGGAATCACCACTTGGTTTGGCAACACAGTCAGCTCACCCAGGTAATTAGTCCCCTCAAGAAATTGGATACCGTTCATTTTCCTTTGACTCATTAGTCATTGCTTAAATGTTATGTTAGTTGAATGAGGCTGTCAGTGGTTTGCCTTGACGTCCTTGCTCAGTTCAAAGTTTTGCATTGATTGAAAGTTTTTTTTTTCTGGAAGAAATTCCCAACTCTAGAATCCTGTATAAAATTACCCTACTTGTTATATCTTGGAAATGAATCAGGTTATCCCTTTAAGCTAACAATTTGAGCAGTTGAGGGCTTACCTATGGTGTATCCGTGTATAGTCATGTTAGAAGTTAGAACTGAACTATTGCGAGTGAAGATATCCTGTTTCGCTAACAGCTTACTGATTTAGGTTTGTGTGCACACATGCACATGCACATGCCTGTTAAAGGAACCAACTAATTGTACCGAGTGCACGAGAATCAGCTCTAACCAGTAACCATAGCACTTAGACACTCTGCTATATTATTATTAGGTATACTCTATGTTTTGCTTTAGTCTATGTTTCACTTTAGTCTCGGGATCGTTAGCAGCCAAAATCTAAGGTAGCGAATTTCAAATGAGAGGAGATGCTGCGTTAAGTTTCAAATTGAACTTTAGTCTTATGTCCAGCTTCTCAGTTTGAACAAGTTATTTATCTTTGTTCTTTCTGTTTTTGACACCATTATTTCACCGATTTTGGGTCACTTATGTGCACGCATTATTGTTGGTTTATATGCAGCTCGCTTTTCACCTGATGATAAATTCTCCAGGCAAAGAGTTCTTTTGAAGAAGCGCTTTGGTCTTTTGCCAACTCAGCAGCCACCTAAGAAATACTGAGACAATATGTTTCATCTTTTGGAGATTGTTTAAATGCTTTCTATTTTGTGCTTCTTAATTTTGTTCCTTGACGACTTCTATGAAAGTTATGTACTGCTAATGTTAGTGATGGTGAAAATGACTGGAATCGACTCATGGAATTGGACTTTTACCATTCATCGTTTTTGGGTGATTTTTATGCCATATTTTGTGCGTTTGGGTGAAATTTTATACTGCTGAAAAGGAAATCGAAGTTTTGAAGATTGGGAATTTCAATTTCCATTATCTTGAAAGAATCTATTTTTATTGTATATTATAGTATAGGATTTAATTTATATACACAATAGGTGTATAAGATTTCTACACTATCTACAAATTAAAGGCTAACACATCATCAAATGGAAATTGGTCAATTGGTAACCACTAATTAGTCAATTAGTAACTAACCACTCCATGAATTGTGATTGGTGTTGTAAAGGCTTATCCACAATATGTGTGCAGAAATTAAACTCTATTATATTATGAGTGTAATTTATATATACAATAGGTGTATAGGGTTTTACAACTACTACCAATCATAATTTATGGAATGGTTGGTTATTAATTGACTAATTAGTGGTTATCAATTTACCAATTTTTCTTTGATGATGTGTCAAAATGTAATTGGTAGATAGTGTAATACATGCATACACCTATTATTGCTAACAATTTATTTACTGTCTGACTGGATTCAGAAAGCATATTCTATTTTCATTTCGTGTTTTTTAATTTAATTACAGCAAAGCCGTTTTGTTATCTCTTCCATTATTTTAATTTAAAACCCCTCAAAAACATTAGTTTTCTTAAATGATTTAAAACAAAGAAAAAAATAAATTAAAAAACCAAACTCGAGAGGCTGGCCCAATGCCACCTGTCTTTGGCCTAGCGGGCAAGCCTGGGGGCTGTTTGTGATGGGTTGGTAGGCCAAAATAACCGACGTAACTTGATGTTTTTAGGCGGGTTGACCCATTTTACCATCCATATTAAAAAGGAGTCATTTTAGTCTTTATTTTTGGGCCATTTCGGTCCTTCGTAAAATCTGTAGGCCATCCCTTTTCCCACACCCTTCTCTACTCACCCCACACCCCTAACTCCAAATATTTTAAAACTACCTTTAATGAGGGGACGTGTTTACGTGCGATTTGGTGAGGCCAACCGAATATATTCGGCTAGGCCCAACCGAACGTGTATTTTTTTTGAGACACACCATTTTCTTTTACCTCTTTTACACTATTCGGTCGACCCCAACCGAACTATTCCGGTTGATGTAAATAGTTCGGTTGAGGTCAACCGAATAGTGTAAAAGAGGTAAAAAAGTGGTGTCTCAAAAAATTACACGTTCGGTTGGGCCTAATCGAAAGTTTTCAGTTGACCCTAACCGAATCGGTGAAAATAGCACGCCGCATTAATGATATTTTGGTCATTTCGCAGGGTTTGGGAGTGTGGGGTGAGTTGGGAGGGATGTGGGAAAAGCATCGGCCAATCTGTAAGTCTCCTGCTTCTTCTTTAGTCTATAAACCCCAACACCATTATTTGACCAAAAAAAAAAACCCAACACCATTGAATCTACTGTAAAACTCGGTTCTGTAAATGCAGACCACTCTTTGCTTCACGTTCAAAACCATTAAAGTTATAGAAGATGAAGTATGAACTAAAATTGCATATCTGAGCTCCCACGATATCCTTCAGTACGAACATACCATGGATGGATGAGAGGCCTAACCGTAAGTAGTGCTGATGGTTGAACTAATTGCATATTTACTATTGGTTAGGATCGGGTTGAATAAATGAGGAGTTGGATGTGGTGGTTACATGGTCTCATGTAAACAGAATTAAACCAATCAAAATTTAACCATAAATCAGCAACCAGAATTTGACCACTGCAAAATTATACCATTGTGTAAAATTCACTCATTGGGTAAAATATAACCATTGGAAATTTAGACTAAACAAAATATAACCATTATAGTAAACAGAATTAAGGAACAATGATGGCACAAGTTCACAAAAAATCAAGGCCTAAAAATTCACATTTAATAGGGAACAAAGCACACAAAAATCACAAAAAATATGGACAAAGTGCTAACATTGTTTACATATGGGGGCGACTGGTTTCATGATGAAGAAAGATGGGCTACCTTTGCCCTTCAACATTAGTATTTCTGTGTGATAGGGGTTTGTGTGTTTCTATAGAAGAAGACAACGGTCATTTGAGGTTTCATGTAGGTCATATTCGTATTTTCCAATCAGGGACCAATCGTCATTTGAGGTTTCAGATGTCTATGCATTAAGGACCCAAACAACAATTTTTATATATTTAAGTTCGAATTTTAATGATTTTAATTTACATACATACCCCCAAATTTCCCCAAATTTCAATTTATTCCAGAATTACACTTCTCATTTTCTCAAATATCTACCACCCGCACCAATTTTTTTACAGTTTTCCGGATTTATCACCAAAAGGTAGTTCCACAATACTTTTTTTTTATTTGTCCCGGAATCACGTAACAAACATAAATCCGGAATTATAAAAGTGTGTTCCGGATTTATGTTAAAAATTAAAGGATAATTCGGGAAATTATTTTTGTTATTTTCCCGGATTTATATATAACACATAAATCTGGAAATTTAACTTTTTTAAATTATGTGTTATAGATAAATCCGAAATGTGTTTTTTTGTTTATTTTTATGTTTATATTTAATATTAATATTTATCTTATTATAGTTAATTTATTTATTTTTATAACTGAAATAGATATGACTACGACTGATGGTAACATTTCCTTTGCTATAGATTTATCGGACGCATTTACGATTACAGAGGTAATATCTCCCATTTAGTTTACGATTATTTAGAAGTTATTAATTATGATAACGAAAGTTTGTTTATTTTGTAGATTTTTGCTACTCGTGAGGATCTTGTATGTTGGGCTAGGGACATCGGGAAAGCCAACGTAGTGGCCGTTATCATTATTAGCCAACGGGTGCGGTTTAACTTGAACGGTACTAGTCCATTACATCTTGTTCATCGATCTTGGTCTCATTATGCTTCACCGGACGCTATATCGTGGTTATATCCATATGTTGGACATCTCCAACTATGGTCTGCTTTAGCTCCTGGCCCTAGTGCACAAACCCGCCCAATTGACATTGTAGACATTAAATGATTTTATAATATAATATGTTTTGATATTATTATTATATATATAATATTATTTGACGGCATTGATTTTACCGACACTATCACGTGCAGAAGCGTGGCCGGCTAACCTCACTCTGAGCATACACTAACCGTACACAAATAGAAAATAAAAAAAAATAAAAAAAGTTTTTTTTTCGGATTTATGCCTAAAAGATAAATTCGGAAGCACAATTTTTAGATTTTTCCGGAAACACATAAGGGGCATAATTCCGGAATGATAAATTGTGTTCAGGAATTATGTTTTAAAGATAATTCCAGAAAAATTTCCAAAAATAATTCTGGAATTATGATTAAAAGATACTTCCGGAAAAACTTGAAAAAATGCATTCCGGAATTATATCAAATGGATGTTTGTTTTGGCTTTTTGTTCTGAATGAGGGGTAAAATTAGAAGTTTGTGCAATTAAGGGGTATAGCCGTATAGGGTCCAAAGGGGGTATGAAAATTAAGACCCCAATTATAAATGCATTTTAAATGCTAAATTCAGAATCAGTTTCTATGTTGTCAAAACAGCAACATGGTTCAAATGTACACAGATAATAAAATAACTATCCAACCACATAAGAGCTTGAATTGCAATACCTAACATCATTGCACCAAAGTGACTAGCGACAACTTGATTTCCAACCGTCAGTCATTGACATAAACAGACTTAAAATTCAATTAATCTATCTTTTTGTTTTCCTTAACCTTCAAACAGGAAATTGAAGAGGGACAGGAAGTGTGACATAGAAGTACCACTTGCCGTTGTCTTTGTTTTCCGGGCGTGAAATTTTGCAACCCAAATGCACATAGTTCAATTTAACATCCGAATAACTCATCCTAAGATCCTTTGCTATATCTCTGTAGTCAGTTTGGAATTCATCTGCGAAAAGTGTCAGCACCAACACATAATAAATGAGAAGATCAATCTTCTCCTTCGACAGCAGCTTTTTGTTGTAATAAACATCAAACATCTTTGTAAATTGATAAAGCAGAATGTCAGGAATTATATGGTTTGATGAGGAAGCATCATTCATGGAGTGCTGGGAGTGCTGGTTTTGATAAGATGATTGATGTAAGAGAATATGCAAGAAAGCTTCTTCTTTTCTGACTCACCCTAGAAACATAAACAATAAACAATTTATAACAAAAATAATAATCAAATCTCAGAACTTTTTGTTTTAGATAAGCAAATTTATTGAAAGTCGTCACAAGGGGTGCACCAGCCCTTATAATGAATAAAAGAGGGGCTTCGTTAAAACTTCCTTAGACCAAAACCCCGTTGAGAAAAACACCCAGGGACAGGCAAAGCAGATACGACCCACATGGATACAAGAATACCAGAAATTATAGTGAACATAAAATACAACACACAACCCCCCTCTCTCTCTATATATATATATATATATATATATCAATGCAAGTATGTAGTATTATTCGTATAAATACCTCAATCTTCTTTAACTTCTCTATCCTGTTGCGAATAAACCTCGGGTAACTACTAAAATTTGCTGCTACTCCCTGTAGCAAAATAATATAAATGTCGTCAAGGTGATTCCATTCTCCTTTATGGATGATTTGGTTCAATAGATAAGCCTTCTGAGGTGTAATTGCAGAAGCATCATATGGTGGTATATTGCGAGTAACATGAGATTTTGTACTTTCAGGTTCTTCATCTTGCCTAAGAGCCAGCCTCTTTTTAGCCTGCAGAATGATAGAAATTCCAATAAAAATTGCTTGGCAGTGCTGAAAGAGAAGTGCAATTAATTATGAAGTGTTTTTCCAACTACGTTCTACAATTTTCACATGTAAGCTATGGTTTGTGCATCTTCTACTATAAACTTGCAAATCAGGATTTTGTTATAGTTGAAAAAAATATACCTTGTCCTTCTCTGATTCCCATACCTCAATAGTCTGTTGCGCTTTCAATGCCTTCTCGTGTAGAGTCACTTCTTTATACTTCATTTTAAATTGTTTAAGCGAGATCAAGCCAGTAGGGGGGGTAATAAAGAGAGGAATTTTGTTTGGGTTTTCACCGACAACTTGAACCTTAACCTGAATCGTTTCAGGTTCAAGTTCAGTTACCCTTTCCATTATTATACTGCAAAATCAAATCAAATCAAATGAAGGGAGTTCGTTCAGAATCGTGTACTTTGCAAGTGATGATAAAACACAAAAAAGACGACCTTAGGTTACGTGCTGAGGAAGATAACCAGTAGTGAAACAAAATTAGGGTTAGTAGTTAGTCTAATGGGCTTAGCCCAAAACTGGTGTAAATGTGACTTAGCTACTTTTCTAAAAAACGAAAAGTTACGCTGCTGCTGGGATTTCTAGGTCGAAATCACAATATCAGTAAGCTCCTTCCGTTTAACTGAGCTTTCAATTCCTTGAGCCCTAAGCAAGAGTGTGTATCGTAGGCTGTGTTGGGATGTCAACGGGGCGGGGCGGGGCGGGATGGGCACGGGTAGTAGCTACCTGCTACCCGCCCCGTTTATGATAAATTGGACCCGTACCCGCACGGGTACCCGCTTAGCGAGTCTTAAATGGATATTGTTTCTTCACGGGTACCTACGGGTACCAACAGATACTTGTAAAAATATTTTTTAAATAAAATTTTAAATACCATGTAAAATTAATCTTTTGAACACTCTTTTTTTCGATTCATTTATATAAGAAACTTATACATTTCATTATGCATTTATCTTATCAACTATTTACTAACATATTATCGTTTTTTTTTTTCGATAAGCAATATCATTGAAAAGAGCACAAGGGGTGCCTAACCCTTACAATGAGAGAAAAAAAAGGGGGAGGGCCTCCTCAAAACCTCCCTGAGCCAAAACCCATTGGGAAAAAGAGTACCCTGTGAGTGCACTACAGAGGGAAAACCTAACCCACTGTTTCTCCCCCAACTACCCAACAAAATGATTAATACAATGGTAAGCGTTATTCCACCAAGAATCTTAAACATAACCGGAATGACTCCCCACCCCATAAATAAACCACGACCAAGACATAGTTTTAATATGATAAACAATCGAGTCTAAATCCGGTTCTTCCCCATTGAAAATAAGATTATTTCTAGTCAACCAAATACTCCAACACGAGGCCAGCCAGATAAGATGTCTAATCTTCTTAGATTTCTTGCCGGTAAACACTTTTGCGAAGGAATCGAAATGCTCCATCAAAGACTCCTCAACGATATGATCCACACCAAGCCATATCTCCACCTTTTTCCACACCATCCTAGCCAAATCACACCCCACGAAAAGATGGTCCAAATCTTCAAAATCATTCTGACAAAAAGCACAGGCTGCCTCCTCCATAGACTGAATAACGTTACGATGAAGCAAAGAAGAGCGAAGAGGAAGAGCCGAGACAAACATACGCCAACCGAAAAGCTTAATTTTCGACGGAACAACTGTTTGCCACACACGGCTTCAATTCTGGCCGATAGCAGAGGGGGCGAGACAGCTGCTTGCCGAACGCTTTGTACCTGGATATAACAAGAACTAACCGAAAACATTTTATCACGAGTTAGAATCCATTTCCAACAATCAGATTTACCTCGAATCGGAGAAACTTCACGCAAAATGTCCGCCAACTCTGCAGCTTCTTGAACACAAAGATGACAACCTGCAACATTAGATAAAAAATTCCAACTCCATACATCTCGTCTCCAACAACCAGCTTCAGCCACAGTGAGATCCTTATCAGCACAACCTGTAGAAATTAACGATAAAGAACACTAGAATAGAGATAAAGAACACTAGAATTACAATAATTCCCAACTTTAAAAATAACAAGTCACTAAACATTATGCAAAATATTAGGGAAAATAATATGACTTATTATCGTTAATAAATAGAGATAAAGAACACTAGAATTACGATAATTCCCAACTTTAAAAATAACAAGTCACTAAACATTATGCAAAATATTAGGGAAAATAATATGACTTACGGGTACGGGTACCTCACTACTCGGCCCCGCTCCGTTTATTAACGGGTAGTCAAATTATCCGTTTTATTGAACCCGCAGGTACCCGTTTGACTACCCGCCCCGTACCTGTCACGGGTTTTACCCGCGGGAACCCACGGATCCGATTTTTTTTGCCATCCCTGCTTGTGTCAATGTCGAAGGTGGATTCTGAGAGTGTAGAAGGTTACAGGCCTGATGTGGAATTTATAGAAGACAACAAGGAAGCACTTGTTGATCTTAACTTGACCAACTCCTCTGAAGCTTCTTCTTCGCGCTCTTCATTTTTTTGTTTCTTCTCAATTGAATCTCAACTACTACTGCCAATGAATTTTATTTTGACCAATGAATTTTAAGCTTTACACCTAGATCTTTCGGCCTTTTTAGTTTTAACAATTAAATAAAGGTTAAATTTTTGATGTAGTTCTTGAACTTACACATTCTATTCTACTTGATTACCAAAGTCTATTAAATTTTTGATGTAGTTCTTGAACTTACACATTCTATTCTACTTGATTACCAAAGTCTATGAATATAGTAAATAGCTCTTGAAATTTGTGAAATTTGATAAACTACTTAAGAAATTTGTTTTATTGATGTCGGTAAAAGACTACTTATAAAACTATATGATTTAATTTGACGGATGTTACAAGCATTTTTTTGGTATAAACCAAGTATCCTCTGCATGTCTAAGGCTGGATTCGAACCCAGTACCTTGGTGAAGCTAGAAGAGACCCCTACCATCTCATCCAAGTGCTCTTGGGTGAGATGTTACAAACTTTAGTAACTACTTACTATTTTTATATAGGCTTAAATAGTTATCACCCCCTGCAAATATCCCCATTATCCAGTTACCCCCTACAAAAAAAAAGGTTTAAAAAACACCTTGTAAAATGTAACGTTGCTGTTAACTTTTCTGTTAAAAAAAATGTAAAATGTAACTTTATCCAGTTACCCCCCTGACGCGTGGCGCTGCCACGTGGCACTAGTTATTAGTGCTCAAAAATAAAGATTTTTCTGGCTAATGGGTGTTGAACTCGTGACCACTTATTCACACCCACACCTCCTAACCACTAAGTCAAATTAGTATTTGTAATTATTAACTCACCTACAAATATATATTACATCATTGCCACTTAATTAAAAAAAAATCTGGAAAACGAATTCATCATCAAGCATTATCAATTCATTTTTCTTCAATTTCTGGAAAACGAATTCATCATCAAGCATCCCCAATTCATCATCAAGCATTATCAATTCCTTTTTCTTCAATTTCTGGAAAACGAATTCCTTTTTCTTTTTCTTCAATTCCTTTTTCTTCAAACTCATCATCATCAAACGTTTCTGTAACCCAAATTCATCCAGAAATTAAAATGATTTTCGTTTGGAAACCCAGAAATTAAAACGATTTTCGTTTGGAAACCCAGATTTGGAAACCCAGATTGAAAGGATTTGGAAACCCAGATTGAAACGATTTGGAAACCCAGAAATTCATCATCAAATTAAAACGATTTTCGTTTTAATTCGTTTTTGAAGATTTGGAAACCCAGAATTTCGTTTTTGAAGTAGAAACTCAGATCTGTTCTATATTTTCATTTTTTAATTCGAGATGAATCTGTTCCATATTCGAGATCTGTTCCATATTTTCGTTTTTGAAGATGAAGGAAACAGTGGTGGAAGGAAGGTGTGAGAAGAAGCAGAACGCGATGCAGAACGCGTTGGAGAAGATCAACGTGCGAAGGAGAGGAACTGAGATGCGAAGGAGAGGAATTGATTTCCAGATTTTTTTTAATTAATTGGGTATAATGCTTGATGATGAGAGGTTGCTGGAAATTTAATGCTTGATAATTGCTTGATTTTATTGGGGATAATGCTTGATGATGAGAGATTGAAGGTTACATGAATTCGTTGTTGTTGGTTGTTGCCAAATCTGGGTTTCCAATGTATCTGTTCCAGTTACATGTATCTGTTCCAGTTTTTTTTTTTTAAAAATTAAGTGACAATTATCTATTATATATTTGTAGGTGACTTAACTTACTAAAGAAATCAAGTGGCTCAGTGGTTAGGATGTGTGGGTGTGAGTAAGTGGTCACGAGTTCAACACTCATATTGGCCACAAAAATCTTTATTTTTGAGTGTAATAACCAGTGCCACATGGCAGCCATCCATTGGTTGCTGACGTGGCACTGGTGACATAGGAGCTGACGTGGCATGTCAGTGCCACGTAAAGTTACATTTTACATTTTTTTAACAGAAAAGTTAACAGCAGGGGGTAACTGGATAACCTTACATTTTACAAGGTGTTTTTTAAACCTTTTTTTTTGCAGGGGGTAACTGGATAATGGGGATATTTGCAGAGGGTAATAACTATTTAAGCCTTTTATATATTTTAGGGGCTAATTAGGAGAAATGTGTTAACTTAAAAACTTAATCGGTGATTTATAACTCTCAGATAAATATGTAGATTAGTAATTTTGTTTCTTAATTTTAATAAATCAAGTAAGGATATTTTAGAAAAAAAATCAATAACATTAGAAAAAAAATCTAATAATATGTAGATTAGTAATTTTAATAATTTTGTTTCTTAATCGGTAATTTTGTTTCCCAATTTGTAAAATCAATAGTCCCCCACTAATCTGGTCAAAATTGACTGTGACCTGTCAAAGGCTTATCCTACCTGGCATGCCACGTGGATTTAAGTTTATTTTTAATAAGTTAATTTTTAATTATTGTGATATCTTCTCTTTCAGAAACACCTCACTGTCATCGTTCCACTTTCACTTTCACTCTCACGCAAAACTCAGGAACCCTTCTCTTTCAGAACTCACCAACCCTTCTCTTTCGTTTGGCACCATGAAAGCTTCAATGGTGTCTTCCAGAACTCGCGAACCCTAGACGACTGTAATCGAGCCCAAACTCTGATCAAATCGAACCCTATTTGAACCCTAAACTTATTTTGAGTAGACGAAGGAACCCAAACTCTGATCAAATCGAACACGAGTTCGAAGGAAGTAAATGGCTGCAAAACAGAGTTCGAAGGAGGCAAATGGAGGGAGTTATACTACTTCAAGGAAGAGTGAGGCTCAAAATTATGTGGAACGGTATGTTTAACCATTTTTGTACTTTATTTTTTATCCTCTGTGTTCTCTTCCATCCTTTTTTATGTTGATTTGTAGATGGCACGATTTTTAATATTATATTGTGTCTATTCTCTGTTTGTGAACCAAGCAATAGCATGTGGTTCCTGTTTGTCGGTTTAACAGTTTTTCTTCTGAAACAGCCCTGTAAATGACAGTAGCCTTAGATTCAAAATCCACCATAGGGGTATCACTACAAAAAACGGATCAAATAGCGGGGGTTTTATTGCGGAGGTTTTAAAAACCCCCTCAGTTTAATAATAAAAAAGGAACTCTTCGGCCAACAAGTTGAAAATGTTGTTTCATTTTACGGAGGTTTTAAAAACCCCCACTGAGTGCCACGAAAAACCCCCGCTAAATGTAAAATAAAAAAAAAAACATTCTAAACCCTCTCTTTTGTTTCAGGTTCCCTCTTCTCACTTTGACTCTCGCGAAAACCTTCCGTTTCCCTCTCTTCTGTTTCAGGTTCCCCCTCTTCTCACTTTCACTCTCGCGAAAACCTTCTGTTACCCTCTCTTCTGTTTCAGGTTTCCTTCTCACACATTCACTGCTTCACAAACCTAATTTCTCACTTTCACTCTCGCGAATCCCAGTTTCTCCCTCTCGCGACACCCAGTTTCTCACAAACCCTCCCCCAGTCACAAACCCTCCCTTGCGAAACCCAGAGTCTCCCTCTCGCGAAACCCAGAGTCTCCCTCTCGCGAAACCCAGTTTCTCACAAACCCTCCATCAGTCACAAACCCTCCCTCGCGAAAGGAACTTCGAGTCTTGCACAACCTCCATTCGCGACAACCACCGCTCTACGCTCTACATCGCTCTACGACCATCGCTCTACGACCATCGCTCTGTGAACCTGTTCGTCGCACCAGGTATTGGCTTTCTTCTATACTGAATCTTTGTTTTTTGGGGATTGTTTTTGGACTCGTTGCATTGAATGAACTGTTCTTGATGTTGAATCTGTGTTCCTAAAATTGATTCATCTTTTTTTGCTTGTGATTGAATTTGAATGCAGTAAGTTGTGCAAGGACATGTTCAAGGCCTAGTCAAATCTGGATGATTCTTGTTTTCATATTGAGAGAATTTCTGGAGGCATAACAAATTTGTGAGTTTTTTCTTTTTTTTTTGGTCCTTTTGTTATTCTCGTTTATCCTAAAGACAAAAAAGGAAAAAAAGTTATGGTTAATGGTTTAATTGCTATATCCAGAAACTTTCATGTGGTTGCTTAATTGCTTTTACTTCATCCTCACCCTTTTGTTGATGACATGGAACCTAATTTATAAATTTGTCATTATCTGTCAGTGCTGAAGGTTTCAGTTAAACAAGGGAATTCTATTGATGATATTGTAACCATCAGATTGTATGGACCGAACACTGAGTACATCATTGATCGTCAGAGAGAGTTGCAGGTTAGACACTTACAGCATGGTTACATTTACATTACATACAAAACTAGATAGGTCACTGAATGCTTCTGCATGATTTCTTTGAGTCAAATCCCACATTCATGTTGCTATTTTGATTTTATTTTTGTTACTTGTGCAAGTGTTGTTCTCTAGCTAATGAATACTTAAATGTTACATGATAACTTAAACTGAATAGCTGCTCGTCGCAGTCTTTCTGAATGGTATATTTACTATCTTGTCTTCTGTTATTGGGGTTTTTCCATCAATTGACTATTGCTTGTTGAATTTGTGTTTTTCATATTAGCCTCTAATTGTCGTATTCAAATGAACCCATGGAAGCAATATTAAGAAATCTACACTAAATGGAGGATGGTCCAGAAGTTTAAATTACTGTCAAAGCAACAAAAATTAGGAGAAAACTTAGGTGCTATTGGTGCTGTTATCTATTTACAAAATTGTGACTTAAGTTTTTGCATACTGTTTTACAGTGGTTCAAGTCTCAACCACTGTAAGTCAAATTACTGAAAGTCAAATTACTGCCTCCTAGCATCACTATCAGTCATCAAGCAGTGAAAGTTTGGGAGATTTGAAAGTCTCCATCTCCGGATTACCTAAAGATTCTATTGTATAACCTCTTTTCATTATTCCTTTAACATCTGTATTTTAACATCCAGAATTGAAGCCTCCCTCCTTCAAAGCAATTAAGAGATTGTCATGTATGATTAAGTTTTATAGTATATACTATTTTGTATTCATCTTCTATAGGGTGATTTTACAGGAGGAATGGAAACGCAAAATTGATGGCATAGGTGGGGTTTTTCATGCAAAAGTGAAGAAAGGTATTTGCTGCACAGACAAGGGGAAGGGAAAAGCATATATAATACAACTTTGAATATGTCTGATTTGTCTAGTGGTATTAACAGGTTGGTTCATTGCTTCTTAACTTTCTTGTGCAGCTTCTTAACTTCCTTGCTTCTTAACTTCCCTGAAACATAGTATGTAGTAGTTGGAATTAAATATGTATCAATTTAGTTCTTTTTTATTTTGATTTTTGATATTTGAAATGAGTTAATTTTTCTTTTATTATTTCAGGCAAGTGAGCATGCAAGTGAGCCTCATTCTCCGGTGGATGCAAAATGATCATTTGGTGCTAGCAATATTTAGTGGTTTTAGGATCCTTTAGTATAGGATTTTTTTGTTGCCATTATGATTTTGAGCTACAATTGTTTCTTTCTATTATCTTTTTGAGTTAGATGACATTAAATATTTGACATTACATTTATGTTATCAGAATGAAATTTTAAATGAAATTTTCAGTTTTTTTAGTAAGTGTTATTTAAGATATATGTATAGTTATTAGTGATGAAAACAGGTAATTAGACAAAAAAAAAATTCTCAAATTGCAAAAGAAATATTGTCTCTGCATAACTCTAATAAAAGGTTGAAACCCCCACAAAAAAGTCCTATCAAATATGGCAATGAAAAATTACCACAAATAAATCAATTTCAGGAGGTTTATAACCCCCTCAAAAAAACCTCCACTAATTGTGGGGGTTAAAAACCCCCGCAGTAAAACCCCCGCTAAATGACAGGATACCAGCGTTTTCAAAAAACCCCCGCAGTTAGATTGCGGCACTTAAAACTCCGGCGTTTTTTAAAACCCCCGCTGACTACGTTGCGGGGGTTAAAAACCCCCGCTAATCGACAAAAAAACCGCCGCAATCTATACTGTTTTTTGTAGTGTATGTTTGTCTATTACCCCACAAAGGTCTATGTCAATGGGGAAATTATTGAGATGAATTGGGATTGGGATGTGGACCACATGTCCTATATGGAGATTGCAAAATTGGTGAAAAGTTTGGGTTATAGAAGCTTCCAATGCCTTTGGTATAGGGACCCTAAGTTAGCAATAGCACGCGGTGGTTTGAAACCACTACAATCTGACAAAGATGTGTTGGAAATGATAGAAGATGCCAAGGGATATGAGGTAGTTGAACTTTATGTGGATCATCTCATTGACAACCCTATTGTGGCTGATGGGGAAGGTGAAATGTAGTAGATTGTGATGAAGTCAGTGAATTAGATAGTGAGGAAGATGAAGAGTATGTTGCTAATGAAGTGGAAGATTTGGATGATAGTGAAGGGGACCTAAGTGATTATGAAAACAGTGATAGTGAACGTGATGAAGATAATGTGGATGGCAATTTTACTGATAGTGATTATGATGAGCAATGGGATTGGACAGCTGTGTTCCCTCCTGAAACTATTAGTGAAGTTAGGAACATGGTGAAGTCTGATGGAGTGTCAAGGAACAAGACCAATTCTGATGAAGTTTTTACTGAATTTAATGGCGAGGAAGATTATGATTCTGAGCAACAAGAGACACCTCCAAATAGTGAAGATGATGGGGACCAACCTCCTAAATTTATGCATTTCAAGATGCCTAATATGGGAGAGCCTGTTAAATTGGAAGTGGGACTGAAATTCAATAGCAAGCAGATTGTTAAGGAGGCTGTTAAGGAGTATGCTCTGTGTTTTAGGAAGAATGTTTTTTTTAAACAAAATGATAAGAAAAGAATGGTGGTTAAGTGTGTTAAAGAATGTCCATTCCATTTGAGGATTAGTAAGAGGAGTGGCAATAATTATTGGTAAATTGTCAGCTTTAGTGATGAGCATAGTTGTCATAGGACACCAAGAAACAGACAAGCAAAGACTGAGTGGCTTGCCAAAAAATTTGTTCCCACTTAAAGGCATACACCTGAAATGAACTCTAAGGGTTTGGCTGCAGAATCTGTTCAAAGGTGGGGTGTTAAATTGTCTCATGCTCAAGCATATAGGGCTAAGAGAAGAGCAATAGAGATGATCCAAGGTGCTGGTGCTGAACAATACAACCATCTTAGAAGCTACGCAGAGGAGTTAAGGAGGTCAAATCCTAATAGCACGGTAATTATCAAGTGTACTGAAAGTCCAAAGGGTCCTGTTTTTGAAAGGATATATGTATGCCTCGAAGGTTGTAAGGCAGCATTTGCATACACATGCCGACCTATAATTGGACTTGATGCTTGCTTCTTGAAGGGGGAACATGGTGGACAACTAATGGCTGCAGTTGGTAAAGATGGAAATAATATGATGCTGCCCATAGCATATGCAGTGGTAGAAGCTGACAAAGGATTCATGGCAGTGGTTTCTTGATCTCTTGGTAAATGACTTGTGTGACTTGCAACAAAGGGAATATTCATTTATCTCAGATCAGCAAAAAGTAAGTAAATTCAGTGACAGTTTATGGTATTTTAAAAGTGATAACTTTATTTCATTTATATCTGTCATACCCTAATTTTGTCCGTTAGATTAATGTGATTTGTTTTTCTAAAATAATAATAATCTTGTAGACATTTGATTTTAATCGGTTTCTTGTTTCATTTTCGAAAAATCCCAAAAACATGTTCCATGGTGCACACGTATTATTTTTAGTCGCGTACACGCGTTAGTCCTAATGTTTTTGCATTGTTGCGTGCACATGTTATTTCTAACCACATACACGTGTCATTCCTAATCGTGTGCGTGTCGTTATTCTCTTTGCGCGCGCGTGTTCGCATCTCGTCGTGTAACTATGTTTATCGTCATTGTTAGTAGTTTAATTTATTACCATTGTTATAAAAAAGCTAATAAAAATCAGATGTGGAATAAATGTTTTCTTATTATTATTACAATCAATCTTTGTTACAAAAAGGGGTACAACCAAAAGAAGTCAACTTTGTTACACATCTGGACAAAAAATAAAATACAAAAAAGTACAAAAATTAAAAGTAAAATAAAAATAAAACTGGCAGCAGCATTTGAGGAGTGGAGCCAAGTGTCCCTTCTTCTTGCTCCCTTGTTTTTTTTCCAAAATCAGCAGCAACCAAGCAGCTTTGGGCAGCACCTCCTTTGCTGCCTTGTCTCCCACAACTCTGCTCCAATACCTTCTCTGCAAAAGCATAACAACAATTTTTTGTCTCATTAATTTGCCTCCTCTATAAAAGCCAACAAACAGAAATCATGAAAAAATACAGATACAACACAGTAGCATACACACAGACGCCATCACACCACCACATCACCACTAACCTCACGGCCACAACCCCCTCATATCTCTCTCTCCACCACACCTCCCCCATCAAACAACCAAAACCGTACCCAGAACACCACAACCTTACGTCCTCCCTCTTCTCCACAAAGCCACCACCTCACGGCCGAACCACCCCATCGCCACCCAAAAACACCTAAAACTCACTGTCGTCCTCTCTCCCCACTGCAACAACCCAACGCAAACGCCGTACCTCCACCATGACCTCGCCGTTAACCCACCACTACGAGCTCAAGCATCTGGCTTCGCACCGTTCCCTCTGACGTGGCCTTGAGGCCGCCACAAAGACGCCGGCGTCTCCACGGCTTCCCACCGTGGTTGATTTCCTCCGGTAGGACCCATCGTCCTAACGCCCAATACGACCGACGCACCAACGCCCCGTCGCCGTGACCCCCGGCGAACGCAACCACCGTAGCCATCGCCATCGCGAATGCCATCTCCGTTCCTTGCTCTCTCTCTCTCTGAAAACCTTGCCTTTCCTCTCTTCATCTTCGACGTGCGTCGTTGAGAGGCAGAAGGGTGGAGTTTACTGGTGGCTATGGGATAGAAGAAGAAGGGGGAGCGAAGTTTAGGGGTGAGAAGGAGGTGTTGGACGGCGCTGAGGAAATCGGATTTGGGGCTGACGAAGTTTTAGGGTTTTTCGTTTTTTGCTTATATAGTGTGTTTATTTTTTTATTTTTGTTTTATTTTAATTTTAATTTCAGATTAACAGTAACACCCCCATTTTTCATTCATACACCCCCCTGAATAGGCCCATTCGCATGCCATGATCTGATTCATTTCTGCACCCCATTATCCATAGATACAGCCCGCTCGCTAATTACACCCAACTATTTCAATGTTACAACCCCACCATTTTTTAAAAACATCAGGCTTTTATTTACACCCCCAGCTTTTTAAAAACACAGTCCCTGTTGCTATTCATACCCCATTTTTTTAATAACGTAACACCCATGTCAATTACACCTCCCGTTCTATTACAACTCACTTAGTTTTTTTTACATCATAACGCTTCCAAACCAGTTTTCTTAACAATTATCCATTAAAATGGTTTGCTATTAATGGTCACTCTGAGCTTAGCTTGTTTGACCGTTAATAACAGCTTTAATTTTCAAACCAGCTATGAGTGATGACCACTCTGAATTCTACTTGTTTAGTCATTACGAATGCCTCTCCTAATTTCAAAAATAAATAAAAAACACCAACGCACAAATATTTTCTACCAAGAACTATGTGCGATTTGATTCTCTACCAGGAGATACGTAGGACCAGAGGGCGGCCGACCTCTGTCAATTGCATTAATAAAAAACCTTTTTTTCTTCTTTTAATCCATTTCTCTTCTATTTCTCAAAAAGTACAAAAATAACTAACCGTTTAGCGAGTCTTTTATTATTATTATTATAAGGGTAAAAACATTATTTTTGAATTAATAAACGCTTACACATTCAGTTAAAAGGTAACCCTCCTTAGGAAGGATGTCGTAGGGTGCTAATACCTTCCCTACGCATAAACGACTCCCGAGCTTAAATCTGGTCCGCAAGACCCCTTTATCCACTCAATAGGGATTTTCCAATGTTTGCCCTTAAACTAAAACTTTGGTGGCGGCTCTTCAAGAACTTCGAAGGATCCCTCCTCCGGATTTTTCGGTCGCTACAGCTGGCGACTTCACTGGGGACAATTAAGAGAGTCAAGCCAAATTAACTAAATATGTAAGTATTTGTTAATTTTATTAATATTTTGTTTGTACCCTTATTCTTATATTATTTATTTATTAGCATTTCTTTATATTATTGAACCTTAGGGTAGACGACTTTTTTGTTATTATTGTTGTACATCTTGTCCAGTTTGGTTAGTTTAGGTATTTTGCTCTCATCACACACCTCACTTACACTTTTGCACACACCTTTGAGTGGGGCCTTATACCCGGGTCTGCAAATAACCTAGGACGAGTGGAGATTATTAGTGACAGTCATTATGGATTTTATCTGTCTGACTCTCATGAAAGTTTCAACCAGAGTACGCTCTTTCATGGTATCCCACACCAGGTAGCTCGCTATCGTTGTGGATCATATCATGAAGGGGATTTTAGCTCTGGAGACCTTTGTGAGGAAGTGAATAGAGCCAACTGAGAGATTGATCACATAAGTGACCCTAGATCATGTTGAAAATCCCAATTTAGACATGACCCACCTAGGACACAGGGGGCACTATACTTACCCTCTCTATCAATCTGGGTAGTTTTTCTCCAAAATTAAAATCACTCAAAAAAATTTCATGCTTCCTTCATTTGCATGCATACGAGACGACATCATTCCTTTCATTCATCATACAAAAAATTATCATAAAATAAGATCATTTTTTCATCATATGCATCACATTGCCATTTCCCTACCGTACCATTCATCATATATTCATAATTCATAAATATCGAAAAAAAATCATCAAATAGTGTAGGCATCTTGTCATTTGCAACATCATATTACAAATTGCATGAGACATTCTATAACATTTCGCTCATATTGTCATCATAGTCCAAATGCACAATTTCTCCATACATGCATCATTTCTCCATACATGCATCATAGTCCAAATGCGCAATTTCTCCATACATGCATCATTTCTCCATACATGCATCATAGTCCAAATGCGCAATTTCTCCGTACATGCATCATTTTATCCTAGTTGCATCATCTCTCATACTCATACATCGCATTGCTATTATAAAAATTTATTTTTAAATGCATCATCTTCATGCATCATAAAAAACAAGGACAAAAGTCATTTATTCCTATCCATCTCAAATGCATCAGTCCTTCAACATGCGTCAAAACAAAAATTATAAATTTCTTCATTATTGCATCATTCATCACCCAATAGCATTTTGTTAGCTTTTTATTTTAGTTGAAGCATAAAAAAAAAGGATAAACCATCACGCATTTCATTCATCTCCATTGTTGCTCATGTACAACAAACGCCCATATGTTCATGCATTATACTTTATTCAAAGAAAACACAAAAAAAAAATCACCATTCATTCATACTAAAATCACTCTTCCATAAGCATTTCATTGTTATTGCACTATCATGCATCGCGAAGGTATCATTTTTTTCAGAATTGCATTCATCTTGCATATCCGTACACCAAAAGAATATTACCCCCATATTACATAAAGGTTATGTTCATTACTCTTTTCCACGCATTAAAAAAAGTCACTGCGAGTGTCATGCATTTTGTTTCCTCGCACACAAAAAAAAGGCAATAGCATCATAGGCACCGACATTCATTCATAATCATTCAAAGTCATGATCACACAGTGTAGGTACCACATCATTCATAAAGTCTTGAATTACATTTCAAAAAAAACATAACATTCATACATCATTTCCCTCATGTGGTCATCCTAGTTTAAATGCAACAATTCCATATTCATGTGTCATTTCCCAAATAAAACAAAAAATCAGTTCATTATAATTGTATCATTTGTCATCCAATAAATCAAAAATAAGAGTCTGCATACATGTTGCACTACCTCTCGGAAAACGAAAATAATTGCATTAGAATCAAACATTTATTTCTTCATGCATTCACATTTTTCATACATATCTGTCATCATGGGCATTATATTTTTGCTAGAAAATAAAAAATCACCATAGAACGAGTAACTTGTTTTCATATACATCTCGTTCTCATGGTACTAACATGCATATCATCCTCCAAAAAAAATAAAGACGCTACATAGTTGTCCAACTTTCATCATCTTGCATACTCAAAAATATACTATATTCGTTACTCCTCTTCATGCATAGAAAAATAAAAAATGCATTAGTCATCTGACATGCAAAATAAAAGAAAAATAATAAAATGATGCCACTTTCTTGCATTATTCATCATCATATGCATTGCGTCCGAAAAATCATTTCGGATAGTCAATCTTTTCAAGCGATCATTCATTCACATTCCTCGCATCTGCATCAGGCAACATTATTCGTTCATTCATACATTGCATTTTTCTTTCTTTTCGCGAAAAAGAAAAGAATAAAAAACATGATCACAATTAAAAAAATTGTGATTGAATATCTCATTTAGCATGCATTTCCATCATCAAATAATATAGGCATTTCATCATTTGCAACATCATGAAATGCATAGCACTCACACACCTTTTTACTCATCCAAAAAACTGTTGTTTCATTAAATCATCCATACGCCATTTCATCCACACATCGTTTATGTACCGTTTCAACATGCATCATTTCAAAAATTACGCATCATTCATTGATACGTATTTAGCATTTCATTCTGATACATGAAAGAGGCTCTGCATCGGTCACGTGCCGCATTGTCTCCAAAGATCAGTTAATCATTTAGAATAACTGATCTTTCCAAGTGATCATTCATGCACGCATTTCATGCATTCGCATCTGCATTTTCGTCATTTTTCACCATGTGTTCCTTCATGCATTAGGACACAAGGTGCGTTTAACTTGATTATTCTTGTTGCGTGAGCATAGTTAGTCTTTCAACTAGAAAATAAAAAAAATTATCATGCATTCATAATGCAACATGGTCATCGTTTTCATTATCATGGTTCCAACATGCATCTCATCATCTAGAAAATAACAAAATATCATATTTTTTATTTTACTTCATCTTGCATAAGCCACACGCCAAAAATGAGAAAATAATATCACCTTGATATTATAAAAAAATAACATTCATTCGTTATTTCATTCAAACGTGTTACTCTTCTTCATGCATCATAAAAAATAATGAAAAATAAAAGTTCTTTATTCCAAACCACCTCAAACGCATCAGTCATCCATGCATGAGCCATTTTCTAAATTAAAAAAAACACAAAAAGTCATTCATCATCCAAAACATATTTCAGTTAGCAATAAACAACGATTTGCATCATCTGTATGCTATATTGTCCCAAAAAAGTAAAAAAAAAAATCGTTTAAAATAGCTGATCTTTCCAGGAGATCATTCCCTTCACGCATTTCCCGCATTTGCGTTTTCATCATACATATTCATCATCACGTGCATCACATTTTTTCTAGAAAAGAGTAGAGAATAATCATGAACACGATTTCAAAAATTGTGAACATCTCATTTTTCATGTATTTCCATTTTAGGCGTCTGCATTTGCATCATGCATATACATTATCATGTGTTCATCCCTACAAAAAACATGAGCACATTTTTTTAAAAAAGATTGATGAGAGATGAGGCGGGGTTGATTATTTATTCTTCGAAAAAGTTTAGCTTAGCTATAAACTCAAGGTGTTTTCAGACACTCAATTTTCAAAAAAGGAAGTTATTCACTGTTTGCAGCTCATTCATTTCTTCAGCAAAATGATGCATCTCATCAATCCCATGATAAATGATCCAAATGGTCCATTTTGTTAACTAATGTGTTATCAAAAATTTCTCCTATCATGTCGTTGACTATGTTAACTCTCTGTGAAACATTCTTATGGTGAACTTGTATGCAACGTGCATTTATTCTTGTCTGAGTCGGTTAATGTCCACATCTTTCCATTGTATCATCATCCCTTTACACGCCCGGTCCCACCCCGACCACCCAGTGCATATTCTCCACACAAGTACCTAGTTAGCCATTTGGTTTGTTCCCAATGATGAAATTTCATGAGCTAACACATTAGGCCCCAAGCTGGGGCAAATTTGTGATCACTAGATATCTTGTCAACATTGTATTCCCTTGGTGCAAGTCCTTTACAAAAAATAAATTAAAAGGCCTGTTAGGTTGAAAACTTGCGAGAGCAGCCTAAGCAAAAATTAGGGCAAATAAAAGAAATAAAGAGAAAAAAAGAGCGGATATGTAAAAATAAATAATTTGTCTTTGAATCAATTCTTGAGAAAAACAAGCAATCAGGATTTGAAATGAAGTTTGGTCGTCTTCCCGTATCCTAAAAAAAAGGGGGTTCTCTACTACCCCTTTGAGCAAAAAAATCAAAAAAATTTTCAGTCACCCTAGACAAGGATCAATTCCACATCAAAAACGGTGTGTCACTTTTATCAGCTCACTCTACTCAAAAAAAGAAAGAAAAAAAAATCGCAAAAAAGAAAGTGAAATTCAAAAAAGATGATTGAAAAAGAAATCCTCAGAGAAAAAGGCAAAAGCAGTAGAAATTGTGAGCTGATACATAAAATCACCAAACACATAAGATATCTTTGTCCAAATAAACCCGCAAACACCTCCTTTGGCTGAATTCTCATTTCTTCCACAAAACCCAAATCATTGGCTTCCAGCACTTCTCTGAACCTACTTATCTTTTAAAAGGTCATTAAACCATCAAACACCTCTCTGAGCCCATTTGAGCCTATACTCCACGAGCTCATAACCATTGACCACATTACCCATAACATTTGACCACATTACAAACCCTTCTTTCATAAACCCCTAACCGTTGGCCACGCTACAACCCTAACAAGTCCATGCGGACCAATGGCTGATTGCTTTCGTTTTCTCAAAGGTTTAATTTTAGGACAAGTAAGTTTGTTTATTTACAATATATTTGCTGAAAAAAAATCAAAAAGAAAAGTTAAAAAAAAATCAAAGGGGCTTGCACTCCAATATTCATTCAAAATTGCACTGATATCAAGACAATGTTTAGTGATCACCAAGTGAAATTTTCATCGTATCAAAAACTCAGGATTACCATAGTCTGTGGGAGTCACCTTCAAAGGGCCAAAAGTTTAGACTTAGACCATCACCTAGATCCCAAAGTGGAGCATACCTTTCACCTTTCATGCTTCTCGAACTCGGGAAATGTTCCAGCGTCCATCCCATTCATACACCACACCCAATTCATATAGCCATACGACCAATTCCAAAAACCCATGACCCAAACTCAGTCACCTTTCACAACCCCACTAGAAGCAATCATTTGAAATACCGTTCCAAAGTGGGGCAATCCCGTCACCCTTCACTCCACCTAAAATCGGGAAATTTGCCCTACACCCATTTCATCCCCACGCCATATTCACATCCATAAGACCACACCGGGGCAATTTCTCAACCCACCATGCTATATATAGCCTTTTGCAAACTCGAGTCGGGGCAACCTTGCTCTCGTCAAGATGAGGGCAACACCAAACGCCATGGTTTGAGACAAAATCTCTTGCTTACCACCCTTCATTCCAAAGTCATGGCATTCTCAATTCATTATTTCCTCTACACCCCTAGCTGTTGTCATCACTAGACAGGGGCAAATTATTCACTCACCTTCACCGGTAGTCTAAATTGGGGCAGTCCCACATTTCTTGAGTTGGGGGAGAACCTACCTTCTCATGACTTTGGCCAAAACCTGTCATTTATCCCTTCATCTGTCCATACCCTGGGTCTCTAGAACCCTGAATTAACTGACTCATTCATCTATACTTGCATTACTATACGTCTTTGTCAAACAATGCTTCAAAGAGAGAAAACACAAGTTAATAATGTGAAGTTGGAAACTCACGTGGTTAACTTTGCAGACCTAAAATTCAGTCATCATGGGACACCATAACGAAAAGAACAATGTGAAGGTGCTTGCAAATGCAATTAAATACTGTTTATACATCAGTGTCTGGGAATAACAATCTTGAGATTGCCAAAGTTTGAATTCAAATCAAATCCAATTTTTCCAATAAATGACGATTCCAGAATTTTCACCTTTCTGCTTTTCGCATCAAAAATCTCATTTCTCATCATTACAAAAAAGAAAAATTTTTTTTGCATCATCAACCAAATCATAGCATAAATCATTCCACCGTGCAATCGTGCATCTACCATAGCACCTGCACCCAAGTAGCACATCTGCATTCGCATGTCATCTACCGTCGCATACACGGCTTATCAATTTCTGTTTTCAATCAACTTCAGCATCCATCATTCACGGGCTTTTTGTAGTCCATTTACTTTCGCATTGCACATTCATCACATTGCACACATATAACACTTTTTTGTTTCGATAGACGTGCCAAGTGTCGGTCTCATCGTTGCCAAAAGCTTTCTACATCACCAATTATATCATTTGCCATGCATTCATGTGTTTCCTTTATTCACCATAGCATTTGCGTCAAAGTATTACGTTCGCATCATATTCACATTCGCATTGCATGCATCAAGAAAAGAAGCAAAATAAATAAGAAAAAAGCAAAAAGAAAAATCCGTCCATTACATTCATCATCACACCAAAAATTAATCACTACAGTCACATTCACATCTCATACACCGTGTGTCAACTTTCCCATTCCGTCAGTTACAACTCCCATTGTCTGCTCCATTTCATTCATCATTAATCATTGCACATTCATCACATTCCATGCATAACATTTTTGCACCAATCATGTCATTTACCATGCGTTCATGTGCTTCCTTTTATTCACCATAGCATACAATCATTACAATCACATTCATATCTCATCTGCATCCACATACAACTGTTTGTGGACCTTCTCATTCCGTCAGGTTCGACACCCATTTCATTCATCATCCCACCAGATACCAATCATTGTACGTTCGTCACATGCATAACATTGTTTGCTTCGATAGATGTGCCAAGTGTCGGTCTCATCGTTGCCCAAAAAGTCTTTTACATCAGTAATCATATCGTTGTGCCATGCATTCGCGTGTTTTCCTTTATTCACCATGACATTTGCAGCGAAGCATTACATTTGCATCATATTCGCACTCTGCATTTCATACACTCATTATAATAAGGAAAATAAAAAAAAAGGAAAAAAGAGAGAAAAATCGCTCATTCCATTACATTCATCATTCCACCAGAATTAATCAGCACAATCACATCTCATTCACATACGTTGTTTGTCAACCTCCATGTTCCATCAACTCCAACTCACATCATCTGCCACGCTTCATTCATCCCATCGGATACCTACCATTTCACATACCTGTATTGCACGCATACATCATTCATTGCATTTTTAGACATGCCAAATATAGATAGCTTGTCCCGTCTCAGGTAAATGCATTCATTAGGTATGTTCTAGGGAGGTACGCCATGTACCAATCCCAATAGTTTGTTCCCTCAAAGTCAGTGCTCCAAGCGCTGGTCTCATACCACAATCCAGAATCTCAGTACTCCTTCAGACCCCCAGCGGTCCCTCAGAGCCCAAGCGCTCCTTCAGACCAACAATGGTCCTTCAATCCAGATCGCACGTCGCGTTATCGAGCAACCGACGGATCATCCGGCCCCAGGCCCTTCAGACTAGCTGTGTCCGCCTAAAAAACACAGTGCACGTCCTTCGAGGTGCGCAAATCAGGTCAACGACCTGACCTTGCCCCCATGGCCGCTCGAAAAAGGCCACCCCCCAAGCAGACCGTTTTACTAGTACCGTTGCTAGTTTGCGCTCCATCAGACCCATTGGTCCATCAGGCTTAGGCATGCCCTTCAGACCTCGTCGGTCCTTCAGTTTAACTCCAATCAATGCGCCAAGCATCGACTGCGAATTAGACCATCAGAGCCCAGTGCTCCTTCAGATCCCCGGTGATCCTTATTTACTTTTGTTCTATGTCAACCCAATTTTTCAAGAATTTCTATTAAAAAAAAAAAGAGGAATCATAGTCTTGACAAAATTAGTGTTGTTTTATCTTTAATTCTATTTTACTCGAGAAATTTGGAAACTCTTCATACTTCCTAGTAAAATATAAATAAAGAGGGGCAGCTGTCATACCCTAATTTTGTCCGTTAGATTAATGTGATTTGTTTTTCTAAAATAATAATAATCTTGTAGACATTTGATTTTAATCGGTTTCTTGTTTCATTTTCGAAAAATCCCAAAAACATGTTCCATGGTGCACACGTATTATTTTTAGTCGCGTACACGCGTTAGTCTTAATGTTTTTGCATTGTTGCGTGCACATGTTATTTCTAACCACATACGCATGTCATTCCTAATCGTGTGCGTGTCGTTATTCTCTTTGCGCGCGCGTGTTCGCATCTCGTCGTGTAACTATGTTTATCGTCATTGTTAGTAGTTTAATTTATTACCATTGTTATAAAAAAGCTAATAAAAATCAGATGTGGAATAAATGTTTTCTTATTATTATTACAATCAATCTTTGTTACAAAAAGGGGTACAACCAAAAGAAGTCAACTTTGTTACACATCTGGACAAAAAATAAAATACAAAAAAGTACAAAAATTAAAAGTAAAATAAAAATAAAACTGGCAGCAGCATTTGAGGAGTGGAGCCAAGTGTCCCTTCTTCTTGCTCCCTTGTTTTTTTTCCAAAATCAGCAGCAACCAAGCAGCTTTGGGCAGCACCTCCTTTGCTGCCTTGTCTCCCACAACTCTGCTCCAATACCTTCTCTGCAAAAGCATAACAACAATTTTTTGTCTCATTAATTTGCCTCCTCTATAAAAGCCAACAAACAGAAATCATGAAAAAATACAGATACAACACAGTAGCATACACACAGACGCCATCACACCACCACATCACCACTAACCTCACGGCCACAACCCCCTCATATCTCTCTCTCTCCACCACACCTCCCCCATCAAACAACCAAAACCGTACCCAGAACACCACAACCTTACGTCCTCCCTCTTCTCCACAAAGCCACCACCTCACGGCCGAACCACCCCATCGCCACCCAAAAACACCTAAAACTCACTGTCGTCCTCTCTCCCCACCGCAACAACCCAACGCAAACGCCGTACCTCCACCATGACCTCGCCGTTAACCCACCGCTACGAGCTCAAGCATCTGGCTTCGCACCGTTCCCTCTGACGTGGCCTTGAGGCCGCCACAAAGACGCCGGCGTCTCCACGGCTTCCCACCGTGGTTGATTTCCTCCGGTACGACCCATCGTCCTAACGCCCAATACGACCGACGCACCAACGCCCCGTCGCCGTGACCCCCGGCGAACGCAACCACCGTAGCCATCGCCATCGCGAATGCCATCTCCGTTCCTTGCTCTCTCTCTCTCTGAAAACCTCGCCTTTCCTCTCTTCATCTTCGACGTGCGTCGTTGAGAGGCAGAAGGGTGGAGTTTACTGGTGGCTATGGGATAGAAGAAGAAGTGGGAGCGAAGGAGGTGTTGGACGGCGCTGAGGAAATCGGATTTGGGGCTGACGAAGTTTTAGGGTTTTTCGTTTTTTGCTTATATAGTGTGTTTATTTTTTTATTTTTGTTTTATTTTAATTTTAATTTCAGATTAACAGTAACACCCCCATTTTTCATTCATACAGCCCCCTGAATAGGCCCATTCGCATGCCATGATCTGATTCATTTCTGCACCCCATTATCCATAGATACAGCCTGCTCGCTAATTACACCCTACTATTTCAATGTTACAACCCCACCATTTTTTAAAAACATCAGGCTTTTATTTACACCCCCAGCTTTTTAAAAACACAGTCCCTATTGCTATTCATACCCCATTTTTTTAATAACGTAACACCCATGTCAATTACACCTCCCGTTCTATTACAACTCACTTAGTTTTTTTTACATCATAACGCTTCCAAACCAGTTTTCTTAACAATTATCCATTAAAATGGTTTGCTATTAATGGTCACTCTGAGCTTAGCTTGTTTGACCGTTAATAACAGCTTTAATTTTCAAACCAGCTATGAGTGATGACCACTCTGAATTCTACTTGTTTAGTCATTACGAATGCCTCTCCTAATTTCAAAAATAAATAAAAAACACCAACGCACAAATATTTTCTACCAAGAACTACGTGCGATTTGATTCTCTACCAGGAGATACGTAGGACCAGAGGGCGGCCGACCTCTGTCAATTGGATTAATAAAAAACCTTTTTTTCTTCTTTTAATCCATTTCTCTTCTATTTCTCAAAAAGTACAAAAATAACTAACCGTTTAGCGAGTCTTTTATTATTATTATTATTATAAGGGTAAAAACATTATTTTTGAATTAATAAACGCTTACACATTCAGTTAAAAGGTAACCTTCCTTAGGAAGGATGTCGTAGGGTGCTAATACCTTCCCTACGCATAAACGACTCCCGAGCTTAAATCTGGTCCGCAAGACCCCTTTATCCACTCAATAGGGATTTTCCAATGTTTGCCCTTAAACTAAAACTTTGGTGGCGACTTCATTCAAGAACTTCGAAGGATCCCTCCTCCGGATTTTTCGGTCGCTACAATATCTATCTAAATATTATTCATTTCTTTCTCATGTTCAGGGACTAGTTCATGCTATTCTAAGCTAGTGGGTCAATGTTGAGCACAGATTATGTGTGAAGCATCTTTAGAGTAATTGGAGGAAGAAATATCCTGGATCAAAAATGAAAGAAGTCCTTTGGTGGGCTGCTAGGACTACAACACTCCCTGATTGGCAGAGGGCAATGAATAAAATGAAGAATATGAATGAAGATGCTTGGAAGGATATGATGCAACTTCCACCTTCTACGTACTTGGACTAGGGCTCACTACAAAACACACACACAATGTGACTTACAAGTCAACAACATGTGTGAGGCCTTGAACAAGGCAATTCTGAACCACAGAGACAAGCCTATCATCACTTTGCTTGAAGGAATAAAGAACTACATAACTGAGAGGATAGTAAGTCAAAGAACATTTATGAATAGATACAATGGACTTATTTGTGAAGCTGTTAGTATGGCATATGCCTTTAGGCACATATTTTGTAAAGGGATTATGTGTAGCTGTTATATATGTAGTTATCCCACTATTAGTATGGCATATGCCCTTTTGTGAAGCTGTTAGTATGGCATATGCCTTTTTGTGAAGCTGTTAGTACAGCTTATGCCTTTGGGCACTTATTTTGTAAAGCAGATTGTGAAGCTGTTATATATGTAGTTATCCCACGATTAGGAAATCAAAACAATGTTTATGTAAATATGGCCTTGTTGGGCTTTTGTTAATGACATGCAGCTGATTGTTTATGCTACTGAACTGAAATGCATGATTTGCATAATCTGCTGAACTGAAATTAAATGAAATGCTGCTGTCTGTATGTTTGTTTTTAGCAGGTTGCAGCAATATGCAATTTGTATGCTGCTGAAATCTGTATTATGCAATCTGTTTTTAGCAATTTGTATCAATGAAATCTGTATTATGCAATCTGTACTATGCAATCTGCTGTATGCAATCTTGTATTATGCTGCAACATTACCAGCTGGAAACATACATCATTCAGGGATTGCCAAAAGCCATTCATTACATAATCAGTAGCTGGAAACATACATCATTAATCAGTAGCTGGAAACATACATCATTACAAAAACATAACAATAGATGGTATAAAGCCATTCATTACATACATACCCTTAACTATTAACCCCTAAACCATTACAAACATACCCTGAACTAATAACCCCTAAACCACAACCCTAACCTTGAAAACTAATGCAACAAGGATGAAAATAATGATCCAAGAAATTGCCAAAAAACCCCATAACAAGTTGTTCTTTTTCTTCATTTCTTGTTGAGCCTTTTTTGCTTCCTTGAACTCAGTAACCTTTGTATTCAATTGAGCAACATTGCTATTCAAGTCAACAACTTTGTTCTTCAAGCCATCAGCCTTCTTCATGAAGGACCAAATTAGCTCCTTAGCTCTAGGAGACATATCTTCATCATACCATTGAAAGAATTTACATTGTTTTGCACCAAAATTCTGAAAATTATGCAGTAGGATACTAAAATAGAGATCAAAGAGAAATAACAGTGTAATGGCAGAAATCATACCTCATATAATGCACATCCATAAAACCTACGCTCAGGGTTCTGTTTTGTCCAACCAGTCACCAATGGAGCTTCCTTTCCACAGAAGCAGTGAATGGGTCTTCTTCTCAATGACCCTTGTGACAAAATAGAATACTCAGACATAGGGGTTCAGATCGTGAAGGGAGACGAAGAGATTTTGGGCGATTTGAAGCTCTGAATCGCGAAAATGGTTGAAGAAAGAAGGAAGGAAGAAAGAAGGTACGATTCAGAGGAGACGAAGATTCGATTCAGGGAGACGAAGGTTGCTCCTTTTTTAGGGTTCGCGCCATTGAAGGAGGAAGAAAGAAGGGGTTCACGAGGAAGAAAGAAAGATGAAGAAGACGACCTACGTGGACTTCCACGTAGGTTAAGTGAGTCCAAAGTCAGAATCAATTTTGACCAAAACAATGGGGAACTATTGATTTTACAAATTGGGAAAATAGGGGGACCAAAATCGTGAAATTAAAACTTGTGGGACCAAAATCGTGAGTTGATGAAAATAGGGGGACCAAAACTGTAATTAAGCCTATATTTTATATGGATATGTGATATGACTTCTATACCTCCTATTCGTAATGCGCCTATGACAGAATATATATATATATATATATATATATATATATATATATATATATATATATATATATATTAGGCGCCTTCTATATAATACATGTTACAGGTTTAATCGCCCATGTTGTAGCGGAACTATTGACTTCACTTTCACTTACAAAAACCTAACTTACTATGAAGTCGGTACGTTGGCTTCTACGTAAGTACATTGGCACCCCCCGTGGAGCCGGCGAAACGACCTCCAACCTTACCTTTTGCGGCCTTTCGCATGCACTCCGTTCGACCACCCGAGTAACTTACGGCAAATTCCACTGTGAAGAGCGAAGGCGAAGGCGTACATCGCCTGAACACATTCATAAATATAATTGATGGCGGATTGTCTTACAAGTCTCCCGTAACATCTACACACAAGGAGCTGTTCACGTGATCTCCGTTACAAGTCTCCCTCGGACGTACCCAAAAGAATCTCAAAAGGAACGACATAGGTCATGTTTCACCGTCCAGTTCAAAGCCTGCTATGGAGATCGCTCAGCTTGCGACTATCCAAAGGCTTTCCAGTGTAGATTGCCCAAAGGCTTCAAAACGCAAAACAGAAGTCATCCGTGGTAAACAACCTCAACGTCTGCCTAGGCCACACGTGTGGCTCCCAGGTTTCTTATTTTGTTATTATTTCCTTCAAATCGCAATACACATTTCGTTCGGTATTTATGTGTATGACTAATTGAAATTGAAAATACTATAAAGGCGAAACTATCTTCGTAGCAAGCAACATCAAACTATAATTAAAGGCGATTTTAAGACAAATGATCAAACACGACCCTAATATGAAAATGGCGAGTAAAGCCATTGTCTAAGTAAGTACATAAGCCCCTTCATGAAGGGCAGTACAAAAGACCAACAAAGACCTTGATTTGACAAGACAAGTACATAAGACCTTCCATTAAGGGCAGTACGGAAGACCAACAAAGACCTTGACTTAACAAGGCAAGTACATAAGACCTAAGGGCAGTACAGAAGATTAACAAAGACCTTGAAATAACAAGGCGGGTATACATATGACTCAAAGAGACCGACTATGCATAGAAAGTAAACATAAAACATAACATAGAAAAATGTTGTTCACATAACTTAATCTCCTATCAAAAAATCATTCAATAATAGTGGATAAGTGAGCTCGTCTTCAATAGCATCCTTTTGAATATCCATACCATCAAGACAAATGACCTAGTGCTTGAGGGGCTGTGTACCTCCCATTCGTAATGCGCCTATGATAGAATATATATGAATTAGGCGTCTTCTATATAATGCATGTTACAGGTTTAATCACCCATGTTGCAGCGGAACTATTGACTTCACTTTCACTTACAAAAACCTAACTTACTATGAAGTCGGTACGTCGGTTTCTACGTAAGTACATTGGCGCCTTTTATAACACATTATTTACTAGTTTATTTATCTAGATGAGATCATCATTCTCACTATTTTTGATGACTTAGGCTCGGTCGGTAAATATTTCATGAAGAGCGACCGAGTAAAATAACCCTTCGGTCAAACCGTCTGAATAGAAAATCCAGCTGAAATTATTCACATTATACTTTAAGTATTGCAGGTGTCTCTGGAAATACACTCATAAAGTAACTCTTCTAAATTCTAAAGTACTTCTAAAGTTACAATTTATGAGTTATACTTTAAGGAACACACAAATGCCATGAATGTGAATTTTAAAGATTACGAAAACACCATCATTAATTGGGACTTTAGAAGTACTTTAGAATTTAGAAGAGTTGAGAATTTTAAAGATTAAGAAAACGCATGGGAGAGTTGCATAAATAGCCTTCAGTTTCGGTTTCGTGCGTTGGGAGAATTAAATATGGAAAACGCCATGAAGATTTGTGACCTCGCCTTCAATTTCGTGTATCTTACAGATTAAGCAAACGCCTGAACCGTTATACACTTAAAGATGAAGAAACCGCTCGAATCGTTATACGCCTGAAATAAATATGCAGAACGCCATGGAGAGTTATATACAGGCCTTCAGTTTTGTGAATTAGAAAGATTATGGAAACGCCTAAAGATGAAGAAAACCCCTCAAGAAACAACGCTCGAAGATGAGTGCGTTTTAAAGCCGAAGAAAACACCTGAAATACCCTTAGCATCCATTTTCAAGAAAACGCCTGACAAAACAAGTACATTATGAAGAAAATGCCTGCCAAAACGAGTACATTATGAAGAAAACTCCTACCCAAACGAGTACATTATGAAGAAAATGCCTTCCAAAACGCTTGCAGCGTTATCACCTGGAGAGTATATATATATATATATATATATATATATATATATATACATTCGTTTTTCAGCAGATAAACTAGTCCACTATAAACACAAATTAAATACTCTTTAAATCGCCCCCTACACACTGCGTTTCAATAACATTTGATATAACTTTTAATGGAGGTTTCGATCTGTGATGAAGTTAGAAACTTGGCATCTGTTTGTACAGATGAGGCGTGTTTATAGTCGTGGCGCGACCGTTGCACGTTATTGTCTGATTTACGAGAGCAGGATATAGTAATACAGTCAGTTCGGGAAGAGGAGAGAGTGTATACCAGTCGCCCAATAGAGGCTGTTCCCGTATACAGATATTTTTATACAATCTTCGCAGAAGAGTTGAACATTCGCCTTCTGTTCTCCGCTTTCGAAGCGAGCATTTTAAAAGTGATGAATGTCGCTCCTTCATAGTTACACCCAAATGGCTGGGGGTTCGTTAGAAGTCACCCAATAGAGTCTGTTCCCGTATAGACTTATTTTTATACAATCTTCGCAGAAGAGTTGAACATTCGCCTTCCGTTCTCCGCTTTGGAAGCAAGTATTTTAAAAGTGATGAATGTCGCTCCTTCACAGTTACACCCAAATGGCTGGGGGTTCGTTAGAAGTTTTGAAATACCGTGTCATGCCTGTGGTATCACAGCCACTCCTGGTTTGTTATTTTGTTTTCACAAAACACAAAGGGTGGAGAAAAGGCTGTGGGTATCTATAACAGGCATCCCGAAAAGTTGTCTCTTTTCTCGTTTTTCAAATGCAGATCTACGACGTAGATCGCCCATAATCCTCCCAATCAAAATAGAGATATCCCACGATCCTCACAATCTACAATAGGTCGCTTGTATTTCTCAAGATCTGCAGCATAGGTCGTCTACAGTCCTCTCACTCAAGATCTGTGACGTAGATTGCCCATAATCCTCTCGATCTACAACAGAGGTCGCCCATAATCCTAAAGATCTGCGCCAGAGGTCTCCCGATCCTAAAGATCTGCGACAGAGGTCGCCCGATCCACAAGACCTACAACAGAGGTCGCTCATAATGATGATCTACAAAAAGGGGTCGTCCATGATCCTCAAGACCTGCGACAGAGGTCGCCCATTTCCAAGGCAAAATCAGGAGGGCTTGGAGTGGAGGAGCGCGAAGAAGTCATTTACCCAAGCCACACTTGTGGCTTGTAGGTTTCACTTTTTACTTCATTTAAATTCTAATTCCCTTTCTATTATCGATATGAAAGCAATCATTATTAGAATCAAATGTTATCGTATATGTAAGACCTTTTAGGAACACATAAAGGGCAAACATCCTACATCAGAACCCTGATTCAACAGGGAGGACACCGCTCTCCTCAAGCAGCAGCTTTTTTCACTACGAGAAAAATTGGACTTTTCGGCGGACAAAATCCGCCGGAAAAGCCAAAAATCCGCCGAAAATGTGGACTTTTCGGCGGATTTTTGGCACCGGTAGACAGCTCGTGGCAAACGATTTCCACCGGATTATTCGCCGGAAATTTCCGACGGATTTTGTGTTGCCGAAAAATCCCAGAAAAATTCGTATGGTTTATCCGCCGGAAATTGCCGGCGGAGTATCCACCGGAAGTTTCCGACGGATAATCCGCCGGAAAACCCCAGAAAAATTCGTATGGTTTATCCGCCGGAAAGTCCACAAATCCGCCGGAAAAAACCGTTTTTTTTAAAAAAATTAATTATTTTTAAAAAATAAATATTATTTTTTTTAAAAATCGTTTTATTTAAAAAATTAATATTATTTTATTAAAAACTTTAATTGATTATTTTATTTAAAAGTTTGATTATCGATAAAAAAAATAAAAATTTAATAATTAATTAATTTACTATTTAAAAAAATAAAAATTAGAAATGAAAATTAATCATTAATTTAAATAAATATCCATACAATAAAAAAATATCCATACAACAAAATAAAATAATCCAAAGCTACTGGGGTGGCTGCTGGTCTAACTCATCACCATGATTCAACCGGTTGAACCTAAGAACCCCTGAACTGCTACCTCTTCCGGTTCAATGTCCGGTCCAATTTTGATTACCTTGCTCTAAATAGAAAGTTTGAGGAACTCCAAGGACCTGTTGTTAAGTTGGAGGATGATACAGAGCGTTTGATGTGTGTAAATGTCTACACTCATCAAACGCTCGGCATCATCCCCTAACTTAACAAGAGAGGAATTCGTAGGGGAGGTTCATGACAATGTTACTTTTAACGAAAAAGATGAAGGGGATGTTAATGACAAGGTGGAAGTTTCTTTACAAAGAAATGGAAACATACGCCACTCTCTTGGAGCCGCTGCCGACAATGCTCAAGAGAGTGGCGTATGTCTCTGTTTCTTTAAAGAGAATGAGAGTATCGGTAGAGGTGTGAAGAAGAAGAAGTGGAGAAGAGATTTATATAGAGGAAACAAAAATCAACGGTCAAAAGGCGAATCCGCCGGAAATGTAATTTCGGCCGGATTTAGGGTGTTTCCGGCGGATTTTTGAAATTCAAAATTGGCGCTTCCAGGCTTTTCCGGCAGATTTTTATCCGCCGCAAACTTACCGGCGGAATTAGGGACTTTTCGGCGGATTTATCCGCCGCAAACATTTTCGGCGGATTTCGAGCCATTTCCGGCGGATTTTGATTTGTTTTTCAAAAAAAAAATTTGTAAACCAAATCCGCCGGAAATACCTCGAAATCCGCCGGAAATGTTTGCGGCGGATAAATCCGCCGGTAAGTTTGCGGCGGATACAATCCGCCGGAAAGTTTGCGGCAGATAAAAATCAGCCGAAAAGTCCTGGCCGGTAAAACTGATTATTCTTGTAGTGTTTAAAAAGTCACTTTCCTTTTCCACATTCGTGAGCCTCTGTCGCTCAAATTGAATAAAAAACTTCTCAAGCTCGCCATCAAGTGTTTGTATAATATTCTCCCATGGGCGACCCTCTTGCTGGTTCTTATTAGTGGACTTAGTACGTCTATTCTCGTTGGAATCCGGCTTCCTCTTTGCGAGACGAAGCAAGAATCCGTCCACTGTTCCCTGCACCAGCCAACTTTTAGTGTGGGTACCCTCTCCCTGTTTATGTTTGTAGCTTTATGTAATGAACTCAGCTCAATAAGTAAATGCTAACGGTAAATGGAGTGAACTGTAATGTATATTCCTCTTCAAATATTAATGGTGAGTACAATTACAGTTTCAATATAGTATATTCAACTATGTATGGTAAGCAAGATAAATGGGGAAATTGGAATCAGAACTTTCCCCAGAAACGTGATACAAAGATACGGTTAGAGGAGAGAGAGAAGAGTATCAATTCATATCATGCATAACAATAGTGTGACCTCATTTCTGTTTTTTATCCCATCACAAAATCATTCCATCGTGTGCTTGGCGCCCTTACTCTAGCACTAGTGCGCCTATTCACCCTTGCCATGTCATCAATTCCCTCTGACGTGGCCTCATGACCTGTTACATCACCCTCCCCTTTAAGAACAATCTTGGCCTCAAGATTAAAAAGAGGGAACTTCTCTTGTACTTCAGTAACATCCATCCATGTAGCAGCTGTGAGATCATCATCTTCCCACAAGATAAGCACCTGCTGTACTGATGCATCGCCCTTCTTTACTAGCCGAGACTTAAGCACGCGTTTAGGACCCAGAATAGGACCTATATCTGTAGTCATGAGAGGTAAGGGTAAGTATGGCTCCACATTGTCACCTTTGAACAATTTCAGCTGTGAAACGTGGAACACCAGATGTATTTTAGCTGTGTCTGGAAGGTCTAACCGATATGCAACTTGGCCAATCCGTGCTGCCACTTTAAAGGGGCCAAAGTATCTCATTGAGAGCTTTTGATTATTCCTTAAAGCAACTGAATGTTGCCTGTAAGGTTGCAGCCTCACCAGCACCAAATCACCAACTGCCAACTGCAAATCCATCCGTTTCTTATCTGCCTGCATCTTCATCCGTTGCTGCGCCTTGTTTAAATTAACCTGTAACTGCTGCATAATCACCGTGCGCTCTGCCAACAGCTCAGTCACTTCAACCGGATCAGTTACAGCACTAGCAGGGCGAATTAAAACTGGTGGTTCTCTCCCATAGAGTGCCTTGAAAGGAGACATGCCCAAGCTGTGATGAAATGCTGAGTTATACCAGAATTCAACCATGGCTAGCAGTTTATACCACGATTTTGGATTGTCAAATGTGAAGCAACGTAGATACATCTCTAAGCATTTGTTCAATATCTCGGATTGCCCATCCGTTTGGGGGTGGTAAGCTGAACTCATGGCTAGAGTAGTGCCCTGTAAGGTGAACAAGTGCTTCCAAAATGAGCTGGTGAAAACCCTGTCACGATCAGAAACGATGGACTTAGGTATACCATGTAATTTGGCTATGTTCTGCATAAAAGCTTCAGCTACAACCCTGCTACTATAATCGGTTTTGAGAGGCACAAAATGAGCATATTTAGATAATCTATCTATCACCACCATTATAACAGTAAAGCCAAATGAATTAGGTAACCCAGTAATGAAATCCATAGCAATGTCTTCCCACACTTGGCTTGGTATAGGCAATGGTTGTAAGAGGCCAGCAGGTAATGAGTTTGATGATTTTGCTTGCTGACAGATAGCACACTGTTGCACAAACTGATGCACATCCTCCTTCATCTTCAGCCAATAAAACTGGGCAGAGATATGAGCTAGTGTCCGTGTTACACCAGCATGCCCCCCACTCAGGGACGCTTGGTATTCAGTGAGAACATCCTGAACCAGAGAAGAGTGTTTAGGCAGCACTAATCTATCTTTCCAGTACAACAATCCCTCCTTCAATTTGTAGTCTCTTTGTTCTATCGGTTGCAGACTACAGCGGTTCACAATCTCCTGCAATTCCACATCACTAGCTAGGTGCTGTCTCAAAGTGTGAAGAAAGGTAGATTGAGGCTCAGACCACGCCATGAAAAATACTTTGGATAGGGAATTTGCAGCAATGTTATCTTTCCCCGGCTTATATTCAATCTTGAAATCATACCCAATAAATTTGTGCAACCACGCTTGTTGTTCAGGAGTTTGCAAGGACTGATCTAACAAACTTTTCAAACTCTTCTGGTCTGTCTTAATTGTAAATTTGTGTCCCAAAAGATAATGCCTAAACTTGGCCAATGCCTCAGTAATTGCATAAAATTCCCTCGTATAAGCAGGCTTCTGCTGCATCCTGGGAGACATTTTCTTAGAAAAATACGCAATAGGATGGCCGTTTTGACTGAGCACAGCTCCTATTCTAGTGCCACAAGCATCAGTCTCAAGTGTAAATGGCTGTGTAAAGTCAGGCAATCGTAACATAGGTGCTGCAGTAATCGCATCCTTCAACTGACTAAAAGCAGTTTCAGCTGCAGAATTCTATTCAAATCCATCCTTTTTTAACAAGTCTGTT
Organism: Astragalus membranaceus; assembly: GCA_039519185.1. Classification (NCBI taxonomy): domain Eukaryota; kingdom Viridiplantae; phylum Streptophyta; class Magnoliopsida; order Fabales; family Fabaceae; genus Astragalus; species Astragalus membranaceus. The sequence continues at coordinate 119,831,748 of CM076846.1, forward strand.
AGAGGGCCAGCAATAGTAGCATAATTGCTAATGAAGCGCCAATAATATCCAGTGAGACCAAGGAAGCCACGAACCTGTTTGACAGTGACTGGAATTGGCCATTCCTTGACAGCAGCCACCTTCACAGAGTCCATAGAGACACCAGCACCTGAGACCGTGTGGCCTAGATAATCCACCTCACTCAAACCAAACGAACACTTAGATAATCTAGCATAAAGTTGGTGCTGTTGCAATGTCTTCAACACAATTTCCAAGTGTAACAAGTGAGTCTTCCATGTAGTGCTATACACTAGAATATCATCGAAGAAAATGAGTACAAACTTCCTCAATTCTTTCTGGAAGATAATGTTCATCAAACTCTGAAACGTAGCCGGAGCATTTGTAAGACCAAATGGCATAACTAACCATTCATAGGCTCCATGGTGAGTTCTAAAAGCTGATTTATGTCTGTCCTCAGGTTGCAACAAAATCTGGTGGTACCCTGACTTCAGATCAAGTTTGGAAAAAACTGTGGCGCCAAAGAGCTCATCTAGCAACTCATCCACAGTAGGCATAGGAAAACTATCCTTGATAGTGATGGCATTTAAAGCCCGGTAGTCAGTACAAAAACGCCACTTGCAATCCTTCTTCTTTACTAAGACAATTGGAGAAGAAAATGGACTTGTACTTGGTTGGATGATGCCTTGATCCAACATCTCTTGGACCATCAACTCAATTTGTTCTTTTTGGCTGTGGGGGTATCTATACAGTCTTACCTTCACTGGTTTAGCCCCTTCATGTAGAGTAATAGCATGATTGTGTGTCCTATTGGGTGGCAGACCCGTAGAAGTGCTGAACACCACTCTATAGGTGTGTAACAATGTAGCCAACTCAGGCTCTATTGTTGTAGGTAACTCAAGGAATTCATCTGCAGAAACCTCAGGTGGTAGCATCTGTACAACAAACAATTCTACAATAGCATCCGTATCGTGTAATCTTTTCAATTGGTGACAATGTGCTTGAGTAGGAGCAATGTCTTTGTCTCCTTGAAGTGTGATAAATTGTCCCTGATGCATGAACTTGATAGTAGCAGTAGCATAATCTGCTAAGTGGAGACCCAAGGTAGCCAACCAAGCCGAGCCCAAAATTAAGTCCGCACTCACCACTGGCAGCAGATACACGGGTAGCTGTAACTGGTTGTTCTGCACAGTCACCTGCAACTTCTCAATCCAACCTTCAGTGTGCATTGTTGGCCCATTTCCAATAAGAACCCTGAAGCTAGGCTCTGGTGCAACAGGAAGTTTCAAGAATTGAGCAATCCGTGGTTGTAAAAAGCTCTCTGAACTGCCTCCATCCAACAATATCTGTATTGGTATGTGACCTATAGTACCTGCAAAACGAATAGTACCAATACCACATCCACCTTTCATAGCATTTAATGATAAATGGTGTTCCTGTGTTGTAGTAACAACTGTATCAACTGGTGCTGCCTGTTCCTGAGCTTGTAAGTCTGGTGGTTCATTGCTTTGGCCATTGTTTTCCTCATCATCCATGTGCAACATCATTAAGTGTTTATTGGGACACTTGTGGGAATAAGAGAATTTATCATCACAGAAATAACATAAGCCCTTGTCACGACGTAACTGAATCTCAGCGGCAGACATATGTTTGATAGCCAAATTACGAGCTGAATTATTGAATGTTTTAGGCTGAGGTGTGGCCAGTAATGGTGGTTGACTCTGTTTGTTCACTGAGAGGGAATTATCACCCTTAGGTTGTGATTTCTGTACAGCAGTATAAGTGTTTGTATATGCAGGTTTAGCAGTATAAATCTGTGATTTGTTTTTGTGTATATTTGGGTATTTCTCCTCAAACAACTTAGCAAGTGAGACAGCTTTTAGCAGGGAGTGTGGTGACATGGATTTCACATCACGTTTGATATCATCACATAAACCACTAATAAAACAATCAATGAGAGCTTCATTTGTTAAACCCTCTGATCTATTAGCTAGTGCAGTAAACTCTAGGTAATAATCAGTAACTGAGGTGGTTTGTTTGAGTTTAAACAAATTCTCTCTAGGTGATTCATATGGAGAAGGGCCAAAATCAAGCTCTAAAGCCCTAGTAAATTGATTCCAAGTCTGAAAGGGGTTCACTCTCTGCATCATCTGAAACCACGACACTATGTCTTGATCCAAATGGACCGAAGCTACAGTGAGCCGTTCTGAATCTGGTGTATTGTAATATTCAAAGAACTGTTGAGCTTTGAATATCCAACCCACTACATTCTTCCCATCAAACCTAGGAAAATCAAGCTTAATGGATCTCACCTGAAATGGCGGACGAGGAGACTGATTCAATGGAGTAGAACCACTTCCGATGATGCCAGATCCCGACCCTAGCGATCCCACCGGTTGTTTCTCCAGAGCTGCAGCAATCTTCGCAATGCTAGCCTCCAATTGCTCAAATCGTTGAGCATTTGCTACTTCTGAACGCTTGATTTTAGTGTGAATCTCCGCCTGATTCTTCTCTACTTGCTCCGCAACGCGTCTTATCTCCGCATTAAGTTCATTGTATCGAGTATTATCTGCCATTGTCGATGATGAAAGCACCAGATTGTAATGAACTCAGCTCAATAAGTAAATGCTAACTGTAAATGGAGTGAACTGTAATGTATATTCCTCTTCAAATATTAATGGTGAGTACAATTACAGTTTCAATATAGTATATTCAACTATGTATGGTAGGCAAGATAAATGGGGAAATTGGATTCAGAACTTTCCCCAGAAACGTGATACAGAGATACGGTTAGAGGAGAGAGAGAAGAGTATCAATTCATATCGTGCATAACAATAGTGTGACCTCATTTCTGTTTTTTATCCCATCACAAAATCATTCCATCGTGTGCTTGGCACCCTTACTCTAGCACTAGTGCGCCTATTCACCCTTGCCATGTCATCAATTCCCTCTGACGTGGCCTCATGACCTGTTACACTTTAACTGTAAAAACAAAATAAATAAAAGGGTGACAACATAGATGACATGCATTATGCAAAAAAAAAAATGCTATAGGCGACTTACGGAAAATATTGTGAAGCTCTCCTTGGGCGGACAATGTGTCAGCTATGAAACACGTTATGCGCACTGGATTACTCGTCCAACACAAAGGGAACTTGTGCACGCCTAGGGCGTCTACAAACATCTCGGAACGAGGATTATATGGGCGAATTCTGAAAACTTATTCTTCCAATTCGTCCATGCATTTGAAAAAGGAGAAAAGAGACACCTTTTTAGGATGCCTGTTATAGATACCCACATCCTTTTCTCCTTCTTTGTGTTTTGTGAAAACAAAAGAACAAACCAGAAGTGGCCGAGATACCACACGCACGACACAGTATTTCAAAACTTCTAACAAACCCCCAGCCATTTGGGTGTAACTGTGAAGGAGCGACATTCATCACCTTTAAAATGCTCGCTTCGAAAGCAGAGAGCGGAAGGCGAATGTTCAACTCTTCTACGAAGATTGTATACAAATAAGTGTATACGGGAACAAACTCTATTGGGCGACTGGTATACACTCTCTCCTCTTCCCGAACCGACTGTATTACTATATCCTGCTCTCGCAAATCAGACGAAAACGTGCAACGGCCACGCCGCGATTGTAAACACGACTCATCTGTACAAACAGATGCCAAGTTTCAAACTTCATCACAGAACGAAACCTCTATTAAAAGTTATTGAAACACAGTGTGTAGGGGGGATTTAAAGAGTATTTAATTTGTGTTTAAACTCGACTGATTTATTTGCTGAAAAGCGAATGTGTGTGTGTGTGTAAGTATATATATATATATATATATATATATATATATATATATATATATATATACACATACTCTCTCTAGGAGATAACACTGCAGGCGTTTTCTTCATAATGTACTCGTTTGGGTAGGCGTTTTCTTCATAATGTACTCGTTTTGGCAGGCGTTTTCTTCATAATGTACCTCTTTTGTCAGGCGTTTTCTTGAAAATGAATGCTTTGGGTATTTCAGGCGTTTTCTTCAGCTTTAAAATGCACTCATCTTCGGGTGTTGTTTCTTGAGGCGTTTTCTTCATCTTTAGGCGTTTGCTTAATCTTTCCAGTTCACGAAACCGAAGGCCGGTACATAACTGTCCATGGCGTTCTGCGTATTTAATTCGGGCGTAAAACGATTCGGGCTTTTTCAGGCGTTTTCTTCATTTTTAAGTGTATAATGATTCAGGCGTTTTCTTAATCTATAAGATACACGAAATTGAAGGCGAGGTCACAAATCTTCATGTCATTTTGCGTATTTAATTCTTTCAACGCACAAAACCGAAACCAAAGGCTCTTTATGCAACTCTCCCATGCGATTTCGTAATCTTTGAAATTCTCAACTCTTCTAAATTCTAAAGTACTTCTAAAGTCACAATTAATGATGGTGTTTTCGTAATCTTTAAAATTCACATTCATGGCATTTTGTAACTCTCTTTTAAATTCTAAAATAGAATACACGCCAGGTTAGAGAACGGATATTCTCAAACGCGTTTTTGTAGCTTTCGCGGTAGTCTTCAACACTCACTCACAACTAATTGCACATTCGAACCTTATAACCCTCTCCTGTCTATACGACGTTGCATGTAACTCTCCCACGTGTTCGGAGTTCATTCAACACTCCTCCCATGGGTCGGGCAGCATAACTCTCTCATATTGTTAGTCGCCCACAGACTGTTTACAAACCCCTTAGTTCTTTACAAAGTCTCGTACTTGAGGGTATGTGTAGTAATAATTAGAAACTCGTGTGTTGTATGCTTTCAAACCACTACGTCCTTTACAATGCCTAGTGTGTAACATCCCATACTGCTTTCAGAACTATCGACTGCCCCCACAAACCAACACGTGTCTTTCAAACCACTACGTCCTTTACAATGTGTAGTGATGTTGTATACTACTTTCTTCTCCTAAATTCCCAATCAAAATAATTCTCTAGGTATGTTTAGTCCCTCCTAAATGTGAAGGGGTTGTTTAGAAAATCTGATTTTGATAAATTAAAATTTATTTTGGACCCTCCCCGATTCATTCAATTTAGAATCATCAATATTAGAAGTTATTCTGCTCATTGGATGGTTTTGATTACTCTTATGATTTGTATTTGCATGTTTGTTAGTATAAAATAAGATACCATACTGGTATGGTTTGACAGGCCTCTGGGAATGTTTATGAAGGAAATATTGTTGTTGTTGCTTTAAAGAAAATCGCATGTTTTGGTGTTTGATTGATTGCACAATTAATGTGTTTCATGTTTTGGAGCTCATCTAGGGGATTGGGTTCTTAGGGGTTACGATTTGGCTAGCTAGGAGAGGTATTGAGGGCTGAACTTGTTGGGTGATTTTGAAAGCTTGAGCTGAAACTAGGAGAAACTACCCTTGCTTGCCTTGAATTCAAATATACCAGTGAGTTCTTCGAATTTTTCTTTGATTAATAGAATATTTACTGGCCTTTTATGAATTTATGATTGAATGGTGTGCTGGACTGCTGGTAATCTAATTTTGATGATATGTTATGCTAAAGTGAAACTGATATGCTGAAATTCTGTTTGAACCCCGTTTTGGTATAGGTTCGTTTTTCTGTGATTGTGAATTCTCTGTATATCCAAATTCGTGGGGTTTCTTTTGTTAGAAACTAAACTTGATTCCCTTTCTTTTGGCACTGGTTTGATTGATTTTGGGTGAGTATAGCTAGAGATATTAATGTTACAAGTTAGGGTACAAATTCTGTCCTGATTTGGAACCAGTTAGTTTGTTTTACTAAACTGTACCAAATGAACCATAATTTAGCAAAACAAAAATGTGAGTCAGAAACTAGACATCCTAAGCAAGGTAGTCAAATTCGAGTTTCTACCTAAAGTCGGGAGGGGATTTGAGAATCGTAACTCGTAGAATCGTAACACGATTCGTAAGAGTTTACATATTTTACAAATTTATATAAATGTGCATATAAATTCATAAATATGCATATAAAACACTACTAGTAAGCTTCAATTCAAAATATTAATAAGAAAGTCATTCATAATTCAAAAGTATAACAACTTAACAAGTAATAACTCCAAATAGAAAATTTCAAAACACAAGTGTTCAACAAAAAGTGCCGAAGAATTATAAAGAGAATAAAAAATAGAACTTAGGTTAATGGAATCAAAAAGCAAAAGAGTAAAAAATAGAAACAAAATGAATAGAACTAAAACAAAGGTGTATAAATAAACAACATCAATGGTCATAAACAAAAGAACAAAAAACAGAGGTTAACAGAATCAAAAATAAAAGAAAAACAAAGGTTAATAGAACCAATATAGAGAAGAGGTGAAATGAAGAAGAAGCAGCAGTTTCTTCTGTTGATGGAAAAACAGAGGCTTGCATTCGTGAGGTGGTGAAGAAGCAGCGGCGAGTAGCTTGCAGCAGTAGCTTGCAGCGAACGTGAGAAGCTGAAGAAGCGGCAGCTTTTGCGAGGAAGAAGCAGCAGCGTTCACGTTTTAGTTTTTAAAATATTAGGTTTTTTTAGGTAAATAACTAAATATTAGGGTTTTTACTTTGGGTAAAAAGCAAATAGTTAGAGTAACTATTAGTTACTGAGTTACTATTAGGGTTTATTTTAAAACAAACAGGCCCAAAAGCGTGAACCCGACCCGGGAAGCCCAACTTTTGCGAAACAGGTAGAACACCCAGCACGTTTCCTGCGCGCCGCTTCTGCCGTCTTCACGCTTCAGCACGGCGTCTTCACCGAACTCTCCCAGCTGCGATTTCTACCATGATTGAACTCGCAAAGCTGTCTGAAACACGTAGATTCGTACGTTTTTGCGACTTAGCTCGCGTTTTTGACTACCTTGATCCTAAGCTTTCCGTAGGGGGGTCGTTTGTTGAATTCCGTTGCCGTTTGCTAGGTCAAATAATTTCCCAAAGTTTACGTATGATTGCTTAATTTGGAATTTGTTTAATGTTGGTATTGTTTATGCCGTTATTGATTATCGAATTGTTATTGTTTCCAAAAGCGAGATAGCTCACTATAGCCCATATGTAAGGGTAGTTATAAAATGATTAAAGAATGGAGGATGTGATTGGGGTGGGTGTCATGATCTCGTCCCAATGCCTTGAGTAATGTTACCCGGTTTATTTTTGATCAGGGGATCAGGTTCCCTGAGTGTGTGCCAACATCTGAATGTGTAAGACTGCACTTTTATGGGGGGATACATCCTAGGCTTAATAATTAAAATTGAATCTCGAGTGTATTATTGTAAGGGGTAACGAGAACTCACTGAGATAGTATCTCATAGCTCATTTTTGTGGTTTTTCAGATTCACAGGTGAAAAGTTCAGGTACCACAGGCAAGGCCAAGGGTCCCTCTAGCGGAGGACTATCAAGACATGTTGAGACTAGCACTATATGTGATAGTTGTTGATGTTCCAGTTTATGTTTTAAGATTTCGGCTTATATGCTGGTTCATGTATTAGGAATGTGCACTGTTTTAGATAATCAGTTTGGTGTGACTGTTGTATGGTGATGATGTTATTTTTGAAAACTATAAACCTTTTGTAAACTTTAATCATCACAGTCTTTATGGATATCTCAGCTCATTAGTAATACTTATCCATTTGTGTTTAAAAGTGCACCTCTGAAATTATTGAAATTAACATTCCGAGTTTGTATTGTCGGCTACGAACTTAGGATGTTACATAGTGCTTGAGGGGCTGTGTACCTCCCATTCGTAATGTGCCTATGACAGAATATATATGCATTAGGCGCCTTCTATATAATACATGTCACAGGTTTAATCGCCCATGTTGTAGCGGAACTATTGACTTGACTTTCACTTATGAAAACCTAACTTACTATGAAGTTGGTACGTCTGGCTTCTACGTAAGTACAACTTCCATTTTTGGTTTTACTCTTGTATTTTATGATAATGTGTGATTGGATTTGTCCTTTGTATTTGACCACTTTCCTTGTGACGTCTCATATGACTCTGTATTTGACTACTTTTCTTGTGACGTCTCACTTGTCGTATTATTACAGTTGGCCATTTCCCTGATCCTGAAGAACTCAACAAACTTGTTTCAACCAATGCATGGCATGCTTTTGGATCTGAAGTTGCCGAACCATCAAACACTCCAAAAAGAAATCGGGTGACTGAGTCCTCCCATGGTCATGGCACTAGCATTTCCGCTATGACTTCTGATCACTCTCATGGAGGAAAATGAAACATAAGAAAACACAAGGAATGATTCCGGCCTGTTTTTGGATTGGAAAATGCTAAAAACTACGAAAGTTACCTATAAGAAAGGTAAGAATACCCACTACAACCGGTCATCTTTATTCTCTACCCTCCTGTGTTGGGTTATAAAGGTGCATATTAATACCGGTCACCTGTATAACATTGCATTCTTGCAGTTCTTGCCGGTAATTTCGTCCCATATAGCATTACCCTTTAGGATTTTATTTTTATTTTTTGTTTTTAATGTTTTGCTTCTTGGTTTTCTGGTTTGCAATTTTAGAGTTCAGATATTCAAAAATTTGAAAAGAAGCAAAGAATAGGGCATTTTCATTAAGGGCGTTACGGTAGCTACTTGAAGTTTTTGTTATAACGAAAACAACTATGTCTCAAAGTCATACTGTTATGGGTTAAATTAGTTTATTGTTCCTATAAAATTTCGGTTTTTTTTATTTTAGTCCCTAAAAAATATTTCGCCTACTTTTAGAATTTTTACCTATAAAATTTGTTTTTTTTGTTTTAGTCCCTCATGACTTTTAATAGGGTTTATAAAAGTAAAAAAAACTCTATTAAAAGTAATGAAGCACTATTAAAAGTCATAAAGGACTAAACCCAAAAAACCAAATTTTATAGGAATCAAAAGTAGGTGAAATTTTTGTGAGTGACTAAAAACAAAAAACCCAAATTTCATAAGAACCACAAACATATTTAAAACATCATATGAATTCCACGTCTAATCTAAAAAAGAGGACTTTACCAGTAATAGGTTAGGTCTTCTGTATTACCGTTTTTCGCTGACTATTGTTCTTGCCAAAGGTTTTGGTCTAGTCTTCCATTGGACTCTCTGCTATTCTCATTCTTTTTATCTTTTTAATAATAATAATAGGTGGGGAGTACTCTTTTTCTTTTTAGATGATTTTCCCTACGGAGGGTTTGCATTAAAAGGTTTTAACAAGGCTCCGCTACCTCTTTTTTGCCCAAAAAAAAGTGCTTACGTATAAGTTTTTTCTACAACAAAAGATAAAATAAAGTAAAACTGATTTCATATAAGCTGTTGTAAATAGTAGATTCATTTGTAAGTATATATCCGACCCCATTAGGTTTACAGGTAGAATGGCCTATCTAAATGTATTAGGTATGTACTCACAACACAATTATAATAATATTCAGAAATATTTTTCTACATGGTATCAGAAGCTCTTGATCTTGAGGGACTTGCTTCTGCATAAACTCTAGTCGTCTTTATTACAGTAAACCTTAGTCACCTTCATTGTGACTCTTTCCTGCCTTCATTGTAGAAATTTCAGAAGAGTAAGACCTAAACACTGCCTTACTCTGCGCTGTTAATTGCAGCAATTTTTTTCCTTGCCTTGAATCCATGTTTTGTTCGTAAGCAGCTGCCTGTCCATTTTTCCACCATAGACAGCCAACCACATACCACTCACTCGTGATCAGAACTGTAAAGTAAGTTGAGTCTTTTAAATGTGAAGTTTGTGAGTTAACTAAGCACCACCGTGTCTCTTTTACTCCTAGTGTCGATAAAAGTGCTGAACCTTTTGATCTTATACATTCTGATGTTTGGGGACCTACACCTATTTCTAATGTTTCAGGTGCAAAATGGTTTGTGTCATTTATTGATGATTGTACTCGGCAACTTGGGTTTTCTTGATGAAGAATAAATCAGAAGTACCAAATCTATTTATCAAGTTTTATCAAATGGTGCAAACACAATTTGGAAAAGGAATTAAAAGAATTAGGCCTGACAATGGCAAGGGTACTTCATGAATTTACATGTGTTGACACCAATTTGGAAAATGCAAATCATAGCCTTTCAAATTTTACCAGTCAGCAAAGAATACTTCATGAATTACATGTGTCGACACTCCATAGCAAAATGGTGTTGCAAAAAGAAAGAATCGTCATTTACTTGAAGTTGCTCGAGAAATTCTCTTCCAATGGCAGTTCCCAACTCATACTGAGGAGAGGGAGTACTGACTACTACCTACTTGATTAATCAGGTCCTATCTCACATGTTAGGTAATGTCAGTCCTATTTAGTTTATGACTTCATGGTTTCCTTCTGTTCCTGTTTTCTCGAGTCTCGAGTGTTTGACTGGGTCGCTTTTGTCCATGTTCATAAAAAACATCGAAGTAAATTGGACCCTCGTGCAGTTAGATGAATCTTTGTGGGTTATCCTCCCAACAAGAAAGGACATAAATGCTATCATCCTCCTAGTCGTAAGTACTTTGTTTTTAAATATGTCACGTTTCATGAGAATTTGTCCTACTTCACTCGTCCTCAGCTTCAGGGGGAGAGCATTCATGATTTGGAATCTGAGTCAGAGTTTCTAGTCCTTCCCGAGTCGCGCGTGACTCCTGTGATAAGTTCTACTACTGATCCTACTTCCACAACTACAGAATCCGAGTCACCTACTCCTATTAATACAAAATCTAAGTCACCTACCCCTATTCTGGTCCATCCTTTGTATTCTGTTTTGCATGAACCATCATCTTCGACACCAGCAAAAACTAAGGCTGGTAAGCCAACTTTGGTGTATCAGAGAAGAAGTAAGCCCGACCAGCTCCAAACACAGCCCCAATTGCTTGAAACCGAGGTAAGTAGTGAAATTCACCCTCTTATTAGTGATTCCATAATTTTGACACTTGTGACACTGATATAGATGATTTGCCCATTGCTTTGAGGAAATGGAAAAGGTCTTGTGCCAAATACCCTAGTTCTCAATTTGTCTTCAGTAAAAATCTTTCCCTGCAGTATCAGAGTTTTATTTCTGTAGTTGACTCTGTGGTCATCCCATCACCTGTTCAAGAGGCATTGAAAGATAAAAAAATTGGGTTCGAGCAATGGAGGAGGAAATGAAAGCTCTTGAAAGAAATGGAACTTGGGAGATTGTTGAGAGGCGGGAAGGCAAGAAACCAATTGGTTGCAGGTGGATGTATACAGTTAAACACAAATCAGATGGTAGTCTTGATCGATACAAGGCAAGACTAGTGGCAATGGGATACACTCAGACCGATGGGATTGATTATGAGGAAACATTCCCCCCCGTTGCAAAAATTAACACTGTTCGGATCTTACTATCACCTGCTGCCCACTCGGGTTGGGAACTAAACCAATTTGATGTCAAAAATGCATTTTTGCATGGAGACTTGGAAGAAAGGTGTATATGGAGATTCCTCCATGATTTGGTCCAACAGAGGGAGAAAACAAAGTGTCCGGATTGGGCAAAGCTTTATATGGGCTGAAACAGTCTCCTCGAGCATGGTTTGAAAGATTTACAAAGGCAATGATGTTCTTAGGCTATAAGCAAAGCCAATGAGATCACACTCTTTTCTTCAAACATTCACAAGATGGAAAACTAACTATACTTCTTATTTATGTTGATGATATAATTATTACAAGTGATGATTTGGTTTAGAGTCAGTTACTCAAGGAGAAATTATCAAAAGTGTTTGAAATGAAAGACCTTGGGCAACTTAAGCATTTCTTGGGAATCTAGGTGGCCTACTCAAAACAAGGCATTTTTATCTCTCAGAAAAAGTATGTGCTTGACCTCTTTCAGGAAACTGGAAAACTTGGATGCAAACCTACGAGTATTTCTATAGAGTAGAATCACAAAATTAGCTTTGAAGAAAGTGCCAAAGTTGACAAGGTCCAATATCAGAGATTGGTGGGAAAATTGATTTATTTGGCACACACTAGACCTGATTTGGCTTATGCAGTCAGTGTGGTGAGTCGATTCATGCATGACCCGAGGGTGAGAAATTTGCAGGCCGTTAACCGTATTCTTCAATATCTCAAGGCCACTCCAGGAAGAGGACTATTGTTCAAAAGAGGTGGAAACCTAATTATGGAAGTTTATACTGATGCTGACTATGTAGGTTTAGTGAGTGATAGAAGATCTACATTTGGCTACTGCACCTTCCTTTGTGGGAACCTCGTTACTTGGAGGAGTAAGAAGCAAAAGGTCGTGGCTCGATCAAGCGCTGAGGCTGAATTTCGAGCTTTGTCACAAGGAATCTGTGAACTACTATGGATGAAGATTGTACTAAATGACTTTAAGATACAATGTGAAGGGCTTATGAAGTTATTTTGTGACAATAAATCAGCTATCAGTATAACCAAACACATAAAAATAGACCGCCACTTAGAAAAAGCTGGACAGTGGTTTAATAACTACAAGTTACATTTGGTCATCAACTGACAGATTTGTTAACCAAGAGTTTGTCAACAGAACGTTTCAACCAACTTACCTGCCAGCTGAGAATGATAGATATCCAACTCACAATAATAGAGCTTGAGGGGGGGGGGGGGGGGGGGTTGTAGGTAGTATATTCATTTGTAAATATATATCCGAGCCATTTTCTCAGGCCCATTAGGTTTACAGTTAGAATAACCTATTTAAATGTATTAGCTTATAGAGTATAAACACACACCCACCCTTTTACAACGCAACTATGGTGTATCCAGATTTATATACTCTTTAATAGCGCTTACTCAAATAAGCGCTATTAAAAGAGCTCCAACTTTTTTTTGCATTCAGGATTTAGGGTGCTTCTAGGGCGAGGTATCAAACCAAGTCCCGCATCGGTGAACCACTAAAATTTACGTAAGATATACTATAAAATTTCATCAATAGTTGAGATTTAATACTGGTTTATTCAATCTTAACCACTCATAGCATTTTATAAACCAAAGTCCCTCACCGGTATAGCATTTCATCGATCATACGGTCAATTTTAGTGGTACACTGGTGAGGGACTTGGTTTGCTCCCTCACCCTAGAAGCACCACCGATTCTATGCCAAAAGATATAAATTCGGAAAATATGAATTCAGAACTATCTGCGCCTGGAATAGACTCTTTAATAGCGCTTACTCAAATAAGCGTTATTAAAAGACTTCCAAAAATTAAATTTTACATTACAGACTTATGTTTTTGACATAAATTCGGAAAATATGGTTCCGAAATTATGTCTTACATAGATAATTCCAGAAAAAAATCAAAAAATTGAAATTATTAATTAAATTTTGAATATTTTTGAAAGGGTACAATTAAAATATACGAATTGGGGGGGGGGGGGGCTAAATCTTGTTGTTGTAACTCGCAACATTAAAATTGGGGTAATGATTTTTCTACCCCCACACTTGACCCGCTTACCCGCCCCCCAATTTTCCAATCCAAACTTCTTATTTTGCCCCTTAACTTTAACAAAGATTCGAGATCTCACCGTAACTCACCTTTCGAAATTATCTATAAAAGATAATATTCCGGAATGTTTTTTAAAAAATGGCTTCCGGATTTATCTTTTTTACATAATTCCAGAAAGTTTTTTAAAAAATCATTTCCAGATTTATCTTTTTTACCTAAATCCTGAATTAAATTTTAATTTTAGTCATACTTTTAATAGCACTTGTTTGAGTAAGCGCTATTAAAAGTAGATTCCGGATTGATCCCAAGTTCCCAACCATACTTCTGGATGATGGGATGCGCGTTGGGGTGTGTGAAGTGTTGTGATTGTTAATAGCTAGCGCTTACTCAAATAAGCTCTATTAAAAGGCTTCCCCAAAATTAATTTTTACCTTCCATTGTATTTTTTTAATTCCGGATTTATGTCAAAAACATGAATCCGGAAAAAATAAACAATTTGGAATTTGGATTTAAATTTTGAATATTTTTGAAAGGGTAAAATTGGTATAAACAAAAATGTGGGGGTATGTTTAATAAACTCAAAAAAAAATGTGCAGGTATATAGGTCAAGTGTGAGGGTAGAAAAATCATTACCCTTAAAATTGTCTTGATGTAAATTTATGGTCATGGGTTCTTGACTTCTAGGTGATAAAGAGCGTCTCTCTAAGGTAAAGAGCATTCTGCGTGGATTGGGCTGCCCCATTTTCGGTAATAAAATAACACTCCAAGAGAAAAAAAAAATATTTGCAACATTGCTGAACATTTAAACTGTAACATCCCCAATTTCGCTAATTTAAATAATTTAAATTAGCAAGAGGTCGAGATGATTAATTAGCATTAATATTGATTAATTATGATCTGGTGAGTTAAGTGGGATTTTAAGCAAATAGGAGCGCAGGGGTATTTTCGTCTTTTCCACACATTAATGAGTTTCGGCTAAACCATCCTCCACAGAACATAACTATATGCAATATGTGATTATTGTATAAGTATTGTTGGATTAAAATTGATTTAAGAAGAAATTAAGGAAGTTTAAGCAAAATTTGGACATAGGGGCATTATGGTCATTTCGCCTTTTAAGTGAACCCCAGCTGAACCAAAATAAAAACTCTACACCTCCATCATTTCCAGCAAAACTGAAAATTAAGAAAGAGGAGGAGGAGAGGTCAAGAGAGTGGAGAAGAAGGAAATGGATCAACATCCAAGCTTCATGCATGTAAGTAGTTTTTGTACCATTCTCCTCCATTTTCCAAGCCCTTTCCATTAATACCCCTTCTGAAAGCTCAGTCACCCTCCTCACCCTCCTACCATTTTCGAATTCCAAAGCTTCATCTTTACCAACAATGGAGTTTTGTGCTTTCCTTGAAATTGCATGTTCAAGTTGAAGCTTGAGGGAGTCAAAACTGAAGATGCATGGCTGATTTTAATGCATTAGGGTGAAGTTCAGTAGCTTGGTTCTGTATTGGAGTGTTTAGGTTAGCTATTGGAGCTTGAATTCGTAATGGCAAGTGATTGAAGATGATGATTCAAGTTCTACAGAAATTCTGGGTAAAACCCGTATGCATCACCTTCATTGTTTTCATCGTATCTCGCTATACACTACTCCGATGATCGTGATTCTTGTCCCTCTGGAAACTAGACTCGAAGAGCTTCATTTTGGGCACAAGAACCGTATGATTTCATGGAGAAACGAAGGAGATATCATGCCCCCAAGTTTCGGATTCAGACTCAAGCACTGTCCTGAACCAGCCACATTGTTTCGAGTGTATCTCCCAAGTTACTGGGTGCATGCGTGTGATCCTTTGACCATCAGAAAGTAGACAAAATTATCTACAGAATGGGCACTTGTTTGAAGGGTTTTGGCCACGATTTGACCAAGATACGCGTGTTACAAAACGGCTCACTGATTCTGGAAAAACAGATGCGAAATTGGAAGTGTTGGTTCCTCAAATTTCGGATCGAATCGTCAAAGTTCGAGAGACGCCAATTCCGTAGTCAAGGAGGAAGTCCAGTAGCTAGATTTGTGATTGGTCGCTGTTCCGAAGTTCAGTTTCGAGAATCGGACGAGTTCGGTGCGAGTACGTGATTACGGGGATTGTTCGAGAGGTTACGGTTCGTGAGGACGTGATTTCTCGCGAGGTCGTCAAATCGGTGAGTTCTATACTCGCTTAGGGACGTTTTGTTGTCGAGTCATGTTATTTTCTGAAATGATACTATGGAAAATCCGCTTTGTGAAAACTTAACGAAAACGTTTTTATCGAAAAACCGTAAATCGCATAATTGCTCGAATTGATTGGATTGACGATTTATGATATATATTGTTTGACTGTTTAATCGCTTTCGCTGGTCTGGAATAATAACTGTTATGTTGGGATATCGATCGGAACGAAATTGGAATCAGAACGGAATGGAACTTACTCATGAAAAACCTATTTTCTGGAAAACAGACAGAGACGCACGGATCGTGTGGCTATGAGCACGGGTCGTGCGCCCCCATCTGATGCTGCATGAAATGAATTTTTAAACACGCACGGATCGTGCGCCTAGTCGCTCGGGTCGTGCGTATCTTTCTGGAAATTTTCTACAACTGTTCAACCACGCACGGGTCGTGCGCCTACACGCACGGGTCGTGTGAGACTCTCTGACCTACAATTTCAAAGTACCTTTTTATCCATTCCAAATGATTCCAATCCTCTTCTAATCCATTCCCCAAGGTCCCACAATAATGAAAAGGTAACGATGATATGAGATTGAGCATGTTCGATAGAAAGATTGTGTGTTATGAATAAAAATGGAAAACCGCTCTTAGAGAACGCGAGAGTGCAAATGTCAAAGAATGATAATAACACACGGTACTTGACTAATATTATACACTGTAATTGACTGATATGGTACACGGTACTTGACTGATATTATACACTGAAATTGACTGATATGGTACATGGTACTTGACTGGAATGACTAACAACCCATTGCGGGTACACAGACTGAAAATGTATAATAAATACAAGAGGAAAAAGGGTGACGACCCTAAGAGGTTAGCATACTAGGGGAGGGGAAGTCATGAGCCCCAAAACCTAGACTCAAGAATGTTTCCCCTGCTAGAAATAGCGGGATGGGTTCACCAAAAGGTCAAGAGATGCCTATAAAATAGGTAGACTGAGGTGTTATGCTAAAAACATGGAACAAAGATTGCATGCTTCATGTGTCGCTTAGGAGGGCCATGAGCATGAAGGTTACAGGAACTAAATGTATTTCCACGTGGTTGCTTTTTAGGACCACGAGTTCAAAACAATGCATAATGAACCGCTAGAGTAGTAAGGGGTCTCGATAGGACTCACTGAGATAATGTTTATCTCACCCTTCATATTTGTGGTTTTTACAGAGAAACAGGGGAAAGCAAAGGCGATAAAGCATGGTTAGCTGGTGTGACTCTTGGAGTCCTTGAAGACCTAGTTTAATGTTTTATACCTTTGTTCCGTTTATTGTTTCTGTATTTCGATTGTATAACTTTTGATGTTAAGTTGTAAAATCGTTTCTGCTACTTTATGTTTTGAGTATTGAACACCAGGAAGAGTATGAGGTTCAGAGAACCATTTGATATGTATTATCGAAAGTTTTAGTTGTGTTCAATATTTCAATAACAGGAAGTTACTCTGATGTATGCCATTTAGTGCATTTCGGTGATTCTATATGTTAGAATTTATCGGGGTGTTACACAAACATTGATATTTGATCAAAAAAATAAATTTAAACATTAATATAATCATCAAAGATTTTACTATTTTAAAATTTAATTTACAAATTGACTAGTATTTCTAAGTCTAATTATCTGCAAGCATCTTCATGTTTAGTGGTTTGAGTCTGCATTAGCTTTTATTCTTTTCCCTCTGCTTTATTTACTCTTTATGATCACATTCCATCCCAAGTAAAAAAGAAAAAAGGCTTCATGATTTTTCTTTGTTCTTTCTGTTTTTAACACCATTATTTCACTGATTTTGGGTCACTTATATGTGCATGCATTATTTTTGGTTTTTATATGCAGCTCGCTTTTCACCTGATGATAAATTCTCAAGCAGAGAGTTCTTCTGAAGAAACGCTTTGGTCTTTTTGTTCGGGATATCGGGGGAGCACTGGGAGCAACAACGAGCTAGCCAATGAACCGGACCACCAAGAGACCTGGACACCATATCTCCGCCCAAAACCTTAAGGCGTTAGATATATGGGTCTCATCTCTTATATATCCTTCATATAGCTCATTCATAGCCGATGTGAGACTAACCACTCACACTTGAATTTCCAACATCTCCCCCCAAGTGTGAGTCATCCACGTCACTATACTTGATCCAAACCAGGATCCACTACCCGCTCCCCCACCAAGTCGAACCATGGCTCTGATACCACTTGTTGGGGAGTCCGAAGGAGCACCGAGAGCAACAACGAGCTAGCCAATTAATCAGACCACCAAGAGACTTGGACGCCACATCTCCACCTAAAACCTTAAGGCAATGGGTATATGGATCCCCTCTCTTATATGTCCTTCATATAGCTCATTCACAGCCGATTCAACACTTTTACCAACTCAGCAGCCACCTCAGAAATACTGAGACAATATGCTTGCTTCATCTTTTCGAGATTGTTTAAATGCTTTCTATTTTGTGCTTTCCTTCTTCCTTGCTTTACTTTGTTCCTTGATGACTTCTATGAAAGTTATTGTTCGGTACTATGCTTCCGATCTTAGTGATTGGTATTACGCAGTTAGTAGATGGTTTATCCTTGATTCTGTTTCTGTCTTCAGGCCTTGAGATGTTCAATCTCGTTCGATCTTGAGATGTTCGATGTTTGTTCGATCTTCAGATGTCCGATGTTGTTCGATCTTCAGATGTTCGATGTTGTTCGATCTTCAGATGTCCGATGTTGTGCCTGCAATGACACTCCGACGCTCAAGTCAGTATTTGAGTGAATGATTATTTTGTTAGGAAAGTGCTTACCATTAATGAGCATTGAATGCTGTATTTATAGATTTTGAGTGGTGTTTGCTATGGTCGATTTGGGCCGTCCGATCGCGCAGAGTGATCTTGGCCATTGAAGAATGGACTTTAATTATTGAATGGGCCTTCCAACAATTGGGCCTTGGAGGAGGTGTATATAGTAGAAATTCTAATTACCATAACAGTGGCCCCCAAGTCTGGTCGCTTGAGGAGCGATCTTGACTTGATAAGATGATGTAGCCTTGCGTTTTCGTCTTTCTTGAGTAGAAGTTTCTTTAGTTTTGAGCTGATGTCGAGCTTAAAATTTTAGTCGATGTTAAAAACCCGTCGAGCCTCTAAGCGAGGTAGATAGTTATTTTGGAATCAGCCGAGCTTCTGAGTGAGGTAGACAGCTTCTTGGAATCAGTGCCGTTTTGGAATCAATGCAATCTTGGAATCAGTGCCAAGTTTACTATTTTTGACAAGGCGTGTGTTACAGTGGCGGCGAATGATGGTGACGTTTTGTTTTTTAGCGTGCGAACCTAATGGACCATGATAGGACGTGACGTTTCGACTTCCCGGCCCAAGCCCATCAATTTCGCCTTACTATAAATAAAGGGTCATACCCTTTCATTTGTTGCTTGGCTTTATTTGTTTTTTGTTTGTCGACCTTCGAGAGCTCTCGAGCTTCCTTTTCGAGTGAAACAATTTCGGAGAGCTTTGAAGCACTTTAAGGTCGGTTTCTGTAGATCGGCTACTGCATTCTTTCCAGATACGATTAAATTTGCAGCTCCGTTTCGAGGTTAGTTTCTTTTTCGTTTGTCTTTTCTATTCTTTTTGTTGTGTCCGGACTTCCCCCAGTCCTTTACGATCTCAGAATGGGGGTCGTCAGGTCGGGTTCCGACTTGCTCGCGGACCCATTTTCGATCCTAACCCTGGCATTTCGTCCCCCATTTCTGCAGATTCGTCCTGGCGAGGACAAAACAAACTCGGAGAGACGTTACCCAGTATCGTAAGGAGTTTACGAACGTGATGGCCTCTAGTGGCGAAATTCCCGAAGTTCGTACCGATCCTTTTGAAGTTGCCGCTCCTGATGTGCAAGAGCATTCTGCTTCCGCCCCTATGAGTGATAAGGCGGAGGACAATTTTGAAGGTGAAAGCTCTTCTCCTGTAAGCGATGCTAATGAGCCAAACGAGGATGCTGCTGAAGATATGGAGGAGGATCGTTTGGTGGATGTGATGACCATTACCTCTGAGTCTGATGAGGAAATCCTACTGGAGGAATCAGAGGGTTCTGAGATCGACCTCGGGACAAGTTCCGACCCTGGTGATGGGTCCGATCGAGGCGATGCTGGAACGCAAGCCGAACCTCGCCCTTCAAGTCAACCAGGTTCCAGTCAAGCTTCTATTGCTTCTGTTGATGGTTACTCGAGTACTGGTTGTGGGGATTTCGACGTACCGGTATCAGAGGTCTCTCAATATGATTGGGTTTCTAGAAATATTTTGGAGATCGAATCTTTGTATCAGTATGGTTTTAATTTGGAGATGGTCGGCAGGAAGGCTTCTGGGCGCTCGAAGCGAGTTTGGAGGATTGAGGGTATGAAGAAAGGAGAGCATGTGGCTTTATGACCCGGAGAGCTCAAGTTTACCCTGTACCATATGCTGATTAACGAAATGAATATCCGGCCTCCTTTTACCTGGTTTGAGCAGACGGTTTTGGCGAGTTTAGATGTAGCGCCTTCCCAATTACATCCAAATGCATGGGCTTTCGTTCGAGCCTATGAGTTAATGTGCATTCATCTGGAGAGACCGGTCTCACCGTTTCTCTTCTTCCATTTGTTTGAGATTAACCGGAACAATAGCGAAAATAAGTCCGGTCGTGAGCACGTCAGTCTTCGCTCGAGGAGAGGGGCTAAGGTTTTTAAGGCTTATGCGGACTCACTGAGGGGAAATTGGAAAGAGTTGTATTATTGGGTCAAGCCGGTGACCGATGAAGCGATTGAGAAAGTAGGGAAGCTTAGCGAGGATGGTCGGACCTTGGTGTCCACTAAGTTTCCTATTGGTTGGAGTCAAGGTCATTTTGAACGAACTACCCATTCTTTTTGTGTGGGTGAGGATCGACTAAGTGCCGACGATCTTCTTACCAAGAGAATTCTGATGTTTATTTCTGAGAGCATTCCATTTTCAAAACATAAGTATCGGGGTATCCCTGCGGCTAAGATAGTTCAGGCTGGAAAACGGAGACGAGTGCAACACGTTTTAGGTAGTTCGTCTTTCTGGGGTCGAATTTTGTGTATTTGATTTTGATTGTAAGTTGCATAACCCAGTCTTCTTTATTTTTTTAGATACCATGGCCCCAAGGAGGCTCGCTGCGATGAAGGCATTGGCGATGAAGACCGTCGACATCCCTGTCGATGTTGAAGGAGGGGATGTTCCTGTTCCGACGTCTTCCCAAACTGAGATCGCGGCCGAGACGACTATTCCTACTTCTCCGATCAATACCGTTACGCAGGAGGATCTGGCTCATGATAGGATTGATCTTGTCTCTGGTTCTCCTCTCCCAACTGCTCACGATACTGGTGCAGGGACTTCAGCGAAGAGGGTGCGAGCTGATGCTGGTGGTGAGTCAAGACCGGAGAAGAGGAGTAAAACGTCGAGGAGACTAAAACATAAAAACAAGGCCGTTCCATTGGAGGAGAGTTTCCTGGAGCAAAACTATGCTCAGTGGCGGGAGGATCCTGTTGGAGCATCAGTTCAGATTTTGGTAAACCTGGGCGAGGTTCACAAGATCGAAAAGGAAAAATATGAGAAACGAGCTAAAGGTATGTGCTTCGTTATGTCGTTCATTTTTTGTCGATTTTGCTTTATGACTTTTCCCTCAACTTGATTTTTTCTTTATTCGTGCTTGCAGATTTGTTGGAGCTCGAGAAATACAAAAGGGTTAAGCTTGTGGAAGACACGTCCTTGAAATCAAAAGAGTTGGCTCGTACCAAGCAAGAGCTTCAAACTTTGAAGGAAGGACAGGGGGAAATTATACGTCGGGCCGAGGTTGCAGAGGCTCGTGTGAAGGAGCTTGAAGAAAAGGAGAGAGGTCTGGAGGAGCAGGTGGCCGAGGCTAATCAAAAAATCAGAAATTTGGAGCATCGAATCGTCGTTCTAGAAGACGATCTGAGAAAGGCCTCTGTGGCAGGAGTTGGTACCAGCAGTGATCCTGAAGCTCGAATCGCAGAGCTTCAAGCAGCCCTTCAACAGAGTAGGAAGAATGCCAAGGAGGCTGCGAGAATTGCGAATGAAGCAACAAAGGAAGCTCGGAACGCCGCAAATTCTGCAATCGAGCTATACAGGGAAGGTTTCGAGTGTGCCTTTCAGCAAGTTGCTTTGGTCAATCCTTCTATTCATTTGGATCGGGCGTTTATTGATGCCGATCATGAGGTCGAGGGGGGTCAGATTGTTAAGATCGACGCTCAGACTGAAGAGAAGACCGTCATCTTTCTGACCTCTACTGCTTGATGTTTTAAGTGTGTTCTTTTTTTTTGCAGAAGTTCTGGGTATATGCTTTTATCTGTGTAGGTTTTGCATAGATCTAGAACTTTGATATGTAATTCAGGATCTTTTTGAGGGCTCGGTCATATCCAAGATGTTTGTAATTTTTTGGAACACGTTTCACCAGATCTTCATCTTTTAAACCCTGTTAGAGCTTAATGAATGATTTTTTAATTCTGCATGTCATGTACGTCGTTTTTGTAGAGTTTATTTTCGGAACTCGTTTATATGAATGCTTTTTTAATTCTGCATGTCATGTATGGTGTAAGAACGTCGGTAAATGAGGAACTCGATTTACCAGGTTCGAGCCTATAGGACAGTTTACTAGGACTCGGCCCAGATTTAACTCTTCCTATAGGGGTATCGGCAGCTGTGGCCGATGGTCGTTCTTAGGACGTTTCGATCCTTGAAGACCTGGTCCCTTTGAGATAGTTTACTGAGACCCGGCTCGGATTTAACTGTTTCTCAAAGAGTTTGCGACCTTGGGTGGTCGCTCGGGGAGATCATCTAAGATCGGTCCCAGCTGTTTCCTCGTAGAGGGAAATTTGGTCCGTACATTCTGTTTGATGAAATCAAGAATGTGTGGAAACTTGGTGAGAACCTCGACAAGCTCGATGAGTTTTTTCGTGAAAACACTTGAAAGGTTACCTTCTTCTTTATAAATAACTCGTTTCGTGTTTACATAAGGTCGGAGTACATGATATTTTCTAAAGATAATAACTTTTCAACTTTGTTGCGTTCCAAGTTCTTTCAATCTTTTTTCTTTGGAGGGTCTCCAATTTAAAAGCTCCCTTACCGGTTTTAGACAAAATTCGGTAGGGGCCTTCCCAGTTTGGTGCGAGCTTTCCTTGGGAAGCATTTTTCTGACCGACGTCAGCTCTTCTGAGTACTAGATCACCGGGATCGAAATCTCTGTGAACGACTTTGGCGTTGTACCTGGTTGCTACTCCTTGTTTGATGATTGCTTCTCGAAGTGAAGCTCGACCTCGGATTTCATCGATGAGGTCGAGTTCTTCTCTTAAGGCTTGGTCGTTATTGCTTTGAGTTTTAGGATTTTCCGTTCTCCAGCTAAGTTCGCCAATCTCGACAGGAATGACCGCCTTGCTGCCGTAAGAGAGCCTAAAAGGCGTTTCTCCAGTGGAGCTTTGGGGGTGGTCCTATATCCCCAGAGGACATAAGGCAATTCTTCCACCCAGTTTCCTTTAGCATCGTCCAGACGCCGCTTTAGTCCGTTCAGTATTACTTTGTTTGCCGCCTCTGCTTGTCCGTTGGTTTGAGGGTGTTCTACCGAAGTAAAATGGTGTTTGATTTTTAGCTCGAGCATTAGCTTTCGAAATCCTGCATCTGTGAATTGAGTTCCGTTATCTGTTACTACTACCTCGGGGATCCCGAACCTGCTCATAATGTTTTTCCTGAAGAATTTTATGCAGTTTTTTGCAGTGATGGTAGCCAAAGGTTCCGCTTCTATCCATTTGCTGAAGTAGTCTACGGCGACGATCAAGAATTTGACTTGTCCCGGTGCTTTTGAGAACGGTCTGAGCAGGTCCATTCCCTACCAAGCGAAGGGCTATGTGTATGATAAGCTCGTGAGATCTGTGGGGGGAGCTATGTGGACGTTGGCGTGGATTTGACATTTTTTGTATTTCTTCACATGATCACTAGCATCGTCTGCCATGGTCGGCTAGTAATATCCAGCACGAAGAGCTTTTCGAGCTAAAGATCAAGCTCCCATGTGCTGGCCGCAGATTCCCTCGTGAATTTCTGTCAAGACATAGGCTGCTTCCTCTCCCTCGACGCATTTTATCAATGGGGAAGAGAGGCTTCTTCTGTAAAGCGTTTCATTGACGATTGAAAAAGCCGAAGCCCTTCTCCTGACGTATTTAGCATCGTTTTCGTCTTGGGGTTCAGCTCCCGTGACGATGTATTCCAAGATTGGAGTGATCCAGCTGTTAGTTTTTTCGAGCATGCAGATGGTCGAGTTAAAAAGAGGCTCGAGAGACACACTGGGTTTGTGGAGTGTTTCTTGGATGGTCGTTCTCTGGTTCCCTGGGGTTTTTGTGCTTGCGAGTTTGGCGAGGATGTCAGCTCGTTGGTTCTCCGTTCTTGGCACATGAATTACCTCGCTCGCTTCAAATTTAGCTAATAGCGACCGTACCCGAAGTAGGTATTTTTGCAAGATCGTCTCTTTCGTCTCGTATTGGTTTCCGATTTGGGAGACCACCAAGAGAGAGTCGGTATGTAATTTTATTTGCGGAACTCGGAGGTCAATTGCCAGGCGTAGTCCGGCGATGCAAGCCTCGTATTCTGCTTGGTTGTTCGAGGTTGGGAAACCGAAAGTTAGGGAAACTTCGATGATGATCCCTGTTGGGCTTTCTAACATGATTCCAGCACCACTTCCTTTTGGGTTAGAGAATCCATCGACATATAGGATCCATACATCGGATTCGATGTTAGCAGGGGTCATTTCGGCCATGAAGTCCGCCAAAACTTGTGCCTTTAGTGCTGTTTGAGCTTCGTATTTAATTCCGAATTCTGAGAGTTCCACGGCCCATTTAATCATTCTTCCTGCAAGATCGGGTCTATGGAGTATTTGTCTGATGGGGCAGTTAGTCCGGACGACCACCTGGTGAGTGACAAAATAGGCTCGAAGTAGACTGGGCTTTGTCCGGTTTCTAGCTCGCGCACTAGAACGGCGGCTAAAGCTTCTTCCGAGACTGCCAGATATAGATACAGGGTTTCACCCTCGTTTGGTCGAGTTAATATCGGAGGCTCGGAGAGAGATTTCTTTAGTTGTTTTAAAGCCTCATCTTGTTCAGATGTCCATTCGAAATCTCTTTCTTCTTTTTTGAGAAGTTTGAACAGTGGAAGAGATTTGAACGATGCATTAGATATGAAGCGAGATAGAGCAGCTATCATGCCATTGAGTTTTTGTACCTCTTTCTTGGATGTCGAAGTTCGCATTTCTGTAACGGATCGACATTTATCAGGGTTTGCCTCGATTCCTCTTTCTGTTAAGAAAAAACTCAAAAATTTTCCGGCTCGAACTCCGAATGTACATTTCTCTGGGTTCAATCTCATTCTATTTCTCCGAACCTCATAAAAAATTGTTCTTAGGTCGTTTATATGCTCGTCGTCACTCCTGCTTTTGGCGATCATATCGTCGAGGTAGACTTCTACGCTTTTGCCGATCTGCTTTTGGAATACTTTGTTCATCATTCTTTGATAAGTCGCTCCTGCGTTTTTCAACCCAAATGGCATGACACGGTATGCGAAGTTCCCTCGGTCGGTGATGCAGGCGGTTTTTTCTTGATCTGGGGGAAACATGGCGATCTGGTTGTATCCGGAGTATGTGTCCATAAAGGATAATAACCGAAAGCCGGAGGCGTTGTCGACCAATCGATCGATGCTGGGAACAGGAAAAGCATCCTTTGGACAAGCTTTATTAAGATCGGTGTAATCGACGCACATACGCCAATTTCCGTTGCTTTTCTTTACCAGGACTGGGTTTGATAACCAGGTCGTGTATTTAACCTCGGAAATGAAGTTTGCTTTGATGAGATCGTCTACTGCGTTGGCAGCAGCAATGACTTTCTCCCTGCTTTGAGCCCGCTTTCTTTGGGCGATCCATTTGACTTCTGGGTTAATTGCGAGCCGATGGCAAGCGACCTCTGGTGGGATCCCAGGCATGTCTTCTGCCGACCAAGCGAAGATGTCTTCGAAGTCGTTAAGACATTTGGTTAAATTGATCTTAACCTCTTCTGGTAGGTCGATCCCTATTTTGATAGTTCGGGAGGGGTCTAATCCGAGCTGTATTTCGATGAACTTTCCGTCAGGCTCTGGTCTTTTAATTTTCCGTTTGAGCTCTTTGGTTAGCTCGTCAACATCTTTATTCTTTTTGTCTTTCGGATCACATCGTGTCTCTATGTTAGTGGTATTAACTTCAGTCGATCTATCTTTAGCTTGTTTTGGAGTTGACAGCTCTTCTGAAGGGGGAACCCCTTCTTGCTCCGAAGCCTTTCGTTCGGTCTTCGTCCATAAGAAGAAACACCTGGAAGCAGACTCTAAGTCGGAGTTCAAAGTGATAACTCTGTTGCAGAGAGAATGGAACTTCATCTTTAAATGTGTGGTGGATGTAACCGCCCCGAGCCTGCCTAAGGTTGGTCTTCCTATAATCTGTTGTATATGGACTCACAAGGTAAGATGAGGAACTTGGTTTTGATTGTTCGAACCATTGGTTCGGTTCCGTAAGTAACCATCAGCTCTAAATGCCCAAGGGGTTTGGTTCGAGATCCGTTGAAACCGGACAAGGCCGTTCCTCTATAAGGGGTGAGTTCCTCTTTGTCGATCCCCATTTTGTTTAGAAGATCGACAAAAAGGATGTCTGATGAGCTTCCTTGGTCGACCAAGATCCTACGCACCTCTTTATTGGCTATGACTGCCGAGATTCACTAGTGCAAAAATGGGATTAGAATTAGACATTTAAAGTCAGGCGCTCAGATGCCTGACTACATAAGTGACGTGGTGGCAAACTTGTAATTAAAAGGCAAAACTCGCGAGTTTTAAAGTCAAGCGGATACACGCCTGACTTCTAAAGTGAACAAATAGGCAAAAAAGTAGACTTTAGAAGTCAGGCGTGTATTCGCCTGACTACATAAGTGACGCGGTGGCAAACTTGTAATTAAGGGTGAAATTATTTGTTTCTATTTTAATACTTTAGAAGTCGAGCGATACACGCTTGACTTCTAAAATAGAAAAAAAGAATTTCACTTACTTACGTGAACCCTATCTCCACTCTCAGACCCCTTCTCACTCACCCTCAACACGAAGCCTTCTCTCTCACTCTCAGAACTCAGAACGCGAACCCTATCTCCACTCTCAGACACCTCACGTTTCTTCCCTCCATTTCCTCTCCCTCAGAACGCGAATCCCACTCACTCTCAGAACACTGAGTTGGTCCTTCCTCATAACCCTATCTCTTCTCAAAACACAACCCTGAGAACCCTATCGCGAGAGGAGTGATGCGCGCTCCTTCTTCTTCATCATCTCAGCAATTTCACCAAGGCGCCCTCCTTCTTCTTCTCCATGTCTCTCTCCGTGAGTTGCTCTCTCTCTCTCTCTCTCGGTCGCTCTCTCTCAGTCGGTCTCTCTCTCTGTTGCTCATCTTGGTCGCTCTCTCTCTGTCGTGCTCTCTCCCTGTATCATTCTCTCTCATTAGTGCTTTTTGACTCTCTCTCTCTATTGCTCTCTCTCTCTCTCTGTCGCTCCCTCTCTGTCTCTCTCTAGGTTTACTATTGTGTTTATCTGTATTTAGGGTTTTAGGGTTTATGAGGTTTTATAACTTAATTTGGGATTATGATTTAGTAGATTATCTGTATTTAGGGTTCTTGATTTCGGATCTGGAGTTGGAAGATTTCGAATATGTGAGTTTCTTGAAAGATTTCGGATCTGTGGTGAGGTTCTGTGTGTTTATGTGGTGTTTTCACTTTTGTGAGTATAACTTGTTATTAACATGTATCTTACTTTGTTTGTTTGTGTTCAACACTGATTAACCACATGTGTAGGTGTGTGTGAATTGTATTAACTAGCAAAATTGTTGTTGATTTTGGTGTATTGATTTGATGCTGATATAAAATTTCTCTTTTTTAACTATCCGTTTTAATGGCAGAATGATTTGGGGTTGAAGAAAGAATTGAGAGAGATGCTGCCTATTATTGTGTACAAGGAAAGCTTCTTTGTCAAGGATACACAGTGAGTTCAGTTCAGTTGTGTTGGCAATTTCGCATTGGTCTTTTTTTGTGATTTTACTTGCATACCTATTCTCATTCTTATTCTTCCCTGGTATTGAATTAGCAGGGAAGAGTATCTAAGAGTTAGGTGATAGATTCTTCTGTGGACTTCAACACAAATAGGAATAGGACTTTGAGTTAATGCAGATAAAATTCTCAATAAAACTTATGAAAAACCAGATATTAAAACAATCTTGCAACAACTATGCAAATTCTTAAACAACCACTAGCCGACAGCTTTTCCTATAAACTGAAATTAGCTATTGCATGTCAATTTTTCCCAAATCTACCTCATTTAACTTCTTCATAAATATCTATCAGCTTATATATAATGAATTTTTGCGTAGCCTCATAATAATTCGGAATTTGTATTTGACTTATATTGTATTCGACTCATATTGTATTTGACTCATTCTGAATTTTTGCGTAGCCTCATAATAATTCTGAATTTTTGCGTAACCTACAATTTCTGAATTTGTATTTGACTTATATTGTATATAGGATTCCAGTTACATGGGCATAAGTTCTCCATTCATTCGTGTTCTGCAGAACCTCCTCCACGGAGAGCCCCTCAAGCTTGTGGATGGTGGAGAATCCCAAAGGACTTTTGTTTATATTAAGGATGCTATTGAAGTTGTCTGGTTGATGATTGTAGGTTCACATATCTAATCTTTTATGACACTATTTTTTAAATACTGGTTTTCTGATTGTGGAAGTTCATCTTTAAAATATCATTCTTATTGGCTGCTCCACTAAATGTGAATGTTAACCTTTTTACAGGAAAATCCAGCCAGGGCCAATGGAAAAAATCAGATGAGGGAAAAGAAAGGAATAAAAGAGATGGAAGAAATTAGAGGGAAAGGAATATTTGTTTAAGAGCTATTGCAGTTGGGAGCTGATGAAATTTCTTCAATAAAGCCAAAGCTAGTTCCCTTTCTTGCCATATAAATATGCGGAAATTCAAGATTGTGAATTGCAGCTTCAATTCATCTTCAAATGGTATTGGTAGTATGGCTGAGAACTAGTGAAAATGATGAAGATTATGTTAACTATAGTATTGTTGATGCTGGTATGTTTTAGTTTAGCTACTTTAATTAATGATTATGTTGACTGACTTAGTAATTGGTGTGATCAATTTAACTAAGTAGTGGATTGTTTATTGATATAAGGACAAACTTGGGTGACATTCATTGGGTTATGGATATGTTGGCAGCAACATGGAAGATTATGAACCACAATCGTTGCTCTATGCTGATAGAAACACACCCAAAGAAAGAAAGCAATGGAGATATCTTGAATCGAAAAAGGTGGAGTTGCGATGAGTGCAGTGGCGCCATATTCAGTTGGCACTTCCCTAACCTCCCTAAAAACTAACTATTCCGCTGCATCATCCCAATCACCTCCTCTTCATAGTCGCATAACATGTGCTGCCTAAATCCAAGTTGAAGTCAAAGCCCAACCACTAGTGCTTGTACAGAAGGAGAGTCAGCTTAAGAGACGAGAAGCAATAAGCCTCGCCTTCAGTTTTGGCCTTCATACTTTCTTCCAACCACAAGTACAACCCGCAGCCGCAGCCGAAGCAGTTCCGTGTGAAGATATTAGTCATTCTTCAGTTAGTATAGTTAATGTAATCTAGTTTAGTTCAGCACAGTGTAATAGTAAGCTGCTAGCCTTTTGTGTTTGAATAACTGTGAAACATCATGGTCGTTCTAACTGTGGCTTTCTTGCTGCCTGTTTACTGATGTATCTATTTTATCTATCATGACTTGATTGCTTCTCCTTTTGACTTTGGTTCTCCAACTGATTATGCTATTAAGGTAGGATTTTTTCTGAAATGGACATATAAGCATTGTGTGCTTCATGATGACGCTTAGAATTATGCGGTGACATAGGCATTTGAGCTTAGTATTTACTCTTGAAAAATTCCTATGTATATTTTTTGGAGATGTTGCATGGATGCTTGTAATGCTTAAATCATTTGTTCCTATTTTCCATTACAACTGATATTGCTTTGGGAGCTGTTGACCCACATACAACTGCCAAACAAATTGCTGCAGACAGAAAAATAATTGATACAGCAGCACCATTTGAATTTGTTAAGGAAGCTGTTTCCAAGTTTGGAGAAATTGTGAATTGGAAACCGCCTAGATTGCAGACCGCGGAGGTATATCACTTAGCATTAAACACTTTATATCACTTAGCACTGACATTTATTCTAGTATTAAATTGCTAGTTGTTTGTCTCTCTATTTTGTTTACCAAAACTGTTTTTCTTTATAAGGGTCATGAAAATTGCTTTTTTGATTGTCACAGTTTTTCCTTCTAACAAAGCTAGGAAAGTTTATGAAATAGCATATGCATAGGCAGTAGATTAAGGACAACTTAAGAGAGATTTGATTACAAAATGCTGCATGTCTATTATGCTTTTGTGACCCTGTGCACTATATTATTAACAAACGTCCCTGACTTGGGATGTACAAGTGTGTTGAAAGAATCAAAAGATACCAATATCAATATCGAAATCTTAAATTTTCTCTAGAAATATCAATATCAATATCAATATCGAAATCTTAAATTTTCTCTAGAAATCTTAAATTTATTAACAACATTGTTTGTCTTTAATTTAACATGATTGGGCTAATAGTTTATATATGTTACTCTATAATTTTTAGGTGTATTATGGAGCTGACTTGGAAACTGGATCACTAGGAAGTGGTTTTCCTAAGTCATCATCCTTAACTAAGAGTGATTCAGATTCTTATGCCATGTCTGGCTGGTATCTGACTAACTCCGCGCGACTGCCAGGTTCTGCGTTATGTTTTGCAGGAAGTGACATATCAGGAGTTCTAGTTCCATGGTTGTATGTTGGAATGTGCTTTTCAACATTTTGCTGGGTAAGTAGAGAGATTTCTTTTTAGTTAGTCTTTATGAAGGAGGAAAAGTTTAAGGATAATATTACTGATTTTCTTCTGTTTCGGATTTTATGTACTTTCCTATAAAGACTGATACCTTGTTCTCATTTTGATGCTCTTTTGAACAGCATGTTGAAGATCATCACCTATATTCACTTAATTATCTGCACTGGGGTGACCCAAAAGTATGGTATGGTGTACCTGGAAGCCATGCTTCAGCTTTGGAAGATGCAATGAGAAAACACCTGCCTGATTTATTTTAAGAACAACCAAATCTACTCAGCGAATTGGTATGATATTCGATGTTCTTCGTACCTTTGTTATTAATTGCAAACTCACAGGGCACTGCATGATTTTGGGGTGCTATATTGCAAATACTTGATTTCAATATTTATATGGCTAGACACTTTTATTTCCATAAATATCTTTCAATTAACTGATAGAGTACTAACATTCATACATTGAAGGAGTACTCACATTCTTCTATTGGCATCCATATTTGGCTTATGTGCTATTCTAAACATAACTGGCTGGAACACTTTATATCACTTAGCACAATTAATCTTTCAGCTATGTTGTCATTTTGGAAACAGTTTTTAAAAATCCAACATATAGCATTAAACACTTTATATCACTTAGCACTGACATTTATTCTAGACTTAAATTCCTAGCTGTTTGTCTCTCTATTTTGTTTACCAAAACTGTTTTTCTTTATAAGGATCATGAAAATTGCTTTTATGATTGTCACAGTTTTTCCTTCTAACAAAGCTAAGAAAGTTTACCAAAACTGTTTTTCTTTATAAGGATCATGAAAAAGATTACTTCATGTTCAGTTCTTCAAATTGTTTTCCATTTCACGATTCCTCAATTTACCCGTGTATAATATAACCATGTTTTTTTGTCAACAGGACGAGCATCTTTCAAGAGTGAGAAAAAGTGAGAAAAAGCAAGTCTACTTTCTATTGAAGACAGATGCAGGCAGCATTGAAGACAGAACCAGAGAAGATGCAATTTCCACAAAGAAAGCAAGCAATCAACGTTTAGGTTAGAGGAAATAATTAGTGTTTCTTGTTTGCCAAATTCCAATTTTTGTTCTTGTTATTTTCCTGTTGCTAACAGCCTCTGTATAGTGTATACTGCTAGTTTGCCTTGAGAATTTTCAAGGTTAATGTTGAAATCAGAGTTGTTTTGGGAAATTATGCTTGTTTTGAGAAATATGTTTTACTCTATTTTGAGAATGCAAGTTGACTAGCACTTGATTGGTTACATTCATTAAGGTTACTTTACTAGTACGCAGACTTTTACAAAATGTTGCTAAAGCCTTTTAGAAACATAAGCTTTATCTAATTGCTTTTGGTACCTCTGTGTGTTAATTTATGAAAATGCACCATGACTTGCCTCCTTGGTCCATAATGTATTGATTGTATTCTGAAATTTTATGATTTAGATGCATAGTGTGTCATTACATGTTGCCTTATAAAGAATAGATAGATCCTTTGATTGGCAAAAACTAGCACTGATATATGACTCCATGGCCCAATGGATAAGGCGTTGGTCCACGAGACCAGAGATCTGGGTTCGATCCCCAGTGGAGTCGCTTCTTTTTAACGAAAAATTTGTATAACCAGGGTGTATAGATTAAACCAAAATTTAAAAAAAAAAACTTTTAAGGTCAGGCGCAATAATGCTTGACCTTAAATCATACATACGAAGTCAAGCAATAATAAAAGCTTGACCTTAAATCATACTTACGAAGTCAGGCAATAATTAATGTTTGACTTTAAATCATACTTACGAAGTCAGGCAAGAATAAATGCTTGACTTTAAATCATACTTACGAAGTCAGGCAAGAATAAATGTTTGACTTTAAAACATACTTACGAAGTCAGGCGCAATAAATGCTTGACTTTAAATCAGACTTACGAAGTCAGGCTATCGCTTGACTTTAAAACTCCAGACATACAAAGTCGACTTAATAAAAGTCAAGCGCCCGCCTGACTTTAAATCCCCTTTTCGCCTGACTTTAAATCCCTTTTTTGCAGTAGTGATTAAGAGAGGTACGTGTTTGTTAGCTTTCCCGTCTATAAGATCGTCATCGCTGAAAGATAGTGGAGGTCGATTTGTTTTGGTTGGGGTTGCCGACGTCGAAGCTTTACTTAACAGTTCTTTCCACTTTCTTTTCATTGATTTTCCGGAGCCTTCATGATCAAAACCTCCTGTTATCATCATTATGATCGAGTGTCCTTTTGATCTTTTATTCGATTCATCGTGGTCTGGCTCGGTCACTTCTTTTCCTTTTGTTCTAGGATCTTCATTTCTTTCCTTTCTGACATCATCAAATCGTCCTCCCTCCCTTTTGACATAAGAAGATAGTTTTCCTCATTTTATCAAATCTTCAATGTCATCTTTCAGGGCATTGCAATGGTTTGTGTCATGGCCATTACTTCTGTGGTATCGGCAGTATTTGTTAGCCTTTTGTCCAGGTCGGATAGGTAGGGATCTGGGAGGTTTGACGTCCCTGAACTCGACGTTCCAACATTCCCCCAACAATTGGGCGTTGGAGACGTTGAGTTCAGTATATACCTGGTGACGATTTTTCTTACCGACGTTCCATGAAGTCTTTCGAGGATCGACCTCGATGCGGTGTTTTGATGGTTCTGCATGTGATGATGCTTTGTCGATTTTGGAATTTTCCTCTTCATTGATGAAACACTGGGATAGCTCAAGGAACTCCTGTAAGGTGTTAGGTTCCCAGGTGTTAATATGCTTTCGGAACGGGCTTCCAGGAAATAGACCTTGAGCCATGAAGAAGATTCGAAAAGCGTCGTCTAGCTGTCGAACTTGAAGAGCTTCGTTGTTGAATCGCTCTATGTATTCTCTTAGGGGCTCGTTTCCCCTCTGGATGATAGATGCTAAAACATTCTTGTTTTTGGGTTTGCTTTTGGAATGGGCAAAGTGTACCGAAAAGTGTTTCGCTAATTGGTCCCAAGAGGAAATGGTGTTCGATCTTAAAGTCCGGAACCATTCGGAGGCCATTTTGTCCAAGGTTAATGGGAATATTTGGCATTTCATTTCCATCGGTACATTTCGGTACTGCATGGTCGTGTCAAATTGATCGAGATGCCTGTCGGGGTCGCCCGTTCCGTCGTAATTCTCCAGTCCTCCTGGTGGTTTTTCAAGATACCGTGGAACTCAGAAGTTATCGATTGCTCTTGTGAACGGACCTTTTCGCCTAGGTTGACTCGCCCGAGATTGTGGTTGATGTTCGTAATGAGGATCGGGACGTCCGTATCGTCGAGGTTGATTGTTTTGAATGTTGCCATGGCCTCTTGAACGTCGTCTTGGCGAGGTCGAGTCCCAGTGTGGATGATGTTGAGGGGGGTTATTCGAGCCTTCAAGATCGTCACAACGTCGAGCCGGAGGAGAACGGGAACCATTCCCTTGGTGACGGCGTCGGGGAGAATGAGGATCGTCTAGATCGTCATATTGTCGAGCCGGAGGAGAACGGCAACCATTCCCTCGATGACGGCGTGGGGGAGAATGAGGATCGTCGAGATCGTCATATTGTCGAGCCGGAGGAGAACGGGAACCATTCCCTCAATGGTGGCGTGGGGGAGAGCGATGATTGAGCTTTCTCCTTGGGGGTGATCGATGAAAGAGTCTCCTTCGAGTTGGGTTTCTTTTCTCAAGGGAGTCCTGCCCGGTCGATTCTTGGTCCGGAACGTTCCGTGCTTGGAGTCTTGCTACTTCGGCTTCGAGGTCAGTGAAACCGTTGCTTCTCTCTTCGTTTACGGCTTCCTGTCGAGCTAGTAACTGAACGAGTTGTTGAACCGCGTCGGTCAAAACTGGAAGCAATTGAGGAGGAGGTGGTAAGCCAGCTTCATCTATGCTCGAATGAATCCGGGGCGGACCTGTGTTGGGATATCGGTTTTGAGCTTGTGATGAATTTATGAGTTCCTGGACGTGGCCTTCAAGGGTTTGTTGAGGATCGACCTCGGGTCCGGCTGTGGGACTAGCCGGTCTTGAATGGTGCCTTGGTGCCATTTTTTAAGATCAAGGAGATGGTGAGAAAATAGGGTATTGATTCTCCCACTGTGGTCGCCAATGTTCGGTACTGTGCTTCCGATCTTAGTGATTGGTATTACGCAGTTAGTAGATGTTTTATCCTTGATTCTGTTTCTGTCTTCAGGCCTTGAGATGTTCAATCTCGTTCGATCTTGAGATGTTCGATGTATGTTCGATCTTTAGATGTCCGATGTTGTTCGATCTTCAGATGTTCGATGTTGTTCGATCTTCAGATGTCCGATGTTGTGGCTGCAATGACACTCCGACGCTCAAGTCAGTATTTGAGTGAATGAGTATTTTGTTAGGAGAGTGCTTACCATTAATGAGCATTGAATGCTGTATTTATAGATTTTGAGTGGTGTTTGCTATGGTCGATTTGGGCCGTCCGATCTTGCAGAGTGATCTTGGCCATTGAAGAATGAACTTTAATTATTGAATGGGCCTTCCAACAATTGGACCTTGAAGGAGGTGTATATAGTAGAAATTCTAATTACCATAAGAGTTATGTAGTGCTAATATTATTGATGTTTAATGACTGGAATAGACTCATGGAATTGAACTCTCACCATTCATTATTGTTTTTGGGGTGATTTTTATGCATAATCTGTTTGTGGTTGTGGTTACTTCAACTGATGTAGGGAGCATACATGAAATGCTGTAGATATGTGGTGTAAAATGGTTAGATTCAATTATTATAGAAGGTTGATGACCCACAGAAACCAGAGCTGTTTGGGATGGAATGATGGATGTCACAGGTTCTGATGCATGACAGTGAGATCTCCATTTTTCTTAAGCAAAAGAGAGCCATAAGTTTAAGCCCGTCCGCATCTTCTTTTAGCCAAATTTGTCCTTTTCTTTTTTATTTCTACCTTGTTTTCTTTTTCATCGATCTACAAATTGCTATCATAAAACACTTGATGTCAAAAAAGTACACCTAATAAGGTAGAGGTTGGCTGCTCACCCCTAGCATGGTCTATTTTTCTTAAAAATAAAAAAATTCTTTTGTCCTCAATTTCGTTTCATTAATCTACAAATTGCTATTAAAAATAGACTTGATGTCAACGAAGTATATCTATAGCTGCATCCGCTTCTCCTTACTCACCCAAAGCACATAGAGCAACGAAAACCTCTTCAACAGAAAATTAACACCATGTCCATGAGTTCCTTTCGAGTAATTTCAAGTAGTACAATCCAAGCAGCTAGTCACAATAATGGCAACTCAACTCAGAAAATCGATTTAACTCCATGGGATCTTCAGTTCCTCCCACTCGAAACCATCCAAAAAGGCCTTCTTTTTCACCACTCAAACCCAATAGACACATCTAACCAAATCCAACATTTGAAACACTCACTTTCTTCCACTCTTTCCTTCTTCCCATCCTTTGCAGGCCGCCTCATCATCACCGAACACGAAGATAACACCGCCTCGTGTTTCCTCGCTTGCAACAACCTTGGTGCGTTGTTTGTCCATGCTGCAGCTGACAACACTACTGTTTCCGATATCCTTCCACCCGACAATTATGTTCCTCCCATTGTCCAGCACTCCTTTTTTCCACTTAACGGTGTTAAAAATTGTGAAGACACAACACGACCTTTGCTAGCAGTACAAGTAACAGAGTTACTTGACGGCATCTTCATTGGCTTAACGGTCAACCATGTTGTTGCTGACGGCAAGTCGTTTTGGCTTTTCGTCAATTCTTGGGCTGAAATCTCACGTGGGTCCCAAAAATTATCCACACTCCCCGTACTAAAACCTTGGTTTCTGAACGACGTTGATCGTCCGATACGGTTTCCCTTCAAAATGGATAAAGTTGAACAGATGCAACAACACATTCAAAATATCGACCTACCTGAAAGAATCTTCCATTTCACGAAGGAGAAAATCACATGTACGAGTTAGTTCCGTAGCTTTGAGATCCCTACCTTTTTCTCCGTCTCTCTTCGCTCTCTTTTATCTTTCTCTTTCCATTCAAAATTACTATTTTGTCCTGAATTTTACTTAAAGTCATTGTAACTTTTCCACGTAATAGTTAGACAATCATTTTATTTAAAGTTATCGTAACTTTCTTGAGTATAAGTTAGATAATATTCTTACAAAAATTGCAGATCTAAAATCAAAAGCTAGAGTAGAAGCTAGGACGGAGAAAATATCTTCCCTACAAGCAGTTTTGGCTCACTTATGGCGCTCCGTGATCCGTTGCAAAAGACTCGACCCACAAGAAGAGGTTCGTTATCTCTTTATAATAGGCGTTAGACCAAGGTTGATTCCGCCGCTGGAAGAGGATTATTTTGGAAATGCGGCGGTAGTTGATGGTGTGACGTTGAAAGTAGGGGAACTACTTGAGGGTGGGCTCGGTAATGTTGCTTTGGAGATGAACAAGTTGATTTCTTTGTACTCTGATAAGAAAATAAAGAAGCATTATGAGTCTTGGTTGAGAACTCCACAGTTGGTTTCGATGGGTAGCCTGACTAGTGGTAATTCTTTGTCGACTAGCAGTTCCCCCAAGTTCAATGTTTATGGTAATGATTTTGGTTGGGGAAAGCCTGTGGCAGTTCGAAGTGGGAGTGCAAATAAAAGAGACGGGAAGATCACTGTGTTTGCTGGGGCAAAAGAAGGTAGTATAGACATTGAAGTTTGCCTTCCTTACGAGATTTCAGAGGTTCTGGGAAAAGACTCTGAATTCTTGTAAAGAGAATGTGTCTACGTTGTTACGTGTGTGTGAGTGTGAGTGTGTGTACTTGAGAGAGAGAGAGAGAGAGAGTGTGTGTGTGAGAGAGAGAGAGGTTAATGTGTACTTGAGAGAAACCAATAAAAAGAAGGAGAAGAGAGTCCAGGAACAAAGATCAAGTGGCAACAATCCAAGAGTGTATAGTGCTGTATTCACAAGCTGAGATTGTACTAATGAATGATGATATAATTGCTTATAAGCTAGATGATTTGATATTTACATTTTGCTAGTTTAGACTTGCCTAGGATATGCATTCTTAGGTGAACAATGTCATTTCCCTAATTTCAATTATATGGTTACTTGGTTTTCACATAAACATTGCACAACTAAATTAGCCTGTGAATGGCTTGAAGAACTGATTTTTTGGATGCTTGATAATTGATATACCTATTTGGCATGTCTGAATTGATGATGAGTGGCATAGTAGCTTCAAAATTGTATAAATTAAAAATCTGCTACGAAAGTAATACGCTCAAACACTCCGGCCTAACAGAGGTGGACACGCGTGAGATGGAAAGTTTGACTTCATTGAATTGCAATCTTTACACTGTAGCATATATATACATAGTTGTGAATTGAAACTGAATTGCCCGCGGTTCTAACTGAATTGGTTAGATACCAACTGTATATTAACTGTACAGAGAGAACCTGACCAAAGCTATATATCTAATTACATTGTATTTACATTCAAGCTTTCTATATCACTATTACTCCCCCCTCAAACTGAAGGTGGAACAACTTTAAGTTTGCTTTTGAGTGAGTGGAATGAAGCTGCTGGGAGAGGCTTGGTCAGGATATCTGCAAGCTGGCCTGATGCAGGAACATGAAGGATGTGCGGTGACTTGGCAAGCACCTTCTCACGAACAAAGTGGATATCTAGCTCCAAATCTTTTGTTTTGGAGTGAAGAACTGGATTATGGGCAATCTGCACCGCGCTTTGGTTGTCACACAGCAACTTGGGAGGGTGATGCTGAATGTGAAGCTCCTTGAGCAGAGAAATTATCCACAGCAGCTCTGCTGTAGCATTGGCTAGGCCTCGATACTCGGCTTCAGCACTTGAACGGGCAACAAGGGTTTGCTTTTTGGAGTTCCAAGAGATGAGATTGGAGCCAAGAAAGATACAGGACCCGGAGGTGGACTTCCTGTCATCAGGATCACTGGCCCAGTCACTGTCACTGTAGACTCTAAGTGACATGGGAACATCAGTAGGAGAAGGTTGCAGCAGGAGACCATATGTTGAGGTGCCAGCAAGATATCTCAGTATCCGTTTGACTGCCTTGAAGTGAGAATCAAGAGGCTGTGCCAAGAACTGACATGCTTTGTTTACAGAGAAGGCAATTTCAGGCCTGGTGAGGGTGACATACTGCAATGCACCAACAAGTGATCTATACACAAAAGGATCCTGCATTTTATCAGCACCCAGCCTACTGAGTTTGGCACTGGAAGCCATGGGTGTGGCAATGCCATTACAATCTGTCATGGAAGCCTTAGTCAGAAGGTCCCTTATATATTTCTACTCAGTTAGAAGAACAGAGCCATTTGGTTGATATCTAACTTCAATACCAAGGAAATAGTCAGGTCTGCCCAAGTGTTTGAGTGCAAACTGAGAATTCAGCTTCTTGATCAGATCAAGTATAAGGCCAGTGGCTGATCCAGTGATGAGAATGTCATCTACATACACAAGAGCAAAGAGTTGCACACCTGCAGCCTTATGTACAAAGAGAGAGGGATCACATCTACTTGGAGTAAACCCAAACTGAAATAGAGCTTGTTTTAACCGTTCATGCCAAACTCTGGGTGCTTGCTTCAGGCCGTATAGAGATTTGTGTAATCTGCACACCAGAGTTTTGTCACCGTGGCTGAATCCAGGTGGTTGTGTCATAAAAATCTCCTCTTCAAGGTGCCCATTGATAAAGGCATTGTTGATATCAATTTGCTGAATGTCCCACTTGTTGGAGACATCAAGAGATAGTAGTATTCTTATGGTGGCAGGCTTAATAACAGGTGAAAAGGTCTCACCAAAGTCCTTGCCAGGCAGTTGGTTGTAGCCTTTGGCAACCAATCTTGCTTTGTATTTTTGTTGACAAAACCATCAAGATTCTCCTTCACCCGAAAGACCCACTTGCAGCCTATGGCTTTTCTGTTTGGTGGGAGTGTGGTGAGGCTCCAGGTTTTGTTGTCAACCAATGCTTTGAGTTCTGTTTCCATAGCAGTCTTCCACTGAGGGGCTGCAAGGGCTTGCTTGACTGTAGTAGGTTCACAGTGAGTGAAAAACACCTTAGGTTTGAGAGAGCCAGTGTCTTTTCTAGTTGTCATGGGATGAATTTTGGTAGGCATTGTGGGGGGTGGGTTGTGAGATGGAGTGGTAATGACAGGAGGTTCAGGAGGTTCTTCTGATGAAATGGGTGACTCAGATGTGGAATCTGGTGATGGATTGGGAGTGGGGTTAGGGATTTGGGTGGCTGGGCTAGTAGGTGAAATATCTGTTACTGTGGGACAGGGAGGTACAGGGGTTGCTGGTGAAGATGGTTGAGGAGGGGCACAAGTTGGAATGAGTAAGGTGGCCTGAGTGGGTGTAGAAGTATCTGGTGTGGGGATTTTGGGGAACATGGATGGATAAGGGAAAGCATACTCATTAAAAATGACATCTTTGGAGATGATGATCTTGCCTTCAGGAGTTAAGCATTTGAAACCTTTGTGACTAGAGGAGAGCCCTAGGTTGACACACTAAGAACTCCTAAATTGAAACTTGTGTTTGTTAAAGGGGCGCAAGTGTGGGAAGCAGGCATAACCAAATGTTTTGAAGTGAGTGTATTCAGGTTTCTTGTGGTAGAGGGCTTGGAAAGGAGAGATAAATGTAGGCAAGCCTGTGGTGGGAAGTCTATTTATGAGGTGTATGGCATTGGTGAAGGCATATGATCCGAAAACTGCAGAGGAAGGTTAGCATGAGACAAAAGGGTGAGACCTATTTCAGTGATGTGCCTATGCTTCCTTTCAACTGAGCCATTTTGGTGGGATATGTATGGGCAGGTGAACCTATGGACTATGCCTAAGTCAGTGAGATACTTGGTGAATGGAATGTATTCACCACCCCCATCTGATTGCACAGCTTTAATTGAAACAGAGAACTGATTCTGAACAAGAGCATAAAACTGTTTAAAGGCATGCAATGCATCTGATTTATGCTTCAGAAAATAAATCCAAGTAAATTTAGTAAAGGCATTAACAAAGGCAATGTAAAAGAAGTGACCACCACTAGAGGGAATGGGAGAAGGACCCCAAAGATCAGTGTAAATCAATTCAAAAGGTGAAGTGTATTGTGTTTGAGAGGGAGGTGCATGCAGTTTGTGTGACTTGCCTATGCTACATGAATTACAAAAGTCAAAAGCTGTTTTATTCGAAAGAGAAGGCACATTACACTGCTTCATTACATGAGATACAACTTGAGAGTTGGCATGACCTAGCCTAGCATGCCAGAGTGTGTGATCAGTGGATAAGTTTGCAGTGCTAACTGAATTAACTAGTGGTGAATCTATTTGGCCAATGGAGCCAGCTTTAGGTAGACTAGAAGTACAAACAGCATTAACATTTGAATCAGAAAAACAATTAGAAGGAACCAGAGTACTTTGTGGTCTAAGTCTGTGATGCTTAGCTAT
This sequence comes from Astragalus membranaceus, assembly GCA_039519185.1. NCBI lineage: Eukaryota > Viridiplantae > Streptophyta > Magnoliopsida > Fabales > Fabaceae > Astragalus > Astragalus membranaceus. The sequence continues at coordinate 119,872,872 of CM076846.1, forward strand.
AGGAAGGCCCTTGAAGACATAAAGCCCATTCTTGTCTAGGGTACCCCTCAAGACCACCTGTCTAGAGGCCTGTGACACAACAAGACAAACGAAACTCGGTTATCCTTTGCAAATTTAGATACTGAAAGCAGGTTTTTGGTGATATTAGGCACAAGTAATACATTATTAAGCACTAGGTTAATGTGAGGGTGTACAGGTGAGATAAATTCAGAGGAACCAATAGAGGAAATGCTAGCCCCTTGGCCATTTCCCATTCTAACCCGAGTTTTACCATTGTAGGGTGTGCTGGTGTGCAAGTGTTCATCATTGGCAGTGACATGGTGTGTGGCACCAGTGTCACCATACCAATCCTCATCATCAACATCACAATCAGAAGGTAAATTAGACAGTATACCTGTGGCATCCAAAGTCATTGCTTCTGCAAGGCTAACTTGAGGAGTGGCAGAGAGTGGTGCTCCATCAGATGGCCTGTCAAATACTTGAGATTGTTGTGCTGGAGCAGGTTGAGCCTCGGATGGTGGTGGAACGAAGGTTTCATCAAATCGATACCAGCAATCAAAGACAGAGTGGCCATAACGTCCACAGAGCTGACACGTAGGGCGAGGACCACTGGAGCGAGCACGACCACGGCCACGGTTGCATCCCTGATGACCACGCCCACGGCCAAACTGAGATCCCGCACGATTAGGTTGACTTTGGGCGAAGTTAGCAGAGGCGTCATGATTGACAAGAGAAGTATCTTGAGCGACGTTTGCAGCAGCAGTGGTGACGGCAAGTTCTTGCCTATACTTGTCTAGTTGAGATTCTTGGACAAGGAGCAGAGATTCTATGTCACTGAGAGAAGGTGGATCAGATATCCCGTAGATCATCATAACAAAAGGATTGAACTCCTCTGGAAGCCCGTCGAGGACGACGTCGGTGAGATACGTGTCGGTGATGACTTCGCCAACCGATGTGAGTGAATCGGCGAGAGTATGCACTTTGGTGAGGAACTCTGAGATTGACTTGGAACCTTTCTTCGTATTCTTCAGTTCGTTGCGGATCTGATGAATCATGGCCTTGAGATGAGAGAAGTAGTGCTGATGAAGTTTCTCCCAGATCTGCCATGAGTGAGAGTAGCTCAGAACCCGTGGAAGCACGGATTCAGAGAGAGTGGAGAGTAACCAGGTGAAAAGCGTTTGGTCTTGGACCAACCACTTCTCGAACTCGTCCGAGACGACGTCGGTCAACCTATCTGCTTCGGAGGCGTACTTTTCCGGATTCACCAGAAACCTTTGAAGCTTGTGCATCTTGACGACACCTTCAACCTGCTGATTCCATAGGAGAAAGTTTTTATCGTCGAGTTTGATAGACAGCTTCGGTCCATTGGTGAACTGAATGGAAAACGATGACTGTGAAGCGAGTTGAAACACTGATGCAACACCAGAAGGCGAGCCATTGTTGTTCGGTGAGGTTTCAGAGGTAGCCATGACGACGTCGCTGCAATGAAGGGAGCAGCGGAGAGAGAGTTAGGTCTCAGGATCAGAGAAAGCGAATGATACCATAACAGAGGTGGACACGTGAGATGGAAAGTTTGACTTCATTGAATTGCAATATTTACACTGTAGCATATATATACATAGTTGTGAATTGAAACTGAATTGCCTGCGATTCTAACTGAATTGGTTAGATACCAACTGTATATTTACAGTACAGAGAGAACCTGACCAAAGCTATATATCTAATTACATTGTATTTACATTCAAGCTTTCTATATCACTATTACGGCCGAGCTACAATATTTAATACACCCTACCTTGATGTAATTGAACAAGTAAGATATTGCATGTCTTGTGGCTTTTAGCATGTTTTTTTAGATAAGCAAAGATTTCATTCAAGGAGCACTAGGGGTGCTCAAACCCAAACAACAAGATGAGTTACATATTGTTTAGGCAATCTAGAGGATTAATCCACCACGTGGAAATTGACAAACTTGAACTACACCTCCCTCTATACACAATCCAGCTCCAAGCTAAGCTCTTAATGCGGATCACTACGGATTCAATAGAAGACTCATCATTTCTAAAGACAAGCCCATTGCGAGCCAGCCAAATAAACCAACAAGCCGTGACCCAAACAAACCTCCTATGAAATTACTAATTTAGATATCTTATTAACAAGACACATATCTAATTTAAGGGTAAACATGTCATTACCCACTCTTTCTTTCTTCCTTTTTTCTCTTTCTTCTCTTTCTTACTTTTCACTTTTCTCTTACACTCTCTTTCTTCCTTTTTTCTTTTTACTTTACTTTTACTTTTCCCATAAACAATTCTTCTCTTTCTCTTATCACTTCACTTTAGTTTTTTTAACTAAATTTCTAAATTTATACAAACACTACTCTACTAAAATTACCTATAAAAATGTAAATGAGTCACACTAAAAACAAAAAAAAAACAACCACCTTTTTGAAAAAAGTTATCACCTTAAAATTTAAATTTTTTTCTCCGAAATATCTTTACACTCTTATTGATAATCTACTATCACCTCTTATTGATAACCCACTCTCTATTTTTTACTATCTACTAATCAATTGAAACTACGAGATAACTGCAATGATATAGAAAAAAAACACGGGATAACTGCACTGATATATATAAAAAAACACAGGATTAATATTTGTCATTGATAATTAAATTTTTTGAACACTACTATAAACCTACTATCTAATCTAATCTAATCTAATCTAATATCTATTTATCTAATCTAATCTAATCTAATATCTATTTATACAAACAAACCTCCTATGAAATTACCAATTTGGATATCTTATTAACAAGACACATATCTAATTTAAGGGTAAAAATGCCATTACCCACTATTTCTTTATTTTTCTTCTTACACTCTCTTTCTTCCTTTTTTTCTCTTTCTTCTTACACCCTCTTTTCTACTTTTCACTTTTCTCTTACACTCTCTTTCTTCCTTTTTTCTTTTTACGTTACTTTTACTTTTCTCATAAACAATTTTTCTCTTTCTCTTATCACTTCACTTTAGTTTTTTTAACTAAATTTCTAAATTTATACAAACATCTATTTATACAAACAAACCTCCTATGAAATTACCAATTTGGATATCTTATTAACAAGACACATATCTAATTTAAGGGTAAAAATGCCATTACCCACTATTTCTTTATTTTTCTTCTTACACTCTCTTTCTTCCTTTTTTTCTCTTTCTTCTTACACCCTCTTTTCTACTTTTCACTTTTCTCTTACACTCTCTTTCTTCCTTTTTTCTTTTTACGTTACTTTTACTTTTCTCATAAACAATTTTTCTCTTTCTCTTATCACTTCACTTTAGTTTTTTTAACTAAATTTCTAAATTTATACAAACACTAATTTACTAAAATTACCTATAAAAATGTAATCTATTTATACAAACAAACCTCCTATGAAATTACCAATTTGGATATCTTATTAACAAGACACATATCTAATTTAAGGGTAAAAATGCCATTACCCACTCTTTCTTTATTTTTCTTCTTACACTCTCTTTCTTCTTACACCCTCTTTTCTACTTTTCACTTTTCTCTTACACTCTCTTTCTTCATTTTTTCTTTTTACGTTACTTTTACTTTTCTCATAAACAATTTTTCTCTTTCTCTTATTACTTCACTTTAGTTTTTTTAACTAAATTTCTAAATTTATACAAACACTAATTTACTAAAATTACCTATAAAAATGTAAATGAGTCACACTAAAAACAAAAAAAAATCACCTATTTGAAAAAAGTTATCACCTTAAAATTTTAATTTTTTTCCTCTGAAATCTGTTTATACTCTTATTGATAATCTACTATCACCTCTTATTGATAATCCACTCTCTACCTTTTACTATCTACTAATCAATTGAAACTACGAGATAACTGCAATGATATATAAAAAACACGGGATAACGGCACTGATATATATAAAAAAACACAGGATTAATATTTGTCATTGGTAATTAAATTTTTTGAAGACTACTACAAACCTACTATCTAAAAAACAAGAAGACTTAATGACTATTTAAACTACTAATTAATATTTAATACAAATATTTCCTATTCATAATCTACTATCTAGCTTTTACTATCTACTATAATCTACTAATTAACTAAAATAATCAATTGAAACTACGAGATAACTGCACTGATATATAAAAAACACGGGATAACTGCAATGATATATAAAAAACACGGGATTAATATTTGCCATTGATAATTATAATTTTTGAAGAATACTATAAACCTAATATCTAAAAAGACAAGAAGGCTTAATGACTATTTAAACTGATTAATATTTAAAACGCACGTGACAAATATTTGTCGCTGATACATTAAAAAGGACAAATAATTCACTGATATATAAAAAAACACGAGATAAATATTTTTTTAATGATAATCTACTATCTATTTTTTACTATCTACTATAATCTACTAATCTACTCAAATAATCAATTGAAACTATGAGATAACTGCACTGATACATAAAAAAACACTGGATAACTGCACTGATATATAAAAAAAATATGGGGATAACTTCAATGATATATATAAAAACACGGTCTATCTGCACTGATATATAAAAAAACACGGGATAACAACACTGATATATAAAAAAACACTGCACTGATATATAAAAAACACGGGATAAATGCACAGATTGTTTTTAAATGATACTTTTTTCATTTTAGATTTTAATATTTATCTATTTTTTGTTTGAAACTCATTTTTTATCTACTTTAAATTTGTCTTCATTTTCACAGGGTAATGTTCAGACTATTTAAATACTGTCTAAGTTCATTCATAAAAAGAACACGACAGCACTCATGCGTATGCACGGGTATTTACTAGTACCTATAATAAGGCAGTCCTAGACGATTTTGTGATAGAATTGATTGTGAGGAATTAATGTTAGAAAAAATAATTTTAAAAAATTGCGACTAAAAAAGGCAATGATATTTTAAAAGTGAACTTAATTAAAGAATTGATTTCATTCGTATGATAAATGTAGAACAACTTTTGGTGTATAGATGTGTAGAAATTTGTGGGTCGTATACTAGAATTGAATTTATGCTACACAAATGTATAGACATTTAGTTCTTAAATAATAAAAAGTATGTTGTCAAAAAAATAATAAAAAGTATCATTCTGTTTTGAAAAACTTTTAGTGCTTGTCGAATTAATTTTTCAGGTAATTTTAGGGACTTTTTTTGTCCATATCAAAGCCTGATATGTCTAATCATTAAGATTTTTGAGGATCTAATTGATATTCCGTAGACTACATATGTCTTCATGTTTTTTCTGGGAGGGATTGATTGGAGAGATTGATTGCCTTTTGGGTGGGTTGGGTAATTGAGTCTATCTCTCTCTCCTTAATAATTTTCTCTATCATATTTTTCTCTCCAAAACAAGCCTAAAGGTACAAAAACCTAAAGACCGTTAACCGCTTACATGACATAGTTAAGTGACTTGTTTGCGTGGCAAATGCTAATGTTTCAGTTTCAATTAGGTTCCTTATGATTATCTTTGGGTTTCAATTAGGTGATTTTTACTTTCTCAACCGAAAATACACATAATCTTCACCATCCTTCTCCTCAACCTAGAAAACTCATAATGATGAGGAAGGCAAAGCGGTTGTAGTTTAGTTTTTCGGCGCGATAAGACGATTTTTAGTGCAGTGATCGTTGAAGCAAGGTGCTCAAAATAAAAAATTTCAAGACAGATATTGTAGAAGGCGATGTGGGGATTGCGAATCTAAGGTTAGTTTTTTACTTAGTGGTCTAGATTCTTCAAAAAAAGAAAAAATAAGTATGGATTTTGGATTTATGGATCTATTTTGTTTTTGCTTCGTTTCTGTCAAAACATGGCGATTCTTGTAGAGGAGTAGAAGAATACAATGGTGGTCTTGGTTTGGAGTGGGGTGGCCGGAGTTGACCAGTAAAGCTCAAAACATGGAGGTTATGGTGGTTTTGAGCGAGTGAGAGTGAGAGACTAAAGGGAAAGTGAGGGGAAGGGAGAGGGGAAGAGGGGAGCTCGAAAATGACATTGATTTTGCCGCGCGCTGTCGAACTATGGTCGGGAGGACTCAAATGATGAAGTTCTGAGTTCTCTGGGTTGATGTTAGGGAAGATGATGAGAAATCAGAGTTTAATTTTGGGGAAGATGATGAGAAACTTAAAAGGACCTAATTTTTTTTTGACCAATTAAAAGGATCTAATTGAAATTCAAAGATATGCATAATAAACATATTTGAAACTCTAACATCTGTGACGGATACAAGTCAATTAATTATGCCACGTAAGCAATTAACAGTCATGTCATCCTCTGGTAACTGTAATGGACGAAAAGTCCAAAAAAGGATTTTTGTATCACTGATTTGAAACATAGAGGAGCTATTTGGGGAAAAAACTTAAAGGACTAATGTGAACTTTTAAAATAACTTCAAAGACCTCAAATATATTTTAGTTTATAAGTTAAAGCTAAGATTTGAAACTTGAACAAAAAGACAGCAATTTTACCATTCCTCATTTGTTCAGATGATTGCTAAGTAGAGGAATACTTAGGTGGTCACAAACATAACACCTGGTTTTGGGTACAGCCAAAAAAACATCTCATTAAAAATTTAAATAAAATATTAAAAGAAAAATCTGTTTCTCTCTCAAGAAAATTGATCCATTCATCACCTAGTTTTTCTTTTTGGGCAACTTCTGATTTTATCATCTTTTCATCTAAAGAAAGAATCGAGGAATCCATAAATTTAAATTTGAAGTCTTCCATTTTTGTTTCCATCATCTGTCAATTTTTTCCATTTGTCTTCTTGTAAACTAGTTTCGCCGCAGGTTGCTATTAAGACAACTTCAAATTCCATGACAACAAATGTTTATGAGTATCACATTTGAAGGGAAACACACCCATTTTGAGATTCCTCTAAGTTTGTTTTAATGAAATTCTATGGGTTCAAAATGGGAAAAAAATCAAATCTGGAGAAAAGCTTTGTCATTCAATAATACTAGTCCACCTACACTATACATGTTGTTAGTGCTTCACAGTCTATTACACCATAGTCATTGTGGCATGCTAGATTAGGTTACACAAATTCTTAAGTTGTGTCCCATATTATGAAGCAATGTAACGTGCACTCATCCAATAAATCTGGTTTTGACTTCTGCAATGCTTGTCATATATGAAAGTCTCATTGTTTGCATGCACCACCCTCACAAACACATTATCACACACTCTTTGAACTAATTTACACAGACCTATGGGTGCCTGCTCCTATGGTTTCTAGTGGTGGACATTACTATTATATAGTTTTTGTTGATGCATGTACCGGGTTTACTTGGGTCTACTTCCTCAAGCTGAAATCTTATGCACTACAGGTATTCACCATGTTTCATAAGTTCATTCAAACACAAGTCGCAGCTTACCTCAAAGTAGTCAAGTCTGACATTGGTGGTGAATTCCTACCCTTTACCAAACACCTTGCTAATTTGGGAATCGTACACCGACTCACCTGCCCTTGCACTTCCCATCAAAACGGATCCGTAGAAAGAAAACATAGACACATCATTGAAATGGGACTCACTCTTCTATCTCATGCCTCTCTTCCCGTCACATATTGGGATCATGCTTTCACCACCGTTGTCCACCTCATTAATCGACTCCCCACTAGTGGTCTATCCTCATTCATTTCTCCATTTCAGGCCTTATATCACACGATTCCCTATTATCACCAGTTAAAGACCTTTGGTTGTGCTTGTTTCCCTCACTTGAGACCTTACAACAAAAACAAGTTTCAATATAGGAGCTCCCAATGCATCAACCTTGGCCTCTCCCCAATCCATAAAGGTGACAAATGCCTCACTCCCAAAGGCAAAAGTATCATCTCTAAAGATGTTACCTTCAATGAAAATTGCTTTTCCTACACTTCCCTTGTCCCTAACTCACCCATTTCTCAAACTATTGTTGAACCAAGGGTAAACACTCCTTTATTTTGTATGATAACAAATTACATCATATCTACTAATGTTTCAAGTTGAGCAAAGTGTAGGACTTAATTTAAAGAGAAGAAGACACAAAAGAAGAGAAGCTTGAAGAAGAAGCAACATATGAAGTTCAAAACCCTAATTTGTGTCTAAGCCTTCTTTAGGACACCTTGTAAGGTCCTATCACCTAAAGTGTATGACACTTTAGTTATTGAGAGAGATGACTTTTCAAAACATGCATGATGCATAAAAATAGTTTTTGAAAAATATTTTAAAATTGCATGCATGCATATGGTGGAAACCTAAACCCTAAAAATAATTTTGTGGAAAGCTTGGAACCAATTCCTACCTTTTTTGAATAGCATAATCGATTACCATCCTATTCCCATTACATACCATAATCGATTATTGTCCTGTTTGAAAGCAAATAATCGATTACTTGCTCAATTCCACTACAAAGGATAATCGATTATGATGCATTCCTCACCTTCCATTTTTAGAACCATAATCGATTATTGACTTAAATGAACTCCATACCATAATCGATTATTGTCCTGATTGAAGGCAAATAATCGATTACTTGCTCAATTCCACTACAAAGGATAATCGATTATGAGCCTATTCCTTACCTTCCATATTGAGCCATAATCGATTATCACCAATATGCACTACATGAGACAATCGATTATCTCAAGCCATAAATGATTTTGCAAAAATCGAACCTCACCTATCACTATAAATATGAGCCTGATTTCATTTCTCAAAATCACCTGGAACATCTCTTCATCTCACAATTTCTCTCTATACGATTCTAGATCTATACTTGTGCTTCATAGTTTTATTTTGTTAAAAGCTTTTGATTTCGAAATTGTCATATCATTTCCAAAAGCTTTTATGTTTTTATAAATCTAGATCTAAGATTTTGAGCTTCATTGTTTTGATCTTGTTAAAAGCTTTTTAATTTCGAAATTGATATATCATTTCTAAAAGCTTTTATACTTTTGCAAAGCTAGCTTCCATTGTCATATCTTCTTTAAGTTTTTTGCAAAAACAAGATTTCATATTCCATATCATTTTTAGAGCATCTAAAAATCCTAAGATCACTCATCTCTCTCAGTCTCTAAACTGACATACTACAAGAAGTGATTGGATCATAGATCTCAAACGTTGTACTCTTTATTTCGTAAAGTTGTTATTTTGAAATCCTGGGAGGTTCTCTTGGGTCTCTCAATCGGGTGATTGAGTTGGTTTTGAAATCCTTAGCGGGTGCTTGGGTTCTCAGTTCAGGGGAATTGAGATTCACTAGTGTTGAAGTCGACTGTTTGTATTAAACTCTCTTCAATATAGTGGTTGCTAAGTCCAAGGGTTGAAAAGCCTAAGGCCGAGGACGTAGGGGTTTTATCCCGAACCTCGCTAAATATCTGTGTCCCTCTATCTAGGGGTGCACAAAATGTCCATGGTTAAAAAACCAATCCATAACCACTAAATATCCGGTTTATATAATTGGTCCCATAACCAAATTAGTGTAACTGGTTATTATTTTGTAAAACCGGTTATTTAACCGGTTATATCCATAACCAGATTTTATAACCGGTGTTTGGATTATTAACCGGATTTTGAATTTTTAACCGGATTTTGAATTTTTAACCGGTTTTTATATTTTTAATATCTATAATATAATAGTTATATAATATATATAAATATAAATATAAATACATATTTATATATGGAGGTGGTTCTAGTGGTGGCCGGTGGCGGAGTTCTGGTGGCGGTCAACGGGGGTCAACGCCGGTCAACGGTGGTCAACGCCGGTCAACGGTGGTCAACGCCGGTCAACGCCGGTCAACGGCGGTCAACGGTGGTCAACGGTGGTCAACGGTGGTCAATGGCTTGGTTAAGTTTGATTGGATATGGATATTTTATCTAGTTATAAAATATGGACATCCATATCCAATCCCAAAAAATAATATGGATATGGACATAACCAAATCCAAATATATGGTCATTTTTAAAATGGTTTTGGACATAGATTTGGATAAATTTAGATAACCGGATGTTTTGTGCACCCCTACCTCTATCCCTTCTCTCTTTATATTTTGCACTGTTATTATAACTGTTTATTATTAATATCATTGTGCGATATATATTGATATTATCACTATTACTGTGCTTATATTATTCAATACTATCACTACTCTGTCACATCAATAAAATTGTGATATTATCAATACTCATCAATCATCTTCTACTCCTCTTCTCTAAGATCTACTATATCTCATATATCATCTTTATCTCACTAATAGATCTAATATATTCAATATCCTGATTATCTCTTATAATATCTTTATTGGAAATATTGAATACAATTTAAACAACTCTTGCTTGTTTTCTTATCCAGAGGTTCAAATCACATTTTCCGCATCCGATTTGAAAAAGAATATAATCATCTTTTTGAAAAGAATCCATATTTACTCATAACCTTATTCACCCCCCCTCTAAGGTTATACAATAAGTCTAACAACTATCTCTAACACAAACACATTTTTACCAATTCCCACCTTTTCCATTCCCACTTCACCAACACAGTCTCAAGAAACAGCTTCACAAACACAAACACAGGCTTCACCTTCACCTTACCTCACACTACAACTGATACACTGCCTTCTTAGCTCGTCTGAACCTGAACCAAGAACATCAGACCCTACACAGTCCCCTCCCTTAGAATATCATGTTGCAACGGCTCTCACCCAACCAAGTGCATCAGATCCCCCACAATCACCAACCTTAGAATCCCCTGCTACACCAGCTCTCAACCATCCTGTGACCTCTAACCCTCCCCAATATCCACCTCCAATAACCAAAACACATCATATGGTCACTAGGTCACAAACTGGTTCCCTTAAACCCAAAATCCGTCTCATATACACCGAACCAACCAGTGTCAAAGAAGCCCTCAACTCACCTCATTGGAAACAAGCCACGAATAATGAACTTCAAGCTCTTAATGACAACAAAACATGGACTCTCACCACCCTACCACCCAACAGGAAGGCCATAGGCCACAAATGGGTCTATAGGGTCAAAGAAAATCAAGATGGATCTATCAACAAGTACAAGGCAAGACTTGTTGCCAAAGGCTACAATCAGTTACTTGTCAAGGACTATGGTGAAACTTACTCTCCTATGGTAAACCTACAACCATCAGGATCCTATTATCTCTGGTTATCACCAATAAATGGGATATTCAACAAATATACATCAATAAAGCCTTCATCAATGGCCACCTTCAAGAGGAAATTTATATGGTTCAGCCACCAACATTCACAAATAATGACAAATCTCAGGTTTGTAGGCTTCACAAATCGCTCTACGCCTTAAACAATCTCCAAAAGCTTGGCATGAGAGACTTAAACAAGTGCTTCAGCAGTTTGGATTTACACCTAGTAAGTGTGATCCCTCTCTTTTTATCCACTCATCACCAGGGGTTCAATTATTTGCCTCAGTATATGTTGATCCTAATATCCTCATCATGGGCTCAGCAACTACTCTCATCAAGGATCTAATCAAGAAACTCCAAGCCACCTTTCCTCTCAAACACTTGAGCAAACTTGACTATTTCCTTGGCTTTAAGGTCAAATATCATGCAAATGGCTTCATTATTCTAATCCGGGCCAAGTACATCTGAGACTTGTTTCACAAAGCCTCCATGACAGATTGCAAGGGTGTAGCTACTCCTATGGCTTCCACTACTAAAATCAGCAAGTTTGGGACTGACAAACTCTCTGATCCTAACACATATAGGTCTCTTGTTGGTGCCCTTCAATATGTTACTTTGACACAACTAGAAATTGCCTATGTGGTCAATAAGGTCTGTTAGTTTCTCTCAGCACCTCTGGAAACTCACTTGAGAGCAGTTAAAAGAATTCTGAGGTACCTGGACAGCACTACAAACCAAGGTCTTCTACTTCAACCAGCTACTCCCGACTTCCCTCTCACTCTCCGTGCATATAGTCATTTGGATTGGGGGAGTGATCTTGATGATCGGCGCTCCACTTCTGGTTCGTGCATCTACCTTGGTCCAAATCTTATCTCGTGGAGTTCCAAGAAGCAAACTCTTGTAGCTAGGTCAAGTGCTGAAGCCAATGTAGAGGGCTCGCCAATGCTACAACTGAACTGTCATGGATCAATCTCTCTTGAAAGAACTCGGACTTAAACACCATGCTCCTGTGCTCCTCTGTGATAACCAGAGTGCAGTAGCTATTGCACACAATCATGTCCTCTATTCTAGGACAAAGCACTTATATCTGGACATTCATTTTGTGTGAGAAAGAGTCCTAGCCAAAGCTCTTAAAATCCTTCATGTTCCATCTTTAAGTCAAACAACACATGCACTCACTAAAACACTTCCCGTAACACAATTCCAGGATCTTAAGACCAAACTCAAGGCGATTTCTCTACCTCACCTTCAGTTTGAGGGGGGGAGTGATAGGGAACATCATAAGTGCTTCCAAGCAGTTAGAGCTAAGCTATGGCAATGATCAAACAAAGCAGCAGAGGGAACACAAGCTCATCACTATCAATACTCTAAGCAATCAGTGAGTCAGCTAGGTGCTATGCTAGTATGCCAACTCACTGCCAGCTAGGTGTTGCGCCCGAAAAAGTCCCCGAGGGAGAACTTTCCTCGTTTACAACTTTTCCTAAGACAATGAAGCCGCCACCAATATTTATTAAGGAAAATATTAGGAAAACCTTTTTTGGAAAGCGATTGGTCTTGCGAAACTAGAGAATAAGGTTCGGGGGTCGGTTACGCGCAGGGAAGGTGTTAGCACCCCTCACGTCCTCTCTACTGAGAGGGAACCTCTAATTAAATGTGTGGTTTTAGTGTGTTGACTTGAAAATACTTAATTTTGCCTCTCTTCTTCTTATTGAAAAATTCTTAATGAAAATCTTTATTTATTATGAACAAAAGGGGGGGGGGGGAAATGGGTTTTTAGAAAAAAAACGCTTGACGGGACAAGGCCCGCTCCTACGTATCTCCCGGTGCGATGGAGAACTCAAAGCTACGTAGTTCTTTTTTGTCCTGAAAAAGGTTTTGTCTTTTATCTTTTTAGTGAGTTTTCGAAATAGGACGAGAATTTAGTGAATGATTAAACTAACTAAGGTTAAGGGTAATCATCGCTAAGTACTCTTGAAAATGAGAGTCACTACCGCCAGTCAGACAAACAAAGGCTCTGATTGACTATTAGTAGCGACTCGTTTTTATTTGTTCTTTAGAAAGGGGGTTTTCGAAAGAGATTGATTGGCACGAGTGATCAAACTAACAAAGGTTATGAGCGATCGTCGCTTGTTGTTCTTTGGGGAAAAAGACATCACCACCAATGGCTAGACGAACAAAGGTTCTGATTAACCACTAGCGACGATGGGTTGAAAAGGATTTTAGAAAGGAAAAGGTTTTTGTTCTGAAAATGATCTTGGTTTGCAAAAGTGATTCTTTTTTGTTATGAAAATAACTCTTTTCTTTTTATTATGCAAATGCTAAACTTTTTTATGATTGCGCTTGACGAGAATGTGACTCGCTCCTACGTATCCCAAATGGGAATCAAAGCGACGTAGTTCTAACGAGCCTTAAAAAATGGAAGACTTTTTGTTTTGATTTTGAAAAGTAAAGGGCGTTCATAACGATCAAACTAACAAAGGTTATGAGTGACCATTACTAGAACCCACTTAAGCGCACGTAAAAATCTCCTTTTGAAAAATGAAAGCCTTCATGATGACCAAACTAACAAAGGCTATGGGTGGCCATCAATAGCACTCCATTGTTAATAATCATGCAAGCAAAAGGCTTCGCAAGACCACTAACAAAGTTTTTGATTTAATGAGTTTTCGCAATTGGGTTGATTCTTATTTAGGAAAAAGGAAATCTGTTATTTGGGAAAAAAAGATTTTGTGAAAAAATAAATTTATTTAGGGGGAAGAAACAAAATTTAAAAAGAGAAACATGGGGGGGCAGTAGTAAAATGGGGTGCAAATAATAGGAGAGCTGTATTATTAAAACTGGGGGTGCAAATTGTGAGCCCAGCTCGTTTTTGGTAAGCTGGGCTGCGTTTCAAAAAAAAACATGGGCTTCAGAAGGGGGGCGTGCGGAGTAAACCGTGGGGGGTGCGAATAGAAATCTGAAAAAAAAAAAAAAAGAGAAAAGACCAAACTGCCCTTGCTCTTATACTATAAAAAGGAAAAACCTAATTAGGGAAACCTTAATTTAGCTTTCCCTTACACGGCGCCTCACCACCCCCAAATCGCCTAACCCTAAAAAAAATCCTCTCTCTCCCCTTTGCACCGTATCTCTCCCTCTCTCACCCTAAGTTCTTCCCCTTCTCTCCATCGTTCCTCTCTCCCTCGACCCCAGCTTCCATTTTCTCTCTTACAAATCCGTACCTGCCTCTCTCACTCTCCTAGCTTCGATCTCTCACTCTCCTCGCCATCCTAATCTCCCCCTACCCTTTCATCGGTGACGGCGACGGACAACACGGGGAGAGAGAAGGTTTGCGAACGATGGCTATGGGGTGGCGGTTTGGCTTGCGATGGTGGTGTTGGGTTCGACGGTGGTGTTTGGGACGAAGACGATTGTGGGTGCGAGTGGTGGTTGTTGGGCGGTTCGGTGGTGTTTGGGGTTGACGCGAAGGTGGTGGAGCGGTGGAGGTTCGTGGGATCGTGACTGTAGGATGGTGGTTCGTAGGAGTACGACGGCGACCACCATGGACGGTGTCCGGAGGTAAAATCCTTTTCCTTTCCCCTTTTTTCTTACTGTCTCTCCTTCTTCTACCTTTGTTTCTTTCTAAAAAAACTCTTATATTCTCAGTTAACAAAACTTTTGGATTCTAAAAAAACTGTTTTTCTTGAACCTAATTTTGTTCATCTAAAAAATGGGGCAAATCTGTCGTGAACTATTTTTCTCTTTTTTTAGAAAAGAAAAGCTGGACATTATTTTTTAACATTCTGGGACTCTATATTTGCTTCTTACCAAATCCGAAAACCCTAAAAAAATTAATAACTGAGACCCTAATTGTGATCTTTATCCCCTCCTTTATTTTCTTTCAAAAAAAATCTAATGGATATGTACCTACTGTGTTCGTAGTATCATGAGGGAAAACATTGCTCATATGTATATATATGTATTATATGCACACACACAGTAAACATTGCTCATATGTATATATATGTATTTATGCACACATCGCACCACAACCATGCATGTACTGTGAAAAAAGAAAAACTTAGCTGGGTTTCACAGAAAACTTACAGTATTAACATTCATGGGGATATCATATAAACTATGAGTAATTAGATGGATTTTGGGAACCAACCTTTCTCTCTACAGTTCTAATCTCTTTTTCCTGGAGCTCAAAACTGCTTCTCAACTCTTCCCTTTTGGAACTCTAAATTTTTGTAACCATCAGTGTTATGTGTATTGTTGTCGTGTGTGTTGCTCTGTGTGTTACTGTTTTTTTGTAGTATTTGCTGTTCACAGTATTTATAGGCTGATTGTGTGGTGTGTTTGTTTGTGTTGTATACAGGCTGGTTGGTGTAGAGGGAAGCAAAAACCTTCTGGGTATTGAATGTTGCTGGGTTTAGAGGAGTGTGGCGTGAAGGAGGCCTGTTACTTGTAACAGTGTCTTTGCTGCCCAGCTTGCTTGTAAAATTGGTGCTAACCTTAGCCAAAAATGGGAAAAAGTAAAGAACAACAAAAAAAGGAGATGACTCTAATGCTGGAAATACATACATAGCCAAACATTAGTTTTTATTTATTTATTTTGTAATATTTGCATATTTATTTAATTTCCGTTTTTATTATTTTTTAAATTCTGTAACAATAATATAGAAGTTTGTATTTAATAACAATATTTTTGTTATATGATATTTTACTTGTAATAAAAAAATAAAATCTATAAAATCTACTAATAGTAAAAGTATTGCAAAACCGTCGATGACACGCGTAAACGATAAAAATCTCAAAAATACAATAAACAATATTTTTGATTTTTTTTTTCTAATAAATTTTGAATTAGCCGGACAAAATTAGGGTATAACAGCTGCCCCTCTTTATTCGGATTTTATCAAGAAATATGAATTGGCCGAGACATATTTCGAAGATAAAATAGGAATAAAGAATTCAGAAATTATACCAATTTTGTCTACTTAGAGAAACCCGAATTTCTCTTTTTTTTTTCTTTGGAAAGATGGACACTTTCGTGTCGATGCGAAAACAGTAAATGAACACTGACGTGCAGACAGAAAAGGTAAAATGGGTACTTGCGTGCAGACAAAAGGTAAAATGGGCACTTGGCGCGCAGTCAGAAAAGTAAAATGGGCACTTGCGTGCAGTCAAAAAAGTAAAATGGGCACTTGCGTGCAGAAAGCGATAAATTGCCCAGGCTGCCTAAAACCTGTAATCCTTAAACGAACTCTTGATGAATCCGAGTTTGCACGTGGCTTTGAGGAGCACGCTTCTTGTTGGCCTTTCGAGCGACCGGGGGGATCGTTATCAGCTCCGGAACTGATATACAGATCAATGCACGGCGTCCACTGTATCTTAGGCTGATACAACTATTCCGTTGAACCTCACATGGGGCTGCGGTCCATCGCGTTGCTCGTACACGATGTGAGACATGGGCAGAAGGGAGCGATGATCTCTCTGGGCTCCAATCCGCAATGCGCGTTTGAGCGCTCTCTTTTTTTTCTTTCTTTCTTTTCTATTTCTCTCTTTTTTTCTTTTTTCTTTTTTGTTGTTTCTCTCTTTTCTTTTTTCTTTTCTGAACTCTCAACTTGGGGGAGCATTTTCTGGAATCTGGAGGCGAGGGCTAACACCGAAGTGCTCATCTTCTCTTTGTCTGCAGCTAAAAAAAATAAGCCCATACCTGCAATGCAAATGCCATGATTGCCATTTTTTTTCTCATGATGAATGTAATGCAAATGCCCGAACTTCTCTTTTCTTTACTTTATTATTGTTACTTTCTATGTCTGATGAGTGCATGATTTTATGTTTGGTGAATGTAATGCATGACCTTATTTTTTTATTGCTCTTTTGCTTTTTCAACCTTTTCTTTTTTTTTTCTTTTTTATATATATTTTTCTCTTTATGCTCTTTCGCTCTTTTGGCTTTTCCTTTGCTGGTCCGACCCACTCGCGGGACTTGTGTCGTGAGACACCATGATTATTTATGATAATTATTCGGGAGCCGAGCTTCGTCCTCTTGTTTTAACGCAATCAGCGTTTCTTATTTGATTTTTGTGAGCTTACTTGACTGAAAGATCGTCTCTTTTTGTTGTCATTTTCAAAAATTTCGCAATGATCTTAATGCCATGACTTATGCACATTTCCATGATTTATTTATCATCTACCATAAAACGTAGTTTAACATCACAAGTGAAAAGAAAGCAACGATAAGACAACAAGACTGATAGAGTGAAAAATTTGGATTTTTATTCATACAGGAGTCAGACGCGCAGAATGTCACGCTGACTGGAAAGGGTACATTGGAGATTTTCCTGAAACTAAGAAAGAAAAAGGAGAATGGACGCAGCAGATCTTATGAATATTCTTTGTCTCTGGAGCGTTCGATGCCAACTGCTCATACTTATAGCCTTAATCACCCTTTTATCCTAGCTTTTGGAAGCACTGTTTGCCCCTTTCCTTTTAATGTCCAACTTTTCTGACCCTAATTTTTGCCTGGATCGCCCTTTTGGGTTTTCAATCCACCGGGTCGCTCAATTTTGCCTAGGCCGCCCTTTCGGGTTTTCAACCTAGCGAGCTGATTCTTGCTTGGATCATCTTTCTCTTTTTTTTCTATATATTTCTTTTAGGCATAGTACTTCTTGACTGCATCTGAGTTCACTGTGAGTGGGAGGTCTTCACCATCCATTTTTGTGAGGATTAATGCCCCTCCAGAGAATGCTTTCTTCACCACATAAGGTCCTTCATAATTAGGGGTCCATTTTCCCCGGGAATCTTTTTGGATAGGCAGGATTTTCTTGAGCACTAGGTCTCCTTCCTGAAACTGTCGAGGACGAACGTTCTTCTCAAAAGCCTTCCTCATTCTTTGCTGGTACAACTGCCCATGGCACAGAGCGACTACTCTCTTTTCTTCAATGAGATTCAACTGATCTAGACGAGCTTGAACCCATTCTGCTTCTTCTAATTTGGTTTCCATTAGCACCCGTAGGGAGGGTATCTCGACTTCAATAGGGAGGACTGCTTCCGACCCATACACCAAAGAGAAGGGAGTTGCCCCGGTTGAGGTACGCACTGAGGTACGATACCCGTGCAGAGCAAAAGGAAGCATCTCGTGCCAATCTTTATAGGTTACTACCATCTTTTGCACAATCCTCTTAATATTCTTATTGGCTGCTTCAACTGCCCCGTTCATCTTAGGACGGTATGGAGAAGAGTTATGATGCTTGATTTTAAACTCTGTGCACAATTCTTTCATCATTTTACTATTCAGATTACTACCATTGTCCGTGATGATTTTATCCGGGAGACCATAGCGACACACCAGGTCCTTCTTTACAAACTTGGCAACCACAGAACTGGTTATGCTTGAATATGAAGCAGCTTCAACCCATTTGGTGAAGTAATCAATTGCAACTAGGATGAAGCGGTGCCCGTTTGACGCCTTGGGCTCTATGGGACCAATGACATCCATGCCCCACATTGAAAATGGCCAGGGTGCAGTCATGACATTTAATGAAGCCGGTGGCACGTGTATGTGATCGGCATAAATCTGGCATTTGTGGCACTTTCTTACAAAAATGTAGCAGTCTGCCTCCATCTGCAACCAATAGTAGCCAGCCCTTAATATCTTCCTTGCCATAGTATGCCCGTTGGAATGAGTTCCGAACGAGCCCTCATGCACCTCTCTCATGATCCTTTCTGCTTCCTCCTTTGCCACACACCTAAGGAGTATCTTATCATGATTCCTCTTGTAAAGCACCTCGCCACTCAGGAAGAAATTCATTGACAGTCTTCTAAGCGTTCTTTTATCATTTTTCGATGCCCCTGGAGGATACTCTCTGTTCAGGATATACTGCTTGATGTCATGATACCAAGGTTTATCATCTCCGCTATCTTCAATTGCTGCGCAGGAGTAGGAGTGTGCCGGCAAACCTCGATGCCGGATTCTGATCTGAGTCAGGTTCTTATCACAATTGATATTAAACATTGAAGCTAAAGTGGCCAGTGCGTCGGCCAGTTGATTCTCTCTACGAGGAAGATGTTGAAATGTGATTTCTTCGAAGGGCTCAACCAGTTCTCGGATGTAATCTCTGTACAGTATCAACTCAGGATCTCTGGCTTCCCAATCTCCGTTCACTTGATGGATAACTAGGGCCGAGTCTCCATACACATCCAATCTTTTAACTTTCCAGTCTAGAGCTGCCTGAATACCCAGAATACATGCCTCGTACTTCGCAATATTATTTGTGACATAGAAGCTCAATCTAGTAGTGAATGGTATGAAGTGATTGTCAGGGGACACCAGCACTGCCCCAGCCCCGTGCCCATAACTGTTGGAAGCACCGTCGAACACTACTATCCACCTTTCATTCTCTGGGGATCTTCCTTCTTCAAATAAAGCCAGAATGTCCTCATCTGGGAAATCACACTGCATCGACTGGTAATCTTCAATAGGCTGATGTGCCAGGTACTCAGCTAGCGCACTACCTTTGATGGCCTTTTGAGTGACATAAATAAGATCATATTCTGACAACTGCATCTGCCATCTCGCAATTCTTCCTGTAAGCGCAGGCTTCTCGAATATGTACTTGATGGGATCCATCTTTGACACCAACCAGGTGGTGTGACTTAACATGTATTCCCTCAAGCGATGAGCAGCCCAGGCAAAGGCGCAACAAGTCTTTTCTAGTAACGAGTACCTCGTCTCACAATCGGTGAACTTCTTGCTCAGATAATAAATTGCGTGCTCTTTCTTGCCAGTTTCGTCATGTTGTCCTAACACACAACCCATTGAATTTTCTAGCACGGTCAGGTACAGGATCAAAGGTCTGCCATGCACCGGAGGCATTAAAACGGGCGGATCTTGCAGGTATTTCTTAATCTTCTCGAAAGCTTCTTGGCAATCATCATTCCACCTAGTCTCTCGATTCTTGCACAGCAATTTGAAAGTCGGCTCACATGTGGCAGTTAACTGGAAGATAAACCTGGAAATGTAGTTCAGTCTTCCGAGAAAACCCCGAATTTCTTTTTCGGTCTTAGGAGTAGGCATCTCGAGAATTGCACGCACTTTATCTGGGTCAACCTCTATCCCCTTTTGACTGACAATGAATCCCAATAGTTTTCCTGATCTCACCCCAAAGGTGCATTTAGCCGGATTTAACCTGAGCTTGAACTTTCTCAACCGTTCAAAGAGCTTCCGCAAATTAACAACGTGCTCTTCATCTGTCCTGGACTTTGCGATCATATCGTCCACGTACACCTCGATCTCTTTGTGCATCATATCGTGGAACAGCGTGACCATAGCTCTTTGGTAAGTAGCGACGGCATTCTTCAACCCAAACGGTATGACCTGATAGCAGAACGTTCCCCAGAGAGTTATGAAAGTAGTCTTCTCCATATTCTCGGGAGCCATTTTAATCTGATTATACCCTGAATACCCGTCCATGAAGGAGAAAAGGGAGTGCTGTGCTGTGCTGTCTACTAGGACATCAATATGAGGCAAGGGAAAATCGTCTTTGGGACTGGCACGATTCAGATCTCTGTAATCAACACACATTCTAACTTTTCCATCCTTTTTGGGTACTGGCACAATGTTAGCAACCCACTGTGGATACTTGGCTACGGCTAGGAAACCAACGTCAAACTGTTTCTTCACTTCGTCTCTGATCTTTAAAGACATCTCAGGCTTCATCCTCCTTAACTTCTGTTTAACCGGAGGGCACTCAGGCTTGACTGGCAGCTTGTGCACCACTATATCAGTATCTAACCCGGGGATATCTTCATACGACCATGCAAAGACATCGATGTAGTCGCGCAGGAGTTGAACCAACTTTTCATGCTCACTCTTTTCCATTGAAGTGCCAACCTTGACTTCTTTCTTTTCACCCTCTATGCCTAAGTTGATGATCTCAATAGTTTCCGCATGTGGCTGAATAACCTTTTCTTCTTGCTCAACCATTCTCATCAATTCCGGAGGAGCTTCCCAGTCATCTTCAACATCCTCCTCAGCTTGATTAAGGGGGTAATCAAAATTAGCATATGAACCGCTGGCATCATTATTTTTAGAGGTATTCATTTTAGATCTGCATTTGCGGAAATAGAAAAGCAATGAACAAGCAAAAATAGAGACACAAAATGAAGACGCAAAAAGCTATTTTTATTCATTTGAGAATTCAAAACTACATTTTATTGATAGATGATATCTAAAAGAAAACATGCATGCCCCTATGAAAATGTCCTAAGGCCTTGGGCAGAGCCAAAGGATTTTCATTACAAAGATCATTACTTTGAAATGAAAACAACAGGGAAATCAACGATCTTCCAGTTGCCAATTTCTTCTCCTGCAACACTGCGACGAGCCAGGCCTCGATCCACGCCCTCTTCCACTAACTCTTGCTCGATGACAGCTATCTGATTAGGGTTCAGCATGCCAGCACTCCTGAAATTCCGTTTGAGGTCATCTATGGGGACCATCATCAATCGGGGCTCTCTCCCCTGAAGCCTAGCCAATCTCTTCTCACGCTTTTCCTCAGCCATTCTTTTCTTGTCAGCTGGAGTGGGCCAATAACCTAACCCACATCTGTCCTTATATTCTCGCAGATGCACAGGTGACAGAATTCCTTGCTCAGATCTTCCTAGCCCCTTCCCAATCTGATAGCCACTCTTCAGCATAACTTTTGCTACCATAACATCAGCATTGGACCACTTGGGTACAGGTACTGGGGATTCTCCACTTACGAATACAGCATTCGCAATTTCTAAGGATTGAAAGGCGGATTCGAGGGATTCCTCTGCAGCTTCAATATAATGAGAGGGGACAGGTTTGCTGACTGTGAACTCTTCTTCCCCACAGACAACTACAAGCTTATCGTCGACTATAAACTTGAGTTTTTGGTGAAGTGTTGAAGGGACAGCGCCTGATGCATGGATCCAAGGTCTCCCCAAGAGACAGCTGTATGAGGATTCAATATCCATAATCTGAAAAGTCACATAGAACACCTCAGGCCCTATTTGCATTGGAAACTCCATTTCCCCTATGACTTCTTTCTTAGACCCATCAAAGGCCCTGACCAGGGTTGAGCTGGGTCTCATGTAGGAAGAATCCACCTCTAACTTGTTCATCGTTGATCTGGGCATAACATTCAATGAGGATCCATTGTCAATGAGAACTCTGGAGAGCGTATATTCATCGCATTTCACTGAGATATGCAACGCCTTATTGTGCCCCTTCCCCTCTTGGGTGAGCTCGTCATCAGTGAAAGTAATGTAATTAGATGCAATGATGTTCCCAACTGTACCATCCAACTGATTGACCGTAATATCTTGGGCGACATGGGCCTCATTCAGCACTTTAACCAAGGCGTCACGGTGGGCTTCTGAGTTTAGTAGTAGGGACATGATGGAAATTTTGGCTGGGGTGTGGTGTAGCTGATCCACCACCTTGTAGTCACTTTGCCGCATTATCTTCAAGAATTCAGCAACCTTTGGGTTTGACACCTTCCTATTCATCACAGGCTCCGGCTCTACATTCTTTCCTTTTCGGATTCTCTCTTCTGTTGCCTTAGAAGGATCCTTTTCCTGAGCTTGGGGAACATACACACGCCCACTTCTAGTTACCCCACTACTTCCTGCAATATTGGTGACGTCAAGAGCAGCTTGAGATCTCGGAGCTGGAATTGGCACACCGTATCTCCATGGGACATCAGTGTTCTTCTGGCTAGGAGCTGGAACTGGGATCACAATAGTCTTTGGTCTTGCCACAGCCGAATTCCGACTATATGGCACCTCGATAGGTCTCTGCACATCTCTGCCCCCCTCCGATTGGAGGGTCAGAACATCCTCTTCTCTCCCCTGTATACCCACCTGGATGATGTGGCGGTCCATCAGATCCTGTAACACCACCTTGAATGCTTCACATACTCCTACACAGCTGACATTAGCACAAACTCCTTTCTGAACACAACCCATCCTAATAATCCCGCATTTGCACAATTCTGCATGAATGATTTCTAGGGGGGTTTGAATATCTTCAACTGATCTGATTAGGGACTGCTCTTTCATATCCATGACTGCATTAGTGGCATGCTTCCCGTGACCAGGTAGCGGGTTAGTCGTGATATTTGGATCCTTCTGCTTGAAAGTTATGCCTTTTTTGTCTATCAAGTCCTGCACCACTATCTTGAAGGCTTTGCAATCCTCCACAACGCGCCCAACTGCCCCTTCGTGGAAGGCACAGGTACTATTGGAGTTGTATCCTCTAAAGTAAGGTGGTTGAACAGGTTTCATGGGTCTTGTATTGATGAGTTTATTGGTGATGAGGTAGTTGAATAGGTCTGTGTATGACATGGGAATTGGGTCAAAGGTTGTTCTATTTTGATAGGTCCTTTGGTGGTTGCGTTGGTTGTTGTTTTGGAATTGATGGGCTGTTTGTGTGGGAGTGGGGACTGGGATGTTGGGTGGCTGGTATGGTGGGCTGATAGTGATGGCATTGGTTTCCCCCTCTCTCTTTTTGGGAAAGCCGGAGAATGGCTTCTTTTGGAAACTTGCGTTACTTGTGGACCCCTGTGCAATCTTTCCACTTCTCAATCCGTTCTCCAATCTCTCTCCCACAATCACCACATCTGAAAAATTGGATGATGCACTGCTGATCAGTCGATCATAATATAGCGGTGGTAAGGTTTCCATGAACATAGAACCCAATTCTTTGTCTAAAAGAGGAGGTGTGACTTGTGCGGCCAAAGCCCTCCATCGCTGGGCGTACTCCTTGAATGATTCATTTTCCTTCTTGCTCATATTCTGCAGCTGTGTTCGGTCCGGCGCCATGTCCGTATTATATTGATACTGCTTGAGGAATGCATCTGCTAAATCTTTCCAGCAGCGGACTTGGGATGGCTCTAACTTCATATACCAATTAAGGGATGCCCCGGCAAGACTATCTTGGAAGCAATGGATTAGCAATTTGTCATCACGGGAGTAGGTAGACATCTTCCTACAATACATCGTTAAGTGACTCTTTGGGCAAGTCGCTCCTCTGTACTTGTCAAAATCGGGGACCTTGAATTTTGGCGGCAACACCACATCAGGAATAAGGCATAAGTCTCCGGCCTCCCTTGCCCTGGAGCCAAAGCCATCAATCATTCTTAGTCTTTCTTCTAACATCTGGAACTGCTCCCTGGCCTGTTGGTGCTCAGCGGAATAGACTTGAGGGGAATGACTTACACCATAAGGAGGTGGGGGCATTGAGTGCTGAACCTGGGGGTAAACGGAGTTTCCAGATACGAAACCTTGAGTCTGTGGAAAGGCAGCTGGCTGTGGAGTGAGGTTCTGAGGAGTAGGCTGAGGTATGACAATTGTATGTGGGATCTGAACCTGGGGTTCACCAGCCATTCCTTCTGACCCGACAGACGTTGGCCGTGCATTCTCGTCTATTGCCCCAGGACCAGCTCCTGGGTTAGCCCCTTGATTTGGGGGACTATAACCCAAAGGAAGGCCATAAGGAGGCCACTGAGCAGCTTGAAAGTCATTTCCATTCTTCAAGGACAACAGGAGTCTCATCATCTCGCTCATCTGTGCCTTCATGGCATTCATTTCATTTCTCAATTCAGGATCACCTTGACTGGAGCTACCTGGAGCTGAATGGTTCTGATTCTGTACCTCGGGGCCTTGGCCTATTCCATTTTCATTCTCTGAGCCTGAAGCTGGAGGATTCTGATTCTCTGGTTGAGGTTGATCGGGGTCACTCAAAATTGCCATTCCTCTGGCCTTTGAACGTGTCCAATACGGATGTGGTCGCACCAGCTTGCCTTATCTTCTGTTTGAGTTGAAAACATTTTTATAAGCAAAGGAGCAAATTAATGAATGCGATGCACATGATTTTTTTTTTATTTTTTTTTTTGTATTTTTTTTATGTTGTTTGTTGTTTATTGCCGGGAATCACAGTGCAACTTGCTCTTGTCGTAGGTGTATGTTCGAATATTTTCAAGGACATAACGCGGGTGGGATCAACAAGTGAGATAAACGTACTTCATTCAAGCATTATATCTTTAATCATTCCAAGAAAAAGATACAATATCCTTAGATGTGCAATACAACACTTTGAAAAGAAAAACACAACATCCTTTAGGAAAAGAAAAATTACAACTTCCTAGTGAACATTCTAAAAAAAGGAAAATTTAAATCTAAAAACCTATTGCCTTCATCTTCTCTTGGTTCTTCTCCATTTTGCTAGCTGCAGCAGCTTCTCTTGCCATTTCCATGAGTTCCTCAGTCAGAGATCTGCAGTACTCCACGAATTCATATATTCGCACCGGAGTGTTGTAAGACAGCATCTCAGCTTCTGCCTTTCTCAACCTCCTGGGAACATCCCTCACTGCCTGGTTAGCCAACCATGCCAATTTGGAGAACTTGTTCTTCCACTGCTGAATTTCTGCCCTCATCTCAACTATGACCTCTTGCTTTTCGATCCTACCCATTAGCTCGAGAAGACGGTATTCCCAGTACTGACTCTCCTCTCTTACCTGTCGGTAAGCATCACTGATGTGACTCAGATTCCTCCTTAGCTCATCTGAATTCTCTTGCTCCAATCTTAAAGCCTGCTGATACTCTCTAAGGATGTTCACAATTGCATCTCTATCTTGTCTGATGCACCCTATTTGACTTTCAAGCTCACACGTCACAGACTGAGACTTTTTCTTGAATTCCTCTAGTGATTCCTTTGTAGCTCTCTCACTTTGCGCAGACTTCTTGAACAACTCCCTCCATTCGTTTGCTCTAACCATGGCCTCACCCACCTTGGCATTCAATCTTTTCAACTCATCTTTGGCACCTCTCAGATATTCCTTCATTTTGTGATTACTTTCCTCTTCTTTCTTTAGCTTCTTGCTGCTTTCTTTGAGGGCTTCGGCTTTGCGTTCGCTTTCGTTCTTTAACTTTCTCTTCTCAGAAATTACTTTCTCCAACTCATCTTGTAAGGCTTTCTTTTCTTCTTCTACCTTGAACAAAGCAGATTTGACCTCACTTAGTTCTTTGAGACTTGGAACGTGAAGCTCTGGGACTTCTTTCCCAACTGACGATGAATTCTGACGAGGCGGGCCAACATTTTGAATTCTTTGGTGAAGCCATTGGTAGAAAGTAACATCACCCGTTTTCTTTGTGATCTCCGCTCTATCCTTGTAAACTACACCTTCCCAAGCCTTTGAAATTTTCTGAAGCAAGCCTTGGTTCTTTGGATCTTCTTTATCGAGAAAGATTGGGGCCAACATGTCTTCAGTGGGTGCATTCTTCATGGGATACCCAAGCTGTCTGATGGTGAGAGAGGGATTGTAATTGATGCAGCCTTGAGTTCCTATTAAGGGTACATTCTGGAAATTGCCGCACCGGAACAGTATTGAAGGCCTATCTTTCCAACACGGATGATTGAACCAACAGATTTTGAGAGCACTGAGATTCTCTAAAGTGTGCACCCATTCTCGTGCACTTCTGGCTTCTTCATCACAACACAGGGCATATTCTACTAAGTCTGCGGCTCTTGTCTTATGAGTGACAACATGGTTGAGGAACCAGGTGTAGAGAACATGGAAAGAGCAAGCAACCTTCTTCTTTCCTAACACACGGTGATGAGTGAAGGAATAGTAGGTATCTGCAAGGATTGCTGGCACAGGGTTAATCGGATTTTCTTTACTTATGAATGCTAGAAAAAGCCCAATAGCGGTCTCATCAATGAACTTCTCGACCTGAGGGAAAAGGACGATCCCAAAAATAGTTAGGGCTAACAGCTGCTTGAAAGGATCCCGCTTCTTATTCTGGACATGAAACTTCAATAAACCTTCGAAATAACATAGCGGGAAACCCCTGATACGATTCTTCCTTTCTTTATGAAGCTCTAATTCCTTCACACTGACTTGCAACAACAAAGAGAGCCTCTGGTCTGAATACCGATGTTTCTGATATTGGTAAGGTGCTAACTCTGACTTTGAGAACCCCAGAATCTGTTCATACTCCTCGAGAGTTGGTGATGACTGAAAGTCCTTGAAGAGGAAGCATCGAATGTCCGGATCATAGAATCGACTCAGGGCCATTATAGCACTCTCTTGGACATCTAGTTGTAACAATCTGAGGAGGTTACCATAAGCCCTCCCGAATAGATCCCTCTCTTCCGACTCCATCAAGGAAGCAAACTCTTTCAAACTCTCTACATCTATTCTCCTGACAACCGGAAATCTTGAATTAAGTACAATCTCGCTTCTTGATCCCATGTTGCATTATTTTCCCACCTAAGACAAGATTCCAAGTTACTTTACAATCCCGGCAAACAACTCAGATGCATGACGAACGATTTTCAAAATTGGGTTTTATTTAATGCAGATGATGCAAATGATGTAACGATGCAATGATGCAATGATGCTTCTTTTTTTTTGTTAGGGATCTAAGGCATGTTAGGGATAATCTTCTCATGTAGCTCTATTCACACCCTCACAAAGGTTATCAGAGCCACGGTCCCTCTCATGAAAACCCCGTAAATGCAGCAAATTGCTAGATACGGAGCATCATTAAAGAGCACAACTCTGATTGAAACTTTCGCGAGTAGCCAAACGGACAAAGGTCCTGATGGGCTCCCACTACTCGAATCCACTCATCCTAAGGTACCCTAACAGACCTGGGTTATGGTCTCTTTCTCTAATCATATAATCTCAAGGTACAAGTGTGTGTGTGCGAAGAGCATTTCCTTAAAAACCACCCCACCTGCAAATGAAAATCCAGAACAGTCCAGACAATAGAAAGCAATAACATGTCGTCTACCCTAGGGTTCAATACCAATCAAATACAACTAATCTAGGGTGCTGACAACAATAGCAGTAACTATCTACAAGAGCAAACATAGAAGAAGAATGCATATGGATGCAACATGCTTATGAAGATGAGGAGGAATAGAGGCAAAGCAAGATGTTCAAATCAATCCCACAAACCAACACACTTAATTAATTAGGCTTGACCCACGTTTTTAAAAAAAATGTTTTTTCTTTTTTTTAGTCCCCAGTGGAGTCGCCAGCTGTTGCGCCCGAAAAAGTCCCCGAGGGAGAACTTTCCTCGTTTACAACTTTTCCTAAGACAATGAAGCCGCCACCAATATTTATTAAGGAAAATATTAGGAAAACCTTTTATGGAAAGCGATTGGTCTTGCGAAACTAGAGAATAAGGTTCGGGGGTCGGTTACGCGTAGGGAAGGTGTTAGCACCCCACACGTCCTCTCTACTGAGAGGGAACCTTTAATTAAATGTGTGGTTTTAGTGTGTTGACTTGAAAATACTTAATTTTGCCTCTCTCCTTCTTATTGAAAAATTCTTAATGAAAATCTTTATTTATTATGAACAAAAGGGGGGGGGGGGAAATGGGTTTTTAGAAAAAAAACGCTTGACGGGACAAGGCCCGCTCCTACGTATCTCCCGGTGCGATGGAGAACTCAAAGCTACGTAGTTCTTTTTTGTCCTGAAAAAGGTTTTGTCTTTTATCTTTTTAGTGAGTTTTCGAAATAGGACGAGCATTTAGTGAATGATTAAACTAACTAAGGTTATGGGTAATCACCGCTAAGTACTCTTGAAAATGAGAGTCACTACCGCCAGTCATACGAACAAAGGCTCTGATTGACTATTAGTAGCGACTCGTTTTTATTTGTTCTTTAGAAAGGGGGTTTTCGAAAGAGATTGATTGGCACGAGTGATCAAACTAACAAAGGTTATGAGCGATCCTCGCTTGTTGTTCTATGGGGAAAAAGACATCGCCACCAATGGCTAGACAAACAAAGGTTCTGATTAACCACTAGCGACG
The DNA here is from genome assembly GCA_039519185.1 of Astragalus membranaceus. Lineage (NCBI taxonomy): Eukaryota > Viridiplantae > Streptophyta > Magnoliopsida > Fabales > Fabaceae > Astragalus > Astragalus membranaceus. Next base: position 119,901,932 of record CM076846.1, read on the forward strand.
ATGGGTTGAAAAGGATTTTAGAAAGGAAAAGGTTTTTGTTTTGAAAATGATCTTGGTTTGCAAAAGTGATTCTTTTTTGTTATGAAAATAACTCTTTTCTTTTTATTATGCAAATGCTAAACTTTTTTATGATTGCGCTTGACGAGAATGTGACTCGCTCCTACGTATCCCAAATGGGAATCAAAGCGACATAGTTCTAACGAGCCTTAAAAAAAATGGAAGACTTTTTGTTTTGATTTTGAAAAGTAAAGGGCGTTCATAACGATCAAACTAACAAAGGTTATGGGTGACCATTACTAGAACCCACTTAAGCGCACGTAAAAATCTCCTTTTGAAAAATGAAAGCCTTCATGATGACCAAACTAACAAAGGCTATGGGTGGCCATCACTAGCACTCCATTGTTAATAATCATGTAAGCAAAAGGCTTCGCAAGACCACTAACAAAGTTTTTGATTTAATGAGTTTTCGCAATTGGGTTGATTCTTATTTAGGAAAAAGGAAATCTGTTATTTGGGAAAAAAAGATTTTGTGAAAAAATAAATTTATTTAGGGGGAAGAAACAAAATTTAAAAAGAGAAACAGGGGGGCAGTAGTTAAATGGGGTGCAAATAATAGGAGAGCTGTATTATTAAAACTGGGGGTGCAAATAGTGAGCCCAGCTCGTTTTTGGTAAGCTGGGCTGCGTTTCAAAAAAAAACATGGGCTTCAGAAGGGGGCGTGCGGAGTAAACCGTGGGGGTGCGAATAGAAATCTGAAAAATAAAAAAAAAAAGAGAAAAGACAAAACTGCCCTTGCTCTTATACTATAAAAGGAAAAACCTAATTAGGGAAACCCTAATTTTGCTTTCCCTTCCACGGCGCCTCACCACCCCCAAATCGCCTAACCCTAAAAAAAAATCCTCTCTCTCCCCTTTGCACCGTATCTCTCCCTCTCTCACCCTAAGTTCTTCCCCTTCTCTCCATCGTTCCTCTCTCCCTCGACCGCAGCTTCCATTTTTCTCTCTTACAAATCCGTACCCGCCTCTCTCACTCTCCTAGCTTCGATCTCTCACTCTCCTCGCCGTCCTAATCTCCCCCTACCCTTTCATCGGTGACGGCGACGGACAACACGGGGAGAGAGAAGGTTTGCGAACGATGGCTATGGGGTGGCGGTTTGGCTTGCGATGGTGGTGTTGGGTTCGACGGTGGTGTTTGGGACGGAGACGATTGTGGGTGCGAGTGGTGGTTGTTGGGCGGTTCGGTGGTGTTTGGGGTTGACGCGAAGGTGGTGGAGCGGTGGAGGTTCGTGGGATCGTGACTGTAGGATGGTGGTTCGTAGGAGTACGGCGGCGACCACCATGGACGATGGCCAGAGGTAAAATCCTTTTCCTTTCCCCTTTTTTCTTACTGTCTCTCCTTCTTCTACCTTTGTTTCTTTCTAAAAAGACTCTTATATTCTCAGTTAACAAAACTTTTGGATTCTAAAAAAACTGTTTTTCTTGAACCTAATTTTGTTCATCTAAAAAATGGGGCAAATCTGTCGTGAACTATTTTTCTCTTTTTTAGAAAAGAAAAGCTGGACATTATTTTTTAACATTCTGGGACTCTATATTTGCTTCTTACCAAATCCGAAAACCCTAAAAAAATTAATAACTGAGACCCTAATTGTGATCTTTATCCCCTCTTTTATTTTCTTTCAAAAAAAATCTAATGGATATGTACCTACTGTGTTCGTAGTATCATGAGGGAAGACATTGCTCATATGTATATATATGTATTATATGCACACACAGTAAACATTGCTCATATGTATATATATGTATTTATGCACACATCGCACCACAACCATGCATGTACTGTGAAAAAAGAAAAACTTAGCTGGGTTTCACAGAAAACTTACAGTATTAACATTCATGGGGATATCATATAAACTATGAGTAATTAGATGGATTTTGGGAACCAACCTTTCTCTCTACAGTTCTAATCTCTTTTTCCTGGAGCTCAAAACTGCTTCTCAACTCTTCCCTTTTGGAACTCTAAATTTTTGTAACCATCAGTGTTATGTGTATTGTTGTCGTGTGTGTGGCTCTGTGTGTTACTGTTTTTTTTTGTAGTATTTGCTGTTCAAAGTATTTATAGGCTGCTTGTGTGGTGTGTTTGTTTGTGTTGTATATAGGCTGGTTGGTGTAGAGGGAAGCAAAAACCTTCTGGGTATTGAATGTTGCTGGGTTTAGAGGAGTGTGGCGTGAAGGAGGCCTGTTGCTTGTAACAGTGTCTTTGCTGCCCAGCTTGCTTGTAAAATTGGTGCTAACCTTAGCCAAAAATGGGAAAAAGTAGAGAACAACAAAAAAAGGAAATGGCTCTAATGCTGGAAATACATACACAGCAAAACATTAGTTTTTATTTATTTATTTTGTAATATTTGCATATTTATAAAATTTCCGTTTTTATTATTTTTTAAATTCTGTAACAATAATATAGAAGTTTGTATTTAATAACAATATTTTTGTTATATGATATTTTACTTGTAATAAAAAAATAAAATCTATAAAATCTACTAATAGTAAAAGTATTGCAAAACCGTCGATGACATGCGTAAACGATAAAAATCTCAAAAATACAATAAACAATATTTTTGATTTTTTTTTTCTAATAAATTTTGAATTAGCCGGACAAAATTAGGGTATAACACTAGGATTAGTCAAACAGCTAAATCAATTCTGTTAGGATAGTTGTACACCAGTGCTGATGTTAGTGAGCCGCTCTTTGCCATGCCTAATTTTTGAGCACCTACGATCACTCCCCGCCCTCGTCAGCCACAGATGTCACATGCCCACCAGCTTCCGCTTGGTTCGTCCCCGAACCACACCGTACTGAGATAGGTCTGCTGCTCACTTAGAAAACGACGCCAGAGACGTCAACCACAGGGGGGGGGTACCGTGTTGACGCCGGCGGTGCTGACGGCGGTGGTTGGCCGGAGGAAACGACCGCAGAGGTTGTTGCGGTGTCGCCGGTGAGGTTCTCGCGATGCTGACAGAGGGGTGCACGACGGTGTGATGTGTGTTGTCTGTCGGTGAAGGGGATGACGATGGTGGAGTTCGCCAGAGGTCACGGCGGCAGCGTTTTGGGGACATCCGGAGCTTGGTTTTTCGCTTCAGGTTCATTTTTTATTGTTTTCTTCTTAACTCGACTCTGTATCTGATTTCTTTGTATAACAGTTTCTTTGGAACTATATACTGGTTCTGTTTTTATTCTTTTCATCATCTACTACATCTTAGTCTTTGCACTGGTTTTGCTTTCTTTTTTGTAAAAAAAAAGTGTTGTTCTGATTCAAAGAGAATTAATCTAGTTCTAGTTTTAATTCTAACTATTTTATGCTTTTGATTGAAAGATGGAAACGGTGAGCAGATTAGAGAAAAGATCAGAAATTTTAGCTTCCTCTATGTTTATCCTACTTACAAGCAGATCAACTAGTAAAAAGAAGATAGGCTAATAACGTAATGAGGGGAACTAAACTGGGCTTAAGCTTCTGAATATCCTCGTTGCTTATTTTGCGCGTTACTGCTACTGCCTTTTGCTATTGTTTTCTGTCTCAGAACTTCAAACTAGTGTTTTTTGGGTGACTAGGGTTCTAATGTGACCCACTAATCCTTTAGGTTATTTCTGAATTTTTTGATTGAGAATTGTTCCCCCTTTTTCTGATTTTTATGCTGGTATTTATAGGGTAATTTTTAGGGTTTAAAAGGATTAAATTACTGATTCTTAAAGATCTTTATTTCATGTTTAAGGCATGGGCTTAGTATTGAAAAAACTTGCTCACCAAGTTGCTGATCTAGGGTTGGAGAGGTGAAGCATTGGAGAGCAAGAACAGACCAAAAGAGGAGCTGCACACACTGTTGTTTTTTGTTATGAAACTATAGCAAAAGAAGAACAAAAGAATGATAAAAGAATGAGAGAATATGAGTCTTTGTATTTCACTTCACAAGTGTAGATCTATACATAAGGGTGAACCCCTTTTATAGGAGGATGATTGGTAAGTGAGTAGTCCATCATAAAAGACCACTTACTAGATAATGATGAGAAGGTAGGGGAAGGATAATGGACATCCAATAGTAATATTCATAACACTCCCCCTTGGATGTCCACCTAGGATATGCCTCATTAAAACCTTACTAGAAAAAACCCAGTGGGATAAAAATCTAGCGAAGGAAAAAGAGTACAATATCCTTTCTATGGGGACTGCCTCATTAAAAACCTTGCCAGGAAAACCCAATGGGACAAAACCATAGCGAAGGGAAAAAGAGTGCAGTTTTTCTCCCCCTGTTTAAAGCGTCGCTTAAGAATATGAATTCCAACATCTGGATTTTCTCTCTGAGTGCATGTGGAGCAATCTAATCCGCTCTGTCATTTGTGATATATCCTCTTTTAATGGAGCTTTGCGGTCAATATTATCTTCAGAACAGCTTCCTTGAATTGTTGGCATTTGAGCATAAAATGAAGAAGCAAGAATCATATATTGTCTTGTAGATCAACAATATATTTCAATTTCCCCACATGTAGATAATAGTTGACTTGTGATCTGACTTCATTTAGATCAGGAAAATACTTTGTATCTGCATGGTTAACTTGGGTAACATATATAAAATGATTTATTTATTACAATAGTCAAACATAAATATGCATCTTACCCCCCTTTTATCTGCACGAATATTGGTTTGTGATAAACTATATTACTACTCATTAGTATTATCATATCAAAGGATATAAAATTTGGTAATATGCATGCATGTTTTCATAGTCTTCGGGACTGAGATATTTCACATATTCTTACCACACAACTCATGTACTCAATATAAATAATTTCTGCAGATCAATAAAAGACTTTGTTTTCCAAAAGAATTTATTTAAAAATATTTCTTTTTATCTTGAATCCTTCTGGGATTTTCCATGTAGAGGTCACCTACAGGTTCAACCTCAAAATCCCAGATATAATTTGATGCCATTCATCTAGAGTTGTTTCTTTGAACAGTCTATAATTTTGGAAAACTCTCTTTAGGAGTTCCAATAATAGAAAACTATAGCAAATTCATGTCTTGATCTTTTCATAAAATTCAATTTTATATCCCACCTTTAGAATGTGAATTGAGACGATTATACGACTTGTGCTCAACTTATATTATCTCATGGAGGGATTTATTCAATTTGAGTACTCATCTTGAGAGTCCGAAGAGTGTGTCTCAGAATATTAGATCCTTCAGGGATCTTCATATAATTATCATATCAAATGAGTCATACAAATAATTTATGGTCACATTCATCTTGTGAAAATTGAGCTTTTCATGTGCTACAAGGCTAATTAAGTACTGAAAAGTACTTGCATCCACCCTTGAGCAACATGTCGAGCTTTATATCTCACAATTTCACCATTCTCATCCTGTTTTTGCACAAAAACCCATTTTTATCCAATTGGTTTTATACCTTCAGGTGTTTGGACTACAAGTCCAAAAACTATTGTAAAACGAGTTTAATTCTGCTCCAATTTCATCTTTCAATTTTGGCCAATTCTCTCTTTGCCTACATTCTTTAGTAGACTTTGGTTCATGATCCTCGCTATCATTCATCACATTTAGCGCTATATTATATGTAAAAATATCGTCAACGTTGACTTCATTTCAATTCCATTGTATTTCATTCTTGACATAATTCATTGAGATCTCTTTAGTTTCAAAACTTTTTCAGGTACCTGATCAGTTCTTCTGGAACTGAAATGTCAATTATGTCTGAATACTCTTTTAGAGTTTCTATATCCTCGCTTGGACCATCTTTCTTTTTAGCTCCTTTTCTTGTTCGAGGATTTTTATCTTGGGAACTGATTGGTCTACCACACTTCAGGCACGATTGTCCAACAGGGACATCCATTTTATTAGAGCATTAGCAGCTGATATGTATGATTTGGTCACACTTTTGGATTAGTGAATGCATTTGTTAGATGGTTTTCTAAGCTTTGCAAATGAATTAACATTTGAACTTCTAGTTCACATTGTTTAGTTTGAGGATCAAAATGAGACAATGATAATTCATTCCAATTGATCTCTTTTCTCAGCTGCTCATTCTCTCCCCCTAATGTTGAGAATTTTAATTCATCAAATGATAATCATCAAATTGGACTATAAACAAGTCTCCAATTATTGGCTCAAAATACCTTATTATACATGGAGATTTATATCCAATATATATTCCCAAAATTCTTTGAGGACCCATCATTGTGCATTATGAATGGAGAGATTGGAACATACATTGCACATCCAAAAATATCTAAGATGGGAAATATTAGGTTCGTGACCAAAGACCAAATGTGAAGGGGAAGAGTTGTGATAACTTGTTGGCTTGATGCGAATCAATGTTACAAAAAATTGCATTTTCCCAAGTAAAAATTGGAAGTTCTTATCTCATAAGTATTGGTCATATAATTAATTAACTTTAGACGTCTAAAGAATGGTTCTTCAAGACCATTTTATGAAAGAATGTATGCTACATGAAGTCCAATATCAATTCTAATCCACATACAATACTTATCAGATACTTTCAGGGTAATTCACATAATGACCTCTTACTCAAATTAGTTGAGCAAACAATCTCACAAACTTCCGGTTGTAAGTTGACGACAAATATATATAAATATAATATATTATCTAGTTGATGCATCAATTAAAATCACAAATATCTAAATGGTCCATGTGATTAGTGTACTCGTTTACAAATATCACCTTTAAGTTCTAAAAAGACGAGAGACTTAAGTTGCCAATTTTCTTTGGGAACTAGTGAACACAAAATTAGTAGATTGAAGAAACTACTGGCTCTTCAATACAGGTTCACATAAAAATTTTAACCATTTTTCGCATCATAATATACTCGGGATGGCCCAACCGATCTTGCCAACAACAAAATTATTATGTAAACTTCTAGTTTACAACAACATGTGCTTCAATTTCACATATATAATTGTACTATAAATCAGAGGAAAAAATAGACAACTTTTTCACTACACTTGTTTTATCCAAAGTAGGTCTCGTTATATAAAGATATTCAACATCTCCTCCATTTCTTGTTTCAATATGATGTCCATTTAGACGGATATCCTTAAACTTAATAAATTTTTATGAGACTTGAGAGATTATAATATGTATTCTTTCTCCAAAGTATACACATTCATTACAATTTTGAAAGTAAAAAGTAAAAGAATCATCAATCTTTACCGTGAAGGAGGCGCGTACCTTATCAGTTATCCTTATCCACCGATCAAACAAATTTGTGAGTAATTAAAGATTAACAGCTTAGATTGGTAGAGCTTGGTGCTGATAACGTGTTATGAAACTATAGCAAAAGAAGAACAAAAGAATGATAAAAGAATGAGAGAATATGAGTCTTTGTATTTCACTTCACAAGTGTAGATCTATACATAAGGGTGAACCCCTTTTATAGGAGGATGATTGGTAAGTGAGTAGTCCATCATAAAAGACCACTTACTAGATAATGATGAGAAGGTAGGGGAAGGATAATGGACATCCAATAGTAATATTCATAACATTTTTTTGTATTTTTTGATTATTATTTTTTGTATTTTGGACTTTTGGACTTTTTTTTAATTGTTGTAATATTGACAAATTAATTTTTGCGTGATTTTATTTTTGCAATTCTGATTTTATTATTATTTTTGTGATTTTTTATGGCTTTTTGATTAATAGAAAAAGAAAACACAATTGAAATTGGGCCAAACCCAAGAATAACAACTGAGGCCCAATCGTAAACGCTAAAACAAGCCCAAACATGAACGTTAGGCCCGACTAGAACAAATTGTTAAAATTAGGCCCAAAAACTTACCTGCGGTAATTTAACGGGTAAATTAAACGAGTAGTAAAAAGAACCGGACAAAATTGGGGTACGACACCGTGAATGGTTGATAATTGATATTTTTGTTTGGCATGTCTGAATGAATGATGAGTTCGTTGTAGCATAGTACGTAGCTTCAAAAGTGTATAAATTAAAACCTGCTACGGATCTACATACATCCGATCTTCCTCAAATTCAGCATAAATAGTAAGTCGGATCTAGCTATATCCGATTTTCCCATCGTATCTACCTATATCCGATTTCGCATCGGAAATAGCTAGATCCGATTTTTGTTTTATTTTTGTTTAACAATTTGTTTGTTTTTTCCAGTGTCCAATAGGTATCGAGGGGAGTCCTCGGCTCAGGCCTCGCCATCTGCTCCCAGTACACGCATCTGCCACAGGATTGCGGGACACACGTCTACCCAGCGTAGCCGACAGCAGCAGCCTATCACTATGAGGAGGGCCAGCAGGTGCACCCTTTTGATGAGTCTATGTTTGAGGACCAGTATATGCCTGAGCAGCAGCGGTATCAGCAGCAGCAGTATCAGCAGCATCACCACCGGGAGGAGCAGTACCAGGAGGAGCCCTACCATCAGCCTCAACAGCATCAGGACCAGCCTCCTCTATTCCCTGGCTAGCATTTCATGTTTGTATCGTTATTCTGAGTGACCCGGTAAGTTGAATTTATTTACATAGTCTTGTTAGTTGAATTTATTTACATAGCCTTAGTTTTTTATTTTTTTTTAATTCAGACATATGAGCGTAAATTGAAGGTTACCAACCATGGTAACAAGCTGGGTCAGAGACTACTTGGGTATTCCCAAAACCACCAGTTGTGGGAGTATATCACAGGTTCCGGATTATCCCCCCTCGTCTCGACCGGACATACAAAGGTGGACCATGAGCTGATGTCTGCTTTTCTTGAGAGGTGACACTCAGAGACATCGTCATTTCACTTACCATTTGGTGAAATGACGATTACTTTGGATGATGTATCCTGTTTGCTGCATCTACCCATTACGGGGAACTACTACAGAGCTCGACCTACTCTGTCACCACTGATCAGGCCATCCATCTAGCACATGTTTATCTAGGAGTGACTACGGAGGAGGCGGGACTGGAGTATCGAGCTTCTTCTGGTCTATATTTCCGTTTTGAGTGGCTGCAAGAGATAGGTAGTAGAGGGTCCATACAGAACGACATGTGTCCTGCTGTCAGGGCTTTTATCCTTTTGATCCTGAGCTGGTCCATCTTCACTATCAAAACCGGCAACCGCTGACCTCAGATGATGTCTGTTGGCGACCGTTTGAGGAGCACCGGGGGAATAGAGACTTTGAGCAGGTGTCACCACCACCACCACCAGTACAGCCAGCTGCACCACCAGTACAACCAGATTTTCTCGAGATTGTGGAGGAGGAGATTCGGAGGCGGCTTCGGAGCGGAAACATTAGGATGGCTAGCCAAACATACGCTCGCCTCACGGAGTTACCGGATATGCTACCGAGGCGTGACTAGAGGGTTTTGTGGGATTGTATGTTTGAACTGTTGTTATATGACTTGATTATTATTATTTCTTGTTTATTATATTTGTGGAGTTTCATTAAATTTTCGATTTCATTCATGCGATAAAAGATAAAACATAACCAATTACAATAACAAAAGACAGATACATTTTCCTAAAATTCTGGTCCTCGAACACGACGTAAAATCTCATTCACACTCCGTTGAGTTTCCACGTACAGCTCCAACGGCTTATACCTCTGAAGCGTGTCATGAATGTTTAACATGTTCACCACGTCTTCATCAGTGTTGATTGTTATGGACGAGAAGGAAACGCGGCCATCGTCTCCAAGATAGGGTTTGCGATAAGTGATACTAGTGACGTCACGGTCGTCACCAGTCACTTAAACTTTGTACCACACTTTATCCTTCAAACCTTCAAACCCCATGCCGCGGTGGATTCTGCATAACTTTGTACCGATGATGTATACTGAAAAGCCTATTGTCATCTGAGCGTTGAGTGAGGCATATCTCCATTTTGGATGAGTGAAGTGAGAGTGAAATTTTTGAGTGAAAATAATGAGGTTGGCAATGGGTATTTATAAAATTCGTCAATGATTATCAACCGTTGATATTGTCGGTGCAATCTACACCGTTGATCAACATTGGCCGTCAAATCCTACCCGTCGAATTTAGTACAAATCGGATTTACCTATCAGGGAGGTAAATCCGATTTGTATTTTAATAAAGCGGACATACCCCCACTGATAGCTATATCCGCTTTGGTAATTGCAAAGCGGATTTACCTATCAGGGAGGTAAATCCGATTTGCATTTTAACAAAGCGGACATACCCCCACTGATAGGTATATCCGCTTTGTTAATTGCAAAGCGGATTTACCTACCTGATAGGTACATCCGCTTTTATATTTTACCAAATCGGATCTACCTCACTAAAGGTAGATCTGATTTCCCCTCACTAATTCTAATCGGATATACGTAAATCCGCATTTTATTTTTGTGAATCGAATCTACCTACCTTAGATGTAGATCCGATTTAAGTCAACTTAACCAGGGGTATTTTCGTCTTAAAATTTATTGTGGGGGTATAAGCTGAAAAGATGGGGGTACAAAAAAAATCCCAATTCTTGTTCACTTTCATAAACCCTTGGGGCAAAAAAACAGACCTAGAACTAAAAAATTATATACCAAACTGACACCCTTTAAAGTTTATTGACCAATCTACCACTTTTTTCCTTTGAGAAATCGCCCCCCAACAACGATTTCTAAATAGATTCTTTTTTTGCTGTTGACCCTAACTTCTCAACTAGTTTTCTTCAAAAAAAGAAATTTAACATTTGGGAAAAAAATTAATTTAATTTTTTACTTATTAATTAGTTATACCGAGTTTTAATTTCTTAATTAAAATTAAGTCATTGTTTAATGTAACAGAAACTAATATTGGGCAGTTAAATTAATGTGGACGATTATAATGGTTGTACATTTAAAGTAACATACAATGTTTTATACTACTAGATGGGGCCTAGTCCCACATCGTGGTTGTCGACGATTACGATGTGGACAGTTTTGAGCTGGATTTTGTTCGTCATTAGAGGCAGGGACAGTGGTAGGTGGTTGTTTGGCTTGGTGCCCCCATTGATGAACTAGCACTGACCTGGTTGGGGTTCGATGATTTCCCATAGTCCACCAAGGACGTATAATAGGCAAATAGAATTAAACTATACGTGTTTTAAGTAGGAAAACTATGATAAAAAACACTTGTTAGGTGTTGAAATATGTTTTTTAACTATGTTTTGAGCTCTTTTCGTCCTATAATTTGAACTCTTAGAAGAGGTTTAAATCTAAAGTTATGAGTTTCGAATTAGGAAAACAAAATTAAACTATACATGTTTTAAGATGGACAAATATGATAAAAAAAACTTTTTAGGTGTTAAATATATTTTTTTAACCACATGTTGAGCTCTTTTTGTCATATAGTTTAACGTACTCTGTCTAAAAAAGTTTATGAACTCCTAGATGTTTAAATCTAAAGTTACATAATTTAATTTTACAAATAATTTTTATTTGAGTTATGTTTCATATTATAACATTAAATTTTGTTTTTAAAAATAAAATTTAAAAAAACTAGTTGAGAAATTAGGGTGGGTGAGGCGATTGAACTCGCTCAAAGGGGGTGCGACCTTCTATTATGGTCGCTTCGACGTGTAGCTTGGGTCGTCCAAGCATGCTCGACCTATTAGGAAGTTTATCGAGGCTCGGCTCAGACTTACCTCGCCTCATAGGCTCACACTGGGCTCTTTCGTAGCCCGTTCTTTGCGTCCCGCCCTGAGTAGTTTACCAGATCTCAGTCCAGATTAATTGAACTCGCTCAAAGGGGGTGCGACCTTCTATTATAGTCGCTTCGTCTTGTAGCTTGGGTCGCCCAAGCATGTTCGACCTTTCAGGCTGTTTACCGAGGCTCGACTCGGACTTAACTCGTCCTATAGGTTTATACGGGGCTCGATCGTAGCCCGCTCTTTCTCGCTTAAGCTACCAATCAATCTTGGAAAACACATTTCAATCATCCGAAAATATCTTCTTTTATTAATGGTGTAAGGGCGGGCCTCATTAAAAAACCCGATGGGAAAAAGAGTGCCCCGCCCGGTCCTAGAACTCATTTGTTACTCGAAGTCAATTACATTTCTAGGACAAGCTTGGTTCGAACTAATATAGTTATCGCTCATGTCGGGGCCATATCGGGCGCCCAGGTCGACCATGTTGACTTGGTGTTCACCGAGTGATATGCGTGTAACTTCCTTCTTCAACTCGGCATCTCCTTGCAGTTTCAGGCCCATGAAGTGACATCGTCGAGCTGATTGGAGATCTGCCTGTAGAGTCACAATTCCGCGTCTTCCTCTGCCTCTGGTCACGCCCCTCTTGGTCTTTCTCGGGTGCGCTCTTCGCAACCGCCTGGTTTGCTATATCAGCCTCTTCGTAATCCATATACTTCTGCGACCTTCTGAGGAAGTCGCCCAGGCTACGTGGTTTGTTGACGCCGATCTCGACCTCAAACAAACTTCTGCGCCCGAGGCCATCGGTAAAGAAGTACAGTCACATTTTGTTCTCCAAATTCCTGACATTAGCGGCTTCCTTATTGAACCGTTCCACATACTCTCGGAGGGTTTCCTTTTCGCCCTGCCTGACCGCCCTGAGCACTTCTACCGCCTTGGGTTTAATTCGCGAGGCGGCGAATCCGGCAGAGAAAGGTCGAGCTAGCTGTCTCTGAGTCGCCACCGAGTTCGGCTTTATGCTGGGTGATTCGTCCGGCCAATAGGTGGGGAAGCTCGAGTGGGAGTCCTTGAACCTCTTCGAGCTCTCCTTCGGGGCGGTGAGCGATGGACGATATGCCTTCTTGATGGGGATCGATGACGTCTACAGAGGGTTCTTCTCCTGGAGGGGGATTGAGCATCAGTCTGGCGTGGTACGGGAGTGGTGCCTACCCGGGCCGAAGCCACTTCTCTTTCAATCTGTGTTAACCGTTCTTCTTATTGCACCATTGTTTGATCACGCTCATTGAGCATGTCTAGAAGTTGCTGCACGACAGCTGCGGGAATGGTAATGTTAGCCTGAGTAGTGTGATCGGGTCGGATGACGGGCATGGTCGGCTCTGCCGTTACCGCGATGCCTTCTGGCGTGGGCTGTGGCTGAGCAGGAATCTCGGCGACACTTTGCACGCGTGGGGCCCGCTTTCCACGCGGTCTACCCCGCAGAGCCATTTTAGTAGATGAGGTGGTAGCTGATGAGGTGGGATAGCGTCGGGGCTCCCACTGTGGTCGCCAAATGATCCGTACCTTGATCGCCCAAGGGTGGAACGGGTTGTTGTTTGATCGCTCTGCCGGGAAGTGAGGTCGCGAGCAGAGCTCAGGGTGGGTGTACCTGCAAAGACACTCTGACGCCCAAGTCAGGGAGGAAGAAGTCAAAGCAGGAAATGAGAGATGGGTTAAAAAGTGTACATTTCCGCGGGGGGTAGACCCCTATTTATAGAGTTCGGCGGAGGTCCCTAGCCATAGGATTAGTCGGCTCGATCTCAGCCGTTGAACTGCTCCCAGCTTGTTTAGGAGCGCTGCGCGTTACAGTGTCCTGGGTTGGTTTGGGCCTTCCTCGTGGATTGGGCCCTCGGCCCAGTCCAGAACAGTGTTCTTTTTTTGTCGATAAACGGAGTGGCAAGTATCACCTGAAACTCACACATAACTTTGAGATCCTGAATTCAAACCCTGATGATGATATCCAGCCTAACAATTTCGACATTTACCAATTAAGTCAATTTTTATGAAAGGAAAAAGCAATTTTTAGAATCATAAAATTAATTGTAACAGATATTTAAGTGAATGGCTTCCAAGAAGAAAAAATAAGTCTAGTATTAAAGCTTGATTTTATGTTAAGCTAAGGTCCTTATGGTTATTTTAAAAGTTCACATTAGTCCTTTAAGTTTTTTTCCTCCAAATGGGTCCTCTATGTTTCAAACTCATGACACAAAATTTACTTTTGGAGATTCCGCTCATTACAGTTAACGGGGATGACAAAACTGTTAACTGCTTACATGGCATAGTTAAGCAACGATTTAACTTCTTTTTCAATAACTTGTTCATATATGAAGTTGAATGTTTTGGTAGTAACAAGTTTTAACATAAAACGAAAAAGATTAATAAAACGCTCAACACAATTCAAACACCACTTTCTTGCATTTCCAACACCTTCAAAAAAGGATACAAGATTTGGCTAAATTCTTTTGGTGTAGGTAAAGCAATCATAAGCAGAGATATGGTTGTCAATGAAGACAGCTTGATGGGAATTAAAGACAAAGAGGCAGAAAAACCCTTAGAATACAATGACGAATAAAATATTCAATTGGAGGTGGAGGAATTAGAATAAGAAAAGAATAATAATGAAGTACAATTTGCAGAAGCAGAACCAAAAGAAGATCAATTTGACAATGACTTACCAACCTATCTTCTTGCAAGTAGGGATGGCATCGGGTACCCTATGGGCAGGGTATTATAGTGCTCGTGCCCGAGTCCTCACATGTATGGGCAGGGCACTATAGTGCCTGTCCCCGTACCCTCTGGGCACCAGGTGCCCATGGGCACGCCCTTTATCTGCACTTTAACAGCAAAAAATAATAAATAACATAAAAAATATTATATTTCAATTTAAAAAGCCATTATTTTTTCGTATCTGCTAGTTAACTATTACAAATAATAGCATTAAGTGGATTAAAAACATCTAAAATATTAGTAGTTTGAATTTATTATTTTAAAGTTTGATTTACTTAGAATCGTAAAAATAGTAATTATATATATATATATATATATATATATATATATATATATATATAGTATAAACATCCAAAAGGTTAATCATTAGTTTTTTTTGACAATCAAATGTTAATCAATAGTTAGATTTAGTGTTTTATGAAAAAAAATCATTTCATTTTTGTAAAATTGTAAAATTAGTAATATATATATATATATATATATATATATATATATATGCGGGTGCGGGCCCAAAGTGGGCTGGGCACCATAGTGCCCATACCCGAACCCGCATCTAGTGGGCATATGTGGGTGCGGGTTCATTGCGGGTAATTTTTGTGGGTACCCAACGGGCATGGGCTCAATTGCCATCCCTCTTTGCAAGAGAGGGGGACAGAAGGAAAAATAAGCCACATGAAAGATATGGATATGCTGATGTTATATATAGCATATGCCTTGAATATTGAAGATCAAGGCACTGATCCTACAAGGAAGCAGTTTCTAGGGATGATTGTGAAAATTGGAAAAGGCTATGGAAGAAAAACTACGTTCTTTGGTGAATAACAACATGTGGGAACTTGTACCAAGATCTAATAAACAAAAGGTCATTGTTTGCAAGTGGGTGATCAGGAAGAAAGCAAAGGCAACAATGGTAGGTATTAGCACTTTGGTAGGTATTGCGCAAATCTAATGACCATTTTATAACTGTTTTTGAGGGGATTTGAACTCAGAACTTTGAGGATACAAGGTTAAGCTCTTACCACTGAGCTAACACCTCAAGTGTTGCTCTTACCAATTTTGATAGCTAGAAGAAAGGATTTATATGAATCAACCAGAGGATTAGGCAAAAAAGGGAATGGAAAATTTTCTTTGTCTACAAGATAGTGGTGTAAAAGCTTTGACAGTTTTATGATGTCTAAAGGCTATCTTAGGAGTTCCTTTGGTAGTTGTGTTTACTACGGAAAGGAAGACTCAGGGCGATACATATATCTACTCCTCTATGTAGATGATATGTTAATTGCTAGCAAGGATACTAAGGCCATTGAGAAATTGAAGAAAAGCCTAAGTTTAGAATTTGATATTAAGGATCGAAGGGATGCCAACAAGATTAATGGCAAACCCATGGAAAGAATATTGGCAGGAAGTTAAATGGATTTTTAGATACCTTAAGGGATCTAAATTCCATAGAATGGTTTTGGCAACACTGGTTCAGATAATAGATACACTGTTGGGTATGTGGACTCAGACTTTGCTGGAGATCTTGGCAAAATAAGATCTCTTCTAGGTTACTTGTTTACTCTATATGGAAGCTTAGTGAGTTGAGAGGTAAATCTAAAATAGTAGCCATTTCAACTACGGAATCAAAATACATAGCTTTAACAGAAATGTTAGGATTGAAGCAACGAGAATCTGTGTGAATCTTGAACTAGGAATGAACGCAATGATCTAATTAAGCTAAACAATAAGCCAGTTTAATCAATTGCACAGCAAACCGAATCTTGGATGCTAAGAACCCTAAAATACCTAGAATTGGGGATAAATGCGATACGAACGAATTGAGCAAAATTAAGAGAGAATGAGACACGATTTGATAACCGAGTTCGATATCACAGAGATATCTACGTCTGGGGAATTAAGCAAGCGCTTAATTCCTGTTGCATTGATTCAAAACAATCGATGATAAGAACGATACAAACGAACCCAATCTGATTCGCCCTCACTTCCCTATGCCTGCAATTCCCGTGTTTCTCTCTTCGCACAACCCAGTGGAATGAATTGAAAAACTTGTTACAATGAATAACCGAATCAAAATTTATATAGTAGCTGCAAAATCAGTTGGCGCCAAAACAGAAGCTTCCAACGGCTATAACAGAATTTTGATTCTGTCCACTAGAAAACTAACACGTGGCATAGCTGGAGTGGTGACAAATTGGTTGCCACATAATCATCAATCTCCACCTTGGCAACAATGATACCACCTGCAACAGGAATCCTTCGAATGCTTAATCCAATCCACATTGGAACCTAACCAATGTTCAACAAGTTCAAGCAATGCTTGAACTTGCTTTGTGGCACAACCTTAGTTATGAAGTCTGCTGGATTTTGTGATGTGTGGACTTTCAGGATTTTGACAGTCCCTTGAGCTATTACATCCTTGATCCAATGTAACCGTGTGTCAATGTGTTTTGTCCTCTCATGATAAGCATGATTCTTGCTTAAATGTATAGCACTTTGGTTGTCACAATGCTCATTGACACTCTCTTGTTTTACACCTAGTTCATTGATCAGACCTTTGAGCCATAGGGCTTCTTTTACAGCTTCAGTAATCCCAATATACTCAGCCTCTGTTGTGGATAAGGCCACCACATGTTGAAGAGAAGCTTTCCAACTAATCGTGTTACCAAACAGTGTAAACACATAGCCTGTGAGAGACCTTCTTTTGTCTCTACATGGCATACATAAGACTCCCTACAGCACTTGCATAAGGCCTTATCGACAACAGTACTTGCATAAGGTGTCTCTTGCATAGGCGAGATCAGGCCTTGTGCACACCATGGCATACATAAGACTCCCTACAGCACTTGCATAAGGTGTCTTCCATTTGTTTCTTTTCCACATCAGTTGTAGGACAATCTTCTTGTGACAACTTGTAGTGAGCAGCAATAGGTAGCTTGGCAGTTTTAGCTTCTGTTATGCTAAATCTGCACAACACCTTCTTGGCATAATTCTCTTGAGTTATGCGCAATTTTTGTGTATCTTTTTTTCTTACTATTTCCATTCCAAGGATCTTGCTAGCTTTGCCAAGATCCTTCATCTCAAACTCTTTGTTTAGCAACAGTTTGAGCCTTGAAATTTCAGCATTGTCATTGCAAGCTATCAGCATATCGTCCACATAGAGCAATAGATAGATGTAGTCATTACTGTTGAGTTTCTTGTAATATACACAACTATCACTATTGCTTCTATTGAACTTTATATCCATCATATAGGAATCAAATCTTTTATACCACTGTCTAGGTGATTGTTTCAACCAATAAAGGGATTTCTTCAGCAAGCAAACCAGTTCCTCTTTTCCCTTTGCTTCAAATCCCTTTGGTTGAGCCATGTATATTTTCTCTTCTAGAACACCATGCAAGAAGGCTGTCTTCACATCTAGTTGTTCTAGCTCCAGATTGAAATGGACAACTAGGGCCAGAAGGACTCTAATTGAACTGTGCTTCACCACTGGTGAGAAGATCTCTGAGTAGTCAATACCTTCTCTTTGTGTATAACCTTTTGCAACCAACCTAGCTTTATATCTAGGTGGATCCTTGCCTGTCATACCCTCCTTTCTTTTGTAGATCCATTTACACCCCACAAGCTTCACACCAGATGGTTTCTTCACCAATTCCCAGGTTTCATTCTTGTGTAGAGATTGCATTTCTTCCTCCATAGCACTTAGCCACTCTTTGTGATGCTTGCTGGCTAATGCTTCCTGATATGAGTTTGGTTCCTCATTCATGATATTTTCTGCAGTATTTAGAGCATAAGCAGTAGCTGCTTCATGTCCATACTTCCTAGGAGGCCTTATTTGTCTTCTTTCTCTGTCTCTACATAGAAGGTATTCATCTTCTGGTTCACTGTTGCTTGAGTCAGAACTTGAATCATCTTCCTCAGCTTGATTATCAGTTGTATCATTGTTGGTTTGCTTGTGACTTAACTCCACCTCAAGTTGGAATTCCTTGTCTTGCTCACTTGGCTCAAGAGCCTCACTTGTTCCTGTGTCAGTAACTGATTCTTTGAAAATGACATCTCTGCTTATGACGCACTTTTTCTCATCAATTGACCACACCCTATATCCCTTCACACCATCAGGATATCCCATAAACAACCCTTTCTTAGACCTTGGCTCCAACTTGCCTTCATTCACATGGAAATATGTTGGACAACCAAACACTCTCAGATGTTTGAGACTTGGTGCTTGGCCTGTCCATATCTCTTGAGGTGTCTTGAAGTTTAGAGCTGTAGAGGGGCTTCTATTCACCAAGTAACATGATGTGTTAGCTGCCTCTCCCCAGAAGGATTTTGATAATTTTGCACAAGACAGCATGCACCTGACCTTTTCTAGCAAAGTCCTATTTAATCTTTCAGCTAGTCCATTTTGTTGTGGTGTGCCTCTAACTGTATGATTTCTGTAGATGCCATGGTCCTTGCAAAATCTATCAAAATCTTCATTGCAGAACTCTAGGCCATTGTCTGTTCTAAAAGCCTTAACTTTTAAACCACATTGAGTCTCAACTCTTTTCTTCCAGTCAACAAAGGTTTGAAATGCTTCATCTTTAGTTTTTAACAAGTAAAGCCAAACTTTCCTACTATAGTCATCAGTGAAAGCTATGAAGTATCTCTTACCTCCATGTGTAGGAGTCTTAGATGGTCCCCAGAGATCTGAATGTATGTATCCAAGCTTCTCTGCTGTCTTGTGAATACCAGTAGAGAACTTGACCCTTGTTTGCTTGCCAAATATACAATGCTCACAGAATCCTAGTTGACTGATTCTGTCTCCCCATAGGAGCCCTTGCTTGTCTAACTCCTTCAAGCCTTTCTCACTCATATGTCCAAGCCTTTGGTGCCATGTGAGTGTCTTGTTTTCTTGGGAGTCAACATCATTTGCTTCACCAATCACAGTGTTTCCCATCAAAGCATACAAGTTGTTTTTCTTCCTTGTACCTTTCATCACCACTCTTGAACCTTTTGTGATTTTCAGGACTGAGTCTTCACCTTTAAAATTGAATCCAACAGCTTCAAGTGTTCCTAGTGATATCAGGGACCTTTTCAGATCAGGTACATGCCTCACATTGGTCAGTTTCTTCACTGTACCATCATTGAGTAACAGTTTGACTGATCCAATTCCAATGACTTCACATGCCTTGTTGTTCCCCATCATAACCTTTCCTCCCTTGAATGGCTTGTAGTCTTCAAACCACTCCCTTTTGGGGCACATATGATATGAACATCCTGAATCCAATATCCAATCATCATCACCAGATGTTGATGCAGTAGAGTTTGACTCAACTCTCTCATCTTCTGCAGCCACCAATGCTTCACACCATTCATCATTGGGTTCATCACATTCTTCTTTTCCAAGAACTTCGCAGTTGTCTCCTTCTGTACATAGGAGTTCACAACTGTCATACCCATCAGATGCAATGGATGCATTTCCAGAATCATCAGCACTGCTCCTCTTTCCATTTCTTTTATCAGGACAGTTTTTCTTGAAATGTCCTTCTTTATTGCATATATAGCATCTATTGTGTTTAGATTTTGATCTAGACCTATTCTTTCCCTTTCCTTCCCTTTTCTCACTTCTGCCTCTAACCATCAAGCTTTCACTTTGGTCATTTTCTTTCAAATCCTTTCCCTTGGACAGTTCTTTAGACATCAATGCAGATTGTACCTCCTCAAGAGATATGGATTCCCTCCCATGTGACAAATTGGTTGCCACATAATCATCAAGAAGCTATTCAGCTAAAAGGCTTTATTGGTGAACTTGAAGGAAGAACTGTTGAGACAACAATTATGTGTGATAGTCAAAGTGTTATTTGTCTCTCTTAAAACCAAGTCTTTCACGAGAAAACAAAGCATAATGACATAAGGATACATTTTATAAGAGATGTGACTGCTCAAAGAGTAGTTGATGTGAAGAAGGTTTTATCACCAAGTCTTTCACCGAGTGTTTCTTGTTTTATGTGAGTGGATTTAGCATTGACGCTAAATCTCTCAGATGTAGGTATTGTTAATACCGAACTGGGTTAACAAATTGTTGTTCTTGTGTTCCTTGCCATAATTGTGTGTGTTCCTCTGTTGAGCAAGAATCGCTACCTTCTTGCTGCGTGAACGAGCCAGTCTTCAACATGTCCCTGAGCCCCATAATCTTCCACGCCCTCATGCTGGTCCTCATACCATCGCGTTTTCTCTTTCTTTTGAATTCTGTTTTAATTTGTTTTTGCATGTTTTTTTCCGTTCACTTCCACTTTCAGTACACTTTTAATTTCGCTTGTTTTTCTTGCAGCTAGATACCAATTCTTACTGTTGGTTATTTTTCTGGGCAAACTATAATTGTATTAGTTTTTACAATTTTGAACATTGATATTTTGGTTTGTAATTTAATATGCGGTTGTTTTGATAAGTTGGAACAATGTGTATGCTTAACATGTTGAAAGTCATTCTTAGTTTCATTTGCACTTCATGAAATAGTGAAGGTATGTGTTCCCAACCAGATCGGCTGGTATACACATACGCTCGGCTACGAAAGAACCTCTCGGCATGACTGGCCGATCGACTACAAAATATCTCGTCTTTACCTCTCCCAATATATAATGAAGGCGTGATCAGAGGGAAATATCCCCGATTTCCCTCCTCCTTGTCTGGTCAACTTGGCCATTGAGTGTATTAATTACCATTAGTTTACCTTGTAACATAAATACAGCCCTGAGATGCCAATAAATGGATATCATTCCATCTTTCTCACACTCTAGTGTGATTTTTAGTAATCTTATGTTCGGTCCTCTTCCTTCCCAGGGAAACCGATCGTACCGGTATGAATGGAAATTCTTCATTTTTTCTTTTTTTGGTGAGGGACTATTTAGGGTGAAAAATAAAGTTTTCTTATAATTTGCAGTTTTTTAGGCAAGGATAGGGGCGGGTCGGTAAACGTAACCCTGTCCGAAGCGAGGACATGTATATATTTGTCACCCGGGTTCAATCATTTTTTAGTTGTTGGGAGTGGGAACAGAATGGTAAAAATCACCCTCACTCCACCACAATGCCACATCTAGAGAGCTAATAAGCCGATTCGAAACTTATTTTCGAAATTTGTTGTTTTCTTCGATATTGTTCTATCATGTTTTTCTTGGATATGCCGACAAACTGATAAATACTACTTGTATATCCATACGAAAAACTCAGTTAACCACGAAAAATGTTCAATCTAACAAACGCCATTGCGAGTTCTTTCTCTCGACTTTATGTTTCATACTTACATTCTCATACTATATAAGTGTATATCTCTCTTTGTCCCTTTAATTTTTTAGTGCCAGCTGGAACCATTCTCATTTTTATTCGCTCATAACTTACAAACTTGTCAGAAAATACTATTCTTAATCCCGTTGCTACTACTGCACATGATCTTGTTTAATACACAGAGCCTATTCTTAATCGTGAGAACAATCCTTTTGTAACTTTGTAACACACACGTTACTAGTTCAGTTATTATTTGCACGTTTTCTTGCTTACATCATGTTATCGGCAGCATCACGTTTATATTTAAGAAAACATATATACCATATATAAGAATTTGCATCTATTGAATTTAGAAGGAAAAGAATCTCATAATCATATGTGCCAGGATTCTATTACTATCAGAAAAGATTCTCCTCACAAAAAATCATAAACAATTATATATATATAATAAAAAATCATATATAATAAAAAATCATAAACAATTATGATAAAATTAAATTAATCTCCATAATTAATTATTTCGATGAGAACTGTAATAACAATGCAGAGAAGACCTTCTTTGGCAACCCCTTAGCCATTTGTACTACACAACAAAAAAGAATTATATAATAGCAATGCAGAGAAGAAAATCTATGGGCAAATCCCAGAAAACTATGAGTTAAATAACTCCAATAATTACCGTTGTATAAGACTTCAAAACTTTAATAATTTTGTCGCAATTGCTAATTGTAAGTAGTTATCGGTAATAAAAGAAAATTGAAAGTGGTATTAGTTGTGTAAAAGCACGTTACTAATTAATATCGCGTTTTCCTTGCTTAAATCTAATCATCATCACGTTTTGTCAAAAAAAAGTCTCATCATCACCACGTTTAGAATAAGAAGTCTATGCTATACTAAGATTTTGCTGGCAAAGTTGAGTGTGGAAACAAATGTTATTTTACTAATACAGAAATAATGGCCTAG
Organism: Astragalus membranaceus; assembly: GCA_039519185.1. Classification (NCBI taxonomy): domain Eukaryota; kingdom Viridiplantae; phylum Streptophyta; class Magnoliopsida; order Fabales; family Fabaceae; genus Astragalus; species Astragalus membranaceus. Next base: position 119,924,576 of record CM076846.1, read on the forward strand.
TTATTATTTATTTATATAGTAGAAAAGGAATCACGATACTAAGTCAACATAATTGAATATGCAGTAAAGGAATCTTATATCAAGTCAAAAAATGCGAGTCATCTCTTATTCCTGTATGACAAAAAGTAACGATTCGGGGTGTTCAAAACCGAACCAAACCAATAGAAAATTGCAAACCGAACTAAACCAAACCGAAAACCGTAAAAAATCGCTTCTTATTGGTTTAGTTTGGTTCTTTTTTACATTGCACCGCGCGGTTTGGTTCGGTTCACGGTTTTGATTATAGAAACCGAACCAAACCAAACCAAACCGCAAGTAGCACTAAGACTAGTTGACTTACATCATTCCTTACTAACTTACTAGCCCAAATGCAACTAAAACCCAACTCTCACTCACTTACTAGCCCAAATACAATTTATTCTTTGACTCACTTACAAACAATCTATATTGTTATGCTATATTTAAAAATTACAATAAAATATTTAATTCAAATTCTTTTAAACATTATCTTAACTATCTTAAAAGAATTAAAAGAGCGTAATTTATATACTACATATATTTGAGAAGATTTTTTCATAAAGATTTATGTTAGCCATTTTTTTTGTTAGTTAATTTTAACTTCGTTTTAAATTATGTTTTGTCTTAGAAAAAACCGAACCAATCCAAACCGCATTAGTTTGGTTTGGTTTGTTTCGGTTCGGTTTTATTTTAGGAAGCCAACCGAACCAAACCAAACCGCATGTAGTTTTACCTTGCGGTTCGGTTCACTTTTTATCTCAAAACCGAACCAAACCGCACCGCGAACATCGTTCTTCAGTATATAAGTTTAAAAAGTAACAAAAACGTATTTATTTATTTATTGAGAAGAAAGAAACTTATTTATTACATTAAGGAATATACCTTTTTTAATATTTAATGTTAATAAAGATTTAATAAAATATATTATATATTGCTTAATCATTCATTTTAATTAACTTGTATACTACACCCCTAGTATTTTTTGGGAGGGGGTGGTATCCGTAAATTACATTATATCTCAATTAATCTGAGTCTAGTTGAATGAATCTACATATAAAGAGGCTTAGAGGCATATTCACAAACGCATATTTAGACCTCGTTGGTAACCATTTTTTTTATAAAAATAACCACTCATAAAAAATTTCCATTCGTTTGTTATAATTTTAAAAAATAAAATGAGAATTTGAAAATAATTTAAAAATAAATTAAATAAAAATTTGTTTTAAGTATTTCTCTTAAACTCATTTTCAATAGAATGAGTTTTTTTTAAGAAATAGTTATCATTATATATATTAGGCTAAATATATATTTTGGCCCTTTATCTTTGGGGTTGTGGTCACTTTGGCCCTTTATCTTTTTTTTTCTCATTTTAGACCCTCATGTTTTTTGTGTGTGTCATTTTGGCCCCTGCCGTTATCATTTTGGTCCCTTATGTTTTTAATTGATTTCATTTTAGTCCCTTATGTTTTTAGTTGATTTCATTTTGGGCCCTTATGTTTTTAATTGATTTCATTTTCGTCCTTAAAAATTTGCCTAAAAAAACATAAACATAACGGCAGGGGCTAAAATGACACACACAAAAAACATGAGGGTCTAAAATGAGAAAAAAAAATAAAGGGCCAAAGTGACCACAACCCCAAAGATAAAGGGCCAAAATATATATTTAGCCTATATATTACCCAAACACAAAATAACTTCCGCTTTTTCAAAAATATTTACAAAAATAATTTTTAAATTACTAAAAATCAAAATCACGCATTTTTTAATCCATAACCGATTACCCATAAGTCTTGAATTTCTACTTGTATCAATATGCTTTGGCAACTTTCCCTAGAGTCTTACAAGTATGGCTTAAGTAAGCTACTATATTTAAACCAACGGTTGTATTAAAAATTTCCTTAGTCATTATTTTACTTCTTTCCAAGTTTACTCTTCTTTAGAGCTCTCCAAAGTCAATGCATGTTACTCAACTTGTCTGCCAGGATGGCTCCTTCAACCAACTCTTTGGCATGTTGATTGATACTTACACATCAATTAGTCAAAAAAAATCAAAAGTTGAACTTTTGCTTAATTTCAACAAGTCCCTTTCTTTTTTGTCTCATGTTTCCAACTGCACTGATCACTTCCCACCTAATAGGGGAGGGGAGGGCAAGTGGGTGCTCTAGCCCCTCCCTCCATTAAAATGAAATTGTTATATTGGCTTAACAAGGGTTATCATAGTTTATGTAAAGAAAAGGGTTATCATAGTATATGAAAATTAATGATAGTGTGGAAATTTGCTTCTTTTTTAGTGTTCCAACGCTTTCAACGAAAGACTAATCTCCGCTTGTGTTTAGGATCAAATTTCGCACTGGCCAACACTGAGTTTGTCCACTGCGGGAATCGAACTCGGGAACACGGTTTGATTACACATTTACTAAGTTCGTCAAACAAACAAAAAAAGAAATAATCAAATTGATTGCGAATTTGAACAAATTATGTGGTAATTTCGTCTAAATAAAAGCTATGTGCAATGTCGCGATTTGATCAGAAATCAACGTAAAGTCTTTATGGACTAAGGTTTTTTTGTTGTCAAAATCACTACATTTATTGTTTGAGCCTCAACTCGGCTTTTGGGCCGAATATTCTCGTTAAAGAATCGAAGAATATGAAAGATTTAAAAAAAGGGAGGGGGGATGACTTCAAAGAGGAAAGTTTTTTTTAATGAGGCTTCGAAGAGGAGAGTTTAAGAAAAGAAAAGTGCACCATAAAAAGTAGAAAGTAAATGAGCTGAAAATGTAACCAAAAATTTAAAGAACTGAAAAATGTAAAAATGCGAAAAGATAAATTTTGAACAAGAAGTAATATTAACTAAAAAATAAAACTGCATTGAAATGTTAAAGTTTAGGAAGGTATACTTAAATCACTTCACGAATATGCTTGAGCGTGAGATGTAGAAAACTCTCAAGTATCTAACCCTTTTTACATCTTACTAAAGTGTAGTTGTTACATGCTTGACATGTATGTATACATCATTTAAGCCTACATGCACCACACTTATTTTCTACCTCTATCGTCTAAGTTTTGTCACAACCGATTCTGCTAGAAAATAACTGCTTCCTTGGTCTCCAAGCACTTTTAACACTTACTCATTCGGATATAGCTTATTTTGACCTTATGAAAAATAACTTATGCTAATAAATAAGCTTTTAAGTATTATTCATAAGTTTGTGAAGGTAGTTTATGGAAATACAACTTATGGAGATATAACTTTTAAATATTATTAGTGAAAACTTATGAATTAACATAAAAACTTATTTATCTCCATAAGTTGTTTTTCATAAGCTCAAAAATAAGCTAATCCAAACGGGCTTAGCAAGTTTTCTTTTGATCAGTAGCCTTCGATGCACGTTTGCTTTCTTTAACGACAATGGAATCTATTTCGGCAAGTGTACATTTTCGAGTTCGACAAATGTAACTTCCCCGAGTTCAACAAGAGTAGCTTCGTTGAGTTTGTCATCAACTTGCTCTGTTTATAAACCCAAACTAAGCGAATTTGCTCTATCACCAAACCGTTAAACCAAAAGAATTTTAGGGTCTAACGGAGGCACAAATAAAACACTCTTGAATAGTTTGTTTGGTTCAACATTTCTATTAAATTAAAATTTATAATTTTAAAATGTTCTATGTAACCTTATTTCATTGTTAAAATATACTCAAATATTCAACATTATTTTTATATTTATTATATTTCATCTTGTTTTATTTTGATATTTTCTTTGTCTTCCCACCACATAAAAAACAAAGATAAAGTACAATGAGACTTTTCGTAAAGAGAGAAGTATATAATTTTGCTCCCAATTCTACCTCTCTTACACAATGAAAAGTCATCTACACAAACAATTCTCCAAGTCTCAGCTTCGCAGCCAATCCGTTTCTGAAAGTTTCGCAGCTTGCCATCTTGCCTCAAAAGAATATTCTTGAATCTTTTGTTTTATGTAAAGAAAAGAATATCCTTGTATCTAAGTACACAATCATAGGGAAAAACAAATATATGTGCGTTAATTATGACTTTAAAACAAGGCCCACCACCACAATTTAGACCGCAACATCAAGATATTTAATTACTTATGGGAAAAAAAAATCAAAATATTTAATTAATGTGTTTGCGTTCACAATTTAGATCCCATCAAACACTCTATTTAAATGGGCGTACAGAGCTAATATCTGAGTTTGGTCTCTAGTTATGGAACATATTGAGTTCAGAATTCACTTACCTCCTGAACGAACTATGAATTAGTCGGAGCCATTTTCTCTGGACTCCAAAACACGGTCGAAGACTTCTAGACCAAGAAAACATCGACCACGTCTGACCGCTTCTCTGCAATATTAATGATCACGATCACGACTGCGATCGCGATCGCAATTTAAATTCTTGGTCAACACTTGGCAGTTAGCACCTTATATATTAGTTCAATCAATATACTTCAATTACTACCCGAAGTAATTAACACACTTTATCTAAAGTTGTGTACTCAGTTAATACCCGAGTTCGATCATTGGCGATGAAACACATTGAGGTTGGACTTATCTCCCAATCAAACTCCGAATTAGTCGGGGCCCATTTTCCTACCACTGATATCGGGATATTTAAAAACTTGGTCAACACTTACATACATGTTAGCACCTTATATATTAGTTCAATCAACATACTTCAATTCTCATTCACATACACATACACATTCTAATCCTTATCCAATCTAATTAAGGAGCAAACAACATGGAAGTGGAACACCCAACATCTACAAATGAATCACAACAAAAGAAATTCCCAATTCCTATAGATTCAGAAAACAAAGCCACAGAATTCAGAATATATTCAATATCAAAACCTCACATGCTAGCATTTCATCTATCATGGTTCTCTTTCTTTTCATGTTTTGTATCAAGCTTTGCAGCAGCACCACTTGTTCCTATAATCCGTGACAACCTTAATCTAACAGCAACAGACATAGGAAATGCTGGTGTTGCATCAGTTTCAGGTGCTGTTTTTGCAAGAATTGCAATGGGAACAGCTTGTGATCTTTTCGGTCCCCGTCTCGCTTCCGCTTCTCTTATACTCTTAACTTCACCAGCTGTGTATTTCACTTCAATCATAAACTCAGCTACTTCTTTTCTCCTTGTTAGATTCTTCACTGGTTTTTCCTTAGCCACTTTTGTTTCAACACAGTTTTGGATGAGTTCTATGTTTTCAACTACTGTTGTTGGAAGTGCAAATGGATTTTCAGGTGGTTGGGGAAATCTTGGTGGTGGAGCTACACAACTTATTATGCCACTTGTTTTTTCTCTTATAGAAAACATTGGTTCAACAAAATTCACTGCTTGGAGAATAGCTTTTTTCATACCTGCTTTTTTGCAAACATTGACAGCTTTTTCTATTTTGATATTTGGTCAAGATTTGCCAGATGGGAATTTTCATAGATTAAAAAAGTCAGGTGAAAAACAAAAGGATGACTTTTCAAAAGTGCTTTATCATGGGGTGTTGAATTATAGAGGGTGGATTTTAGCGTTGACTTATGGTTATTGTTTTGGAGTGGAGTTGACTGTTGATAATATTATAGCTGAGTATTTTTATGATAGGTTTAATTTGAAACTTCATACTGCTGGAATTATTGCTGCAAGTTTTGGATTGGCTAATATATTTTCTAGGCCTGGAGGTGGTTATATATCTGATTTAATGGCTAAGAAATTTGGAATGAGAGGGAGATTATGGGCTTTATGGTTGTGTCAAACATTGGCTGGTGTTTTCTGTGTTGTTATGGGACTTGTTGGATCTTTGAGTGTTTCTATTGTTGTTATGCTCATTTTCTCCATCTTTGTTCAAGCTGCTTGTGGAATGACTTTTGGAATTGTTCCCTTTGTCTCAAGAAGGTAATTTTTCTTTTCATTATTTCAATTAAATCATATTATATTACTCTCTCAGATACTAATTATAAGAAAAATTTGTAGTTTTAGGTTCGTTGAATAACTGATGTATAGACCAAATACATCGGTATCTAAATCTGCAGATTTTTCTTATAAATAAACCTAAAACAAACAAACTGCTAATTTAGTTGCTTATATCAGATGTTAGTGGCAAAGTCATGATTCTTTGACATATAGCACCCGTTTCATGCATCATATTTAAGCTAGCTAGAATAAAGATAATAACTCTTAAAATCTCTTTTCTGACCAACAAATGATTCCAAATCTGATGATAATACAATCTCTAAGCTTAGATGCCCCATTTCTTACTGCTTGCTTCTGACAAGTAGAGTTGTACATTTTGGCCCAATCCAATGGGCCGACCTGATGGCCCGGTGTTTTGAATAGAGGTCCTGAAAAGAACCAGAGCATTTTGACTCAGTCCAATTAGCCCATGTACCAGGTTGGACCCGTTTTTTAAACACTTCTTGTGGTTTCATTTGTTAAAAAGTTGAATTGAGCTGGATCAGTCTGCTGGCCTAGTTTTTTGGACTAGGTTGGCTACATAAAATACAGCTAAACAGATAACTGAGTTGGCCCAGCCTGTTTTTATGTTTTTGCCTAGTGGGCCTGACACACTTAATAGTATGGGCATTCATAGATACATGCACACTTAATACAAACTTGTAAAATGGTCATGATACTTCACAAAAACAGAGTTATATAAAATCTCTGTAGGTGTTGTTATAAAAAACAGAGTTCTAATAATTTGCATAAAAATATGTATCTTCAGGTCCTTAGGGGTCATATCAGGAATGACAGGAGGAGGAGGAAATGTAGGTGCAGTTATAACCCAGCTAATTTTCTTCAAAGGATCCAGATTTTCAAAAGAAAGAGGAATAACTCTAATGGGTGCTATGATCATAATATGCACATTGCCAATATGCTTAATCTACTTTCCACAATGGGGTGGAATGTTTTTTGGTCCATCAAATAAAAATGTCACTGAAGAAGATTACTATATGTCTGAGTATAATTCAAAGGAGAGAGAGAAAGGTTCCCATCATGCAAGCATGAAATTTGCTGATAATAGTAGAAGTGAAAGAGGTAGAAAACTTGACATTTCAACCAACCCTGTTTAAGTTTGGTGCATAATTAAGTTTTCCTTAGGAAGTGAACTTGTAATGATTTTATGCTTATTTGCTGGTTCAATGTCATTGTTTCTTACTTACAGATTCACAAGGTTTGATAGAGTTTGCAGTTTGCATAGTATTCATACTTTTATTATGTAACATATTTCCACACTTTGTAATACATCTGCATAATTTCTCATTACTTAATATCATAGTGAAGCTATTGTTGATATTGCAAAGATTAAAATGTTTGCACCAATAAGGAAATTAACATTTGTTAGAGTATAAACAGAAACCCGGCTAACAATGAACATGGCTGTAATATAGACTTTAGAAATTGTTACCCTCATCGTGAATGATGGATCCAAACTCTACAAACTAGTCATACAGACAGTCACACACACCAAAAATTGAAATTACAAACTAAAATTGTGGTTCAGATTTGTTTGTAATGCAATGTATCTACATATGGTTTACTACATATATAATATTGTAAGTTGTTATTTCTATAGCATTTTCATTTAAGTTTTTCAAGCAACTTCTATTTTCTTTTGACAATATGCAACTTCGATTTTTAGTGTTACTACATTTTAAGTATGGTAGTTTATATGTGATAAAATAATAATCATATTTTTTTAATTTTATTTTTTAAAATTTGGATTTAGCATTAAGTTAATTTAACTTTTGATCAAATTATGTTTTTCGTCTCGTAAAAAATCGAACCAACCGAATCAATTCAAACTGCATTGGTTCAGATTGAATCAGTTCAGATTTTTTTGTGGAAGCCAACTGAATCGAACTAAACTAATATTTTTTTACCCTGCAGTTCAGATGACTTTTTGGACTCAAAACCAAACAAAACTGCACCACGAACATCCCTAGTGAAATTATTTTTTGGATCTATTTAGATGAATTGACAAATATGTTATTGAAAACTATTTATTTTACGAAAATTTTCCTTTAAATAGTGAAAATACAAAAGTAATACTATCTTCGGTCCACAATATAAGAAACAAACCCTACATCAAATAGACTAATGAAAGAGACTAAAATCAACTATTCTAATTTAGTTAGTATAAAAGTTTAACTTCTTTTCGAAATTGCCATTTTCATTAAATGGTGATTTATACTCTTTATTAATGACATCACATTTAATTTCACTACTTAGTTAGGATAAAATTGAGACTAATCATTTAATACATCTTAAAAAAATTATTTAATACATCTTAAAAATATGCTTATTTCTTATAGGCATAAATATGTTTTAGGCCTCTGCAAATATAGCGTGTTTTGGTTTAAGCCCCTGCAAAAAAAATTTAGAAAAAAAATCCTTGAAAAATACAGTTTTTTGATTTTAACCATTCTGTTACAAAAATTGCCAACGTGTCTGCCATATGAGTTTAAATGCTGACTTGGCATTGACAGATCATTATTTTATATTTTAACTTAGGTTGGTTGGTTTGACGACACAACATAAGACTAAGTCGTGTGGTGCTAGTGAACTCTAAGCAATATAAATAATTAACATTGAAAGTTTCTAATATTACTATTTCATAGAAAAGCTCTGCTAGGGTTTTCGTACAAACAAAATCCATGACATTCACGTTCGAGGCCATTCGACCGCTGTCGGCAACAACAACAACAACCGCACCGGAACCGCCAGATAGAGGAGGTCCTGCGAAAGGAAATCAGGTCGACCACGGCACTACAAGCAAAGCCTCCTTCCGTGATAAGGTGTTAGGCAACCAAGCCCCTGCGATGCTACGGGAACGAATTGATCTCATCGCTAATAAACAGGTGAGTATCGAGTTGGTTCAAGGAAATCACCTCATGCCCATGTTAAGGGTAGAACAGACTGTCATTGATGAGTTAAGTGTGCCATGGAAGGATTCCCTCTTGGTCAAACTCCTAGGGAAAACCCTAGGATACAATCTAATGAGGACGAAACTTGAAACTATATGGAAACTCAGTGGAGAGTTTAATCTAATGGATGTTGGCAATGGTTATTTTATGATCAAATTTGATGCCAAAGAAGACAAGACTAAAGTGATCAACGGAGGTCTGTGGATGATTTTCGATCATTATCTAACGGTGCGTCACTAGACACCAGACTTTAACACGGCGAAGGCGACCATTGAGAGAACAATGGTGTGGGTGAGAAATCTGTGTCTTAACTTGGTCTGCTACGACGAAAGTCTCTTATGGGCGTTAGCGTCTGCGATAGGCAAGCCAGTGAAGGTTGACCTCCACACGTTGCGAGTTGAGAAAGGAAAGTTCGCTCGGATATGTGTCGAGGTGGATCTTAACAAACATGTGATTGGAGTGGTGGGTGTAAATGATCAATGGTACCAGGTTCAGTATGAGGGTCTCCATGTGATATGCACAAATTGTGGATGCTACGGTCATGTACTCAAGGATTGTGGCATTGTCGTCCCAAACAAAAAACAAACGACGGCAACACCGGGGAGGGAGCGTTGCAAGAGAACGTTGTAACTAATTTGGAAGTTGAGAAGAATGTGGCGAAACATGGGGAGGATCTTAAAAAACCCACAAATCATGGGAACGCTGTGGTGGAAGTTAATACTCCAGATACGTTGCATGGGGACTGGATTAAGATAGAGAGGAAAAAAAAACCAACTAAAAATGCACGTGCAGGACCAGTTAACATGGGCCAACAAGGAACGCAAAGAGGATCGAGATTTAGCGCTCTCCAACATGATGAAACGGACCCAGTGAGGAAAGCTGGGCCCAATCTCAATATTAGCACTTCGATGGCCCACACAACCAAACCAAGGCAATGGACTCCAAAAAAGAAAATACGGAGAAATGATGGGCCAGTAAGTGACCAACCCGGCCCACCAACCGTAAACCAAAAGACTCCCAACGTGACATTAGTGTATATGGGTGGATACACTGCTACGTGATAACTCTTATTTATAAGAGTTATTTATGCATTCTTAAGGTTAATTCATTGTTTATTCTCATATAATTAGTAAGTTAGCATATGTAAATATTATGTTTTAAGTTTAGAAGGTTGCATTCCTGAGTTCTTAATATATGGCATTTAGGCTCCCTATTTGTGTGCTTTGATTGTGTGTTCAATTGCTGCAGCATCAGTTGCCACAACAATGCATTTATGCGAAAGATGAGAGAGAAGGATGGGACGCGCTAAAAGTAGTGAAGGCCAGCTGTAATGGCAAGGACGAGCACGTCCAGCTAGTGCCAGCACCTGAACAGGGAATACTCTACCTTTCTCTTGGGCACTTGTACTCTTAGGCACACAAAGGACAAAGGGCGCCTCAAATTTAGGGTTTTCTTGGATCATGTACCCTAGAGCTATAAAAGGGAGCCTCCTTCTTCATTTATGTCACGCTAGGTCTGAAAAGGAAAGTTTAGAAATAGCTTTCCACCATTTTTACCTACACTACCTTCCATTACCAAATTTGCGAAGATCATTGCTGCAGCAACGACAGGAGCCACAATACTTGTTGATTGTACTACGTGGGAGCTGAACCCTCTCCTTGAGACTCTATTCTTGGAGTGTATCTTCGGATCTTCTCACTTAGTATAATTTCTATCTTGTATCTCTTGAATATGATTGTTACAATTACGTTTGAGTTGTGTTTCTTGTCTTGTTTGCTCATTATGAGCTAAATACTCATAGTTGGAATGTTGGGATCTATGTAACGAATTCTTAGTGCATTTGATGAAATGTGTTTGATGTTTTAGCAATTTATCTTTTGTGAGCTTAATATTTCCATCTTAAATTAGGAACGGCCATCTAACTTAAGTAAATTTGTAAATTCAGAAATGGTCTATGAATAGATCTCAAAAGATAATATGGATAGTAAGTAGTAAAAGACACTTTAATGCTTCTTGCTTAAACCCTAGACATAGGAGGGAAAAATCCATGATATGAACATTGTGGGTGCGTGAGTAGCCTAGGGAGTACCTATTTAGGGTCTAGACATAGACTCTTGTAGAGAACCCTTAGTGGAAGTGTTTGACAAAACAGCAACTATTGCGACAGCATCTATTGCTGCAGCATTAGGCACAGCACTAATGCACTATAAAGGAGTTACTTAGTGAACACATTCCAACTTATTCTCAATACTGATTTTCACACCCTTTTACTTAATTTGTTGTTTAAAATGTTTTCAAAAACTTGTGTCTATTTAAATTACCTCACTAATTTGTTAACCAAATTAAACACGTTTTTAACCTCAATCCTCGTGGGAACGATCTTTTCTTATTATATACTACTTGTTGGACTGTGTATACTTGCACACGTTTCTACACAACAAGTTTTTGGTGCCGTTGCCGAGGATTGAAAAGTTTAATTGGTGTTTAATTAGTTAGTAAGTTAGTGATTTTTTTGTTTTCTCATTTTTTTTGTGTGCTGTCTCTGTTGCTACAGCAGTAGCTGCTGCAGCATATGCACAGGGCTTCCACACCAGAATTTCAGTTGGATCCAGAAATAGAAAGACTGTTCAGAAGGTTGAGAAGGATCAATAGTAGACCAGGGCTTATTGAGTTAGGCAGAGCTGTTGTCATGGCTTCTGTACATGATTCCCAGAGCACACCAACTCAAGGTTCCCAACACAATGCCACTGAAATGGAAAACCCTCCTGTCAACCAATATCAGCAAGAGGTAGTAAATCAAAAAGTCATGGGCATGGCTAATGACAGGGACAGACCTATGAGGGATTATGCAATTTTTGACCCTCTAACTACGCAAACCAGCATAGTAAGGCCTGAACTTGCCACAACACATTTTGAATTTAAGCCCATGATATTTCAAATGCTTCAAACAGTTGGCCAATTTGGTGGTGGACCTACTGAGGATCCCCATCTGCATTTAAAACAATTTGTAGAAGTTTGTAGTAATTTCATACTCGCTGGTGTTTCTGATGATGCTTTTAAACTCAAGCTATTTCCATATTCCTTGAAGGATAGAGCCAAGGCTTGGTTAAATTCCTTAGAGCCTAACTCTATCACCACTTGGAATGAAATGGCTGAAAAGTTTATGACTAAATATTTTCCACCTATCAAGAATGCCAGGATGAGAATTGAAATTACCTCTTTCAAACAAACTGAATTTGAAACACTGTTTGAAGCATGGGAAAGATTTAAAGAATTGCTAAGAAAATGTCCACATAATGGGTTGCCAGTTGTGGTTCAAATGGAAACTTTTTACAATGGGTTGGAACCTTAGACAAGGCTTATGCTTGATGCATCTTCTGGTGGAGTGTTATTGAATGGTTCATACACTGATGCTTACAATCTTATTGAAACAATTGCTGCAAATAGTTATCAATGGCCTACAGCAAGAGTGAGTGCTCAAAAGGAAGTAGCTGGGATGCATGAAGTTAGTGAAATGACTGCTTTAGCTGCCCAAGTGGCATCCCTTACCAGTATGGTTAAAAACCTAAATGCACCTAGTGCTGCAGCAACAGAAGCTAAACCAGAGGTCAAAGCTGCAGCAGCAATTGAACAAGTTCCTGTGGGGTCTACCAGTTGTGTCTACTGTGGAGGAGGTCACCTATATGAACAATGCCCAGCCAACCCTATATCAGTCAACTATGTCGGATACAACAGAAACCATAATCCATATGCCAGTACCTATAATCCAGGATGGAGAGATCATCCCAATTTCAAATGGAGTACAGCAGCACCCGCAGCAATTCCAGCTACACCACCTGGATTCCCTCCTCAACCCAAGGCAGCAGCAGCCCCAGCAGCTGGTAATTCTATGGAGGCTATGCTCAAAGCTTTCATGAATGAAACCAAAACTCAATATCAAACGCAAGGGACTGCTATCAACACTACAAGGAAATCGCGTATTACCGGCGGATTTTTCCGACGGATTTTTTCCGCCGGTACGTTTCCGGCGGAAATTTGGCATTTCCGGCGGATTTTTTCCGTCAGTAAATTTCCGGCGGAAAAATTTGAATTTCCGGCGGAATTTTACATTTCGGGCGGATTTTTTTAAAATTTAAAAAAACTTAAATTTTTTTAAAAAAAAAACCGCCGGAAATTCAAAAAAATCCGCCGAAATTGTTTCCGCGACATTTCTGGCGGATTTTTTTGAATTTCCAGCGATTTTTTAAAAAAAAAAATTTTTTAAAAAAACCGTCGGAAATGTCGCCGGAACATTTTCGGGTTAAAAACCGCCGGAAATTCAAAAAAAACCGTCGGAAATGTTCCCGCGACATTTCCAGCGGTTTCTTTTGAATTTCCGGCGGTTTTTAAAAAAAAATTATTTAAAATAAATCCGCCGGAAATGCAAAAAAAATCCGCCGGAAATGTCACCAGAACATTTCCGGCGGATTTATTTTTAAAAATATAATAAAAAATTTGAAAAATCCGCCGGAACTGTTATAAATTCCGCCGGAAAGTTTTCAGCTTCCTATAAATAAAACTTTCTCATACACTCTTCTCATTCTCTCATTTCACTCTTATTTCCTTCTCACTTTCTCCTACACCCTTCTACATTTCTCTCTTCTTCTTCTTCTTTCTCATTCATTCTTCTTCCTTCTCACTTCTTCTTCTTCTTCTTCTTCTCACTTCTTCCTTCCCATACTCTCTTTCATTCTTTTTTTTACACCATCTTCATTCTCATTCATTCCCACTTATTCATTCTTCTTCCTTCTCACTTATTCTTATTTCTTCATTCTCATACTCTCATTCATTCTTTGTTTTAAACAACTCTCTTTCATTTTTATTCATTCTAATTTTTCTTCCTTCTAATTCTATTACTTCTCCTTCTAATTTTTTTCTATTACGTCTTATTTATCTAAATATAAAATTCGAAAAAAAAATTAATTTTTTTAATTTTTTTTTAAAAAAAAAACCGCCGGAAATTCAAAAAAAACCGCCGGAAATGTCGCCGGAACATTTTCGTCGGATTTTTTGAATTTCCGGCGGTTTTTAAAAAAAATAATAAAAAAAAATTAATTTTTTTTTTCGCCGGAAATTCAAAAAATCCGCCGGAAATTTCCGGCGGAAATTCCGCTGGAAACCGTTACCTACGAGCGTTTTACCGGCGGAAAAAATCCGTCAGAAACGTCACTTTTCCAGCGGATTTGGTGCATTTCCGGTGAATTTTTTCCGTCGGAAAAACGTGTTTTTCTTGTAGTGCAAGAACTTGGAGAATCAAATTGGTCAAATAGCCCCACTGCTTTAACCCAAGCTTGATCAAGCTTTGCCAGATCCACCCTTTCCTCAAAGATTGAAGAAGGCTCAGCAAGACAAGCAATTTGGCAAATTTCTAGAGGTGCTAAAGCAACTTCACATCAATGTTCCTTTGGTTGAGACCCTTCAACAAATGCCCAACTATGCAAAATTCATGAAGGATGTGCTAACTAAAAGGATAAGGCTAGGGGAATTTGAAACTGTGGCAATGACAGAAGAGTGCAGTATGATCATCCAGAATAAGCTTCCAAGAAAATTGAAGGATCCTGGCAGCTTCACTATTCCCTGTTCTATTGGGGAAAACTATATTGGCCGTGCTTTATGTGATTTGGGTGCAAGTATTAACTTGATGCCCAAATTTATATTCACACAGCTTGGTATTGGAATTGCTAGACCCACCACTGTTACCCTTCAGTTAGCTGATAGGTCCATTGCCTATCCTGAAGGGATAATAGAGGATGTGCTTATTAAAGTTGACAAGTTTGTTTTTCCTGCAGATTTTGTTATTCTTGATTTTGATGCAGATAAGGAGGTGCCTATCATTCTAGAAAGACCATTCTTAGCCACAGGGAAAACCCTCATTGACGTGCAAAAAGGAGAATTGACCATGAGGGTCAATGACCAAGAGATCAAATTTAATGTGATGAATGCTCTTAAATTTCCTGAAAAGGGGACTGAAGAATGTTCATATGTAGTCTCACTTGATGCAGTTGTTCAAAAGCATTTTCACAAGCAATCAGATCACCTAATCAAGGTTCTGGCAGATTCAGCAAAAGATGAACTTGTGGAAGAGGGTATACTGGATAATGAAGCAACTGTCAAGGAAATTTGGTCAAGAAAGTATGAGTTTTTGGAACTGGAAGACTCGATCTTCAAGAGGAATGTTCCATCTATTGAGCAACCACCTTCACTTGAACTTAAAGAGTTACCTAAACACTTGAAGTATGCCTTTTTGGGGGAAAATGATTCTTTGCCTGTGATCATTGCTTCTGACCTCACCAAAAGTCAGGAATATGATCTCATTACTACCCTAAGAAGGCATAAGAAAGCAATTGGGTGGCAAATGACTGATATAAAGGGAATAAGTCCTACCATCTGTATGCATAGAATCATTTTGGATGAAGATTCAAAGAATAGTATTGAAGGGCAGAGGAGACTTAATCCTATCATGAAGGAGGTTGTTAAGAAGGAGATAATCAAATGACTTGATGCCAGTATTGTCTATCCCATTTCAGACAGTGCATGGGTAAGTCCTGTGCAATGTGTTCCAAATAAGGGAGGAGTGACAGTGGTAGCTAATGAGAAAAATGAATTGATTCCTACAAGACCAGTCACAGGGTGGAGAATATGCATGGATTATAGAAAACTCAACAAGGCTACAAAGAATGACCATTTCCCTTTACCATTCATTGATCAGATGTTGGATAGGTTAGCCGGTAAGGAATTCTACTATTTCCTTGATGGTTACTCTGGTTATAATCACATTGCCATTGTACCCGAGGATCAGCAGATGACCACATTCACATGCCTCTATGGTACCTTTGCATTTAGAAGAATGTCATTTGGGTTATGTAATGCACCAGCTACCTTTCAGAGGTGCATGATGTCAATTTTTTCTGAGTTTATTGAGAAATCAATGGAGGTATTTATGGATGATTTTTCAGTCTTTGGGGAATCATTCCAACTATGTCTCAATAACTTGGAGGAAATTTTGGATAGATGTGAAGAAACCAATCTGGTGTTAAATTGGGAAAAATGTCATTTCATGGTTCAAGAAGGGATTGTTCTAGATCACAGAATTTCAAAGAAGGGAATTGAAGTTGATAGAGCCAAGGTTGAAGTAATTGAAAAGATGTCTCCACCCACAAATGTGAAAAGTGTGAGAAGTTTTCTGAGGCATGCAGGATTTTGCAGGAGGTTCATTAAAGACTTTTCTAAAATTTCAAAGCCATTGTGTCAATTGCTGCAGCATGACACACCATCTGTCTTTGATGAACCCTGTCTAGAATCATTCAACACACTAAAGAAGGCACTTGTTTCAGCACCTGTGATTGTGACTCCAGATTGGAGCAAGCCATTTGAGCTCATGTGTGATGCTAGTGACTTTGCCATAGGAGCTGTCCTTGGCCAAAGGTTAATGTAACATCCCCTAATTACATAATTTAATTTATTTAAATTTGGAGAGAGGTTAATGCGAAATATTAGCTAATTTAATATTTAGCATAAGAATTTTAGTTATGAATTGATTGGCTAAGCTTAATTTAACTTACTATGAGGTAGTGCCTTTGGTATAACTAATTGTTGGTGTTTGAGAAATTAAAATTTAAGCCAAGTTAGAAAAATTAGATTATGTCATAGTGTTAAGGAGTGAATAAGTTGCTGGGGGGCATAGTGGTCCTTATACATAGTAAGTGAGGGACAGTTTGGTCTTTACCACCCCAGTCATTTACCTTCACCTCACCTAAAACATCTCAGCTGACCATCACTCACTCCCACTTGTTCTAATTGCTGGAAACATAACTTCAAAGGATAGAGAGAACTTGAGAGTGAGAGTGAAAACCGCGAGGGAGAAGAGAGGAGCAAGGCCAAGCTTCATCTATCAATGCATGTCCAGTTTTTCCTCACCATTCACTTCCATTTCTTCTCCTCTTTCTGCTGATACCACTTTTAAAGCCAACATCTTCCTCCATCACAAATCACCATTGAAGAACACCAAAGCTCCACTTAGTCAAATATTAAGTTTTGAAGCTTGCATGTCAAACCCTGAGCAATACTAGAATGAACAAGCACCCGCCTTGTAGACTGACATAGTAGAGAGGATTGTAGTTGCTGGAATTCGGGTTCGGTCCATTTGCGTCAGTTTTGGAGCGGTTTAGATAGCATAAAATCGATACGGGGACCGTTCGTGAGGTTGCATTGTCATTTGGATTCACGGGGCTTCGTTGTTTGTGATTTTCATCACAATACGGTGAGTTCTATACTCGCTTAGGGATGTTTTTGATGTTGAGTCTTTTAATTTCTGAAACGATATTGCCTACATCCGCTTTGTGAAAACTTGACGAAAACCGTTTTATCGAAAAGTCACTATGTTTATAAACGATTGCTTGAATTGATGATTGAATGAATGGATTGATTGTTTATCGCTTTCACTGGTCTGGTATAATAATTGTTATGTTAGGATATCGATCGAAACGAAATCGGGATCGAAACAGACTTGGAAAAATGTCACGAAACCGGAAAATTGGCTACTGGCAAGGACGCGCGGATTGTGCCTCACAAGGGCACGGATCGTGCGCCTTGTTCGCAGCAGCCCAGAAAATGAAATTTTTACATAGCACGGATCGTGCGCCCCTGGGCACGAACCGTGCGTGACCTACGCAATTCAGCATTTTCAAAATTTAAGACACGCACGGGTCGTGCGCCCTCGTGGCACGGACCGTGCGTCCTGTAAGTTTTCCAGAACTGAAATTAAGTGATACGCACGGGTCGTGCGCCTCTGGAGCACGGACCGTGCGGATCCTTCTGTTACCCTAACTCAAAACTCCTTTTAATCCGTTCCGAACGATTCCGATTCCTTTCCGATTGATTCCCCAATGTTTCCCAAGGATGGAAACCTACTTATGTCATGAAATGAAAGAAGTTTGAGGTAAATCTCACAAGTTATAAACGTTAAAGAAAACCGTACATTAGTGAGACGCGAGTGTACACCCTTAATTCATAACGGTCAAGGTAAGAAATGTTAATTCACGGTAAAATACCTTCCCTCGTGGAAGGATAGACGGTACATGACTGAAATCATAGACGGCCCATTACGGGTACATGTATATATATATAATGTATAATAAATACAAGAGGATAAGGGTGACGACCCTTAGAGGATTAGCATACTAGGGGAGGGGAAGTCATGAGCCCCAAAACCTAGACTCAAGAGGTTTCGCCCACTAGAAATAGCGGGATGGGTTCACCGAAGCCAAGAAGTGCCTATAAAATAGGTAGGCTGAGGTGTTATGCTAAAATAATGGAACAAAATATGATATGCTTCATGTGTCGCTTAGGAGGGCCATGAGCATAAAGGTTACCAGAACTTAATATATTTCCACGTGGTTGCTTTTTAGGGCCACGAGTTCAAAGCAGAGCATAATGAACCGCAAGAGTTAGTAAGGGGTCTCGATAGGACTCACTGAGATAATGTTTATCTCACCCTTCATATTTGTGGTTTTTACAGAGAAACAGGGGAAAGCAAAGGCGACAAAGCACGGTTAGCCGGTGCGACTCATGGAACTATTGGAAGTTGGATTTCCTGTTTGGCCCTTTGTATTTTCATTTAGTTATGTCACCGATTGTATGACTTTCATTGTTTAAGTTGTAAAATCGTTTCCGCTACTTTATGTTTTGAGTATTGAACACCGGGATTATGTACAAGTCTTAAGTTTTGAAACTTAAGCATTTTCAGGAAGTTTATGAGGTTCAGAGAACCAATTGATATGTATTATCGAAAGTTTTAGTTGTGTTCAATATTTCAATAACAGGAAGTTACTCTGATGTATGCCATTTAGTGCATTTCGGTGATTCTACATGTTAGAATTTATCGGGGTGTTACAGTTAATAAGATGGGTTCTCCTCCTCCAAGAATTTGATATTGAAATTAGAGACAAAAAAGGGGTGGAGAACCAAGTTGCTGATCATTTGTCTAGATTGGAAGGTGAAAATGCAAGTAATCACAGTGGAGAAATCAAGGAGTGCTTCCCTGATGAATAGTTGCTTGTAGTAACTGCTGCAGCAACAGATGCGGCAGCAACAGATCCTCCAACACCTTGGTATGCAGATATTGTGAATTACTTGGTCAGTAGAGTGGTGCCTTGTGATATGACTTCTCAGCAGAAGAAAAGGTTCTTTCATCTTATCAAGCAATATTTCTAGGATGAACCTTTTCTGTACAAGAAGTGCGCTGATCAACTTCTAAGAAGATGTGTGGCTGAAGAAGAGCAGCAAGTGGTGCTGCAGCAATGCCATGCAGCTCCATATGGTGGGCATTTTGGAGGTATGAGGACAGCAGCCAAAGTATTACAATCTGGATATTATTGGCCTACCATTTTTAAATATGCTTATGAATTGGTTAAAAGATGTGATAATTGTCAAATGACTGGTAACATTTCTAGAAAGCATGAAATGCCATTAACAAACATTTTAGAGGTAGAACTCTTTGATGTTTGTGGTATGGATTTTATGGGACCTTTTCCACCATCCTTTGGCAATTTATACATATTGGTGGCTGTTGATTATGTATCAAAGTGGGTTGAAGCTGTAGCTCTACCTACCAATGATGCAAAATCTGTCAGAAAATTTCTGCAAAGGAACATCTTTACAAGGTTTGGGACTCCAAGAGCTATAATCAGTGATGAAGGATCTCATTTCTATAACAAATTGATTGAGAACCTTCTTGCTAAGTATAGAGTAAAACACAAGATAGCAACTGCTTACCACCCTCAAACAAGTGGGCAAGCAGAGCTATCCAATAGAGAAATCAAAAGAGTGCTGGAAAAGATGGTAGGACCTACAAGAAAGGATTGGGCTATTCACTTGGATGATGCTTTATGGGCCTACAGAACTGCATTCAAGCTTCCTTTGGGAATGTCTCCTTACAGAATTGTTTATGGCAAAGCTTGTCACCTACCTCTTGAGCTTCAACATAAATCATTTTGGGCAATCAAAAAGCTCAATTATGATTATGAAAAGGCATGTGCAGCTAGGCTTCTACAATTGAATGAGCTTGAAGAAATGAGACATTTTGTCTATGAAAGTGCAGAGCTGTACAAAGCAAAAACCAAAGTTTGGCATGATAGAAAAATCCAGAAAAAGGACCTCATTGAAAGGGGACAAGTGTTGCTATTCAACTCAAGACTTAAACTGTTTCCTTGAAAACTTAAGTCCAGGTGGTCTGGTCCATTCAAGATGGTTAAATTATATCCTCATGGTGCTGTGGAGTTATATGATGAAGCAACCAAATCTAGCTTCAAAGTCAATGGTCAGAGGGTAAAGCCCTATTATGGTGAACCTGTGGTGAGGGATAAGGTCTCCACTGAATTGAAGGACCTCTAGCATTAGAGGATAGTCTGGCTGAGGACTCTTAAACCAAGCGCTACTGGGAGGCAGCCCAGAGTTTTTAAACTAATAAATTGTTTTTGTGGCTTTTGTTGTTTTGTGCAGGATTTCAGAGTTTGAAGGACGAATCAGGTTGTGGTAGCAACTGTTGCTGCAGCAATATGGCAGCAACGTATGAGTTAACCGTTGCACTGGTTAAATTTGGGGAAAAATATCTTAAACCAAAAAGTAAACAGTTGAGTTATCACACGTGTCTTATCCATGTCACACCAAGTCCCATCACCTGTCCCAC
This sequence comes from Astragalus membranaceus, assembly GCA_039519185.1. Lineage (NCBI taxonomy): Eukaryota > Viridiplantae > Streptophyta > Magnoliopsida > Fabales > Fabaceae > Astragalus > Astragalus membranaceus. Next base: position 119,945,258 of record CM076846.1, read on the forward strand.
CTTAAACCCCCTCCATACACGTGTCTTTAGCCTTAACGGCTAGAACAATAACTTCCCCCATGTTCCAAAATGCAAAAACCATCTCATCTCACTATAAACATCAAAGAATCCGTCCCTCCCATCTTCACCACAATCAAACAACTCACCCAATTTCTCACCATCACTGTTCAAACACTGTTGCCCAAGTCTCAATCCCAAACCAACATGCCTCGCACTAAATCCAGCGCTGTGAAATCAAGTGGAAGGCATCAATCTAAGTTGACTGTGGGAGAATCAAGTCGATCTTCACGTGGATTGTCAAGAAAGAAGATCAAAGGTGCTGATGACCCCATGAAGTTCCGCAAAACGAAATTCTTGGCCGAAAGGGGCTTTCAGCTTTTAGGTGCACCTAATGCTTTCACATCCATTGTGAAAGCATTGGGATGGACTCGCTTTGTGAAACAGCCCAGTTCGTTCTACGAAAACGTGGTTCGTGAATTTTACGAGGGGATTCCAGAAGCGAAGGATGGGAAACCACAGTTCTACTCTGTAGTCCGTAATGTGCCAGTCAAGTTTGAATCACGAATCATCAATGAAGCCTTAGGACTAGGATACAACGGGTTAGCATTTGCGAAGAGGGTCTAAGGCTATGGAAGAAAGGAAATGGAAGTGGTAAAGAAGACAGTTGATGTGCCTGGTACTCAATGGTTGAAGAACAGCACCAATGAATTCAGACTTCCCAGGGTCAATCTTAAAGAAGATGATAAGGTATGGTTTAATTTTGTTAAGCACTCAATTCTGCCTACATCACACACAACAAATGTGGAGAAGGAAAGACTGCTTGTGCTAGATGCTATTTTAGGAGGAAAAGATGTTGATGTTGGTAGGCTGATTTCTAGGGAGATAGTTGAATGTAAGATCAAGTCTGCTGGATATTTTTTCTTTCCATGCTTGATAACTGACCTGTGTGTGAATGCTGAAGTGGAAATTAAAAGAAGTGAAGATATAGGATATCCAATGGCAGCATTCCCAGCAATTTACACTTCAAAGAAGCCAACTGCTGACACAATAGGTGATAGCATGGTGTTGCAGCAACTGTTGCTGCAGCAGCGTGCTATGTGGCAATTTCAAAAGGCACAGCATGAATGGTAGAAGAATTTGTTTGCTGATAATTTTAAGAGCAAAGCCGTGGAAGAACCACCTGTATTCCCTGACTGGATTTTGGAAGAGGAATTTGTAGAAAAGGAATTATCTGAGTTTGAAAATGAAGACGAGCTAGTGGAGAAAGAAGAAGTTGTAGTGCCTGCTAAGTCAAAGAAGGCAGCTGCACTCAGTAAGAAAGGGAAGAAGAAAGAAAAAGTAATTGAGGAAGAGGATGCACTGAAGAAAAAGAAGAAAACAGAAATGTAATGGCACAGTTAGATGAAGAAGGTGAAGAGGAGGAAGAATCATCTGAAAAAAGTGAAAAAGCAGAACAAGAGTGGGATGATCACACTGATATAGAGATGGAACCAAACCCAAACACTGAACCTTTAACCACACCATCCAAAACCACGACAGATGAGCCTAACCCTAACCAACCCTAAAAAAAAAAAATTAGAGTCATCTTGAGCTAACTTAGTGATGAAAGCTGTGAGAAGAGTGAATGCTGCAGCAGCTATTGCTGCAGCAATATGCTGTTTACCCTATTTAAGAAAACTAAGTTAGCTTTGTTCCCACACATTAATCGGTGTTCAGGGTAGTTCTTAGCAAGTCAAAAAGGATCTGATGCTAAGCTAGTGTTGGTGGACCTAGGTTGTGCCAAAGTCTTAATAAAAATTTAGGGTAGCATATGAAACTAAGTTTGGGGGTGCATCGGTTATACTAAGGCCAAACATGAAGATACATAGGAGGGTCAGTGCATAGAACATATGTACAAAGCAAATAAATGTAGGGATTGCAATTGCCTAAAAAAAGAGTCAAAAATAGGCATTGCAACAAGGAAGTCATCAAGTGTAAAATGCTGCAGCAATTGTTGCTGTAGCAACAAAGTTAAAGTGTGTAAATATAGAGCACTGGTTCAGTATCTGACTTGTTTATCTAAGCCCTTTGTTGTGCTTTGAAGCCCCCATTTCTTATGCTAAAGTTGTTAGACTACCTTTTCTTTTGAAAATTCTTTGGTATGATAAAAAAAACCACTCTTGTTTTAGCTAAGTGAACTTTGGAAGCTTGTTCTGTGCTGAACTGACTTAGAGATCACACACACACACACACACACACACACACACACACACACACACACACACACTATGAACATGGTAACTTAGGAATCTAATTGGGTAGGCATATAACCATTGAGGATTCTGAAAGTTAAGCTCAAGATGGACCTATTATTCAAGAAGGTTATGAATTTGATGTGGCTGATCAGATCTTATTGTGTCTTTGTCATGTGTCATTACTTGAGGACAAACAATGGATTAAGTTTGGGGGTGTGATAATTCTTATTTATAAGAGTTATTTATGCATTCTTAAGGTTAATTCATTGTTTATTCTCATGTAATTAGTAAGTTAGCATATCTAAATATTATGTTTTAAGTTTAGAAGGTTGCATTCCTGAGTTCTTAATATTTGGCATTTAGGTTCCCTATTTGTGTGCTTTGATTGTGTGTTCAATTGTTGCAGCATCAGTTGCCACAGGAATGCATTTATGTGAAAGATGAGAGAGAAGGATGGGACGCGCTAAAAGTAGTGAAGGACAACTGTAATGGCAAGGGCGAGCACGTCCAGCTAGTGCCAGCACCTGAGCAGGGAATATTCTACCTTTCTCTTGGGCACTTGTACTCTTAGGCACACAAAGGACAAATGACGCCTCAAATTTAGGGTTTTCTTGGATCATGTACCCTAGAGCTATAAAAGGGAGCCTCCTTCTTCATTTATGTCACACTAGGTCTGAAAAGGAAAGTTTAGAAATAGTTTTCCACCATTTTTACCTACGCTACCTTTCATTACCAAACTTGCGAAGATCATTAATTGCTAGAATCATTGCTGCAGCAACGACAGGAGCCACAATACTTGTTGATTGTGCTACGTGGGAGCTGAACCCTCTCCTTGAGACTCTCTTCTTGGAGTGTATCTTCGGATCTTCTCACTTAGTATAATTTCTATCTTGTATCTCTTGAATATGATTGTTACAATTATGTTTGAGTTGTGTTTCTTGTCTTGTTTGCTCATTATGAGCTAAATACTCATAGTTGGAATGTTGGGATCTATGTAATGAATTCTTAGTGCATTTGATGAAACGTGTTTGACGTTTTAGCAATTTATCTTTTGTGAGCTTATCTTTTGTAAATTCAGAAATGGTTTATGAATAGATCTCAAAAGATAATATGGATAGTAAGTTGTAAAGGACACTTTAATGCTTCTTGCTTAAACCCTAGACATAGGAGGGCAAAATCCATGATATGAACACCGTGGGTGCGTGAGTAGCCTAGGGAGTACCTATTTAGGGTCTAGACATAGACTCTTGTAGAGAACCCCTAGTGGAAGTGTTTGACAAAACAGCAACTATTGCGACAACATATATTGCTGCAGCATTAGGCACAACACTAATGCACTAGAAAGGAACTTAGTGAACACATTCCAACTTTTCAATACTGATTTTCACACCCTTTTACTGAATTTGTTGTTTAAAATGATTTCAAAAATTTGTGTCTATTTAAATTACCTCACTAATTTGTTAACCAAATTAAACACGTTTTAGACCTCAATCCTCGTGGGAACGATCTTTTCTTATTATATACTACTTGTTGGACTGTGTATACTTGCACACGATTCTACACAACATTACGCGGCCTCCGACAAACACCAGACACGGTGGTAGCTCATCCAGCACCACCAAACCAAAACTAACTACAGCGACGAATAATCCACAGCAGAAATTGAAGGAGACAATGAAAGAAGTGGTTATACTGAAGAGACCAGAAACTCACCCAACTGAGATTCGAGAATCCCCAATTCCTAAACCTCCAGACATCACCAGCGATGCAAATCTTGCTGTGCAAATGGAGGCAAAGAATGATACTGACCTTGAAGGAGTCGTTGAAGACGCTGGCACTCAACCTGGGACTCAAACCCAGGACACTGACATGCAACTAGCATAATGGTGCTTCGGTATGCACTACCAACCCTTTTATTATTCTTTTTAATGATTGTGTTGTCTTAGAATTGTAGAGGTGCTCAAGGGAAGAACTTTTGAGGGGCATTCCTCACTTATTGTCATAGATATAGGGTTGATGTAGTTGCATTACAAGAGCCTAGGTGTAGTGGACTGAAAGCTCGTAACACATTAGAGGATTGGGATTTCGTCATTACCAGCTGCTTGAGGCTCATGGGTTTTCTCGAGGTATATGGTTGATGTGGAGTAGAGATGATATACAGGTTGAGGTTTTACAAGAAAACTTTCACTTTCTTCATGTCAAGCTTACGATTGATATTATCCCTAGTTGGTTATTAAGAGTGGTTTATGCAAGCCCAAGAGATAGGGAAAGAGGAGCAACTTGGGATCAGATTCGAGATCTTGCTAGCTCTATACAGCTTCCTTGGCTAATTCTCGGTGACTTTAATTCCATTGCCTCACCTAATGAGCAGAAAGGAGGTGCCCTCCGGACTTTAATAAATGTCCGGCATTCTCGGATTGGATTCATGACTGCAACCTCATGGAGGTCACGACCTTTGGCTCGCGATTTACTTGGAGAGGGCCTAAGAGACTTGACCATGCTCTGTGTAATGTAGAGTGGAGACTACAGTTTCAGGAGGGATTCACTAGAGTTCTCCCCAGAGTTCAATCAGGTCATTACCCCTTAGTGGTGCTCTCGGGGGGAACCAATCCAGGGCAACAATAGGCCTTTCCGGTTTGAATGTGTGTGGATTGCCCATAATGAGTTTGGTAGACTTGTTCATTCCGAATGGCGGCAGCATCACAACCTTGGGCAGAACTTAACCTCACTAACTGATGAGCTGAAACTCTGGAACAATGACACATTTGCCAATATCTTCAAAAGAAAGAGGGGTTTGTTGGCCGGAATACAGGGAATTCAAAACAATCCAAACAACGGCTAGAGTAATATTCTTGAAACATTGGAGAAGGATATCCAAGAGCAGTTAGCGGTAACACTCTATCAGGAAGAATGCTTTTGGCATCAGAAATCTAGAGGAAAGTGGATTGTTGACGGAGACAGGAATACAAAATATTACCACTCTAAAACAATTATCAGAAGGAGAAAAACAAAATCCTTTGGCTTAAAAATGGAGAAAACGTATGGGTGGGGGATCTTGAGAGATTAAAGGAAATGGTGATGAACTATTTTATTGAGTTATTCAGCGAGAACCAGCAGGATAGGGAGGACTTAATTTCCATGATAAACTATCCAGATACGCTGACCAATCATGCCACAGCCTTAGGAGCTAGAGCAACACTCTCAGAAGTCAAGACATCTCTCTTTGGAATGGGACCCCTCAAGGCGCCAGGGGAGGACGGATACTCGGCACTGTTCTTTCAGAACAGCTGGGAGGTGGTAAGCCCTAGCTTGATGAAATTTATAGATGAGGTCTGGGATAGTCCTGCTATTATCGAATCTGTGAATAAAACTTTGCTTGTTTTAATTAATAAGGTTGACAAATCGGTATTGATCACACAATTTCGGCCCATTGCTCTTTGTAATGTGGCCTATAAGCTACTTACAAAGATCATTGTCAACCGGATCAAGCCCTTTCTTGATGGGATCATCTCTTCCCACCAGTCTAGTTTTATCCCTGGGCGCAACATCCATCATAACATTATTATTGCCCAAGAGATGGTACATTCTATGGCTCGGATGAAAGGAAAGAAGGTGTTTATGTCGATTAAAATTGATCTTGAAAAGGCATATGATCGTTTAAACTGGAATTTCCTTATGCAATGTCTCATTGATTGTCATTTACCTGATCATCTTATTAGCATTATTAAACATTGTCTGTCTACTTCCTCTTTCAAACTACTCTGGAATGGTGACAAGACCGATTCATTTGCTCCAGGGAGAGGTATTAGACAGGGCGACCCACTATCCCCTTATCTCTTTGTTATATGCATGGATAAGCTCTCCCATATTATTGCCGATCACGTTGAAGCAAGGCTCTGGATCCCAATGCATGCAGGTAGAACTGGCCCTAAAATATCTCACTTGTTGTCTGCTGATGAATTACTTCTTTTTGCAGAAGCTTCTATAGAACAGGCCTATTGTGTCAGGCACTGCCTGGATCAATTTTGCCAAGCATCCGGCCAAAAAATAAATGCCCAGAAAACTCAAATTTTCTTCTCTAAAAATGTTGATCAACAACTCAGAGATGACATTCTAAGTCACATTGGTTTCACATAGGCAGCTAATTTGGGTAGATATCGTGGAGCAAATCTCTATCATGGTAGAACTACTAGAGGACATTTTAAGCATATAACTGACAAGATTCAGAACAAACTTGGTGGATGGAAGCACAATTGCCTGAGCATGGCTGGGAGGATGACTCTCACTCAGTCTGTGCTTAGCTCCATCCCTTACTTCCACATACAGTACTCTCAGCTTCCCTAAACCGTATGTGATGATCTGGCTAAGATTCGGCGAAGATTTATTTGGGGAGATACTGAACAAGCTCGCAAATCCCACCTGGTGTCATGGGATGCCTGTTGCCTCCCTAAAACTGCAGGGGGCTTAGGGATCAAACACCCCCACATTATGAATGAAGCTTTCCTCTTGAAGATATTGTGGCAGCTAGTGAAGACCCCGGATGCCCTCTGGTGTCAGGTTCTTATTGGAAAATATGGAAGGGGTTGTGACTTCACCTCGGCTATGACAGCGCAACCGTATGACTCTCCTCTCTGGAGGGCACTGAAAAGGATCTTACCTAAGTTCCAACAAAATATGCTCTGGAAATTTGGGAATGGCTCTCAAATTAATTTCTGGTTGGACAAATGGATCCCCAAGGACATGTCTTTACTAAACACGACGATTCAACAAAATGAACCTTTTGATACTACTCTCAGATTGTGTGATGCTATTGAGCCTGAGACCGGCCAATGGAATGTAGATTTACTCCAGAATATTCTCAATCCTCAACAGTTTGACAAAGTTATATCGATGGCCCCTCTTGCCATTGAGGACGCCGAAGACATTGTAGTTTGGGGAGGGACTAGCAACGGACAATTCACAGTTAAGAGTGCTTACACAGTGCTTCACTCGACAGACCAGGCGTGTGATGGAGAGTGGAAAGAAATTTGGAACTAGAAAGGCCCCCACAGGATCCAAACATTCACTTGGCTTGCTGCCCACGGTAGTTTACTTACCAATATGCGGAGACACAAGTGGAATGCAATGATATCCTCCACCTGTCCTTGTTGCATACGAGAAGAGGAATCCCTTATTCATGTGCTGTGTGACTGCACTTTTGCGACCCAGATTTGGCTTCGCCTGGTCCCCTTAAATCAGATAGGTATGTTCTTCTGCCAGAATTGCAAAGATTGGATATTTCACAACGTTAAAGACAACTCTTGTGGGATGTATGATATCCCCTGGAACACTATTTTTATGACTGACACTTGGTTTCTGTGGAAGTGGCGAAATCAATCCATCTTTGAGACAGGGTTCAGCAGACCGTCCAATCCCGTTTATCCTATTCTACATATGTCACGGGATATTGCTACATCTTTCAAAATGAATGTTCATGGTCACAAACAGGATGTCCACACGGTGCATATTGCATGGAGCTCTCCAGAGCATGGTTGGACGAAACTTAATTGTGATGGGGCCTGTAAGACTCCTATGGAGTTAGCCGGCTGTGGTGGGCTCCTGCGGGATGCCAATGTCCCTCTATAACAAAACATAAGCAAAAAATTCTATGTATTTAGTCTAAATTTAATTTATAAATGAATAGAATTTTTTGGGTATAAGAACAAGTCATTACTACCCCACAATTTAATTATGTCTTGTTATTTTTATTATGTACCCAATTTTCATCTCTTTTCTATCACATTTGTTTATTAAAAGAGTTTTTCATCTTATAAATTTGAGTTTATAATAATTTGGTCGTCCCTCTATAACAAAATATAAGCGAAAAACTCTGTATTTAGTTTAAATTTAATTTAAATGAATAGACTTTTTTACTTATAATTTGTTACATTGTGAGTAGTTTTTTTTGTTGGTATATACTGCTGAACGCAGTGACTAATCCCCTCGTTGGATTGAAGACACCTCAAAAGGTGGGACAGTTGTCCCAGGGATTTAAAGCTGCTCCATACCCAAAGCGACAAGTTTTGTTTCTCTTTTAATGAAATTTTTATTCCGTCTAGCTCCCCCGCTGCCTATTATTATTGTACGGGAAGACTCTAATGAATTTATGACCATTGGCAGACATCCCGTATGGCTTCCGTCGTCACAATCTGCAAACTATTCTTTATCACACTCTTTGACTACAACACCACCACGAACCGTTGACCCAGTCAGTCCCAAGTGCCACCCACTCGGTTTCTTTCTTCAGGTGTGGCGTTTCATTGACTTCAATTTAACACCATTATTTTTAAATAGACAATTGACCAATGTTTTAAGATACTCCCTCATGTATCTAATCTAATTTATAAATATAATAATTAACTCACACGCATTATGAAAATGAAAATGACTTTTTGTCAATAATGGGAAGAAAAGAAAATGACTTATTCTTATTTAGTATTTTTAAATGATAAAAATAATTGTCATACCAAAGTTATCCTTAAAAATAGTTAAAAATATGTGTATTTACGTCACCAATTTTAGATTTTTAGTTGTTTATACTAGAGATGGACACACGATCGGGCCAGTCGGACTTTGACCAAAAAAACCCCAATCTCCCCAATCCGCAAGTGATATTATAAGGCTCAATTTTGCCCAAATTTTTGTTCGAATTTCTCTGGTTTGGTTTAGTGGGTTGGACGGGTGAATCGGTTGGGTCTGGACGGGTTTAGGCTAACTTGGCCTATCTCAAAATGGTTGCAAGCAGAAAAAATAAAGAAAAAATAAAAAAAAGAAAAAAAGAAAGGAGAGAAAAATAGTAAAAAGAAGAAAGCAGAACCCTAGCCCCAGAAATTCAACACATAATAAGGTTTGCTACTAGAGGAAGACAAGATCGAGAACACAGAGGTTGAGGGAGACGAGGTCGAGAGCATAGAGGTTAAGGGAAACAGGATCGAGGATATAGAGGTCGAGGGAGACTATATCGAGTGAGGTTGAGGGAGATGAGAGGCGGATGAAATGAGGTGGAGAAGATGAGGTTGGGAAGACAGGGATGGGGTGAGAGACCAGGCGTGTGATGGAGAGTGGAAAGATATCTGGAACTGGAAAGGCCCCCACAGGATCTAAACATTCACTTGGCTTGCTGCCCACGGTAGATTACTTACCAATATACGGAGACACAAGTGGAATGCAACGATATCCTCCACCTGTCCTTGTTGCAGACGAGAAGAGGAATCCCTTATTCATGTGCTGCGTGACTGCACTTTTGCGACCCAGACTTGGCTTCGCCTGGTCCCCTCAAATCAGATAAGTTTGTTCTTCTGCCAGAATTGCAAAGATTGGATATTTCACAATGTTAAAGACAACTCTTGTGGGATGTATGATATCCTCTGGAACACTATTTTTATGACTGCCACTTGGTTTCTGTTGAAGTGGCGAAATCAATCCATCTTTGAGGTAGGGTTCAGCAGACCGCCCAATCCCGTTTATCCTATTCTACATATGTCACAGGATATTGCTACATCTTTCAAAATGAATGTTCATGGTCACAAACAGGCTATCCACACGGTGCATATTGCATGGAGCCCTCCAGAGCATGGTTGGACGAAACTTAATTGTGATGGGGCATGTAAGACTCCTATGGAGTTAGCCGGCTGTGGTGGGCTCCTGCAGGATGCCAATGGGCAATGGATAGTTGGATATTCCCGTAAGCTTGGCAACTGTGACTCATTCCAGGCTGAGATCTGGGGAATGCTTGAGGTACTGCGCTTAGCTTGGCAGAATGGTATCACTAGACTTCTAGTGGAGAGTGACTCCAAGACTTTAGTGGATATGGTTAATTCAAGGGATGATGCAGATATTAATTCTCCTACTCTGATTAGGCGAATTCACAGAGCCCTCCAGCATAATTGGGATGACAGGGGTGGAGAAAATGAGAGTGGGAGCGGTGCAAGTTTGGGTGAGAGTGGAGAGAAGAGAAGTGGGATGAAATTTAAAGCTTGGTTTGGGTATAGGTGTGCATTTGAGTGTGTGTATGAACTATGAAGTGTTGTTTTCTTATTATGTGCCAAACAACATCAATTTCTTACGTGATTGCATTTTGGGTACCGACAAAAAAAAATCTCACCCGCATCCGTCCATTCAAACATGTCTGGACCCTTCTGCTAACCCGATTACCTACACCAGCCCACCTATTTCAGCAGTTGTTTCTCAGTTTATGCGGTTTATCGACCGAGCTCTTCCTTTTTGTCCGAGCCTAGTTTATACAAAATATTAAAAAATTTAATCGGTATGCATTATCAATATGAACTCTTTTACACCGTCAATAAATATAAAGCTATTATATAAATAGCTTTTAAAGTAATTGGAATGAAGTCAAATATTTTTATAACATCTTATTCCATAATTGATTGACGGTGTAAAAAATCTTTTAATCATGTATGTATTTTTTTTTTGACAAAAACCCCGTGTAATGTAAATTAAATATTACATTACTTAAATCTTACTACTATAAGTTATCATTTGTTTATAAAATAAATTAAGAATTAAATATATTTTTTATAATAAAGACGGTATGGAGAAATATGAACTCTTATAAAAAAAATGGAGGATGCAGTTTCAAGCCTCTGTTTTTTTTCCCCACTTGTGATATTCCTTCCTTTCCAAAATCAAACCACAACAACTCCAACAAACCAAAGAGAAAACATAGTTCCAACTTCAATGCCTTCTTTTCTTCTCCTCTTCCTCTTCCTTTGTTCTTTCACAACTCCAACGTTATCAGACCCAAGAGCAACAAAAGCAGCTCAAATATGCACCAATAAAACCGTAACCTCAATGTCTCAACGCCAAATTTTCGTTTCAAACTTTCTCGCCGCAATGGACACGTTGACTCCTTTAATCACAACACAAAGATACGGCGCCGTTTCAAACGGAACTCAAAACGCCACCGTTTACGCTTTCGCTGAGTGCATGAAAGATCTCTCTCAATCAGATTGTAATCTCTGCATCGCTCAGTGTAAAACACAAATCCTCACTTGCTTACCCTTTCAGAAAGGTACACGTGGCGGAAGGTTATTCTTTGATGGTTGTTATCTCAGGTACGATGATTACAGTTTCTTCAATGAAAGTCTTAGTAATCAAGATAAGGTTGTGTGTGGGAATGGTACTAGTAATTTTGGTGGTGTGAATAGTAGTATCTATGACGCTAATGTTTTGGAGTTGGTTAGAAATTTGAGTGTGGTGGCGGTAAAAAACGATGGTTTTTCTGTTGGATTTGTGAATAGAAAGAATGTTACTGTTTATGGGTTGGCTCAGTGTTGGGAATTTGTTGCTGGGAGTAATTGTCGGAAGTGTTTGGATGATGCTGTTACAAAGATTGGTTCGTGTAAGATGAAACAAGAAGGGAGGGTTTTGAATTCTGGTTGTTATTTGAGGTATTCACCACAAAAGTTTTATGACAATTCAACCAATGTTGCATCTGCAGCACATCATGGTGAGTTATGGTATTTGTTTGTTTTGCCAGCATGTTCTTGTTTGATTCTTGGTATAATTTAGATTTTCGTCCATTGGTTTTTTCTGAAAAATGTTAGTGTTAGTTGTTATGTTGAGTTGAAAATTCAAGTGTGAGCGATTAGTCCCATATCGACTAGGAATGAGCTAAATGAAATATGTATAACATCAAGTATAGGTGATCCATATACTTAATGTCTTAAAGTTTTTGGTGGAGATGTGGTATCCAAGTTCATTAGTAGTCCTAGTTGCCCGGTGCTCCCCTTGACTCCCTAACATTTTGTTATGTTTATCGGTTCAAACCCATACCTCTTATTCTGGTCAAACTCCTCAGCGTCCTTTAGCTCACCAATTGAGCTAGTTTCATGAGAAGTTTTGATCCATTGGTTCTCGGGTTTTATGTGAATTAATATAGTTAACGGGCTTCTCTCATTTATTTCACACCATATCTAGATTCTAGATGATAGGACTAGAATATACCATGCCAGAAATCTCACATTGGGGTGCAGTTTGTATACTTAGCCTGCTGTGTTTGGAAACATGGCGAAAGACCACGTCCACATAGAAACAACAATTACCAACTTCTATCTATTCTGCGTTTTACACATCCCAACCGCGGATCCAAATCTCAGAATGTGGATTGGGCCTAACTCAACCCCACAAGTGAGGGTTGCCTCCCTCTTATAAAGTCTTTTGAGACCATATCTCTAGTCAATGTGGGACTTGGGTTTTTCCCAATACACCCCCTCACGCCCAGGATAGGATAGGCTTTGATACCATCTTAGAATGTGGTTTAGGCCTAACTCAACTCCACAAAACCGGCTTGTATGGGACTTGGATTTTTCCCAATACCAAACAATAGCTTGATAACAATTGTTTTTAAGAATAGAATCTAACTTACCAAATATTTATTTTGTTCGCACAATTGTTATTCAAAGGAAATATTTGTTGCTTCAATTTAAGGTGGACTCTTTGCCCCGGAGTGTTTGCTATGGAATTCAGTTTTTCTTATCAATTTTTCGATAGGCATTATTTATTTTGGAAAGTACTTCGAAATATTGATATTCTTGTACAATATGTGATTGGAGTTGTGTTATTGCGTCTTAGGCAACCGGAGAATGGCTAAAATTCTGGCTGGAACTTCTGCCGGGGTGGCCTTTCTGCTGGTTGTTGCAACTGTGGTTTACTTTACAAGGAAGAATGTAATGAAAAGGAGAAGAGGTATCAATGTTTAATTTATAGGACTTATATATTTTCCAAAACTCTAGCTAGGCAATGAATATTATTATTGTAATGTTGTGCTTACTTACCTCAGAGAGAAAACAGTTTGGTCCACTTTTAGACACAATGAACAAGTCCAAGCTAAATGTGCCATATGAAATTCTTGAAAAGGCAACAGACTACTTCAATGATGCCAATAAGTTAGGGCAAGGAGGATCAGGTTCAGTTTACAAAGTATATCCTGATCTTATGTCTTATTTTCCTTTTGGACAACCTCATTTGTTGCTTAATGTTTACAGATTTTGCATCTCTTTAATTTAATTTCAATATAGGGAGTTTTGCCAGATGGAAATACTGTGGCAATAAAAAGACTTAGCTTTAACTCAACACAATGGGTAGATCATTTCTTCAATGAGGTCAATTTGATCAGTGGCATTCATCACAAAAATCTTGTTAAGCTTTTGGGTTGCAGCATTACAGGACCTGAAAGCCTCCTCGTTTATGAATACGTGCCTAACCTTAGCCTCCATGATCACCTGTCGGGTAGTAACTATATACTCCCTCTGGTCCTATTTATAAGAAAAGATTGCAGTTTTAGGATCATTGAATAACTGGTGTATCTTGTCTGCAATTTTTTCTTATAAATAGGACCAGAGGGGGTATCTTATATCAGGTCTTGAAAGAAATGTCCCTTAAATTAACATTAGTGACTAATGTCTCCTGTGAAATGGTGCAGTTAGAAGGATTGGTCCACCGCTGACATGGGAAGTCAGGCATAAGATTATATTGGGAGTTGCAGAGGGCATGGCCTACCTTCATGAGGAATCACCTGTGAGAATCATTCATAGAGATATAAAATTAAGCAACATTCTGCTTGAGGAGGACTTCACACCTAAGATTGCTGATTTTGGACTTGCAAGATTATTTCCTGAAGACAATTCTCACATTAGCACTGCTGTTGCTGGGACACTGTAAGTTCATGACCTTCTTTTGAATCTCATGTTGCGAAGTACCAACATGAATTTTGTTGCATGTTGTTTCAAACATGGTTTATAATATATACTATTCCTTTCCTCTCAGATTTATCTCACAGTTTGTTGTATGTTGTTAATATTTAGGGGTTATATGGCTCCTGAGTATGTAGTTCGTGGGAAGTTGAGCGAGAAAGCAGATGTTTACAGTTTCGGAGTTCTAGTTGTTGAAATTGTAACCGGCAAACGAAACAGTTCCTACGTTTCAAATTCATCCTCTATCCTACAAATGGTATCTATCATCTGGGGCATAATGCTTTTGATAAGACTAGTATTCTCAAAGTTTGAAGTTCTAACACTTTTCATTGGTTGATGATTGTTTTTGTGTTCTCCTTTTATACAAGGTTTGGAGCCTATATGGATCAAATAGACTACCCGAAATCGTTGATCCGATCCTAGAGGGTAATTTTTCTTCGGACGAAGCATGTCGACTACTTCAGATAGGATTACTTTGTGCACAAGCATCAGCTGAATTGAGACCATCAATGTCAGTAGCTGTTGAAATGATTAACAATAATCACGAAATTCCTCGGCCGACGCAACCTCCCTTTATTAGTTCTGGCAGTTCAGAAATCAGCAAATCTAGTTTACCTGGATACATTAATTTTCAACTTGGATCCAACACTCAGTCTTCAGGGGACACTATGACTGAAAGCCTTACTGAGCCTAGGTGAGTTGCACTACACAATCTTTCTCTTGGAACATTTTTGTGCATGGAATTTCTAAGTTACTGTATAAAAGTTGTTGGCATGTTTTCAATCAACAGCATGGAATTGTCCCTACTTAAATCTGAATCAAAGCGCAAATAAGAACCATCTGCCAACAGTTAGAACCGATTGTTATGTATATATTACAGGGAAAAGAAGAAAGGAGAAAAATTGTTGAGTTTTGCTCAAAATTTGTACATTATAATATTAGGGTTACCTTTTTGTTGATAGAATTAATTAGTAGACTGATATATGCTTGTTTGTTATATGAGTTCTTTACTATGAAAAAGAATATTCAGAGTATCTTAATATAACTGATTATTTACACAATAGTTTATATCTCTTGAGTTGACTTTTTCAGAAGCTCTCGTTTGCTGTCTTCATAAACACTTGTAAGAACTTTTTTTTTTGTAAATGAAAAAAAGCATAAACTTATTTTAATTGAAAAGCTCCAATAAACCAAAAAACCATAAGAGTTTTATTTACGTTCTTATTTATCAAAAAACGGCTAAGGAAGCCATAGCAAAAGCTAGCAACAGCGACTCCAATTACAGTCGCGACCGTAGCCAAGCCAGTCAAAATTGCGTAAGAGGCTTGGAGAAAAACTTGGTCACCTGGGCGGCTTGGCCCACGGTTTATTTTGACATAAAAAGGGCTACACAGGGAGATAGTATGTTCAGAAAAACGTTCCCCCTCTCTTTTGATTCGAATATGAAAAAGAGGTGTTTGCAATATTTATTAGCATAAACAAAAGCTCATCTACTGCTTTGCTTTAGTCACAAGACTGATCTCCAATCCATCTAATGAACTGGACGACGCGAACAAACGCCTTCGGAGGGAACATGAACAAGTTCTTTTTCAAGAGAAGACTTCATGGTTCCAAAAGTCTCAATCTAATGGTTGTGCTATGGCAACAAGAACTCGAGGTTTTTTCATGGTGTTACTACAATTAGACAAAGTAAAAATATCTTGGATGTCCTACATTTTCATCTTGTAAGGCTAATTGGTTTTAATCTCAATGTTTTTACTACATTACAATGGTTTTAATCTCAAATATTAGCTTAACCACTCCAATATCCAGACAAGGGTCGTGTTTGTCTTACCCAACTTTTGTAGATGACATCTTGTTGTTTGCTAAGGCTAGGAAAGGGCAAAGTCCAATTATTAACCTAGCTTTTAAAAGTCCTTTTGTAATGATACTCTCTCCTTCTCAACTTAAGTGTCGTTTAAGGCAATGCGTGAGTCTTAAGAAAATGATTAGATATGCTACTTTTTATGTTCAAAAAATATGGTAGGACTAAAAGACTTCTATATTATTTTGAGGAGAGAGGAATGGAAACATTGGAAATACAAATAAAAATTAGGGTATTGTTGGAAAGAATAATAAATGTTGCATTCGTATTTTAAAGTGACAAATAATTTGAAACAAAGAAAAATGGCAAATAGGACACTTAATTAATTGAGATGGAGGGAATATCTACTAGTAGCAACTTTTTATTGAAATTTTTACAAAGTCTCCTAGACCAGCTAACTCATCAGTTCAATGTGACATTTTTTTGGTATAAAATGGGGGATAAGCCCCCAAGACAAAAAAGAATTAAATAGGAACGGGTTTGGGAATAAAGTTTCATACAACATCAGAAAGCAATAACGATCCTACGGAAGTAGGACACTGCTCATAAAAATCAAATTATCAGCCTGACATCACCCAATATTAGCCAATGCATCTACACAACGATTAGTCTCTCTGTAGATGCTAACAAATCTGACCTCCCAAAACAACTCTAGTAGCTTGTGGATCTCTCTAACAATAGTAGTTCAATGTGATGTTTTCTCTGCATAGTAAAAGCAACAAGATTTCTAGTTCAATAATATCACAGGATAATAATGTCATTGGAAGAGATCCACACTGGTGAATGAAGTTTGGATTGTAGAGAGCTCCTAAGTTTGAAGAACCCCAAGAACACTTTTTTTTTATTTGTAATTTTGTTGATATAATACACGCACATTATGAATGTTTATTCAAGAATCGAAGTTCCTTATCTGAGTTAAATGCAAGGCCATCTAGTTTGCCCTTTGGGATCTGAAGGAGTATACAAATAGAAACAGCATATAGAATATATATATATATATATATATATATATATATATATATATATATATATATATATATATTGTTCTGTACCGTGCTTCCGATCTTGAAACAGTTGGTAGGAGTTGTCCTTGATCTGCGACGTTCGACCTTGAGATGCCGATATTCGATCTTTGAGATGGCGATGTTGTACCTGCAATGATACTCCGATGCTAAAGTCAGTATCTGAGTGAGTCAGTCTTTGTATTAGAAATTGCTTACATTTATGAGCATTGAGTGTGGTATTTATAGAGTTTGTGTGATGTTTGTTTTGTCGACCCTGAGCCGTTAGATCTTACAGATGTATCTGTACCGTTGATTAACTGGACTAGATTTTCTGGATATGGACTGGTTTGATTATTGGGCCTTATAGGGGGTGTAAATATCAGTTTAGGTCTTTTACTTGTTACTATAACAGTGGCCCCCCAAGTCTGGTCGCCTAAGGGGCGATCTTGGCTTGACGGTAGCCTTCTTTTTGAGGAGTTGAGGATGAACCGAGCTTTCTTTTTGAGGGACTCAAGATGTACCAAGCTTTAATCGATCTTGAAATTTACCGGGGGTGATTTTGGCCTGACGGTAGCTCTCGTTGTCGATCATATGATGCGCCGAGCTTCAAATGATTTTGAGATGTTCCGAGCTTTCTTTCGGAGCCAAGGGGTCCAATCGCCTCAGTATCAGTGCTAGGCATTAAATGTTTCTGACACGACGCGTATAACGATGGCGGTTAATGATGGCGGTGTTTTTGTTTTTTAGCGCCTGACTTTTGGGCTTCGATTGGACGCGTTGATCCGACTTCCAGGCCCAACCCACGATTTTCTGGCCCACTATAAATAGGGGGTCACTTCCATTCATTTGTTGCTGCGTAACTCTTTCTGCTCTGATCACCGATCTTGAGGCGTCGAGGTTTCCTTTGAGCGAGGCGTACGGGGCGTTTGATTTTGAGGTCGACAAAGAGATCTGAGCTTCTCATCTGCATTTGTTTCGAGGTTATTTTTTGTTTCCCAATTGTACTTGTGTTTCGGGCCCTTCTTAGTTTTTTCTTTTGTTCGTTCAGAGTGGGGGTCGTCAGGTCGAGTTCCGACTTGCTCGCGGACCCATTTGCGATTTTCTTTGTCCTGACATTTCGTCCCCCATTTCTGTAGCTTTTAAGATCTGGCGAGGACAAAACAAACCCGTAGGGATATAACGGAGTATAGAAACGAGTTCGTTAAGATCGTGGCCTCTGGTGGTGTCGTTCCTGAGGATCGAGACAATCAGCTGATAGTTGGTACTCCAGATGAGCAAGACCATCCGCCTTCGGCTCCTACCAGCGAACAGGCGGAGGAGAACGTCGACATTGAAACTATATCTCTGGCTGACGATGTTAAAGGAGACGATGCGGATGTTGCGAAAGCAGTGGAGGAATATCGCGGGATTGAAGTGGTAGCTCTTTCTTCTGACTCCGATGGTGGTGCACAATCTGGGGGAAGTCAGGGGAGCTCGGACACTGTTGAATCGGAGAGCTCCAACCCTGAGTTTGGGAGAAGCTTGACATCGGAAAATCAGGATGGTGCTGATGAGACGGAGCAGTCAAGTACTAGCCGAGCTTCTAAATCTTCAGCCGACGGTTATTCCAGCACTGGTCCTGGAGCTCATGACGTGCCGGTGCGGGAGGTTCGACCGTACGATTGGGTTTCTGCCAAGATTCTGGAGGTCGAGTCTTTATATCGTTCGGGCCATAACTTGGAGTTGGTTGGACGAAAAATTGTAGGGCGTTCTAAGAGAAACATTTGGAGGGTTGAAGGCGTGAAGGATGGAGAGCATGTGGCTTCTTGGGCAGGAGATCTTAAGTTCACTATGTACCATGTGATCATTAATGACATGAATATCCGGCCTCCTTTTACTTCTCTCGACAGAACGTTCTGGCAGAGCTTGATGTAGCATCGTCACAGCTACACCCAAATGCGTGGGGCTTCCTTCGAGCTTTTGAGTTGATGTGTATTCACTTGGAGAGACCGGTGTTGTCCCAACTATTCTTTCATTTGTTCGAGCTCAATCGGAATAGCGGGGAGGATAAGTCCGGTCGTGAGCATGTCAGCTTTCGCTCGAGGCGAGGTGCGAAGATTTTTAAAGCCTATGCGAACTCCCTGAGGGGAAGCTGGAAGCAGCTCTATTATTGGGTTGAACCGGTCAATGATAGGGCCATCGATAGTGTGGGGAAGTTCGGAGCGGATGGTCGGACTCTGGTGTCAACCAAGTTTCCTATAGGTTGGAGTAATGGTCATTTCAATCGATCTTCCCATTCCTATACCGTTGGGGAGGATCGTCTGAGCGCAGAAGATCGTCTCACCAAAGAAATTTTGATCTTTATTTCCCAGAGGGTTCTGTTTTCAAAACATAAGTACAGGGGTATCCCTACGGATCGCTTAGTTCAGGCTGGGAAGCGTGTGCGGGTGCAATGGGTTCTAGGTAGATTGTTTTTCAGTAGTGGATATTTGTGTGTTTTGATTTTTCTTTGAGTTTATATAACTCGTATTTTCGTTGTTTTTTCCGAGACGATAGCGCCTAAGAAGCTTGCGTTTTTGAAGAAACTGGCGATGCAATCTGCTGGTGACGAGCCAATAGGGGTACCTGCTGGTGTCGAGCCAGCAGGGGTACCTTTGCAAATATTACCCCAAACTGGACGCGTTGTTGATGCTGAAGAGATCGCCAACAATGCTGAACCGGTTAACATGGTTACCCAAAAAGATCTTGCCCGAGCTGAGGCAAAAAAGGGGGAAGAGAGTCGATGCTGGTACCTCCGTAAAAAGGGGACGTGAAGTCGATGATGAGTCGGGATCGGCTAAGAAAGCAAAGACTGGAAAAAAGTCTAAGCGCAAATGTAAGGCTATGCCCCTGGATGAGAAGTTTTTGGAGCAAAATTTTGAGCTCTGGAGGGAGGATCCTATCTTAGCATCGGCCCAAATCTTCCTAAACTTCGCCGAAGTTCACAAGATTGCAAAAGCGAAGTATGAGAGGCGAGCTGAAGGTGAGTTTCTTTCTTAATTTTGCTGGTTTTGTTTATTTGTTTATGATATTCCTCTTCGTATTGACCGTTTTTCTTGGCACATCTTGTAGAGATGCTGGAGGCTGAGAAGGCCAAACGTTTTAAGGCGTTGGAGGAATTGTCGACGAAGACCAATGAGCTTGGTCGAGTCAAGTCTGAGCTCCGATCTTTGAAGGAGAATGAATCGACCCTGACATCGTTAAAGGTGACCGCTCTAACCCGAGCTGAGAATGCTGAAGCCCGTGTGAGGCTGCTCGAAGATCAGGTCAAGGTTTTAGAGGAGTCCGAGGCTGAGGCTAAGAGAAATTTGAGGGTCTCGGAAGAACGAATTGTCGAACTGGAAGACAGTTTGAAAAAAGCCTTGGAAATGAGGGTGGAAGCTAGTACCGATCCTGATGCTCGTGTCGCTAATCTTCAGGCTGCTCTCAATCAAAGTAAGAGGGATGCCAAGGAGGCTGCCGAAGCGGCGCTCGACATGTACAAAGAAGGTTTTCAATGTGCCCTTCTGCAGGTTCTATTGGTTCATCCTTCCCTTGCTTTAAACCCGTCGATCGTTAATGCCGATCATGAGGTTGATGGAACGAGTATTGTCAAGGTCGATCCAGTGACGGAGCAGAAGACCGTCGTTTTCCCGACCTCTGATGTTTAATAACTTCTAGTACTTTTGTAGAAGTTCTAAGTGTATACTTTTCCGATTTGAGTTTTGTATAGATTTAGAACTTCGTCATGTATTTTTGGGATTTGAGGGTTCGGCCCTGTGCTTGTAATCGATAATATTTTGAATCGATCTTCATTTTGGATCTGATCATGAGTCTTACATCGTTTTTTGAATTTTTGTTTCGCACCTGAGGGACTCGAGGTGGTCATAAACGTTGGCCTATAGAGCAGTTTACCAGGACTCGGCCTAGATTTAACTCGCCCTAGAGGGGTATTGGCAGCTGTGGCCAATGGTCGTTCTGAGGATATCTTGACCCTAGAAGACCTGGACCCTTTGAAATAGTTTACCAAGACTCGGCTTGGATTTAACTGGTAACAAAGGGTTTGCGACCATGTTTGATCGCTTGGGGGATCCCCAGATCGTACTTGAGGGGCTCAAGGTACGAGTCTCTTCCGTAGTTGTATTTTTGATTTTGCAAGTTTACTGAAACTCAATTTATCATTTAAATGAGAAACTCAATTTACAATGATAGGAGCGGAGATGGATACAATTTCCGACTTTAAATGAAATAACTCTCCAGCTTCGTTGCATTCCAAGTCCTTTGTATCTTTTTTCCTCGGAGGGTCTCCAATTCAAAAGCGCCTTTACTGGTTTTAGAAACAACACGGTAAGGTCCTTCCCAGTTTGGTGCGAGCTTTCCTTGGGAAGCATTTCTAAGGCCTATGTCAGCCCTTCGAAGACCCAGATCGCCCAGATCGAAATTTCTGGGGACGACTTTTGCATTGTATCTGGTCGTCACTCCTTATTTGACGATTGATTCTCAGAGCGAGGCTTGACTCTGAACCTCGTCAACGAGGTCGAGCTCTTCTCTTAAGGCTTGGTTATTTTTGTTTTGAGTTTTGGGGTTTGCCGTTCTCCAGGTGAGTTCGCCAATCTCGACGGGTATCACTGCCTCACTGCCGTAAGAAAGTCGGAACGACATCTCTCCTGTGGAGCTTTGTTGGGTAGTCCTGTATCCCCAGAGGACATAAGGTAGCTCTTCTACCCATTTTCCTTTTGCGTCATCTAGACGTCGTCGCAGGCCGTTTAGAATTATTTTGTTCGCCGCTTCGACCTGTCCGTTGGTTTGAGGGTGTTCGACTGATGTGAAGCGGTGTTTGATTTTTAGGTCGGTCATCAACGCTCTGAAACCCTTGTCAGTAAATTGAGTCCCATTGTCCGTTATCACTTCCTCGGGGATCTCGAACCTGCTCATGATGTTTTTTCTAAAAAAATTTATGCAGTTCCTTGTAGTGATGGTGGCCAGGGGTTCTGTCTCTATCCATTTGCTGAAGTAATCGACAGCGACGATTAAGTATTTGATTTGTCCTGGAGCTGTTGAGAATGGTCCCAGGAGGTCGATTCCCCACCATGCAAAGGGCCATGTGGAGGACAAGCTTGTTAGGTCGGTTGGAGGAGCAATGTGGAGATTGGCGTGAATTTGGCATTTTTTTGCATTTTTTAACATGAGCACTGGCATCGACTGACATGGTCGGCCAGTAATATCCGGCGCGGAGGGCTTTTCGAGCTAAAGATTGACCTTCGAGGTGATGACTGCAGATTCCTTCATGAATTTCAGCTAGGACGTAAGCTGCTTCTTCCCCCTCGATACATTTCAATAATGGGGAGGAGAGGCTTCTTTTGTATAATGCTCCATCAATGGCTGAATAGGCGGAAGCCTTTCTTCTGATGAGTTTAGCGTCGCTCGGGTCTGGGGGTTCCATTCCTGCGATGATGTATTCTAAGATCGGGACGATCCAACTGTGAGGATTTGTGGAAGATCCAATTGTGCAAATGATCGAGCTAGATTCAGGGTCGGGGGATACACTGGGTTTATGGAGGATCTCCTGTATGAACGTTCGGTGATTTCCTGGAGCTTTCGTGCTAGCGAGTTTGGCGAGGATGTCAGCTCTTTGGTTCTCCGCCCTCAACACGTGTTTTACTTCTGTCGTTTCAATTTGAGCTAATAATGTCCGGACCCGAAGAAGATATTTCTGTAAGATTGGTTCTTTGGTCTCATATTGGTTGCTGATTTGGGAGACCACCAATAGAGAATCTGTGTACAGCTTTACCCGGGTGACTCGGAGGTCGACAGCCAAGCGTAGACCAGCGATGCAAGCCTCGTATTCTGCCTGGTTGTTCGAGGTTGAGAAGCCGGATGTTAAAGAAACTTCGATGATAATGCCATTCGGGCTTTCTAACAAGATACCAACGCCACTTCCTTTCGGGTTGGAGGATCCGTCGACGTGTAGGATCCAGGTATCGTTTTCGACACTTGCTGGTGTCATTTCTGCCACAAAATCTGCCAGAACTTGTGCTTTCATAGCCGTTCGGGCTTCGTATTTGATTCCGAATTCCGACAGCTCTACTGCCCACTTGATCATTCTACCTGCGAGGTCGGGTCTATGAAGTATTTGTCGGATGGGGTAATTAGTCCGTACGACCACCTGATGGGCGACGAAGGAAGGTCGTAGACGTCGGGCTGCGATGATGAGGGCCAAAGCGATCTTTTCGACCTTTTGATAGCGACTCTCTGGTCCGTGTAGAGCTTTGCTTGCAAAGTAGACTGGGCTCTGTCCTGTTTTTAGCTCCCTCACAAGAATGGCCCCCAAGATATAAGTACAAAGTTTCACCTTTGCCTGGTGTAGTCAAGATCGGAGGTTCGGATAGGGCTTTTTTGAGCTGGTTCAAGGCCTTATCTTGCTCGGCGGTCCATTTGAAATCCTCTTCCTCTTTTTTAAGTAATTTGAACAAGGGAAGGGATTTGAATGCCGCATTTGATATGAAACGAGATGAGGCGGCAATCATACCGTTGAGTTTTTGGACTTCCTTTTTGGTCGTCGGAGTTCGCATTTCCGTTACGGATGGACATTTATCTGGATTTGCTTCGATTCCTCTTTCCGTTAAGTAGAAACCTAAGAATTTCCCAGTTTGGACCCCGAAGGTGCATTTTTCTGGATTTAATCTCATGTTATTTTTACGGACCTCGGAGAAGATCACCCTAAGATCGTTGACGTGTTTGTCATCGTTTTCACTTTTGGCGATAATGTCGTCGAGGTAGACTTCAACACTTTTGCCGATTTGTTTATGGAAGACCTTGTTCATCATCCTCTGGTACGTAGCTCCGGCGTTTTTCAAGCCAAAAGTCATGACACGATAAGCGAAGTTACCTTGGTCGGTCATGAAAGCAGTTTTTCTTGGTCTGGGGGGAACATGGCGATCTAGTTATACCCGGAATAGGCATCCATGAATGACAACAATCGAAAGCCCGAAGCGTTGTCTACAAGTCGGTCTATGCTGGGGGACAGGGAAAGCGTCTTTTGGGCAGGCTTTGTTAAGATCGATGTAATCTATGCACATACGCCATTTTCCGTTACTCTTCTTAACCAACACCAGATTTGATAACCAGGTCGTGTATTTGACTACAGAAATGAAGTTTGCTTTTAAGAGATCGTTCACGGCGTTCTCCGCGGCCTTGGCTTAGTCGCTACACTGGGCCCGTTTTCTTTGGGCAACCCACTTCACTCCCGGGTTAACTGCGAGCTGGTGGCAAGTGACTCCCGGAGGAATCCCGGGCATGTCCTCTGCAGACCAGGCAAAGATGTCTGCATGCTCTTGGAGACATTGGGTTAAATCCTCTTTAACCTCTTTAGATAAATCGGCTCCGATCTTGATGGTTTTGGAGGGATTTTCGCCAAGCTGTATTTCGATGAACTCCCCATTGGGTTGGGGTCTTTTCATTTTTCTTTTGAGCTCTTTTGCCAGCTCGTCATCATCTTCATCATCCGCGCTATCAGGGTCGTACGTTGCGTCAATGTCCGTTGCATATATCTCGGTAGATCGACCTTTGCTCTGTTCGGGAGAAGGACTATTGGGAAGGGGAACTTCTTCCTGCTCCAAAGCTTTTTGCTCGGTCTTGGTCCATAAGAAGAAGCACCTGGAAGCAGATTCTAGGTCGGAGTTTAAAGTGATAACGTTATTGCAGAGAGAGTGGAACTTCATTTTTAAGTGTGTGGTGGACGTTACCGCTCTGAGCCTTCCTAACGTCGGTCTTCTGATGATAACATTGTAGATGGATTCACAAGGTAGTATAAGGAACTTGGTTTTGATGGTTCTCACCATTGGCTCAGCTCCGTAGGAAACCATCAATTCCAAATGGCCAAGAGGCTTTGTCCGGGATCCATTAAATCCAGATAGGGCCGTTCCTCGGTAAGGGGTGAGCTCCTCTCTGTCGATCCCCATTCTGTCAAGGAGATCGACAAAAAATGATGTCAGATGAGCTTCCTTGGTCCACCAAGATTCTTCTTACTTCTTTGTTGGCAATGATAGCCGAGATTATGAGGGGTACATGTTTTTTGGGCTTCCCATCCATAAGCTCGTCATCACCAAAAGATAGTGGAGGTCGATTTGTGGTGGTCGGTATAGCTGAGGTTAAGGCCACGCTTACCAATTCTTTCCACTTTTGCTTCATTGTCTTCCCGGACTCTTCATGCTCGAACCCTCCTGCGATCATCATCATCACCGAGCGACCCTTCGATGTTCTAATATCATGATTTTCATTGTCGGAGTCGATCTTCGGGAATTTGCTCCTCATCGCCGGCTCGTCATTTCTCTCGTTTTTAACCTCGCGGGAATTTGCTCCTGGATTTTTTACATAACTGGACAACTTTCTCCGTTTGATCAAATCTTCTATGTCGTCTTTCAAAGCATTGTAGTGGTTCGTGTCATAGCCATTACTTCTATGATACCTGCAGTGCTTGCCGGAGCGTTGTCCAGATCGGGGGGTAGGGGTTTGGGAGCTCTTACATCTCTGAACTCGACATTCCAACATTCCCCATATAGTTGGGTGTTGGAGACGTTGAGTTCGGTGTACACTTGGTGATGATTCCGAGGTCGGGGATCCCTATTACCTCGGTTGTCGTATCCTTGGTTTTCTCTTCCGCTACGGGATTTTAATGGTGTGGCCTGTGATGACGGATTTCCGATCTTGAAGCTTTCTTCCTCATTGATGAAACATTGGGATAGTTGTAGGAAATCCTGCAAGGTAGTAGGTTCCCAAGTGTTGACGTTCTTTTTGAAAGGGCTTCCAGGGAGTAGGCCCTGCGTCATAAAGAAAATGCGGAAAGCGTCGTCAAGTTCCCGAACTTGGAAAGCTTCGTTGTTGAACCTCTCTATGTATTCCCTGAGAGGTTCGTCCTCCTTTTGGATGACAGACATCAATACTGCTTTGTTCTTGGGTTTACTTTTGGAATGGGCGAAGTGAACCGAAAAGAGTTTTGCCAATTGTTCCCAAGAAGAAACGGAATTCGTTTTTAAGGTCCGAAACCATTCCGACGCTATTCTGTCTAGAGTTAAGGGGAAGATACGACATTTCATTTCCATGGGCACATTACGGTATTGCATAATGGTGTCAAATTGATCGATGTGCCTATAGCGATCGAAAAAATCCGGAGGAGGGATTCTTCGAAGTTCTTGAAATGAAGCCGCCACCAAAGTTTAGTTTAAGGGCAAAATTGGAAAATCCCTATTGAGTGGATAAAGGGGTCTTGCGGACCAGATTTACGCTCGGGAGTCGTTTATGCGTAGGGAAGGTATTAGCACCCTACGACATCCTTCATAAGGAAGGTTACCTTTTAACTAAATGTGTAAACGTTTATTAATTCAAAAATGATGTTTTACCCTTATAATAATAATAAAAAGACTCGCTAAACAGTTAGTTATTTTTGTACTTTTTGAGAAATAGGAGAGAAATGAATTAAAAGAAGAGAGAAAAAAAAGGTTTTTTATTAATGCAATTGACAGAGGTCGGCCGCCCTCTGCTCCTACTAGGGATGTCAAAAGGGGCTTGGCCCGCCGGGCCGGCCCGTTGGCCCACCAAAATAAGGCGGGCAGGGCTAAGGTATTGATGCCCGCCGGCCCGCGTTGCCCGGCCCGTTTCGCCCGCCAGCCCGCGGGCTAAATACTGTGGCGGGCCAAACCGCCCGTTTAGCTTTTTTTTTTTTTTTTAAAAATTCAGTGTAAATTGACGGGCCAGCCCGCCACTTCGCGGGCAGGGCATGAATTTTCAGCCCGCGTTCGGTTAACGGGCCGGGCCGGGCCGCCCATTTTTTCGCGGGCATGTTGCTTAACGGGCCGGGCCGCCCGTTTTGACATCCCTAGCTCCGACGTATCTCCTGGTAGAGAATCAAATCGCATGATGATTTTTGTATGATGGATGGAAAGAGTAATGTCGTCTCATGTGCATGCAAATGAAGGAAGCATGAAATGTTTTTTGAGTGATTTTATTTTGGAGAAATGCTAACCTAGGTTAATAGAGAGAGTGAGTATAATGCCCCTGTGTCCTAGGTGGGTCATGTCTAAATTGGGATTTTCAACATGGTCTAGGGTCTCTTATGTGATCGATCTCTCAGGTGGCTCTATTCACTTCCTCACAAAGGTCTCCAGAGCTAAAATCCCCTTCATGATATGATCCACAACGATAACGAGCTACCTGGTGTGGGATACCATGAAAAAGCGTACTCTGGCTGAGACTTTCATGAGAGTCAGACAGATAAAATCCAGAATGACCGTCACTAATAATCTCCACTCGTCCTAGGTTATTTGCAGACCCGGGTATAGGGCCCCACTCAGAAGTGTGTGCATAAACATGTGTATGTGACGTGTGTGATATGGGCAGAATACCTACACTACACATGCTGGACAAAATATACAACAATAATAACAAAAAAAATCGTCTACCCTAAGGTTCAATAATATAAAGAAATGCTAATAACTAAATAAAATAAGCATAAGGGCAAAAACAAAAATATAAAATTAACAAATACTTACACATTTAGTTAATTAGGCTTGACTCTCTTAATTAGTCCCCAGTGAAGTCGCCAGCTGTAGCGACCGAAAAAATCCGGAGGAGGGATTCTTCGAAGTTCTTGAAATGAAGCCGCCACCAAAGTTTAGTTTAAGGGCAAAATTGGAAAATCCCTATTGAGTGGATAAAGGGGTCTTGCGGACCAGATTTAGGCTCGGGAGTCGTTTATGCGTAGGGAAGGTATTAGCACCCTACGACATCCTTCCTAAGGAAGGTTACCTTTTAACTAAATGTGTAAACGTTTATTAATTCAAAAATGATGTTTTACCCTTATAATAATAATAAAAAGACTCGCTAAACAGTTAGTTATTTTTGTACTTTTTGAGAAATAGGAGAGAAATGAATTAAAAGAAGAGAGAAAAAAAAGGTTTTTTATTAATGCAATTGACAGAGGTCGGCCGCCCTCTGCTCCTACGTATCTCCTGATAGAGAATCAAATCACACGTAGTTCTTGGTAGAAAATGTTTGTGTGTTTGGTGTTTTTTAATTATTTTTGAAATTGGGAGAGGTATTCGTACCGACCAAACAAGTAAAACTCAGAGTGGTCGTCACTCACAACTCGTTTGAAAACTAAGGCTGTTATTAACGGTCAAACAAGCTAAGCTCAGAGTGGCCATTAGTAACAAACTATTTTTGTGGATAACGTTCATTTGTTATTTGGGAAAAAATAGGTTTGTGGAAGAAAGTGCTTATTTATGAAAAAAAAATTTAAAGAAGAGAAACAGGGGGTGCAATAGTAAAATGGTGTGTGCATTTAGAAACAGGGGGTTGTATGAGCAAAATGAAAGGGTGCATATAATAGTACTTACAACTACTTATATTGGGATATAAGACATGAAGGCTACAAAATAGAAATAAATGAAACAGACTAAAGGATTGACGGTACATGAAAAGGTTGGGCATTCCTTTTTTGTTATTTTTTTTCATGCTCTTAAATGGGCTGAAATCAGAATGATAAAAAAACAAACACACTAGTATAAAAGAGAAATGTTAGTTTTGAGAAACCCTAATCTATCTTAATCAGCCGCAACCATCTTCAGGACAGTGAGAGAGAGAGAAACAAAAGAGGGACATGGAAAGAGAGAGGAAGAGAGAAAAGAGAAAAACCCAACGAGAGAGAGATGAGGTTGTCGTTCAGGAGGGAATGGAGAGCACGGGTTGAAGGAAGGGTGGTGATGGTGAGACCGTGGCGGTGGTGTTCGCCGGAGGAAGGCACGACGACGGCGACTATGGTGGTCACGACGGGGTTTCGGTGGTTGCGAATTTTTGGTGGTTTTGAGGTGGAGTTTTTGGTTGTTAGTTGGATGAGTTTTAAGTGATTCCGAAGTGGGTTTTTGGTGGTGGAAAGTGGATCCGACGGTGGTGTAGGAAGGGGGTGAAGGTTCGCGGTGGTGAGAGAGAAAGTGGAGGTTTGCGACGGATGGGGGGAGTTTTGAGGGTGGTGGAGATTTTACGGTGGTGGTGGCTGTGGGTTTTCGTGGACTGTTTGGTGTGAGGAGGGAGAGTGTTGTCACGGTGGTTGAGAAGAGAGATAGAAAGAGGGGTGGCGGTTGTTGGTGGAGGTACGACGGCGGTTGCAAGGAGAGAGAAGAGGTTGGCCACGGTGGTTTTGGGTTGCTGACTGTTTGAAGGTGAACGGTGGTGGTGATGTATGGTGGAATCCCTCTCCCTCGGTTTTCTCTCTATTTTTCATTCCATTTTTCTACTGTTTTTGTTTCTCTGAATCGCTCCTCCTCTGTTACTGTTGCTGTCTGTTGCACTTATAGGGAAATTTGTATGGTGTAGGTGTGGGTGCAAAGCAGTGTATCAAATCTTTTGGAGACAAATTCTGCAGAGCCAAAACAAAACAGCCCAGAAGTGGTGGTACTGCTGTAGCAAAAGATAGTATTGTTGGTGCCAAAAATGGGAAGACAGCAAAGAACAAGGAGAAATAAGTTTGAGCTGGTAGCCAAAAATGAACTCCTGCCACAGCAACAACAAGGGCAGCAGCGCTGCCTCTTGTTTTTTCACCTTTGTTTTAATTTTTTGTATCTCTTTTACTTTTTTTTTGTCCTCATTGGTAACAAATTTGACTTTTTTGGGTTATATTGTAAATATATAAAAACTGGACAGCTAATTATCTATAGATTCATTTATTTCTTTGCACTTGTTTTTAAAAACAGTATCATTAGTAGTAAAATAATGATAACAATAAACAACGGGCACCGAAAAATGCGTACACGACGAGAGGCGAACACGCGCGCGCAAAGAGAGTAACGACACGCATACGATTAGGAATGACACGCGTATGTGGTTCGAAATAACATGTGCACGCAACAATGCAAAAATGTTAAGACTAACGCGTGTACGCGACTAAAAATAATATGCGTGCACCATGGAACATGTTTTTTGGGAATTTTTGAAAATGAAACAAGAAACCGATTAAAATTAAATATCTACAAGATTATTATTATTATTTTAGAAAAACGAATCGCATTAATCTAACGGACAAAATTAGGGTATGACAGCTGCCCCTCTTTATTTATATTTTACTAGGAAGTATGAAGAGTTTCCAAATTTCTCGAGTAAAATAGAAATAAAGATAAAAAGACACTCGGACAAAATTAGGGTATGACAGCTGCCCCTCTTTATTTATATTTTACTAGGAAGTATGAAGAGTTTCCAAATTTCTCGAGTAAAATAGAAATAAAGATAAAAAGACACTAATTTTGTCAAGACTATGATTTTTTTTTAGAAATTCTTGAAAAATTGGGTTGACATAGAACAAAAGTAAATAAGGATCACCGAGGATCTGAAGGAGCACTGGGCTCTGATGGTCTAATTCGCAGTCGATGCTTGGCGCATTGATTGGAGTTAAACTGAAGGACCGACGAGGTCTGAAGGGCATGCCTAAGCCTGATGGACCAAGGGGTCTGATGGAGCGCAAACTAGCAACGGTACTAGTAAAACGGTCTGCTTGGGGGGTGGCCTTTTTCGAGCGGCCATGGGGGCAAGGTCAGGTCGTTGATCTGATTTGCGCACCTCGAAGGACGTGCACTGTGTTTTTTAGGCGGACACAGCTAGTCTGAAGGACCTGGGATCGGATGATCCGTTGGTTGCTCGATTAACGCGACGTGCGATCTGGATTGAAGGACCATTGATGGTCTGAAGGAGCGCTTGGGCTCTGAAGGACCACTGGGGGTCAGCAAGAGTACTGGGACTCTGAATTGTGATATGAGACCAGTGCTTGGAGCACCGACTTTGAGGGAACAAACTATTGGGATTGACACATGACGTATTTGTCTAGAACATACCTAATGAATGCATTTACCTGAGAAGGGAAAAGCTATATATATTCGGCATGTCTGAAAATGCAGCGAATGATGTATGCGTGCAATATATGTATGTGAAATGATAAGTGTTCGATGGGATGAATGAAATGTGGTAGATGGTGTGACTTGAAGTTGATGGAACATGGAGGTCTACAAACAACGTATGTGAATGCAGATAGGGTATGAATGTGATTGTGCTGATTAAATGATGAATGTAAGGGAATGAGCGATTTTCCTCTTTTTGCTTTTTTGCTTTTTTTTCTTGGCATATAATGAGTGTATGAAGTGCAAAGTGCGAATGTGATGCACATATAATGCTTTGATGCAAATGTCATGGTGAATAAAAGAAAACACGCGAATGCATGGCACAATGATATGATTAGTGATGTAAAAGACTTTTTGGGCAACGATGAGACCGACACTTGGCACATCTATCGAAGCAAACAGTGTTATGCATGTGACGAACGTGCAATGATTGGTATCTGGTGGGATGATGAATGAAATGGGTGTTGAACCTGATGGAATGAGAAAATAGACAAACGGTTGTATGTGGATGCAGATGAGATATGAATGTGATTATAATGATTGTATGCTATGGTAAATAAAAGGAAGCACATGAACGCATGGTAAATGACATGATTGGTGCAAAAATGTTATGCATGGAATGTGATGAATGTGCAATGATTGGTATCTGATGATGAATGAAATGGGGCAGACAATGGGTGTTGTAACTGACGGAATGGGAAAGTTGACACGCGGTGTATGAGATGTGATTGTGATTGTAGTGATTAATTTTTGGTGTGATGATAAATGTAATGGATGGACTTTTCTTTTTACTTTTTCTTATTTATTTTGCTTCTTTTGTTGATGCATGCAATGTGAACTTTGATGCAAATGCTATGGTGGATGAATGCATACCAAATGATATGATTGGTGAAGAAGAGAGCTTTTTGGCAACGATGAGACTGGCACTTGGCGCGTGTATCGAAGCAAAAAAGTGTTATATGTGTGCAATGCGAAAGTAAATGGACTACAAAAAGCCCGTAAATGATGGATGCTGAAGCTGGTCGAAAACAGGAATCGACAAGCCGTGTATACGACGGTAGATGACATGTGAATGCAAATGTGCTGCTTAGGCGCAGGTGCTATGGTAGATGCATGATTGCATGGTGGAACGATTTATGCTATGATTTGGTTGATGGTGCAAAAAATTTTCTTTTTTGTAATGATGAGAAATGAGACTCTTGATGCGAGAGGAACAGAGGTGAATATTTTGAAATAATCATTCCTTGAAACAAATGATTTGAATTCAGACATGACAATCTCGAAGTTGTTATTCACAGACACTGATGTGCAAAAGTATTTGATTGCATTTGCAAGCTTCTTCACATTGTTCTTTCATTACGGTGTCCCATGATGACTGAATTTTAGGTCCACGAAGTTAACTACGTGAGTTTCCAACTTCACATTATTAACTTGTGCTTTCTCTCTTTGAAGCATTGTTTAGCAAATATGCATAATAATGCAAGTATAGATGAATAAGTCAGTTAACTTGGGGTTCTCGAGACCTAGGGTATGGACGGATGAAAGGATAAATGACAGGTTTTTGGCCAAAGTCATGAAAGGGTAGGTTCTCCCCAACTCAAGAAATGTGGGACTGCCCCAATTTAGACTACCGGTGAAGGTGAGTGAATAATTTGCCCCTGTCTAGTGATGACAACAGCTAGGGGTGTAGAGGAAATAATGAATTGAGAATGTCATGACTTTGGAATGAAGGGTGGTAAGCAAGAGATTTTGTCTCAAACCATGGCGTTTGGTGTTGCCCCAATCTTGACTAGAGTTCGCAAAAGGCTGTATCCAGCATGGTGGGTTGAGAAATTGCCCCGGTGTGGTCTTATGGATGTGAATATGGCGAGGGTATGAGATGGGTGTAAGGCGAATTTCCCCGACTTTAGGTGGAGTGAAGGGTGACGGGATTGCCCCACTTTGGAATGGTATTTCAAATGATTGCTTCTAGTGGGGTTGTGAAAGGTGACTGAGTTTGGGTCATGGGTCTTTGGAATTGGTCGTATGGATTGGATGGGGTATATGAATTGGATGGATGCCGGACATTTTCCAAGTTCAAGAAGCATGAAAGGTGGAAGGTGTGCCCCACTTTGGGATCTAGGTGATGGTCCTAGTATAAACTTTTGGTTCTCTTTTAGGTGAATCCCAAAGACTGTGACAGTCTTGAGTTTTTTTTATATGATGAGAATTTCAATTGGTGATCACTAAACCCTGTCTTGATATCAGTGTGATTTGAACGAACATTGGAGTGCAAGCCCTTTGGTTTTTTTTTTCTTTTTTTTGATTTTTTTGAGCAAATATATTGTAAATAAATAAACTTATTTGTCCTAAAATTAAAACTTTGAGAAAATGAAAGCAATCAATCATCGATGTGAACGGACCTTTTTTAGGGTTGTAACATGGCCAATGGTTAGGGTTTATGAAAGAAATGGCAATTGGGTCCAAAGAAGTGTTTGAGGGCTTAAATGAGACAATGACCTCTTATGAAAGAAAGGATGAGTAGGTCCAAAGAGTGTTTGAGGGTTTATTCGGACAATGATATCTTCTGTGTTTGGTGATATTATGTATCAGCTCACAATTTCTACTGCTTTTGCCTTTTTCTTTTTGAGGATTTCTTTTTCAATCCTCTTTTTTGAATTTCACATTTTTTGTGATTTTTTTTTTGAGTAGGGTGAGCTGATAAAAGCGACACACCATTTTTGATGTGGAATTGATCATTGTCTAGGGTGACTGTAAGATTTTTTGATTTTTTTTTTGGCTCAAAGGGGTAGTAATTTTTTTTTTTTGAGGATACGGGAAGACGACCAAACTTTATTTCAAATCATGGTTGCTTGTTTTTCTCAAAAATTAATTCAAGGACAAAAATTATTTATTTTTATATATCCGCTCTTTTTCTCTTTATTTCTTTTATTTGCCCTAATTTTTTGCTTAGGCTGCTCTTGCGAGTTTTCAACCTAACAGGCTTTTTGATTTTTTTGTAAAGGACTTGCACCAAGGGAAAACAATGTTGACAAGATATCTAGTGATCACAAACTTGCCCCAGCATTGGGGACTAAAGTGTTAGTTCATGAAACTTCATCATTGGGAACAAACCAAATAGTTAACTAGGTTGTGTGGGGAATATGCACTGGGTGGTCGGGGTGGGACTGGACGTGTAAAGGGATGATGATACGATGGAAATGTGTGGACATTAACTGACTCAAACAAGAGTAAATGCACATTGCATACAAGTTCACTATACGAATGCTTCAGAGAATTAACATAGTCAACGACATGATAGGAGAAATTTTTGATAACACATTAGTTAACAAAATGGACCATTTGGATCATTTATCATGGGATTGATGAGATGCATCATTTTGCTGAAGAAAATTATGAATGAGCTGCAAACAGTGAATAATTTCTTTTTTGAAAAATGAGTGTCTTGAAAACACCTTGAGTTTGTAGCTGAGCTAAACTTTTCCAAAAAAGAAATAATCAATTTCGCCTCATCTCTCATCAATCTTTTGAAAAAAATGTGCTCATGTTTTTTTTGTATGGATGAACACATGATAATATATATACATGATGAATGCAAGTGTGTGAAATGCGTGAATGAATGATTTATGAATGAATGGGAATACATGAAAATGAGATGTTCACGATTTTTGAAATTGTGCTCATGATTGTTTTCTACTCTTTTCTAAAAAAAATGTAATGTACGTGATGATGTATGATGAAAAAGCAAATGCGTGAAATGTGTGAAGGGAATGATCTCCCGGAAAGACCAGCTATTCTAAATGATTTTTTTTACTTTTTGGAGACAATATAGCATGCGGATGATGCAAATCGTCATTTATTGCTAACTGAAATATATTTTGGACGATGAATGACTTTTTGTTTTTTTTATTATTTAGAAAATGACTCATGCATGGATGACTGATGTGTTTGAGGTGGTTTGGAATAAAGAACTTTGATCTTTCATTATTTTTTTTTATGATGCATGAAGATGAATAATGCGCTTGAATGAAATGATGAATGAATGCGAATTTTTTTATGATATCAAGGTGATATTATTTTCTCATTTCGGCGTACGGCTACGCAAGATGAAGTAATTTAAAAAGTATGATATTTTGTTATTTTAGATGATGAGATGCATGTTGGTACCATGACAATGAAAATGATGACTGTATTCTATTGTGAATGCATGGTGATTTTTATTTTCTAATTAAAAGACTAGCTATGCTCACACAACGAGAATAATCAAGTTAAACGCCCCCTTGTGTCCTAATGCATGAAGGAACGCATGGTGATAAAGGACGAAAATGCAGATGCAAATGCATTAAATGCGTGCACGAATGATCACCTGAAAATGTTAGTTATTCTAAATAAATTTTTGGAGGTAATGCAGCATGTGACCGATGCAGAGCCTCTTTCATGTATCAGAATGAAATGCTAAATTCGTATCTATGAATGATGCGAAAATGATGACATAATTTTTGAAATGATGCATGGCGTATGGATGATTTAATGAAACAACAGTTTTTTTTTTTGGATGATTGAAAATGTGCGTGAATGCTTATGAAGAAATGCCTATATTATTTGATGATGATTTTTGTGAATGATTATGAATGAATGAAAATGCATGCTAAATGAGATATTCAGTTATTTATCAATTTTTTTAATTGTGATCATGTTTTCTTATTTTTCTTTTTCATGAAAAAAAAATGCAATGTATGAATGAACGAATAACGTTGCATGATGCAGATGCGAGGAAGGTGAACGAATGATCACTTGAAAATATTGACTATCCAAAACTATGTTTCGGAGGCAATGCAATATGATGATGAATAATGCAAGAAAGTGGCATTATTTTATTATTTTTCTTTTATTTTGCATGCTAGATGACTGATGCATTCAAGGTGGTTAGGAATGAAGAGCTTTTGTTTTTATTTTTTATTTTTCTATGCATGAAGAGGAGTAACGAATATAGTATATTTTTTCCCATATGAGTATGCAAGATGATGCAAGTTGGACAAATATGTAGTGTCTTTGTTTTTTTGGATGATGATGTGCATGTTAGTACCATGAGAACGAGATGCATATGGAAACGAGCGATTCGTTCTATGGTGATTTTTTATTTTCTAACAAAATATAATGCCCATGATGATGGATATGAAAATGCATGTGTTCCTGAAGAAGTAAATGTTTGATGCAATTATTTTTATTTTTTTAAGAGGTAGTGCAGCATGTATGCAAACTCTCACTTTTATTTATGGGATGACAAATGATACAATTATAATGAAATAATTTTGTTTTATCTGGAAAATGAATATGGAATTGATGCATTTAAACTAGGATGGCCACATGAGGGAAATGATGTATGAATGTTATGTTCTATTTTGAAATGTAGCTCATGACTTTACAAATGATGTGATGCCTACGCTATGTGATCATGATTTTGAATGATTATGAATGAATGCCGGTGCATGCTAAATATGATGCTGGTTTTTTTTGATCAAATGATATGCTAACGTTATATGGGTAAAAATTGTTTTTTTTGTGTGCGAGGAAACAAAATGCATGACACTCGCAGCGACTTTTTTTTAATGTGTGGAAAAGAGTAATGAACATAACCTTTATATAATATGGGGGTAATATTTTTTGGTGTACGGATATGCAGGAGTGCAATTTTGAAAAAAATGATACCTTCGCGATGCATGATAATGCAATGAAATGCTTATGGAAGAATGATTTTAGTATGAATGAATCATGATTTTTTTGTGTGTTTTCTTTGAATAAAGTATAATGCATGAACATATGGATGTTTGTTGTACATGAGCAACAATGGAGATGAATGAAATGCGTGATGGTTTATCCCTTTTTTATGCTTCAACTAAAATAAAAAGCTAACAAAATGCTATTGGGTGATGAATGATGCAATAATGAAGAAATTTATAATTTTTGTTTTGATGCATGAAGATGATGCATTTAAAAATAAATTTTTATAATAGCAATGCGATGTATGAGTATGAGAGATGATGCAACTAGGATAAAATGGACAAATAAAAAAAATTGACGTTTTTGTTATTTTAAATATGATGAGATGTATGGTAGTGTAATGATAATGGGATACATAAGGATGATTTTATTTTATTATGAATGCATGATGATTTTTGTATGATGGATGGAAAGAGTAATGTCGTCTCATGTGCATGCAAATGAAGGAAGCATGAAATGTTTTTTGAGTGATTTTATTTTGGAGAAATGCTAACCTAGGTTAATAGAGAGAGTGAGTATAATGCCCCTGTGTCCTAGGTGGGTCATGTCTTGGGATTCTCAACATGGTCTAGGGTCTCTTATGTGATCGATCTCTCAGGTGGCTCTATTCACTTCCTCACAAAGGTCTCCAGAGCTAAAATCCCCTTCATGATATGATCCACAACGATAGCGAGCTACCTGGTGTGGGATACCATGAAAAAGCGTACTCTGGCTGAGACTTTCATGAGAGTCAGACAGATAAAATCCAGAATGACTGTCACTAATAATCTCCACTCGTCCTAGGTTATTTGCAGACCCGGGTATAGGGCCCCACTCAGAAGTGTGTGCATAAACATGTGTATGTGACGTGTGTGATATGGGCAGAATACCTACACTACACATGCTGGACAAAATATACAACAATAATAACAAAAAAAATCGTCTACCCTAAGGTTCAATAATATAAAGAAATGCTAATAACTAAATAAAATAAGCATAAGGGCAAAAACAAAAATATAAAATTACCAAATACTTACACATTTAGTTAATTAGGCTTGACTCTCTTAATTAGTCCCCAGTGAAGTCGCCAGCTGTAGCGACCGAAAAAATCCGGAGGAGGGATTCTTCGAAGTTCTTGAAATGAAGCCGCCACCAAAGTTTAGTTTAAGGGCAAAATTGGAAAATCCCTATTGAGTGGATAAAGGGGTCTTGCGGACCAGATTTAGGCTCGGGAGTCGTTTATGCGTAGGGAAGGTATTAGCACCCTACGACATCCTTCCTAAGGAAGGTTACCTTTTAACTAAATGTGTAAACGTTTATTAATTCAAAAATGATGTTTTACCCTTATAATAATAATAAGGCTTAAATATGTTTTAGGCCCCTGCAAATATAGGGTGTTTTGGTTTAAGCCCCTGCAAATTTTTTTTTTTGTTAAGAGCCCTTGCAAAATGAAAATTTTTGTTATAAGCCCTTCTCAACATATCCAGCAATCATAGCATTCCATGTTAATGCTAACATTTTAGTCATAGAAGGGCTTATAACAAAATATGTCATTTTGCAAGGGCTTTTAACAAAAAAAAAATTTGCAGGGGCTTAAACCAAAACACCCTATATTTGCAGGGGCCTAAAACATATTTAAGCCTAATAATAAAAAGACTCGCTAAACAGTTAGTTATTTTTGTACTTTTTGAGAAATAGGAGAGAAATGAATTAAAAGAAGAGAGAAAAAAAAAGGTTTTTTATTAATGCAATTGACAGAGGTCGGCCGCCCTCTCCTCCTACGTATCTCCTGGGAGAGGTATTCGTACCGACCAAACAAGTAAAACTCAGAGTGGTCGTCACTCACAACTCGTTTGAAAACTAAGGCTGTTATTAACGGTCAAACAAGCTAAGCTCAGAGTGGCCATTAGTAACAAACTATTTTTGTGGATAACGTTCATTTGTTATTTGGGAAAAAATAGGTTTGTGGAAGAAAGTGCTTATTTATGAAAAAAAAAATTAAAGAAGAGAAACAGGGGGTGCAGTAGTAAAATGGTGTGTGCATTTAGAAACAGGGGGTTGTATGAGCAAAATGAAGGGGTGCATATAATAGTACTTACAACTACTTATATTGGGATATAAGACATGAAGGCTACAAAATAGAAATAAATGAAACAGACTAAAGGATTGACGGTACATGAAAAGGTTGGGCATTCCTTTTTTGTTATTTTTTTTCATGCTCTTAAATGGGCTGAAATCAGAATGATAAAAAAACAAACACACTAGTATAAAAGAGAAATGTTAGTTTTGAGAAACCCTAATCTATCTTAATCAGCCGCAACCATCTTCAGGACAGTGAGAGAGAGAGAAACAAAAGAGGGACATGGAAAGAGAGAGGAAGAGAGAAAAGAGAAAAACCCAACGAGAGAGAGAGATGAGGTTGTCGTTCAGGAGGGAATGGAGAGCACGGGTTGAAGGAAGGGTGGTGATGGTGAGACCGTGGCGGTGGTGTTCGCCGGAGGAAGGCACGATGACGGCGACTACGGTGGTCACGACGGGGTTTCGGTGGTTGCGAATTTTTGGTGGTTCTGAGGTGGAGTTTTTGGTTGTTAGTTGGATGAGTTTTTAGTGATTCCGAAGTGGGTTTTTGGTGGTGGAAAGTGGATCCGACGGTGGTGTAGGAAGGGGGTGAAGGTTCGCGGTGGTGAGAGAGAAAGTGGAGGTTTGCGACGGATGGGGGGAGTTTTGAGGGTGGTGGAGATTTTACGGTGGTGGTGGCTGTGGGTTTTCGGGGACTGTTTGGTGTGAGGAGGGAGAGTGTTGTCACGGTGGTTGAGAAGAGAGATAGAGAGAGGGGTGGCGGTTGTTGGTGGAGGTACGACGGCGGTTACAAGGAGAGAGAAGAGGTTGGCCACGGTGGTTTTGGGTTGCTGACGGTTTGAAGGTGAACGGTGGTGGTGATGTATGGTGGAATCCCTCTCCATCGGTTTTCTCTCTATTTTTCATTCCATTTTTCTACTGTTTTTGTTTCTCCGAATCGTTCCTCCTCTGTTACTGTTGCTGTCTGTTGCACTTATAGGGAAATTTGTATGGTGTAGGTGCGGGTGCAAAGCAGTGTATCAAATCTTTTGGAGACAAATTCTGCAGAGCCAAAACAAAACAGCCCAGAAGTGGTGGTACTGCTGTAGCAAAAGATAGTATTGTTGGTGCCAAAAATGGGAAGACAGCAAAGAACAAGGAGAAATAAGTTTGAGCTGGTAGCCAAAAATGAACTCCTGCCACAGCAACAACAAGGGCAGCAGCGCTGCCTCTTGTTTTTTCACCTTTGTTTTAATTTTTTGTATCTTTTTTACTTTTTTTTTGTCCTCATTTGTAACAAATTTGACTTTTTGGGTTATATCGTAAATATATAAAAACTGGACAGCTAATTATCTATAGATTCATTTATTTCTTTGCACTTGTTTTTAAAAACAGTATCATTAGTAGTAAAATAATGATAACAATAAACAACGGGCACCGAAAAATGCGTACACGACGAGAGGCGAACACGCGCGCGCAAAGAGAGTAACGACACGCATACGATTAGGAATGACACGCGTATGTGGTTAGAAATAACATGTGCACGCAACAATGCAAAAATGTTAAGACTAACACGTGTACGCGACTAAAAATAATACGCGTGCACCATGGAACATGTTTTTTGGGATTTTTTGAAAATGAAACAGGAAATCGATTAAAATCAAATGTCTACAAGATTATTATTATTATTTTAGAAAAACGAATCGCATTAATCTAGCGGACAAAATTAGGGTATGACAGTGCCAGTTAGGGTCGCCCATTCCATCATACGTTTTCAGACCTCCAGGCGGTTTTTCGAGGTATCTTGGGACTCGGTAATTGTCGATTGTCTCAGTGAACGGGCCTTTTCTTTTGGTTAGTCGTGCCTAAGGGTGTGGCCGATGCGGATCATGGTGATCGGGATAAATTAAACGTAGTGTCGAGGTTGTGCCTTGTCAGGGTTATCCTCTCGACTTCTGGAGCGTCTTCTTGGTGACGAAGAGGCTAGAATTGAGCGAGGCTGGGAGAGTTATCCAGTTCGTTAAGACCGTCATGTCGTCGAGCCGGAGGAGAACGGGAACCATTCCTTCGTTGTCTGCGATGAGGAGAACGATGATATTCATCAAGATCGTCATATTGTCGAGCCGGAGGAGAACGAGAACCATTCCCTCGTTGTCGGAGAGGAGGAGAACGATGATAGTGTCTTCTCCTGGATGGGGAACGATGTTTTCCCCGGATCGGGAGTCTTGTTTCAGGGGAGCTCGGCCCGAGTGATTCCTGGTCCGGAACGTTTCGTGCCCGGAGATTTGCTACCTCGTCCGCAAGGTCGGTGAAGTGATGGCTTCTTTCTTGGTTCACGACCTCCTGCCGGGCCAGCAGTTGGACGAGCTGTTGAACAGCATCGGTGAGGACTGGAAGCAATGGAGGGGGAGGTGGTAAACTATTTCTGTATGAGCTTGTCTGGGAACGGGCGAGGTTCGGGTTGGGGGAGTGTGCCCGAGCTCGGGTGGAATTCGTAATGTCCTGGACATGACCCTCGGGTGTTTGATGAGTTTCGAGCTCGGGTACATTCAGTCTTACCCCTGGCCCGACCACGAGATTGGCCGGTCTTGAACGGAGTTTGGGTGCCATTTTGTGGATCAAGGTAATGGGAGAGGAAATTGAGTATAGATCCTCCCACTGTGGTCGCCAATGTTCTGTACCGTGCTTCCGATCTTGAAATAGTTGGTAGGAGACCTTGAGATGCCGATGTTCGATCTTTGAGATGGCGATGTTGTGCCTGCAATGATACTCCGATGCTAAAGTAAGTATCTGAGTGAGTCAGTCTTTGTATTAGAAATTGCTTACATTTATGTAGGGCTGTTCATGGTTCAGTTCGGGAGGAGAACCGAACCGAACTGCAATAACAGTTCATCGAACTGAACTGAACTATATTAACAGTTCGGTTCACAGTTTTTTCCGAACTGAACTGTTTAAAGCTGAACTTTTATTTACTATTTTATCCGAACTGTTAACCGAACTGTTAACCAAACTGTTAAAAATACAGTGTTTTTTTACTGAACTGTTAAAAATACAGTGTTTTTAAGCTTCTAAAATTAATTCCAAATATGCAAATTACAGTGTTTTTAAACTGCAGTTTTAAACTAAACTACTAACTATTTTAAATTGCAGTTTTAAACTAAATTACTAACTATTACAAATATAATCCATTCTTGCATTGAAGGATCAAACTTGAAGCTGATGTACCATTCCTTCCATAAACCAGCTCCTCCACAACCACCAATAAATCACAAATGCACTTGGTTCACTTGATTCTTCAATGCACCATTTATTCCCACGTATTTAATCAGCAACCTTCATAGCAATGTTAACCACACCTGCTGGCTGCTGCCTTGCCTCATTGGCTACATTTACTGCACTTCAATTTCCATAGCTACACTTGAATTGAACCTCCTCCAAAGCAGAATCCCTTACCAGTACCTGTGAAACATTTAATAATCAATTATTGAATGTAATGGCAAGTTAATATATCTATTACCAGTGAAAATTCAGACTACCAGTCAATCCATCAGAAAATTGTTAAAAATGGAAAGTGAATATATCTATTACCAGTGAAAACGATTTTGTTCCCACCCATGAATCTGACCAAAAACTCATACTATTGCCACTTCATTAAACCACCCAAAACTCAAATTTGCCTCAGTCGTCGAGGTTAACACTACCACGATCTTGAGAGGATATTTCTGCAAAACCAAAATTATTTCATCTACAAACGAAAATATGGACCAAATAAATAAAATGTTATAAATTTACCTTGATCAAATCTAAGGATCTCCTCAGGGTCCTCATCACTTTTAGCTTCAATTCGGTGGCCTTCGTAGCATCAACACATAGAATACCAATATGATACTCCACAAACGAATACTTCATCCTAGGATCAAGTACAAGAGCAATCCATAGCAAAATATTCATTGATTGGGGATCTCCCCAATATTTGTCAAATTTGGTTTTCATACTCTTTGCCATTTTCTTTATGCTCTCGTTGCTATTCTCTAAATATTTCCGGATCTTTGTCCCAATACCAAAAACCTCTTTCATGTAAAGATTGCTGGTGACATAAGAGGTTCCGGACATACTTTTAGTGGAAACCATAAACATTTCCAAAAAAGGCACCACAGCCCTAGCATGATCCCAATCTTCTTTTACAAGTAGACCCTTGTTTTTCTTTTCCATATCATG
Source organism: Astragalus membranaceus (assembly GCA_039519185.1). Lineage (NCBI taxonomy): Eukaryota > Viridiplantae > Streptophyta > Magnoliopsida > Fabales > Fabaceae > Astragalus > Astragalus membranaceus. The sequence goes on from CM076846.1 coordinate 119,988,086, forward strand.
CTTAAATGACTTGTCTCTCAATTGCAACAAGGAAAAGGCATTTTGATATTTTAGGGCCGACCGTAGCATGTAGAATGTAGAATTCCACCTTGTATCAACATCAAGAATAAGAGCAGTTTTTTCAGTAATCCTCTCTTGCTCCGCACATTCCATGAATTTTCTTTCTCTTGCAGGAGTAACTGTGACATATTTAATAGCAGCCCGAATTCTCATAATGGAAATATCAATCTCTTTTAGTCCCTCCTTGACAACCAAGTTCAAGATGTGCGCACAACATCGCATATGGATATAATCTCCATTTAGGACAAGGTTGTCCCAAGACTCCATCCTGCTCTTCAAGTATTTCAACCCAGCGTCATTTGCTGAAGCATTATCAACGGTTATGGTTAAAACTCGTTTTAACTCCCACCCATTTAGAAACTCCTCAATATACCTCGCAATGGCCTCTCCCGAATGCCCCGTAATTTGACAGAAGTTTATAATTTGTTTTTGAAGCTTCCATTCACAATCAACATAATGTGCAGTCAAACTCATGTAAGTGAGATTTTGTGCCGAGGTCCATGTGTCAGTGGTAAGACAAACTCTTCCACAATGTTTTGAGAGAATTGCTTTCAACTTCTCCTTCTCTTCCATGTAAAGATTCCAGATATCACGTCTCACTGTAGATCGTGATGGGATGTCAAAACGGGGTTGCATGAGGTTCAAAAACTTCTGAAATTCTTCATTCTCCACAAAACGAAATGGGAGCTCCGCACTCACAATTGTCTTCGCAAGCTGAAGTCGGCATGCCGCTTGGTCAAATTTTGAGTAGCTTGGTGAAGATGCTACTTGTCCTTCGGTAGCATTTGACATTGCTTGCCTTTGCCTTTTGTTTGATGTATTTATAGGGGACTCCTTGCATCTATCCAAATGGTTCCTCATTGAACTTGTTCCACTCTTATATTTTATTAAGTCTCCGCAATAGTGACATTTAGCATACATTTCATCACCGGGTTGTTTATCAAAGTGGTCCCACATATTAGATCGAGGCTTACGCTTAGAAGGTTTCGGAAGAGGCGGTAATGTAGCTTCCGAGGCAACTGCTGTGGTATCTACCTCCGACTCTTCAACATTTTCCGGTAGTGTAAAGTCCAGGATTTGATCGTGCAACGACATCGAATTTTCCTACAATGATAGACAAGAATTGTAAATATGAAACAAAGCTATTCCCTCAGAAACTTCAATAGCAGCAAATCAAACATAGCACTTATGCGTTTCTAGTTTCTACCAATCTAGCATAAAAAACATAGCAGCAAGTCAAACAGAATGTTAAATAACCCAGAACAAACAGAACCTGATGCACTACACACCAAAAAATAGAACCCAGAAAACTTAAAAGTAGTTTAAGCAACAGAACCCAGAAAGCCAAACATGTAAAGCTGAGACAGTCCAATTCATTGTGGCCACATGACTAGGATCATCAAAGCATCAAGAAAAAAGATCACCAAAGCATATAAATAACTCAAATCTCATCGTGACAATACATAGCTTGGTTACAACATAAAAAAGTTCAGCATCTTACGAATTTTAAATGAAGTTTTTCAAGTGAAAATCACTATCATCTAACTTAACCACACTATTTATTTAATCAATAAAAAAATATACTTTTGGGAAAAATGAGATACCAACTATTAACCATTAACACATCTAAATTCAGTTCCAAAACTATACCATATTTCATAGTTCATTCCTTCACCCAATACAATACGTACATACAAATACAAATGCCAACAAAATGGTTCTATTACAACTGAGGGAGAACAAATCAGAGAAATACTTTAATACTCAACAAAAACCTCTACAAATTACAAAAGGAGGCTTGAATACATGTTGTAGGCCTCAACACTTTCCTGAAGCAACATTAGACACAGAACATCTATTTTATACATGGCAGACATCACATTAAAACTTCAATAAGCTGAAAACTTAAAAGTAAACATCACATTTGCAGAGAGAAAACAATAACCCTTCTGAAAAACAGAACCCAGAAGCCAATAACCCTTCTGAAACAAACAGATCCGAAACAACTACACAAAAAATGAAGAAACAGAACCCAGAAGCCAAACATAACCCAGAACAAACAGTGCGGTATGTAATGGCGTTTACCTGACCGAAGACGAAGATGAATCGAAGGAGAAGCTGCGAACTGAAGATGAAGAAGCTGCGAACCGAACTTGCGAACTGAAGATTGTGAACTCGCGAACTTAGGGATTTGGGGTTCGAAGAATGAATTGCGATTGGGAACCAAATTCGAAGAAGATGGAACTCGCGAACTGAACTTGCGATTGGGATTTGGGAACTTGCGATTGTGAGAGTGAGACGCGGAGAGGGATAGCGCAGAGAGCCAGAGAGTGATAGACGCAGAGAGTGAGATTGGGAAAGTGTAAACCGTAAACTGAAGTGTAAAAGGATAGATGGGATAGACTAACAGTTCGGTTCAGTTCGTAACTGAACTGACTTTAATAGTTCAGTTAGCGAACTGTTTTTAACAAAGACAGTTCAGTTCTGAACTGTTACTAAAAGTTCAGTTTATAATAGTTCAGTTCAGTTTAGTTCGGCAGTTCAGTTCAGTTCGGAAGTTTATTTGAACAGCCCTACATTTATGAGCATTGAGTGTGGTATTTATAGAGTTTGTGTGATGTTTGTTTTGTCGACCCTGAGCAGTTAGATTTTACAGAGGTATCTGTACCGTTGATTAACTGGACTAGATTTTCTGGATATGGGCTGGTTTGGTTATTGGGCCTTATATGGAGTGTAAATATATATATATATATATATATATATATATATATATATATATATATATATATATATATATATTTATATATCTTGTAAGGATGTTTTTTCCCACTAAAAGAAAAAGCTAGTCTAAAAAACTAGTACACCACAAATCCACAATGACTATATAAGCCAACGATCTGGTTGTTGGTGGCCATATGAGAATCAAAGAAGATATTCAAACCTGTAAAATACAATTAAACAAAAAAAAAGTTACTTTTTGATCTTTGACAGAAAAAAGTGACTTTTTGATCTTCCTATGAGTATGACGTTTGGAAAGTAGATGACAATAATTATAATTACTACAATGATGGCTATCATGAAAATTCATCCTAAGTTGAAAGTTCAATTAATCAAACTAAACTCACAGTAAAACTTAGAAATTTTGAATTACAAAGGGACCCAAAGCTTATAATTGATAGCAAATTGGAATCAACTAAGATTTTCCATTTGTTGTAATGTGTCCATTTGTAAATGTGGTGGACCATTTATGATGATTTTTTTATAATGCACACTAACTATTATAATTAATTAACTTAGGACAAATCAATCTTTAATTATTTTTATGATTATGTTAATTAAATGGAATATTTTTGTGTTTGTTTAAAATAAAGCGACGGAGGAAGATAATCTTCAATGTGATAAGGCTTAGCTGTTGGCATCTACTTACTACACATTATGAGTGGTAATTACAACAGTGCTTAAGTAAATGGCAAAGTGAGATACACAATTAAAAAGGAAGAAAAAAAAGGTGATGACTATTTTTGTATGGTTGCTTAAAGAAGAGGCAAAGCAAAAAAAAGGGTTGAGTGGGTAGTCGAGCTATTATTGTGTGCATATCTGAGAAGGAGATCACTTGCCTTTTCAGTAAGGATCATGAAGAGAAGTTTGGGTTATCTGTAAAGCCAGCTAGAGAAAAAGATATGACTTTGGTGTAAGCTCAAGTTATTAAATGCTACATAATTTTACTGTCTAATATATAAATAGCTAAGAGAAAACACTCCTTTTTTTACTTACTTTTTTGTAACATGCTTATTATTAATGAATTAAATTTGAATAAATCACAAAAACGGACACTCACTCATATTTGATCTTTAAACTATATGAAAATAATAAGTAATCACTGAAGTTAAGAAACCTGTCTTATTAGTCACTAAGGTTTTGTCAAATTCATCCAATTAGTCTGGTAAGAGACTTCTTTTTTACTGATAAGCGACACATTTACATTCATAGGAGTACAAGGAGTACTCGACCCATTACACTTTCAATTACATCGACCCATTGGGCAAAAACAACAATCCAAAGAGTTCCTACCCCTTCTAGAAATGCACCACTCCCATATGTTTTAACATGTGATTAGAGATTTAACATCTATTACCATGCCTTCAAAAAGTACTTTAGTTCTCGTGTGACTCACACTTTTGAGAGGAGATGATTAGGAATTCAAGTGTAAGTGGTTAGTCCAATATCGACTAAGAATGAATTAAATGAAATCACTTAAATTGTGTGTAAGGAGACCCCGACTAAAAAAGTCAATTTTTGATTTTTTTAATCAATAACAACAAGGGTTGGTCCGAGCCGTAAGTGGGCTCGGATTCCACCTAAAATCTCAAGTTCGAGCCTTTGATAGGTTAAAACTCTCTTGGGAGGACAGAACCACACGTACTAACAAAGTCGGTTACACTGAATTATTCAGGGCCTATTTTCTCTGAACAGCAGAGCAGAGTCAAAGATCTCTGCACAAAAAAAAGGCCGTGATTGGTAGTGATTAACAGCCAAGTAAAACTAGTTTCATGCAATGTTTTAAAAACCGGACCGGATCGGCCGGTTCAACCGGTTGAACCGGGAACCGAACCCCCGACCGGTTGGTTCAACCCCATTTGAACCGCAGTCCTATTGAACCGCCCAGAACCGGATCGAACCGGGGAAGAACCGGGTTGAACCGCGGTTCAACCGCTTTGAACCGGAAACCGAACCGGATTGAACCGCCCGAAATACATTTTTTTATTTTTAAATTTACTTTTTCTCCAAAATTTAATATTTTTTTATTTTTTATTTAATAAATTACTCATCCGGTTCAACCATGGTTGAACCGATTGAACCATGTACCGTAGGCCTCGCTGGTTCGATCTCCGGTCCGGTTTTAAAAACATTGGTTTCTTGGCCAAGGTTTAGAGATTTTGTGAGCTCTCAAAATCAATAGCAGTGTATTTCGACACGTTGCAAAGTAGAATAGAGAAGAAAACAAAAAAGGGCTATTATAGAATAGCATCGCTGGCATGGCTGATGAGAAAGAATGGAAAATAGTGGGTGAACAATAAGATGATATATATCATTGAAACAAAAAGTGGAGAATGACAATCGGCTGAGCTAGTGGATTCACTGATGCAATACAAGAAACATCCATTAATCAAAAGTCAAGCACAACAAAAGTAGAAAGAGGGTCGGTACCCTTATTCTAAAGTTACTCATAACATATGGGGTTAAATATATATTAAGTCCCTGTAAATATGGCCAAAATCTATTTAAGTTCTTGCAATTTTTTTTTTAAATGACATTTGTAAATATTAAACGTTTGCGGTTAAGCCCCTCGGTCAACTTTCCATAAAAAAACATTAAAATGATAATCAATGCCACGTGTCACCATCTCATAAGACCATTATGCCACGTGTCACTGAACGCCACGTCATTACCCCATGTCACCACTGCCACGTGGCACTGACATGTGCCACATCAGCAGCCAATGGAGATGGCTGCCACGTGGCGCTTGCATGGCAATAATGTGGGGCACCTTTGAGGAACATGGGTTACCCTAAAGTGGTTGAAACTCACAAATACCACTAAGCCACTTGATTTTTTTGGTAAGTTAAGTCAACTACTTGTATATAATACATAAATAATTCGATTAACAAAATAAAAAAACAAGATCTTCATCTTCCACATCTATAAGCAACAAATCTGGGAAAAACATCTTCCACAAACACCAACAGATCTTGAACACAAACACAAGCACCAACAAATCTGGGAAAATCGAATCTGCAAACACAAACTCATTACGATTTTGGTTGCTTAGTTTTCCATTTCCACAAAAAAAACCCCATTTGCGATTCCAGATTTGCGTTCAGCCAGAAACGATTTCGTTCATCAATATCTTCAAAAACATCAACAATAACAATAAATGAAAACGGAATTAATGATTCATTTCGTTTTAATCATCATCAATAACCCAATAACCGTTTGCGATTTCCTTCATCCCTTTGGGATTTCGTTCATCCATTTGTGTTTTTCTCTTGGGTTTGATTTTTGAAAGAAGATGAAAATCAATAACTGATTTTTTTTTATTTAATTAATTGGAATGATGTATTATATATATCTGTAGTTTGCTTAATTTATTCAAGTAAGGTTGTGGCCTAGTGGTAATTGTTGGTGGGCATGTAAGGAGGTTGCATGTTCGATTCTCTTGGAAAACAAAATCTTCAATTTTTTGGGGTGATGACGTAGCACAATGGTCCAATGAGATGATGACACGTGGCAGTGACGTCATTGATGATGTCATGCTGATGTCATCACTGTTAGCCATAATTATGGGTTTAACCGCAAACACTTAATATTTGCAAGGGTCATTTTAATTTTTTTTTGGTAGGGGCTTAAATGGATTTTGGCCATATTTGCAGGGGCTTAACACATATTTAAGCTCTTTTTTTTTATGGAAAATTGACCGAGGGGCTTAACCGCAAACGCTTAATATTTGCAATGGTCATTTTAAAAAAAAAATTACAGAGGCTTAAATGTATTTTGGCCATATTTACAGGGGCTTAACATATATTTAAACCTATCATGTCGACACTCATATCCTTCAATAGTACCAAAATTTCTATTAGATATCTTATATTTAAAGTTCATTTCTCTCGTTTTTTATCGATAGTTAAAATTTTGCATTACAATAATATCAACGGAGAGAACCCATTCCCTTATTATAAACTCTTCGACACTATTGATCAAAAAAAACTCTTTGACACCGTCGGTATCTCATTTTAATTTCTTGGCCTCTCTGAGGAGAGATATTTAACGTGTAGTGCTCTGTCTATTTCCCATAATAACAATAAGTAAGATAAAAATTAGGCTAAATTACTATTTTGGCCCTTTATCTTTGAGGTTGTGGTCACTTTGGCCCTTTATCTTTTTTTCTTCTCATTTTAGACCCCATGTTTTTTTTGTGTGTCATTTTGGCCCCTGCCGTTATGTTTATGTTTTTTGTAGCAAATTTTTAAGGACGAAAATGAAATCAATTAAAAACATAAGGTCCCAAAATGAAATCAATTAAAAACATAAGGGACTAAAATGAAATCAATTAAAAACATAAGGGACCAAAATGATAACGGCAGAGGCCAAAATGACACACACAAAAAACATGAGGGTCTAAAATGAGAAAAAAAAAGATAAAGGGCCAAAGTGACCACAACCCCAAAGATAAATGGCCAAAACAGCAATTTAGCCTAAAAATTATGGAAAAAAAGATGAAAATTATGGAAAAGAACAAGATAGAAAGCTTGAATTTAACATACCCATATAAATTAGATACATCTTAAGTACAAAAGTAGAAATTTGATATTATTAAATGGAGTAGGGGTTTTAAAAAAAAATTATTTTTTTGGTTGAATCTAGGATGTGTTTAGCCCAAGAACCAGAGACTAAATCCCCGATGTAATGAGATCTACTTAAGCATATATGTTTGTTAGGATTTTGCTATGGTCAAACTTGCGTTTGACTAAAACTTCTCCTCACAAACTTTTAAGAAATTTCCTCATAATAATAAATTTTCAAACGGAATAGTGTTCTTTCATACATATTGACTAGAGATTAAGGTCCTGACCACATGTTTAAGAGACCCGATTATAGCTCAATTGTGACACAACATTTTGGTAAAAAAGATCCAATAAAACTAATAACAAAAAAATTAAAAAGGGAAAAAGATATTCAGTTACGTAGGTCCAATCTTGGTTAGTGTCAAAGGAGATTCAAAATAAGGTTAGGTAATTAATTAGGTTAAGGTTAAGATTGTCATATAAAAATCCAATAATGCTTTTAACTATTTATTTATTTTAATGGACATTGCACTACTATGTTTTTTTGACAAGATTGTACTACTATGTTATCTCACATTACTAGCAACTTTTAATAGTTTGAAAGAAGAAAAAAAAGTATTCGGATAATGAATAGTATTCTGTTTTCTCTCAATCATCAACTATTTAAAGCAACTATCAGAAACTAACTTCTCATAGAGCCATTTTGGAAACCATACAAAAAATTCAATATCTATCAAACAAGAATCTCATATAGGCATGGATCTTTGTTGGCAAAAATCAATCCATGGCTCTTAAAAGAAGCATGGAGATGTGTGAAAAGGGTCTTCATATAATGACTCTTCACACTCTCCACCTTTAACAGTTTGCTTAAGCTTTAGCCATTGGCTTCTCTTATCAATAATCACCAGAAACATATATATGGAGAAGTGGTCTATCTCTTATGAGCTCTGTAGCACTGACACTTCAAGTTGAAAACGTGTCTAGACAGCATAGAAGCATTGTTCATAGGAAGAGAAGCTTTGGTTACAGTTTGGCATACCGGCAAGTCACAAAAAGGCAATGGATCCCAATATAGGTCCTTATGGCTATGTATGACTCTATTGTAGTTCTTCTTTTCGTAGAACATTGTAATAAACAAAGATGTTCTAGATCTTCCTTCATAATCATAACACTTTCTCTTTCATTTTCTGCAGACAAGTAAGTTGTTAATTATAATGTTCTTTTACTTGTTTCTTTGTATGTCTTTTCTTTCCATGCTTGTATGTTTGATGTATTGTGGTCTTCTATGCAGAAGAAGAATAAAAGAAATAGAATAATGTTTTAGTTCCTTAAAGTGTAGGATTCTATTTGTAGAAGTTGATTATAAAATTTACTTGAAGCATCACAAAAAGTCACAATTTTACTCAATTTTGTTCCTCCATTTCTGCAACTTATGTGTATCACAGAGATTCAAATCAATTTTTCACTATCATTCAAAGTATGATGACACATATCTCTAAGTAGATATACAATCTTGTCACCTTTTTTTTTCCTTTTGTTGAAATAAAGGAACTACATCCCTATCACAAACAGAACTCCTTAAGCCAACAACATCAACTCTCACACCACACCTGTTTACATATTACAATTGAGTTATTAATTAGCCAATTTGGTCCCTGAAATTTCACAAAAGTTCAATTTAGTCCCCAACATTTACAATATATCAACTTATTCCCTGGCATTTTCAAATGTGTTTCAATATAGTCCCTATATTTTGCAAAAAGGGACTAAATTGAAACAGTTTTGTAAAAGTCAGAGACTAAGTTGATATATTTTAAATGTCAGGGGCTAAATTGTGAAATTTTAGGGACTAAATTGGCTAATAACTCTATTACAACCCCATAGATCATTGGGAAGAAATGTTATTCTAATCAAACTATAACTCAGGACTCCTTTTATGATGGATATCCGAATGAAAAACATAGAATATACATGAAGAATTAGAAACTAGTTGTGGAATGATTATGACTTCAAGAGTAACTTATCTCAACTTTTCCAAGTTCCCTTTCCATATTTCAAGAGAGAAACATATAGCAATTCATTCCAAGTATCTGGTACTCCAGGCAAGCACCAATGGCTGCAATCTTCGTATAGCGAAGTAGAGTTCTGCGCTATCGAGGTCTTGTAATCCTTTCTGTATACTGAAGGATGTCCATCTTTTCTGTAATCTGTTAGCTTACTTATGTTCATATATATCAATTTTGTCTTCATATTTTTGATTACATTCTCTAGAGCCCTCATTTTTGAAGGATACTTTTGTAAATATGTTTCATTGAATATTGGCTCAGTTTCTTTGTGGCACTGTCCTCCTGAGTTCCATTGACCACCCCTGAAAATTGATCAAGGCATACCATATTAATATGAATCACTAAATTGCTAAAATATACAATTAAAAGAGGTGCAGCACGAGAATTTCCCAGGAGGTCACCCATCCTAGTACTACTCTTGTCCAAGCACGCTTAACTGCGGAGTTCCGGTGCATTAGTGTTGATATGATCCCACCTTTTCAATTAGGAAGATGTTTCAATTCAACTAATTTTATAATCCATGTGAAGTAAAGAAACAACATTAAATCCTGATGAAATTAAATTGTGGTAGCCTTGTAAAGAGAACAATACCAGAAATGGGTAACTGAGTATCCTCTGAAGAAAATCTGTGTTTGATTAGCATTAATTTTTCGGTCAATCCATTTAGCCCAAGTGGTCAAAGCCCTTGTATAAGCATCCAAAACCTTTAACCTTGGGTATACATGGTTTCCTTCTTGATAATAATCTTCACTGTAGCGGTATTAGAGAGATTAGTATCTCAATTGATAAACCAACCTCACATTACAAAACTACAACTATATAATAATATGATATACAAGATCTGAAATTTAATTATTAAGCTTAGACTCACCCTTTTGATGTTTTATCATGTGTCCACCAATGGCCTGTATTAAAGACTATGATATTAGCATCCTGATATCTAGTAGTTGTCTGGTCCATCAAATCCAATCTTAATGTCTCAATTGAACCATTTTTGGCTTTGAAAGTTGCCTCTCTAACTAGGAATGGTGAAGCAACAAAATCAACTGAACAATTATAATCCTGAAAACACAGCACAAAATAAATTCCAATTCAAAATAAGATGCCATTACATGATACACAGCTGACAACATAGTATACATGAAACTTGCCTCAAATCTGAAAGCATAGACTCCTTTCTTCTTAAATTCCCTTTTTCCGGAAATTTCATAAACGCGCTTCTTGTTTCTGATGCTTTGGCGCAGGATACAAACCAGAGATTCCCACATATTCCTGTTTAGTGAATCCCCCACAAAAACTAGCCTCTGCCCGCGCAGCCTCTCCAGAAAATCAGTTGCATTTAAACTGAGAAGTACCATAACATAACATAACATCATTAATGGACCAAATACAAGGACCACAATTCTACATTTCACAGCTGAATTAAATGCTATAGGTTCACTCAGAATTGCAGTGACTTCAAGTAAAACTATGTCTAACATACTAAACTTACAATATCAATGCAACAATATTGGACTATGACATTTGTCGAAGTATTTTCATAGAGGCAAACCCTCTTGCACATTTTTTATGCAATCAAGGTTTTAAAAAAAGGTCTGCAGTTGCGACTGCGATCAGGGCCGCAACATCATAGTTTTTTATGTCTCCACAATCACAATGTGACCTGCGATTGAGGCTGCATCAACTGTATTTTATGGTAACTCTCGTCAATAGTATCGACGACCTCGATTGTGGCTCCAGATCATGTCCACAAGATCCCTTTCATCATACTACTTCTTAATAGTTGTAATAAAAATATCAAATCTTTTCACATTCCCTCTTTTCATGAGTTTATTATTTATATACAAATTATTTTCCTTTACTACATACATAATATTAATAAAACTTGATAATTGTTAAATGAAAAACATTAATCATACCTTGGGATATGGCATTTATTTGGCTGCCACTTCCATTTGACATACTCAGCATCAGGCCTCCCATTAATGTGACAATCAAAATCTCTATCAATGAAAGGACAAGAACCTAAAGGATAGTATGGCTTTGAATCATCTCTTACCCATTTTCCATCAAATATATCACAATCTTCATATAAACCACCCTTCATTTTCTCCATCTGGTGACCACCATGAGTAACATTTACACTTACATTCTTTTTTCCAACCAAATCCTCTTCATGCATTCCATTTACACTAATATTTCCATTGTATAAAGAAGCATCAATATTTCTCACAATTGTCCCCCAAATTAGTAATAAAACTTGAATTCTTCTTATCACTAACTAGTTCAACACTTGAAACATTCACTTCACTAGTTCTACTCACAACAACACTTGAAATCTCAGAAGCATTGATCTGAGAAGAGTGACTAGAATTAAAGGACAAAGGGGGAGAAGCAAAGGAAGAATTTGAACCAGAAGTGTTAAAAAGTGGAAGAAAGAGTGAATTTTTAGGAACTCTGAGGGAGTTACTGAGAAAGAAAAGTGAGCATAAAAGCAAAGAAGCTCCAAGTCCTAAACTAAACCCAGAAAACACTTTTCTTCTATGTAACAGAAATGGTTCAGAGAATGAGAATCTATAATTAGAATCCATAGTGGAAGCCAAAAAAAACCAACATGCATGCTCTCTAGGCTTTCTTTGGTGCTGTGAACAAGGCCAAAAAAACTTGACTATGTGGTTCCAAGGCATAGAACAAGTGAAAAGAATGATGTGTATATCAAGGTTCAGAAACTAGTGTACAAAAGGAAGGAACACCTCTTGCACCTTGTTTTCTTAGTTTTACACGAAATAAGAACGCCAATAGTTTATTTTACAAGAGTTTATTGTTCATCAAACTTATTTTTCTCTATGACAAATAATTAAGATATAATTGAGAAATAAATAATTAATCTAACATTAAATTATCAAATAAATAACTACACTCTCAGTTTTACATTACAAATCATTTTTACGGTTATTATTACACAGATTAAGAAAATTAATAAATTTAGTTACTTTTGATAAAATTATTTATTTTTATTATAATATTCTTAATTATTTTTTATTTCAGTGTACTTATTTTTTCTTTTTTTGGTTCGGACCATTACTTTCTATCCACGAAGTGTTCCAACTCTTTCAGCAAAAGATAATCTCGTCCACCGCAGTAATCAAATTCGGGAGCATCAGATCGATCTACGTCCAAAAGTAGTAGATTAATTCACTGGGCCAATGATAAGTAATTAAGAGTATCACCGACAATGAAACAAAATTATTTTAAAAAACGGTTATAATCATAAACAATTACCAAGTCTTGGGTGTGGTATCTGAATTCGAATCTCACCCAAATTATCGAGTTTGTCTTGGACTTAGCAAAAACTCTATTTGAAGGAGGAGAGCCACACAGACCAGTGTAAACATGTGGCCAGTTAGGTTCTCCGAGAATAGATTAGTCACCAACAAAGTCGATAGATACTGTGCACACTTCTATAAGATTGTTTTTATTTTCTTTCAGCTATATTAATGTTCTTATTTGTCATGGGTTTTGACCTAGTCCCTCTATATTTTTGTATATTTCCACTTTTTTTTAATAAATTTTAGAGGGAGTACTCTTTTTACTTCATGATGTTTTTTTTTCCTAAATAGGGTTTTGCATCAGTAGGTTTTAACGAGGCTTCGTATCCATTTATTTTGTTTAAAAAAAATACTGTGCACCAATATCAACCATAACAAAATAAACAAATATTTTCTTAAAAATCAACTAGTAAAAAGAAGTGGAGAAATAGCCTAAGACTCTTTATTACAATGTCAAATTATCACACATGTATTGCCAAAAATAACCTCTAAACAATAAATGCTTCCTTGAATCAAGAATAATTACACATATTTGATTTTATTTTGTTTATGCCTCATTTGGATATTTTCGTACGAGAGAAAATACTGCCACTGATGTGATTATTTTTTTTTGACAAAGCCACTGATGTGATTATAATTCGGTGCTATACTTGGATAAACAGAGTGAACATGATTTTTAATATGCTTGGTAACTAATGTGTACCAAAGTCAGAATCCAAATTATTTCCCTCTATTTTTCCAGATTTGATTCAACAATGAGTTGATCTTGCTCCAATAAGTGAAAAAAAAGTATTGTATCTTTTTTTCTTTGATGAATAATAAAGTATTGTATTTTTTTTATCAAAATGAAATTAAGCACTAAAAACATAACACAAACAACTAAAGCCTAACATGTTCCATTCTCACAGCATTTGCTATAAGAAAAGACGAAACTGCAACAGGACAAAGAGGCCACACATGTTCCCCATAATTCATTTTAGCTTCATACTTTGCTAACCAATCAGCACACGAGTTGCCCTCACGAAGCATGTGAACAAAGTTCAAATCCCAAGCTTTAAAAAAAAAGGATTTGATGTAGGAAATAATGAAAGCATAGGGGTGAGTATCTTCAAGTTCATGAGTAATCAACGACAGAGCGGTTTTACTCTGATTCAGAAACAATAGACCTATAACCGTTGGACCAAGCTAAGTCCAATCTCTTGGCAATTGCATGGAGCTCCGCATTCAAGTTAGTAGCAATACCACAGTTTCCCGAGAAACCAAAAAGCCAACCACTTGTATGATCCCGAAGTAAACCACCATATCCACTACGGCCTGGGTTACCAATGGAGCTTCCATCAACATTCAGTTTAACAAAATTGCTAGTTGAAGGAAACCATCAAACTAAAGTTTATTAATAAAATAATTTTTCAGAGCAATAAATATTTCTAGTTTTTCTTTTGAGAAAAGACACCCTAAACGTGAGAGCTATAAAATATATCTCTATTTATCTATATTTAAAAAATGATTTTATCTCTTTTTTTCTTTTCAGGTTTAATTAGTATACATTGTCGTTACAAATTTTTTAACATTATCACCAAATCAAAAACCATAATATGAGTGACTTTTAAAGTCATTTAGATAAAATTAAATATTTTTATGACTTTTCATTTTGTTATCGGTTGATGTCGTAATGCATCAACATTGTATATAAATTAATTTTTTTGTCCAGAAGTAATTTTATCTTTTTTTTTGACAAATCGAAGTGATTTTATCTTACTAATGATAAAATAACATTTTTTTTTATGTTTCAAAATTATTTCTATTAATTAAATTCTTCATTTAAAAAATAAAAATAAAACAAGAGTACAACACCGACCGAGTACTCCTCAATACTAGGCGTGTGTAAGATATAGAGATAGAGTTTAGATTTTGACTTTTCTCTGAGAAAGATGCATCGACTAATCTGAAATTTGATTAAGATGTAAATAAAACTTGACTCCAAATTATTGTTTCATCATTAGGGTTTGAACTCAAAAACTAGCTTAGTCCCCGATTTAATGGAGATAGATATAGTCTACAAGCTATGTAGCCCGGATACGGGATACGATACGGGATACGACACGATACGGATACGGGGATACGGGAAAATTTTGAAAACCAAGATACGACACGGCTGGGATACTTTAATTAAAAATTAAATTAAAATTTAAATATATAAAAACATAAGAGAAAAAATAAAATAGAAAAAAACAAAGATGAAAAACTGAAATATTGCATTTTATAGATATGAAAAAAACCTGTCTAAATAGATAAAAAAAAATCAAACACAAAATATAGGGATGAAAGGAAGAGGACAATTGACACATATATGTATGAGTGACTAGTCATAAAAAGTAAGGGTAGACAAGTAACTGAGACCACCTGAAATGGTATAATCTGAATAGTCAGTGGCAAAAATAGATGACTTTTTATAGACTAAATATTCATATTAGTACGTAGTTACTCAATAAAACATAATCATATTATTATTCAATATATGATCATCACATTGTAGAAATAAATACTTGTGATCATATCAAGTAGAGATAGTTACATGTATTTATCTCACTCATATCACAATGTATTATTTCTTCTATTATTGTA
Organism: Astragalus membranaceus; assembly: GCA_039519185.1. NCBI lineage: Eukaryota > Viridiplantae > Streptophyta > Magnoliopsida > Fabales > Fabaceae > Astragalus > Astragalus membranaceus. The sequence continues at coordinate 120,003,509 of CM076846.1, forward strand.
TTACGAAAAAACATATAATTTTATCTTTTAGTTATTGAGGTATTAAAGTGTATCATATATGAGTGACAATCATGTGCTTAGTTTGTAAGAGGTATCGAAAAAGTATCTGAGAAGTATCCTTAGTTGGTAAGAAGTATCAAAGAAGTATCTCAAAAGTATCGAGTCAAATATTTTTTAAAAAGAATTAAAAAATTATTGGATACTCTTTGGGTACGTATCGGGAAGTATCGGGTGCGTATCGGTATCGGATACGTATCCGACACGGGTACGTCTCCATTTTTGAAGTATCGGGGCTTCATAGTCTACAAGTGTTAATTTTATTTTATGAGAAGAATAAATGTAATTAAAATCAAATCTGTTTTTATTAATTTAAATGATGATTTTTTTTGACAGTAATTTAATCCATAAACAATGTTCTACCCACAAGTACAGTTTGTCACGTTGTCAGGTAAATAAAGACGTGAGAATCAATCAAATTCAATAGAGGGATAGTTCTGTAAATAGATTGATGATTGAAGAGGTGAAACGTGGCGGATACAGAGAGAAGAAGGCTTTTATGTCAGTGAGGATGAGGCTGTAAATGGCGGAGGAAGCGGTGGTGTTGTTTCTCGTGAGCCGGTGTAGGGTAGCACCGCTATTGTTCCCAAATGACATAGCGAAACGTATAACGCATGGGCTGCAACTACTTTTGTGGCGAGCGGGAAAATATCAGAACGTAGGAGCACGCTGTTCTTCTCGAAATGCAGCAGTAAAACATTCTACACTTGAAACCCCCTTCCATGGGCCCATCCATGTAACCCATCTTGGTTTCTCTGACTCTAATCATAAACTATACGATGCTAATCAGATTTGTTAGCAATTCTGACTTTGTTCACTTATAGTATTCAATTTATACGTGACTTACTATACTATGTTAATGTCATTATATATAGTGTTTTGCCATAATAAGGGTGAATGTGGTTTTTACAATTCAATTGATCATTTTGGAATATTGTTGATTGTTGATAACGGGACTAAGCAAAACAATCATACAATTTCATTGACCAAACCGAGTATTATTACTGTATGGACTATGGACTAGATTTCCTCCTGCTGCTCCTCCTAGTCTTAGTTTCAATGGTGGATCTTGCCCCAAATATTATGGGAAGCCCGTAACAACTAACTAAAATATTATAACTAAAATTTATAAGAACAAAATATAATTTTACCAAAAATTCAAAATAATATCAACACAATAAAAATATAATATGTATAAAAGGAGAGACGTACTTAGAATTATAGTGCCGCCCTTCGTTCTTTTGAAGACTTGAAATCATCAATAATTGAAGGCTTAAATATGTTTTAGGCCTCTGCAAATATAACGTATTTTGGTTTAGCCCCTGCAAATTTTTTTTAAAACTCCTTGCAAATTACAGATTTTTGATTTAGGCCCTTCTATTAGTGTGACGTTAAAAAAATGCCAACATGTCTGCTAGATAGGTTTAAATGATGACTGTACAAGTTGAGTTAGCAATAACATAATAAACATATTGATAAAAACACATTTAATTAGGGTTTGATTATTCCCCTTTCTGCATCACTCTCTCACGCTCTCACGGTTCTCTCTCTCTCTAATGTTATTCCCCTTTCTTCATCACTCTCTCACCATGGTTCTCTCTCTCTCTCTCTCTCTCTCTCTCTCTCTCTCTCTCACTCACTCTCAGAAGACGAAGAAGATAAGAGTGAAGTAAATGGTTTTTTGATTCTACCATCGTTTTTCTTTAAGATTTTCTTGTGTGTTTGGACGGGGTTAGAGATCAAGGTAGAAAGAAAGGAGCTCCACCCTAACACCAATCTGTTCTCTCTTTTCCATCCCCCCTTTCAACCACAACCACCACCATCAAAGAAAGGGCGTGAAGTAGCGATTCAAGGGGAAGGATAAAATGAACATGGGAACAGAGAGAACTCCGGTGTGGCTCTGCTGCGGCGGCGGCGTGAGCTTTTCCTTGCAAAACGGAAAGGAATCTTCGAAAGAACCAGCTCTATTTCTTCTTACAGATTCCTCCTTTTATTTTTCTCTTTCTGCTTGATTGGGTTTGTATGGTCAAGATCTGTATATTTTCCATGGTTTAGGAAGGTTTGGTTTGGGGTATGCTAGGAAGGTGCTTGATGAAATGTCTGAAAGAAATGTTGTGTCTCTCACTCTGTTCCTCTCCCCCACGTTTCTCTCCCCTTGATTCCGTTAGTGAAGAGGAAGAGAAAATAAATTCTGGAAATGGGAAGAAGAAGGGTTGAGATGGTAATAAAAACCCTATTTTGACTTGGTCAATAGTTAAAAATTAATTAAAATAAAAAGTAATGACATGGCAGTCCCGATCAGCATTAAAAATAAATTAGAAAAAATAAATAAATGACAATGTTGCACTCGAAAAATCCGGAGGATCTCTCGCGTTCAATGAAGTCACCATCAATACTTAATTATTAGGGAAAACATTGAAAAATCCCTTTAAAGAGAAAATGGTCTTGAAAACCAGATTTCAGGTTCGGGAATCGATTATGCGTGGGAAAGGTATCAGCTCCCCACGACATTCTTTCGAAAAAGGTTACCTCTGATTAATTGTGCAAAACTACATTAACTTTAAAAATATTTATTTCCCTTTCATTAAAAAAAAGAATGAAAAGACTAGATGAAAATTATTTATTTTGAATTTTTATTGAGAGCTAGCAAAGAAACATTTTTGGAAAAGACTAAAAAAGATTTTTTATTATTGCATTTTCATGGAGATCTAATAAAAAAAACATTTTAGAAAAAGACTAAAAAGAATTTTTTATTAATGCACTTGACAGATGTGGGCCCCCATCTGCTCCTACGTATCTCCGGGTAGAGAATCAAAGGCTACGTAATTCTTGATAGAAAATATTTGTGTGTTGGTGTTTTTTATTATTTGAATGTTTTTGAAATTTGTAGGGCATTCACAATGACCAAACGAGTAAACTCAGAGTGGTAACCACTAATAGCTCGTTTGAAAACTACAATCGTTATTAACGATCAAACAAGCTAAACTGAGAGTGACTGTTAGTAACAACCCATCTTGTGAGTTTGATTGTTTTATAAAAAGGGTTTGAAAGCATTATAGTGTAAAAAAACGAAATGAGTTGTAGTAAAAAAGGAGGTGCAGTTAACAACAAGGAGTGTTGTATCAAAAATGGTGGGTGCGTTTAGCAGCCCAACCCGTTTTATTTGTGGATCTGGGTCCGATGAGTAATGGGCTTCAGGGGAGTGTAGTGATGAAACCGAGGGGTGCAAATAGTTATCTGAACTAAAAAAAAGATAAAATGAAACCTAGACTATATAAAGCTAAAATTAACCCAAAATGAAACCCTAATATCATTTCTTCTCACTCAGTGCCGCAACTGAGAAGTGGAGAGAGAAGAGCTTCAAAATTTTTTGTGAGAGAAAAATGAGAGAGAGGATCGTGGAGAGAGAGAGAAGGCGACGGAGAGAGAAGAAGAAGCCACAGTGAGGGAGAGAGAGATGGAGTGCGACGGAGGGAGGAGAAGTGGGAGGCGGTTTGCGACGGTGAGGAGGAAAAGAGATGAGGGAGTGCGACGGTGAGAAGGAAGAGAGGAGAGGGAGCGAGACGGTGGGGGTTGGTTTGACGGTAGAGACGATGGTGGGGGGTGAGACCGTGATACACAGAGGGTATTTGGTGGTGGTTCAAGGTGGTGATGTGGGGGTTTGACGGTGGTGAGAGAGAGGGAAACCGAAGGGGAAGGGCGATGGTTCGTGGTGGTATGGGCTCGTTTCAGGCCGGAGGTTTTGGAATTTGTGGTTGTCGTTTTTAGGGGTGGTCGTTGGCGACGGCGGTGGTGCGATGGTGGTTGATAGTAGTTTTCATGGTGAGGAGAGAGAAGCGAAGGGTGGCGTTTGATGATGGTTGTGTTAGGAGCGGTGGGGGAGGAATGTTTGGTGGTTGTTTGGTCGTGGGAGAGAGTGTGATGGTGATGGTGGCTGACGGTGGTGGTGCAGGTGGTTATGGTGGCGACAACCATATTTTTGGTTGTTTTTCTTCTCTTTTTTATTGGAATGGTACTCTGTTTTGTTGTTTCTCCCCCTTCCTTTTACTGTTCCCACTTGTTTTCAGAAAATTTTGGATGCTTTGAAATTAGGGTTTCATTGTGAAACCCTAAATTTTTTGTTCTGAATTTTCGTGTGTATCTTTCTCTGGTTTTGTGTGTGGTTCACTATTACTATTCACTTGTATTTATAGTGAAAAATGTGGTGTATGTGTGGGTGCTGATGCAGGGGAGCAAAACTCAATAGAGGACAGCCACTGAAGAAAAAGGAGAGCAGCAAGGGGGGGTGGAGGCGTTGACTGAGATGTGTTTGCCTAGTATGGGAAAAGCAAAAGGATAAGGAGAAAGCATATTGACTCCATTCTCAAAATATCTTTCAGCTAGGGCAAAACCAAGGGCAACAGCGCATGTCCCTCTTTTATTTGAATTCATTTTAATTTTTTGTAATTTTTTCTTTTTCATTTTTGTCTATATGTGTATCAACATGTAAAAATAAATATTTTTGTAATAAAAAGGCAGCATTAACCATTCAATTTGAATTGTAAATCTGATTTTATTTTTCTTCTTTTGGTTAAGAGCGAGGAAACTACCAATATTAATAATGAGCAGTAAATAATGAGCAGTAAAATAAACATGCGTATATGACGGGAAGCGAACACGCATGTGTGACGAGAATAAAACCTATACACGATTAGGAATGACACGCGTGAACGACAAACATCATAACGAACAATATTTTGGATTTTTTCTAATAAATTTTAAATTAGTCGGACAAAATTAAGGTACAACAGACAACTCGGACTTATGTTAGCCAACTCAGCGTTTTTTGTAACGTTGGGTTAACAGAATGGCCTAAATCAAAAATCTGTATTTTGCATGGGGCTTTTAAAAAAAATTGCAAGGGGCTAAACCAAAACACGCTATATTTGCAGGGGCCTAAAACATATTTAAGCCATAAGTGAATCAAAGCTAAAGTTTTTAGCTATCTCTTTTTCAATTTAAACCATCATACTAACTGTCAGCAAGAAATTCATCCTCCGTCTTATTACGCAATATTGTTTTGATTATCTTCATTGCTGAAAATGATCTTTCTATAATTGTCGTAGAAACTGGAAGAGTTAAAATAAGGCAAATTATACGATCAATCAAGTAATATCTATTCGCCTTCCCCGTTTTTTCCAAAGCTTCACACAATTCAGACATAGTTGACAAGTTATTTAAATCTGGATGACTAACTGCTTCAAGAATAAAGTGTTGAAGTTGAAATATATATCGAATTTGTTTTCTCCTGCTCACTAAAATCCACTAGCTAGAATTTTTCCACAAGAGCACATATATCATCCATATCAAATGCTTTGTAAATATCTTTAGGAACCAAACTATTGCTTAGACTCAAAAGCTCCATTGTTTGCACATTAAACCTCTGATTCAATTATTGCAATTGTTGATCAATTGTAACATAAAAGAGACTCACTCTAAAATGTTGACCCACTATGATGTTGTCCTTCTGATGACGAGTACACTCTTGACACTCTATATAAACATCATTACAATCAGGAGAATCAATATTATATTGTTCACAAAATAATGTCACATTTTTCAATAATAGATCCCATCCGTCATTCGTCAACTTCTGAATTAATGTTTTTGTAGTGCCGACTAAATGTATAGCATTGAGTTTATCTTGGGATTTCTGTTGTAAAGCTTGACAAAGGCAATCTGTAATTCCCATAATCTCTTTCATCATATGCAAAATCAATATGAACTCAAATGAATTCATAATCTTGTAAGCAGCATTAGCATCCCCTTGTTGAGAATAATTTGATCCATTTTTCTTTATATTTTGAAGAACCACACAAGTTGCATCATACATAATTATCATACTACAAACAGAAGAAAAATGCGAGCTCCAACGAGTGTCTCCGGCTCGTTTCAAAGTGCCCATCTGATTTTGTCCTTTACCACTATCAAGTTCACCAATCTCTAGCAAAAGTGATATCTCCTCTAATTTGACAGCTTGCAGATCATCATGACACTTTTTTTTTGGTCCAAAGTTGATTGATTCAATGAAATCGGGCAAGGCCCAACACCTGGTCCACGAAAAAATCCGAAACCCAACTAAACAACTCTTACATGAAATAGGCAAGAAAACCTAACCATTCAATACACGGGTTTCACATATACCCTAATTCGACAAAATTCCATCTTCGTCTTCAATGCACCATCAATTCTCCCATCTACCACCATCAATCTCTACTTTCCAGAGACAGATACAGGAATTAACCACTGAAGAGCTTAACTTCCATTGAGATCGAAGTCATTGGTAAAGATTCATGCAATCCTTGACGATTGCTGCACGAAGAGAAGCCGGAGGTGTTGCGATCCAATTTTCGGTGAGGGCGTCGTCCATCATGAGCACAGCAATGGTGTGAGCAGATCCATTTCCTGCACATGAAATCCAGGTAAAGCCACAGTGTTGAAAACCCTTCTTGAATTCATGGATATCACACACTATGCCTCTAATTTCTTCTCTGATTATGTTGCCTCTGCACGTCTCAATGAGTTCCAAGCTGTCTGATTCTAAAACAACTGATGGGAACCCTAGATTCATTGCCAGCACCACTGCTTCATGAAGTCCTAATGCTTCAGCAATTAGAGGAGAGGATGCAAAAATCTTCTTAGCACATGCAGTGATTAAGGTACCTTTGTCATCTCTAGATATCACTCTTATTGATCCCTTCCCATTCTCTTTATTATAGGCTGCATCACTATTCATCTTCACATTAGGGGTGCGAGGAGGCCTCCACCCCTCTTTAGATTTAACTTGCATTCTATTTGTTGGGGGGGGGGGGGGAGTAGGATTGGGATCCTGAATTTGGGCTTGGAGAAACTCTCTGCTTGAAGAGTTAATCTGAAATAGAGTTCCCAATGGATTAGGGATGATCCCATTAAAAACTGCATCATTCCTAGCCTTCCACATAACCCAATGGGAGAAAAAAAACTTGCCAATTAGCTCCTTAGCATAGTCCTCATATTGGTCAAATAAATCAATGTGGTTCAGAATCCATTGTTGTATTGAAGAGAGACCAATTCTACTAGGAGGGGGACCTAGTTACCAGCATGGCTCAGTCCATGGACACACAAGGAATATATGTTCTAGGGTTTCATTGTCAATTTTACAGATAGGAGAGCATTGTTACACAGGCTCCACATAAAATGCTTAATCTTCTCATGAACAGGGGCCTGCCAAATAGTCTTCCACAGCTTCTCAGGAATTTTAGTAGAGCTAGACACATTCTGGTGAACTGTTGGGGAGAGCTCAACCAATCTCTTATATCCAGATTTAACTGAGTACCTACCATCAGAAGATAAGGGCCAATATAGAGTATATTCCCATTGAGTCCAAGATATAGGAGTCTGGATAACCTCTATAGCACTTCTTGGACTAAAATTCTCCCTGAGCTTTTGAAGATCCCACTGGTGATCCTCATTGATGAGCTCACTAACCATAGTGACAGTTGCATTAGGCTTCAAATCAACACTGGCTCCAGAAGAGACCCACTTATCATTAGTTATGTGCACATTTGAACCAGGGCCCAAATTCCATCTTCCTGACTAATTTAGAACATTTCTCCCTTGAATGACGCTTTTCCAGACCCATGAGGAACCCCTACAATCTTTGGCCTGCTAGAAGTGAGAATCTGGGAAGTAGATCGATCCCTTTTAGAGTTGCTGCCCAGTATGAGTTCTGATCCTGTAGTAACCTCCAAACCTGCTTATCCAAGTAGGATAAGTTCATTTTACTAAACTCTTTGAACCCTAGACCCCCTTTGTCTTTAGGAGAGCACAAGATATTGATATTTTCCATTGTATGCCCCTTGATCTTCCATTCTTAGCCCACCAGAATCTTGCCACGGAAGAAGTGAGCTTGGTACAAAAAATTTTAGGTAAAGAAAGTATGGACATCACATATGAAGGTATTTCCTGCACAACTGCCTTTATCATCACTTCCTTGCCTGCTTGATTCTGTAAGGCCCTTTTCCATCCCTCCATTCTAGAAATAACTTTCTCCTTGATCCAATTAAGCCCATGAACCATAGCTCTTCCCCTTCAGCTGGAATTCCCAGATAACTCCCTAGGTTGTTCCAAATAGGGATTGAGGTAATAGAAGTCAGATTGCCTCTTGAAGTCAATAAGTGTCACAAGGAAGGGGGGTTGGAATTGTGACCCTTTTAAAAATAACTTGAAACAAGATAACTATCTTCACAAGCATGATTAGATATTAAGATAGTGAGTGTTCTTAGTTGAGAAGGGTGAATGAAAACAATCTTCTTAACTATGATATCAAGTTGAGAAGGTTTATGAAAAACCGTCTTCTCAACTATGTAACAGAGTTGAGAAGGGTCAGTAAGTTTATTCCTCAGAACCTGCTCTCAGATATTGATTTTCAGCACAGCATTAAGATAAGAGATTGTGTGTTATAAAGTGATACTGTAACGTTCAAAGCTTTTTAAGAGGCATTACAATTTTTACAAGCTTAGGAGAGATGTGAGAAGGGTTGAAAACTGTGTTTTAAATAAAACAATTTTTAGCTGAGAAGGGTCAGCATGCTGTCTTCTCAGTTTTCATAAATCAACTCCAGGAGGAGTGTTTTGTCTCACAGGGTAAAGCTACTCAGAAAAAGTAGTAAATAACACAATGATGTATAGTGGTTCACCCAAAACCTGGGCTACGTCCACTCCTCACTCCCTATGAGTGTTTCCACTATTTTCCAAATAGTTTACAACTTTTACAACCTCCCTAGGCTAAAAGTTCTCTTGGCAGTTTTCGTCACACATCTCTACCTACTATTTTCACGCCTAATACAATCCTTCTGATCTATTAGGCAGCTTCTAACACAGAACCGACTCACTTCTCAAGTCCTACAGCAACACATGCCACTTGAGAAGGTTCCCCTACATGTTTTCTGTTTGGTGTGTGGGTTTGTGGGATTTCTAGAGCTTGGTTGATACAAATGGTGTTTTCAACAAACATTACAACACAAGCAAAAATACATACTCAGAGATCAATTGAATCCCTTCAGTTTAGGAGCAGCTGAGTACGGATGAGAGAAAAACTTGACACTTGAGAAGATTGAAAGTTTTGAGCTCGAAGTATTCTCACACAGATCAACGATGGCCAGATGTGTTTATTTATAGCTGAAATGTTGTGTAATATCCTCTGGACCATAGAAAAGATTCGTTGGCAAAAGAATATAGTCGTTTGTAGCCGTTTATAGTCGTTGCAAGGCTGTTTGCTTTTAAGACAGCTGTTTTTCTGCTTTGCTGCAGAAGACAGCAGTTACCAGCTGTCATGACTCTTCTCAACTATGACTCTTCTCAGCTATGACAGTTTCTGGAGATGATGCTTCTCAAGTTGATGCTTCTTATGAAGATATTTGTGAAGTGACATTTCTCAATTTGACTGTTCTCATCATGACCCTTCTGATGAAGACTCTTCTAGTCATGATGCTTCTCAACTTGACTTTTCTTGTGATGAAGCTTCTCCTCTGATGCTTCTCATCTGATGCTTCTCATCTCTATTCTTCTGAGAGCCTTTCTTTTGTTGGTTCTGTCATGATGCTTCTTGAGTTGATCCTTCTGATTACCCTTCTTATGTTGACACAGATTGAAATGATTCTTCTCAAGATGATCTTTCTCAAGTTTACCCATTTGGTCTTGATCTTTGATCTTGTCAAGAGAAGCCTTTTTTTTTTCTTAAGGCCATGTGTACAAATTGTCTTAAGTCTTCTCAAATATGATGATTCTAATAAGCATATACCTTCTTGAGATTTGCTTGATTTATACCTGTTCTTATTGTTCAATTAAGAAGAAACATTAGCAGCATACGAAATCAGATAACTTAAGCTTCTCACATTTTAAGTTTGTTAATCATCAAAACTATTTAGGGATTTTGCCTCAACACCTTTGAGAACATTATTAACTTTAGCCCCACATATTATCCCAGACTTAGCCATGTATTGATCATTTGCCCTGAAGCTTGAGTGAACTTGTTCAGAATAGCAATGAGTTGGTAAATGTCAGCTCTTTTATCACTTGAGAACAAAATAGCATCATCTACAAAGAAAATGTGAGTGAGAGCAGGGGCAGATGGTGCCAATTTGATGCCTTCAAAGGATCCATTAAGATGAGCCTTTGTAATAAGCCTGGAGAGAACATCAAAAATTAAAATGAACAAATAAGGGGAAAGGGGATCCCCTTGTCTCAGCCCCCTATGAGGAATTAGATTTCTAGAAGCCAAACCATTAACCTGATAGATAGGAATATGACACAATAGAAACTAGAATCATTACAATTTTAATCCAAGCTTTCTCAAAGCCATAGGCTCCTAACACTTTTTCTAGGAATAGCCAGCTCACTCTATCATAGGCCTTGTTCATATCAAGCTTGATGGCTATGCCTTTCCCTCCATTCTTAGTCTTCTTCTTTAAATAGTGGAAAGCCTCTTGGGCAACCACAAGGTTATCCTGAATCAGCCTACCACCCACAAAAGCACTTTGTTGGGGAGTGATGAGCTCACTCATGCAAGACTTTAATCTTCCAACTATGATCTTTGAAATGACTTTATACAAAAAATTACAACAACTAATAGGCCTCAAATTGTTTGTAGACTCATGATTAGGCACCTTAGGTATCAAAGCAACAATGGTATGATTTAATTCCTCTCCCAACTCTCCTGTTTTAAAAAAGGTTTTAGCAGCCAAAAAACCTCACTTTTAATAACATCCCAGTTTTTTTTTTTGAAAAAACAACCCATTAAGACCATCTGGGCCAGGAGCTTTATAAGGACCAAGATCAAAAACTGTTTTTTTATTCTGAGTCAGAAACTTCCATAGAAAGTTTCTGATTCATCTCATCAGTTACACACATAGGGATAGCACTCAGGCAATCATCCATATTTGTAGCAGTTACAGGGGAGTAAATGTCAGCAAAATAGTCTCTGATACCTTCTAGCACTTCTTCTCGACCTTCTAACCATCTGCCATGGTTATCTTTGATTCTCAGCATCTTGTTCTTGTCCCTTCTCTTCATTGTGGAGGCATGAAAGAACTTAGTATTCTTGTCACCATAATTCAGCCATTTAACTCTTGATCTCTGACCCCAATACTTCCCTTCTTGCTTCCACAACTCATCAATGTCCCCTCTCAACTTTGCCAATTTCTGCCAGTCCACTTGATTAGAGGGTTGGTTCAAACAAGTTTGGAGATTCTCCTTTAGCCTGCTGATTTCAGTTGCAGCATTTCTAAAGGTCTTTTTGTGCCATCTAGATAGATTTTCCTTGCAAGAAGAGACATTATCCTTCCACCTGCTCCAAACATTGGTTTTTCTGCTTTGCCACCCAGCAGCAACTGTATCTCTGCAGTCTTTGTGATCCTCCCAGAAGACCTCATACTTGAAGGACCTCCCACTCTGCAGGTTAGGTTTAGGGTGTAGAATAATAGGGGCATGGTCTTGTAACGCCCAAAATATTTAATTAAATTGTTTAATTAAATATTTAGGTATCCAATTATTTATTTAATTAATTATTTAAAATATGTTAGTTGATATAAATATATTAGCACTTGATTAAGAGGTGTGTAAATAAATTTTAGGTGATGGCGTTAGTGATCGGGCTTAAGCTGGAGAAAGCCCGTGATCCAAGCCCAAGGCATAGGTGCATGAGGGGTTAGTTAGGGTTGGGGAGCATTTTGCATTTGTGGGAGAAAAGAAAAGAAATTGCGAATAGAGAGAAGAGAGAAGAGAGAAAGAAAGTTTGCGAAGAGAGTGAGAAGAGAGAAGAGGTGCGATCGGCCAAGAGAGAAGAGGAGCAAGGAGCTGTTGCTGTGGTTACTTCGGTGCTTTCGTAGAGGTCTCATCATCTTCGGAAAATCTAAGGTAAGGGTGGGTCTTGCTTTATAATAGAGTTTATAATGGGTTGTATGTAGGGGTTTAGGAATTATATCGTTCTCCGTATGATTGTAATGTTGTGTGACGTGTATGAATATATTGATGAAGATTTGTTGTTCAATAGATGGTTGTTAGGTAGAATGCGAATGGCTAAGTGTATGTGAGGATCGAAAATGCAAGCTAAGGGCTCGATATAATGTGTATATGATGATGTGGTTGCTATAATATATACACTGTTGCGGTTTTCTTGAAACTGGGACTGTTCGGTCAGTTCAAAAATTTCGTGTTTAATTGTTCTTGAAAATAGACTTCACGCCGGTCGTTTTGGCGCCGGTTTCGTTCGATTTGGAGTTGTGTAGCTCTAGTTATAGGCTCCACAAGTTAGGGTAATAATCTGGGAGCATTCTGGACATAGGTTCTGTATTTTTAAAACTGGGAACCTTTCGTTTGTCCAAAAATTATGGGACATATTTTGTTAGAAAATAGACTTAATTTCGGTCATTTTGGCACTGGTTTGGTTAAATTTGGATTTGTGTAGCTCATGTTATGAGTCTCCAAAGTTAGGTCAAATTTCTGGAAATAATCTGTGAGTAGGTTCGGTTTTTGCAAGTTTTGTGTTCTCAATTAAATTCCGTTTTGAATGATTCTCGTTTAGTTAGAAAATAGACTGAATTCTCTACAAGGTAGGCACTGGTTTCACCGAATTTCATTAAGAAATGAGAAAGAAAACTTGGTCGCAAGTTGCGTAAGAAATTCTTTCTGGCGCTGGCGCCAATGTTGCTCCTGCGCCAGTTTGTGTTGCTGTGTCTAGGCGCTGTTGCTCCTGCGCCAGTTTCTGTGTTGCTGTTTCTGTCTAAGCTGCGCCAGTTTTCTGTGTTGCTGTTGTGTCTAAGTTGCGCCAGTTTTTGTGTTGCTGTGTTGCTGTTTCTGTCTAAGCTGCGCCAGTTTTCTGTGTTGCTGTTGTGTCTAAGTTGCGCCAGTTTTTGTGTTGCCGTGTTGCTGTTTCTGTCTAAGTTGCGCCAGTTTTTGTGTTGCTGTGTTGCTGTTTCTGTCTAAGTTGCACCAGTTTTCCTGCGCCAGTTTTCCTGCGCCAGTTTTGTGTGCTGCTGTTCCCTGCTAGGCGCCCAGTGCCTGGGCGCCATTTTTAGCATGTGTCTCAGTTTTGTTCCTAATTTGTTTTTGACGTATCATTTGACTCGGGTGTCCGTTTTAAATGCTTCAAAGTGCGTTTCGAAGCTTGTTCATCCCTCTATCTGTGTATGCTACTGTAAGGTGAAAAATGATTACTTTTCTAATAGTTTCTGGACACCAATATTGTGTTGCCATGTTGATGCTAATGATGATGGGTCTATTGACCAAACATTATTGATGTTGTTAAGTGACGGTGGGTCTATTTGACCAAAATAAGTGACGATGTTATTGATGATGGGCTTAATGCCAAAGTGACGATGATGTTATAGATGATGTTGATGATGTGGAAATTATAATTGTTGGTTGTTTATGAAGTCACATGCATACATAAGGCTGCGGTCTCGACGATATAAGGCTGCGGTCTCGACGATTTAAGGCTGCGGTCTCGACGATATGCCCAATTGGCAATAATAAGTGACGATGATGGTACCACATGCATACTTGCACTTCATACATTCATGCTCATCATTGGTAATTATTATTTTGGTTGGTGTGTAATATGATTGTGTGGCATATATATATATATATATATATATATATATATATATATATATATATATATATATATATATAAATTGTTGAAGTTGTTATATGTATAGAAATATATATATATATATATATATATGTATATATATATATATATATATATATATATATATATATATATATATAAATTGTTGAAGTTGTTATATGTATAGAAATATATATATATATATATATATATATACATAAATTGTTGAAGCTGTCATGCGTATATTTATAAATATAAAGATATAAATTGTGAAAGTTATTATATATAAATATATAGATGTATATGTATATGTATGTATAGCTTTGATTGGTATAGTTCTGAGCTCTAGCATATTGCTCATTATAAACTTTATTATACGGTTTAGACTCACCCCTTTGTTGTTCATTACTACAGGTAACCGTGAGTGAAGGCTTGTCTCCCTTCATTCTTGAGTCGGTCTTATGCTCTGATACGTAACACTCAGGGGATGGGCGCTAGATTTTATTCGTTTTGTTTATTTTGCTGTTGAATAATTTTTACTGAGGATAGTATGTTATTGTTGAGACTATGATTTGTTTTATGAGATTTTATTCTATTCCGCTGCATGATGTTGAAGTTTCTGTTATGAGAACTGAATTAATGTATTTTTGAGGATTCCATCCCACTTGCCATGTGTTACGTATTATACTGATTTATAAGAGAATTTGTTATTATATTGTCGATGTTTAAATGAAGTGAATGTAGCATCCAGTTTGGATGAATCGAAAAATAATTGTTAAACTCTAATATTTATGATTTAAATTGCCGGGTAGAAATGGGGTGTTACAGTCTGAGTTTATAATAGGCAAAGCCAGAGCTATAGCATGGGGATACCACTGCCTCCAAGACCAATTTGCTAGGACTCTATCTATTCTCTCCCTTGTCACAAAACCATTCCATTACTAATCCAAGTAAATTTACTCCCTTTTAACTCCAGAGATCAAACAACTCAGCATTATTTAAAAACTCTCTAAATCTTTCAATGCGGCCAACTTCAACAGGTCTAAGACCATCCTTCTCAAGAAAGGAGGCCATCTCAATAAAGTCTCCCATACAACACCATGGCTCACCATTTCTAGGTCTGAGATCAAGTAGCCTAGGCCAGAGCCCCCTTCTAGCAGTAGTTGTTGGATTGCCATACACAAAGGATGCTTCAAAAATAAATCCAGATCTTCTCTCCTTAGCACCCACATGAATGAAATTATGCCTGTATTTCAGCACCTGTATCTCATAGTAGTCACTCCTTAAAAGTTCTAGGCCTCCAGATAGACCTCTAGCTTCAACACAAAACCAATTTTGAAATCTAAATCTTCTTTTCACTCTCTCTACCCTTTCCTTATGAGCCCTAGTCTCCATAAGGAAGAGTATGGCAGGCTTTTTGTTAGAAATTAGATCATTCAGCTCTCTATTTGTCGTGGCCGCCGCCAAGCCACGACAATTCCAACTTATGCAGGCCATTGTGCTCGAGGGGGCAGGTACTTGCCTGCCGCCTCTTTCTTTGCATTGCTACCAATTGTGAAACTTCCAAAGTCTCCACTAAACTGTCCTTTGGAGGATTCTGCTGAGTCTACCTTATTCTTCTTTCCTGTTGTAGAGTCTTCCTCAGTAGTCTCCTCCCTTTTTCTTCTCTTTCTCAACCTCATCCCATTCACCAGTGTCATAGCCAAGGTTTCCTCCTCTTCTTCCCTTAAACTTGTAACCCCTCCAGGTAGGCTAGACTCCTCAGGTGGGAATTCCACCACATAATTGGGGCTTGGGCTTGGCAGAGCTTTTGGAGGGTCCCTCCATTGCAATAACTTTGATTCCTCCTTAGTTCCTTGGTCACATTCAGTACTCTTGGGATTAGGGAAGCTCTGACTATCAAAGTCCATTAGACTTATCTGTTGGGCAGTTCTGAGATCTTCAAGTTCAGAATCAGACAAATATGCCTCAATTGGCATAGGATATTCCTCCTCGGCTCGAGATTCCTCTTCATCAGTTGGGGCATTATATAGGTATGAGCAATCCCTTTCAGTTGTTCCTTCTCTGATTTGAAATGGCTTAAATCTCCTTCCTATGTAGAGAGGGGCACTCTCCCCTGAGCAATTAGCTATCATCTCCTCCCAATCTTGCTTAGCTTTCTCTCTGGCCTTCTTATCAACTGCAGTTTCCTCCCTCTGCATTTCTGGCTGATGTGGAACTTGCTCCTTGTTGGCTTCTCTTCTACCATAGAGCGTACTGGCAGTTCCTTTGGTGGAGTCCCCATATCTCTTAACATGTTCCCTTAAGATACTTGCAATAGATCTAGGCGCTTGAGCACAGATATGCTGATCATATTTAGGCATTGATGAACAGTACGTTGCCATTTTCCTAGGGATTTTGCAGAACCTCTATTCATGCCCAATGACACCACAGTTAAAACAAAGATCATGGAGCCTCTCATATTTGTAAACCACCCAAATCTTTGGGAGGTCTTTCCTAGGGATCCAACATCCTGCTCGTAATGGGTTGTTCACATCCAACTGCACCTTAGCTCTCATGAAAGTTCTTAAGATGCGACCCTCCACTATAGATTCCTCCATTTCAATAACCTTCCCAACCTTCTGCAAAATGGTGGCAGTGTTGATACCATTAATATATTCCATTGGTAGGTTGTGCACTTGAATCCAAAAGGGGTTAAGATCAAAACAGATCCCATGAGGAGTAACCTCAGGAACCAAGAACTGAATACACATCAGGTGGTTGAGGAAGAACCATGGTGCCTTGTCCATGACTTCCTTGCTGTGATTTTCGTTTTCAAAAGTGAACATGAACTTGTTTTTACCCAGATCTGTTATCTACAGGTTCTTGTACATGGCCCAGGCCTTATAAATCACATCTTTGGCTGCTGTTCGATTCATTGTTCTTGTTGTTAAGAGTTTGCCCACGAGGGTTCTTCTTGCAACTGACTGGTTGATTGGGTTTGCAGGTACCAGGATCTCGTGGAGTTCTTCAGGATTGCTCTGGTGTTGAGGTTGAGATGATGAGCTAGATGCCATTTCAGCAGCTAGTAGGCAGCTAGTAGGTGGAAGATGCGGCTTAGGGTTTGGTTTTTGTATTGTTTGGGTTTATATTCTGTGCGGGTTTTGGGGGTTATTTCTGGGTCAAGGGTCTTGTGTGTGTGTTTATGGGTTTTAAGTTTTTTCTGGCTATGTTACGGTTGTGTAATGGGTCAGATTGTATTGCTGGCTATGTTGTGGTTGTGTAAGGGGTCAAATTCTATTTGTGGATGATGTTGTTGTGAGGTAGTGCTATGGTGATTGTCGTATGTATTTGTGGACTGTGTTACGGCCAGTGCTTGGCAATTTATGCTTGTAATGACTGAACAGCTAAAGACATGATTGGGTTTCACGGGGGGTGGGTAAATGCCCAAGCGAATGTGTAAGATGATTGATAATGAAGTGTGCTGGTGAGAGATCCTTCGTGAGAGCTGAGAGGCAACACTCAATCCGTTAAGGAAACAAAGCCCTAGGAGGGAACACAAACCCTAGCTAGCCCTAGCAGAGCTAGCAGACGAGAACAACTTAAGATACATGATTGATAGGTGGTTACTAAGAGGTCACACCTACAATGAGTTGATCATCATGACACTTAGTAGAGAAACATACATTATTGACAACAAAAGTCAAGTCTGAAAAGAAATCATGAATAAGGAAAACTTCTCTGGAAGCAGCAAACCAAAGCAAGTTGTAATCTATGTGCAAAGCAATGTATGTAATAAGCATAAGGACAATCTTTGAGAAATAGTGCTTGCAATCCATTCCACTCTCCTCTCATATTACTAGCACCATCATACCCTTGCCCACGGATATTTAAAACATCAAGACCATATATACTAAGAAAGAACATCACAAACCTCTTTTTAAAGTGTGATAGCCTTAGTTTAACATGCACAAGATCAAAAAACTGTTCTTGTATACAACCCTTTTTATCGACAAACCTCAGAATAATAGCCATTTGCTCCCTTAGAGATTCATCACGTGATTCATCAACAGTTATGCAAAATTTAGAATCCCCAATCTCTTCTTGAAGATAGCTTTTCACGTGATTCATCAACAGTTATGGAAAACTAGAAATGATATGCAAGATTTCCTTTTGAATTAGATGAGAAGTGTACTTTGAATTATATGGAGCATATGAAGAAAAATTGGCTTACATTTACAAACAAAGCAATAGTTTACCATTGCCAGTTGAAGAACTGAAGAAGGTTGCTTGGAGTTGGAGGAATTGCAGAGTTGAAGGTCAGAGAATACACAATAACATGAGCAGAGAGATTGAGAAGAGCAGCAATGTTGTGCAGCAGAGGCGGAGGGAACAAAGTTTGAAAGTTCTAACTAGTATCAGTAAGTGAATCATTTTTACAAAGGAACAAAAATAATTGTTATAGGCTGTCAGTAATATCAATTAGTTTTAATATGTGCAGCAGTTACTATTATTAGGAGCTGTTACTATTACAAAAATAATTTTTATATGCTGTTTGTCAATTGTATCTTCTGCCACTATTGTTGTGAATTCTCATGTAAATTCATATTATGTTATTTTTTTATTTGGACCATTGCTGATTACCCACATATTGTCCCAACACTTTCAATTGCTCATGCTTAAGATCAAATTTCGCACTAGCCAACACTGAGTTTATCCTGGATGCTGGACATCCCTCCCCAATCTACAATCCGAAACCTTCCTCCAAGATGTTTAAAGCTTTCACCAAGAATTCCAAGTCTGTCAGTGCTTTTTTATTTTTCCAACAGGTATATTTTATCTAATCTACCTCTCTTCTGTAATCTAATTGATTCATGTACCTTTCGAAATGTTTAGTCTAATTAGTAATACTTTTTGGTACGAAATAATTTCCATGAACATTGTGTAACAAATGAGTCAAGACTTGCATTCATCAAAGGCAATTGATAGTCTCCCGCAATATTCAAGCAGTTTTCTCTTCATTTTTACTTCAACTATTACTGCGATGAA
The DNA here is from genome assembly GCA_039519185.1 of Astragalus membranaceus. Taxonomy (NCBI): domain Eukaryota; kingdom Viridiplantae; phylum Streptophyta; class Magnoliopsida; order Fabales; family Fabaceae; genus Astragalus; species Astragalus membranaceus. Next base: position 120,022,241 of record CM076846.1, read on the forward strand.
TTCTCAATTCATAAATGTACAAGGCTATGATTTGAGAGTAAGGTTCACTTAATTATAGCTTCAAAATTTGGATACATTCTCCAAGTGTATATATTTTGCTACTTTTTTGTGCTTGAACCATTTGGTTGTTGAGACGATTGATGGTCTATTATCGTACGGAATACAATCCTACGAATCATTTAGGGCACAAAACACATGAAGGATACTCGTATGATCAATGGTTTTTATCTTTTTTTTGTATTGTTTCGTGCGAAATATAATCATACCAAACTAATTATGCATTGCCATTGCACAACATAACATTAACCGCTTAATAAGTTCAAAAGGTATGTTTGCTATATGCCCTTGGCCTCTCAACTCCCATATCCCAGTTCAGCATTCAAATCCTTCACTTGGAAGCAAGGTTCTAAAAAACGGTCCGTTACACCGAAAACGGCCGCGACAAAACTGTCTCGGTAGTGACCGTTATCGCGACAAAACGGCCGCGACAAATAATTTTAATAAAATTTATGCATTATTTTGATTAATTCACACCGCGACGACCGCGACTTGTAACGCAACAGCCACAACGGCCGAAAACGCAAAAGCCTTAACGCGACCGCGACCGTGACCGGGACCGCTATTTAGAACCTTGCTTTGAAGCCTTTTGCTTTCAACAAGTCTCTTTCTGCATCAAGCCTTTTGCTATATGCCATTAAACTCATCTAATGGCATTTATCAAAAAAAAAAAAAAACTCATCTAATGGCATGAAAGAGGTGAAACCCCAGTCATCGTCTTTTTCATTGAACTTGTGGAAAGTAGCTGGCAAATTCATGTAGTAAGAGTCAATTTGGCTGCATCTAATGAAGAATGAAGGCATATGATTATTAAAAAAAACATAAAACTCAAAATCCCCATACCAAAAAAGGAAAAATAGGACAAGTTGATGGCTACAATAGCTCAGGTCAGAGTTGTTTATTTATTACCCACTGTAAATAACACAAATGATTAACTCTAGTTAATTTTATTTATCCACTCTAGTTAGTATAATCAATTGTAACCGTTTACAGTTATGCTAACTAAGTGTACGGAGTTAGTTAGAGTAATCATCTAGTTTATATACCAAATGTACAGATTCTATTATTTAGATTGAATACAATGTGAAATTTCCTTATCTTCCTCTCCACTGAGCTCTGATTATCAACATTATTGAAAAAATTAAGTCATCGTTTTTGAGTTTTATTATTATTATTATTATTATTATTATTATTATTATTATTATTATTATTATTATTATTATTATTATTATTATTATTATTATTATTATTATAACATAATGAAACGATATAGTAATTGTCAAGATAGTTAAAGATTTTTCGACCAAAAAAACATAGTTAAAGATTTAGGCAAATTGTCCATCATTGAATAAAGGATCAAATAAGGCAGTTTTTCATGTTTGAATTATAGATCTGAGTAATGCTAAGCTTGAAATAAGAGTAGGAAAACGAAACAGAAAAGAAAAAGAAAGTAAAAACACCTTTTATGATGGTTCTTTCGCTATCAAACCAATTAAATACAAGCAAATTAAAATCCACATCCCTACTCCATCCCTTAGACATATTAGTAGATTGTATAGGTTCCAAATAGATTGTTAAATACTATACATCGTTCCCCTGTGAAAACATGAGAATCCTCCTAAAACAAAAACAAAGCAGATCAATACAAACAATTGTAAACAGATAATCTACGTATACTAAATATTCTAACTAGTTGGAATTCATTCAGCCAAATACCATGGATAGCCGCCAAGGACGAAAGGCTCAGAGTAAAGCTTCTCGGTGTTCTAGAAACGAGAGAAATTCTCAACCTTCCACGTGAATTTCTCATATTTATCAATCTTTGATTGTTGATGGTCCATTCAACAAACCCTGCAACAACATTATAAAGTCAAAAAGGATTTTTGATTTGTTGATTATACCTACAACCGCACTAGTGGAAAAAAGACATTAATAAGCATCATTTAGCATCGGTTGTTTGAACAGCTAATGCTAAATGTTGAACCGGTGGCATTTTTGCAATTAAATGGAAGATTTCATTTTTCGCGCCTACTTTTAGCATCGGTTGTTTAAACACCCGATGCTAAATGTATTTGTGTTAGACATTTAGCATCGGGTGTTTAAGCACCCGGTGCTAAATGTCTAAAGCAAATACATTTAGCGTCGGGTGTTTAAACACCCGACGCTAAATGTATTTGCTTTAGACATTTAGCATCGGGTGTTTAAACAACCGATGCTAAATGTCTAAAGCAAATACATTTAGCATCGGGTGTTTAAATACCCGACGCTAAAGGTCATGTTTTATTTTTTTCATCGCATACACTTCTCTTCGCATTCTCACTCTCACTCTCTGAACTGTCTCACTCTCTCAAGGCTCTCGCTCTCTCTCTGGACCTCCATCCTCCTCGTCGTCGATTCTTGGCTCGTCGTCGCCGTTGCTCTCCTCGTCGCCTTCACTCCTATTTTGGTGCTTGAAATCGTAGACAGTGCTCTCACTCTCTGAGGTCTCTCACTCTTTCAACAATACGACACTCTCACTCTCTGAACACGACGAACACGACGCTCTCACTGTTCTCAACTCTCGCCGTCGCCTTGCTCACCGTCGCCTTCCTCGCTGTCGTTTCAGTGAAAATATATTCAAAACCCTAAGTTTTCAAAACGGCCTCCTCTTAAGCACAACCTCTGCGAAGTCTTCTCCGTCGTCGCACCTGGTTCGTATTCTTCTCTGGTTTGATTAATTGCTTCTATTTTGTTCTGAAACCCTAATTTTAATTTTTCTGATTCGTCATTTTTCTGTTGAACAGAGTCTATCACAGTGATAAAAAGTTCACCCTCATCACCTATTCACCTACTGATTGTGAGTCTCTCTCTCTCTCTTGGTTGCTGTGTGTTCTACCTTTATGTTCATTGATTCATTGTTTACTCATTATTTGCAAGTTTTTGGTCAACATATACATTCTAACTAATAATAAGACTAACTATTGGAATGCACTTCTTTTTGATGAAAGTGTGTGATGGAAGTGTGTGTTAGCAATACCATTAGTATATGACTTTTGGAGGAAAATGATTGTTTTCTTGACTTGGGGTGTAAAAACATTGGCCAAATTGTTGGTCGCTGTTCTCTGGAATCTAGTGTTGAGAGGGAGCATTTTTCCAGTTATGTTGTGTTCAACTTAGTTAGGATATGCTTGTATAACTAACTGTTAATTGTTGTTGTTGGTTTGATGTGATAGTTTGATTTTGTTTTGACAATACTTGGTCTATTATTTTGGAGCGTAGCCATGGATCGTAGTTGGATGCAAAGTAATCGTCTGAGTGGTGAGTATGCGAACGGAGTCGAAGAGTTTATAAATTTTGCTCAAGCACATTTTGCCAAAACTGATGTTCCCAAAACTGGTGTAACTTATTCTTGCCCTTGTTGTTTTTGTGTGAATCGAGCCCCACAACCACCAAATGTAATACGGGACCATCTCTTTGTTTATGGGATCTGTCCCAGTTATACCACATGGATATGGCATGGTGAATCAATCGACAACCCAAGTGTGTTCAAAAGAGAGAAAAACGATGAAGATATGGATGATCGAATGGAGGATATGATACTTTGTGCAAAGACAAAGAAGAACCTCTGTATATGGGTTGCACAAAATACACACGGCTGTCTGCGACATTAAAATTGATCAATCTGAAGGCGATAAATGGGTGGACTGATAAGGGATTCACTGAATTGCTTGAGCTGTTGGAAGACATGCTTCCCATAGGTAACACATTGCCAAAACGTACATATGATGCGAAGAAGATATTGTGTCCGATGGGTGTAGAGTATGAGAAAATTCATGCATGTCCAAATGATTGCATATTGTATTGGAAAAACTTTGAGAAGTTGCACAAGTGCCCTACGTGTAATTGGTCGCGCTACAAAGTGAAGTCGGGTGAATCTAGTTGTGACGACAACAGCACAAAGGGTTCCCCTGCCAAGGTTTTATGGTATCTTCCAATAATACCCAGGTTCATATGCTTGTTTGCTAATGCAAATGACGCAAAGAGCATTATGTGGCATGCAGTTGAGAGGAAATGTGAAGGACAGCTTCGCCATCCGGCCGATTCTTTGCAATGGAAGAAAGTTGATAATTTGTATCCGGATTTTGGCGCTGAGTCAAGAAATCTTAGGCTTGCACTTGCTTCAGATGGGATGAACCCATATGGTAACTTAAGTACGAATCATAGCTCGTGGCCTGTTCTCCTTGTAATTTACAACCTATCTCCATGGTTGTGCATGAAGCGCAAATATGTGATGTTATCCATGATGATTTCTGGTCTGAGACAACCAGGTAATGACATAGATGTTTACCTTAGTCCATTGCATGGAGACTTGAGAAAAATGTGGGATGAAGGCGTGGATGTGTTTGACGGGTATTGTAATGAAACTTTCAAACTGCGAGCCATGTTATTTTGCACAATCAATGACTTTCCAGCATACGGAAACCTGTCAGGGTATAGTGTCAAGGGGCATAAAGGTTGTCCTATTTGTGCAGAAGCACGTGCCACCATCAACTCAAACATGGAAGGAAGACGGTCTACCTTGGGCATCGAAAATTTCTCAAACCTAATCACAGATATCGTAAGTTGAAAAAAGCTTTTAATGGGTGCCAGGAAAATGACATTGCTCCAAATGCCTTGACCGGAGAAGAAGTCTATCAAGTGGTTAAGGACATCAAAGTTGTATTCGGCAAAAAGGAGAAGCAGTCCAAGGAGAAAAGCAAGTGGAAGAAGAGGTCGGTGTTCTTTGATCTTCCATATTGGTTCAATCTTGATGTAAGACATTGTCTTGATGTAAGACATTGTATTGATGTCATGCACGTCGAGAAAAACGTTCGTGATAGTGTCATCGGGACGCTTCTCAACATTCAAGTGACAAAGGATGGTATAAATTCTCGTTTGGATTTGTGTGAGATGGGTATAAGAGAACAGTAACATCCAGTGGAAACAGGTAAAGGGACATATTTGCGAGTGTCTACGGGGAATCAAAGTGCCACGTGGTTACTCTTCAAATGTAAAGCGACTAGTTTCAATGAAAGATGTCAAATTAGTTGGCTTGAAGTCGCATGACTGCTACGTCTTGATGCCACAACTACTACCTGTGGTGATTCGTGGCATCTTGCCGAAAGATGTCTGACATACCATAACTAGATTGTGCCTATTCTTCAATAGTATATGTGCTAAAATTATTGACCCTCAAAAATTGGACGAGTTGGAAAATGAAGCTGCTATTATCTTGTGTCAGTTGGAGATGTTTTTTCCTCCCTCGTTCTTTGATATCATGGTTCATTTAATTGTTCATCTAGTTAGGGAGATTAGATTATGCGGCCCTGTTTATTTAAGGTGGATGTACCCAGTCGAGCGATACATGAAGATCTTGAAAGGGTATGTGAAGAACCAATATCGTCCTGAAGCATCCATTGTCGAAAGGTATGTCACAGAAGAAGCTATTGAGTTTTGTTCAGACTACTTGCCAGAAGCGAAATCTGTGGGACTACCAAAGTCTCGCTATGCAGGGAGATGTCATGGTAAAGGTACACAAGGTATAACCGATGCTAAAAGTTATTTGTTGAGAAATTTATCAATCAACCCGTTGAATAAAAATGATAAAAAAATGACATTTAGCATCGGTTATTTAAAATAACTGATGCTAAATGTCTCAACAAATAACTTTTAGCATTTGCATTCTACTCTTGAAGGTTCATCTTTACAACGTCATATGATTCCTATTTATAAGACATAAGTCTTGTAACCTACAATTGAGTTAAAGGACTACCATAATGTGCCTTTAACATATACAATGAATAACAATTACAAGGAATAATAACCTATATAAATGAGTGTCTTCTAATGTTCCTCTACTATGTAACATTTGTAACTCATGGACATCCACATTACTATTATTCATAAAACTCCCCCTTGATGTTCATTAAGGATATGCCTCATTAAAACCTTACTAAGAAAAAACCCAGTGGGAAAAATTCTTAGTGAAGGAAAAAGAGTACAATATCCTTTATGTGGGGAACTGCCTCGTTAAAAACCTTTCGTGGAAAACCCAATGGGACAAAACCACGACAAGGAAAAAAGAGTACAGTTTTCTCCCCCTGTTTGAAGAATCTCTTAAGAATATACATTTGAATTTTCTCCTCCTGATGCATATGAAGCAATAGACTTCGTAATATATCCTCCTTTCAATTGAGATTCATAGTTGGTATTATCTTCGGGGTTTCTTCCTTGAATTATTGGTATTCGAACATGATATGAGGAAGTGATAACTATAGATTGTTATGTAGATCATGATGATGCCTCAATGTCGCCATATGTAAATCATCATATACTTCAGAACTGGCTTGATCTGGACCAGAAAAATATCTTGTATCTGCATGGTTAATTTGATGGACATATATTCATAAAATAATTACTTCAATTCAATCGTAAAAATATAAAATAAATATATCTCACTTTGTTCTAATGCATTTTGGTTGGTGATATATTCTATCTCATTAATATGTATCAATTAATATTATCACATCAATCCATATGACATCTAGTAATATGCGCGCACTAATTTAAAGTCTTCTAGACCAGGATATTTGATATCTTCTTGAGACACACATCATGTACTCAATAGAGATATAATTTATCATGATTCAATTAGCTAATTGATCGATCTGCAGGTCGAGACAAAACTTTGTTTGGCAGAAATATTTATTTAAGATATTTCTCTATATCTTCAATCCTTCTAGAAATTTCTATTTAGAGATCAATCGGAGAGGTTCAACCTCCAAATCCATCAAATATAATTTGAGGTCCTTCATATCAAACTCTTTCTTTAAGCAATTAAAATATGCATTGAGATGATTATACCACATGTGTGCTGTAACACCCCGGTATTTTTATCGAGTAAAAATACCCAAGTGAACCATTCCTAAATACATCAGAGATATTATTTCCTGTTTAGATACTGAACACCACTATAAATATTTCGTTGAATAAACAACAAGATAGTCTTAATCATAAATAAGACCATAACGGTTCCCTGACCATCAACCATCAGCAAACTTTAGTGTTCAATATCATACAAGAAAGCGCGGAAATAAATACATAATGTCGAGATACATAGCTAACAAGGGAAAATATAAACTTAGGCACAAAAGCTAAATCTTCAGCAACCGTCCGAGTACAACCTACTCGTGCCTCTTGGATTTCCACATTCCCTGTTTATCTGTAAAACAACAGCATTTAAACAGTGAGATACAATCTCAGTGAGTTCTACCGAGACCCCTATCTACGCTCTCGGTTCAATTATAAAACCTTTTCATTTCAGAGTTTAATTTATAAACCACGTGCATTTTATTTCAACACGACACCGACTGCAATCCAGTGCTAAATCCCGGTGAACCGTGTTATAACTCAGTACGACACCGACTGCAATCCAGTGCTCAATCCCGGTGTATCGTACAACAAAACATTCAACATAACACCGACTGCAATCCTGTGCTGAATCCCAGTGAACCCCCTTACCAATAGTACTTTCCCTAATGGTATAGGGCCTACGGTAAGGGATCATGACTGCCCCGCCTAGTATGTTAACATGGGTCGTCACCCAAACTCGATATAATATATATATATATATATATATATATATATATATATATATATATATCTACTTTCACATGAACAATTAGTTCATTTACATTAGAACGATAGTTGAACATTTAGTTCTACTGACAAACATATTGTGTATTCGCTCCCGTGTACTATTTTACGCTTTTTCGAATTAAACGTAACTTTGCAAACAATTATAAATAACCTTTGAAAACATATTCAAAATCATGGCATTATAAGCCTAATATCATTGGAAAAGGGTTAGGAAAGGCTTAGAAGAGGATTGGAATCGAAACGGAATCATTTCGGGCACTTTGTAAAATTTTGACAGAACCATGCGCACAGATCGTGCCCCCCATACGCACGGATCGTGCGCCCTGTTGAGCACTTTGAAAATCAGAAACCGAACTAGGCGCACAGATCGTGCCCCTGGGACGCACTGGTCGTGCGCATTTGACAGCATTGCAAAAATGGCATTTTTCATGAAAATTCGCTTTCCGATCAATCAGAAACTCGCTCTGATCGATTCCTAACTCGAAAACAGACAACACCAAGCAATATTCCAGTCCAAACAACATTAATTCATTCCTCAATCAATCAAGCATATCAATCAAAAACTCAATCTAAACGAATTTCGTCAAAACGCGAATATTTCAAAATAACGTTTTCGACTAAAAATTTTTCGAAACCAAATCACATAAAATTCATTTCAAAACGGAATAAACCTAAACGTGAGTGAAACTCACCAATTGTGATGAAAATCACAAATAGCCGAGGATCGACCAAAATGCAATTTTTCACATAACCACATGAACGATCCCCGCATCAACTTCGACGCTGCGTTGACACTCAAATCCGCTTCCAAAGCTTTCCGCCACTCGAACATCCGACCCGCGAGTAATATCAACTTTGACCTAGGCACCATCAACTTGATTCCTAAGGTCCCAAGCTCCTCAGAGACTCCAAAACTTCCCAATCAACCATGAAGTACCCAAAAACACTATTCATCATCACCTTGCTCCATTTGCTCCTATTCACATAAAACCCCAATTTGATTCTCAAACCCTAACTCTCCCAACTAGCTCCTAACCTTCCAATCAAACTTCAATCACCAATTAAACAACCTTGGGCTTGCTCCTAAACACCATCCTAAGCTTTCCTTTGAGCTTCAACCATCAAAACCTTCTTTTTCTTCAAAAATCCGAAAATGGTGGAGAGTGAGAGGATGGTTTGTTCGTGATGATTCTTGGGTCAAAATGAAGAGAATGAAGTGTGGATTCTAATGGAAGAAAGAAGAAGACACTTGGTGGAGATTTCATACCTTCTCTTCTCTTCTCCCTCTGTGTTTCCTTCTTTCTTTTCTTTTCCTTCTTTTCTCCTCTCTGTTTCTCGTTCTCTCCTTTCTTTCTTTTCTTTAATTCTTTTCTTTCACTCACACACACACACATATATATTTATTTAATATATAAGTGGCAACGTGGTCAAATTACCATATTGTCCTTAATCTCTTATTTCGTTCCGAATTGTCCTTATTCCGTATTATCCGGTTAACGATCCTATGACAACCAATAATTTATTTTAGCACTCAATAAATTTATCAGTCAAGTACTAAATTAATTCAATTGGGTTAACATCCAAATAATTCGACTAATTATTTTGAGGATGTTACATTCTCCCCAACTTGAAAGAATTTTTTCCTCAAAATTTCGTCAAGTCTTTCATCTGACTAACCGAGAAATTAAAATTCTCAGAAAGGTCTTAAGTTGCTGGAACACAATCTTGAATTAACGAAATGAGTGTAAAAAATCTTCCCAAGTTGGCACGTCAATCTCTAAGTATGTTCTACTACTACCCTAGAACGCTCTAAGGTTATAGTCTGAACTCACTTGTTACGAATCAACATGAGAAACTCATCATTCGCCTCCATAGGCTTGGTACCACGTTTGGAAACACTTCCGTAACTTTATTCCAATTATCCTCGCTTACGCCCCAACTTTGATTAATCTAAATCAAAGGGTCTAATACAAGACGCTTGATAGAAATACAGGTTGGAAATGAGATCCACAAACTGGTACTCCTCGGTAAAGATAAAAACAAACACGATTTCCTCGAAGGGTGTAAACACGTTCTCAACAAATCTTCTAAAATCCATAACAGTTCTCATACACATTGAAAAATGTGATGAAAAAGTCATCTGTGAAACTTCTTGACTAGCCCCCAAGATTTCGAGATCAAATTTTTCAAAGAGATGGAATGAGGATTTTACTAAAAACTTTGACCTTATACGTAGAAATAAACCGTGGGAACATCAATTAATTTCGAAAGCAATGAAAATCACTTCAGTTGTTCTCAAAACAACTATCAAACAGAACTCCGAACCCTTCTTCCTTTATTGTAACTTTCCTCACAATATATTTATCTACGACGCACCCAATTCCTTTCCGAATTAGCCAATAGTGTTGAGTTTCCCCTCAACCTAAGTACACCTCCTATGATTTTCCTCAATCAGATTTTATTAGCCTCTTGATTCGTTCCCAAAATTAACTTTAGCATGCGGGTTTTCATAAAAAAAATGATTTTTCAAAACTATCATACCGCACGCCAAGCTTCACTTTGGAAATTTCAGTCACTTGCAAGCAGATCCATCAATTAATCCTTTGATGATTATTCGCAATGTGAAAAACAGTCAGCCGTCACCTCACTTTTGTATCCCTATCCACGTTTGACCTGTCAAACGGAATCTCGTAATATAGTCTCATTGTTAACCTTCACAAAGGAGAGGTTAACAAACTAATACCTCGCCGCAAAAGGGGAAACTTATGGATGTACCCCGTCTTAAATCTAAAAGACTCTTACAATTCCATTTCTTGCATCATTAACTCTGCCAGGTGAATGGATTTCCTACTCAGCGCATCAGCTACAACATTGGCCTTTCCTGGATGATACTTCAATTCGAAGTCATAATCCTTCAGAAACTCCACTCATCTTCTCTGCCTGTTATTCAACTCCTTCTGATCAAACAAATATTTCAAACTTTTAGGATCACTAAAGACTTCGAAACGAGACTCATACAGGTAATGTCTGCAAATCTTCAGTGCATACACAATCGCTGCCAACTCCAAATCATGAGTCGGATAATTCTCTTCATGAGTCTTCAATTGCCTGGATGCATATGCTACCACTTGTTGATTCTGTATGAGAACACATCCTAAACCCTTCCCAGAAGCATCACTATAAATTTGAAATTCCAAGGGCGGATCTGGAAGAATCAGGACTGGGGCAGAAGTCAACCGAACTTTCAATTCTTGAAAACATTCTTCACAATCGGCATCCCACGTGAACGGTTTCCCATTTCGAGTTAACCGCGTAAGTGGAAGAACTAACTGTGAGAACCCTTGAATAAACCTCCTATAATAACCAGCTAGACCCAAGAAACTTCTGATCTCTGTGACTGATGTGGGTCGCTCCCAGTTTAACACATCTTCCACTTTACTTGGATCCACAGCAACTCCCGATTGGGAAATCACATGTCCCAAAAACTTTACTTCAGGCATCCAGAAGTCACACTTCGACGGCTTTGCATACAATTTCTTTTCTCAGAGTACATTCAGAACAATGCGGAGATGTTGAACATGCTCCTCAATGGTCTTAGAGTACACCAAGATATCATCAATGAAAACTACAACAAACTGATCTAGGTACGTGTGGAAAACTCGGTTCATGTAATCCATGAATACCGCCGGAGCATTAGTCAAACCGAAGGGCATCACTACGAACTCGTAATGTCCATACCTAGTACGGAAAGCTGTCTTTGGAATATCTAAGTCTCTAACCTTTAATTGATGATAACCTGACCTCAGATCAATTTTTGAAAACACCACGGCACCTCGAAGTTGATCCAACAATTCATGTATCCTTGGCAAATGATATTTGTTCTTGATCGTCACTTTGTTGAGTTGGCGGTAATCAATGCACAATCTCATGCTACCGTCTTTCTTTTTGACTGGCACTCGGTCGAATAAACTTCTTAAAGTTCAACTCTTCAAGTTGAGACTTCATCCTGAAAAACATTCAGAAATTCACTCACCACTTGTACAGATGACAAATCTAAACTCGTTTCAGTTGATGCAGACAACATAATAATGTAAGCTTCCGCACCTTGGAATAGTAATTGGCTTGCTGAGGCGAAAGAGATAGCTGCTTCAGAATTGGCCTTTGTCGATTCCACAGATTCGGAGGCGAAGCTAATGGTTCGATCGGCACAGTTGATTGTTACATGATTAGCAGCCATCCAACCCATACCCAGAACAATGTCCATACTTCTCATAGGCAAGCAAATAAATTTTACAACAAAATTTCTGTCCCCTATGACAAGTAGACAATTCTCACACAATGATTGGGTCTGGACCCGACCCTTGGCAGCAGTTAAAATAGTTATCGGCTCGGATAGCTCAGATAATGCTAGCCCCAACCGATCTACACATGCTTGTGCTATAAAACAATGGGTTGCACCGGAATCATATAATATATTGACTGAGTTATTGAAAAGAGATCCTGTACCCCTCAGTAACTTGTCAGCAGTTGTAACTGTCTGAGCATCCAAAGTGTTGACGCGTCCTTGCCTTGGAGCCGCTTGTGACTCCTTCGAACTCTTCCTTGTAGGGCACTCATTTGCATAGTGACCCTCTTCATTACAATAATAGCACTGATTGATCTGTGTTGACGATCACCCTGGTGATGTCTTCCACAGTTAGAACATCTTCTGACCCTTGAAGAATCGAAGGCCTTTGCATTCGGAGTTGATAATTCAACTGCCTTCTTTCCTTTCCAGTACTCTCTTTGATGTGTAAAAAATAATTTATATACAAGGTTATAAGTGGTAATTTGTGGCTGCCTAGTAGAAGTCACTTAAACAAAAGCTTCATTTTTGGACGGGTTCGGTTCTGTACAGATGCAATTTAAGCATCTGAACCCGTCCATTACTAACCAAATAAAACCATGTTTTAAACCCGCTGACCCGTATAACCGTGTTGACCCGCCATTTAGGTTCCATTTTTACGGATTGATCGAGTAGGCTATCGGTTTCCCAATTTTGTCCATCCCTAGTTTGAAAATGAGCAGGCTTTTAACAAAAATATCGACAATCAAGAAGGTCATACAATATGGATAAATAAGAGTTTAATTTATACTCATAATATGAGTATACATGTTTTACAAATTAAGTATGTGTATACTAATTAATTCCTATAAACAATAAACTGCCAATATTAGATTGTTTATTGTTAGAAGCACAAATTAGTAAACATGGATAAAAGAAACAAGCAAGGAAGAGATGTCTTGTCTAATAAGAACTAAATCAACAATCACGCAAAAACATCAAACCAGTTTCGTAATCGAAGACAACGTTCAATCAGTCCCAAATCGAAAATTAGCCTTTTACTCACATGATACAAACCGATTTGTAAAAGAAAGAACAACGCTAAAAGTAAGAAAAGGGATCAAAACGATAGAACCTGATAAACTTTGAGCCTTCGATTGATGTTGATGCACATAAACCTTTTCTTTTTCGAACAATAAATCCTATCCTTCTTGATCTATTCTAGATCATATCACAATCCCAACAAGTTTTGTCGCGCTGGGGTTGCCAGGAGGTTCAAGATGGGAGTTGTTGACCTTCGTGAGTTGTGGATATTTCCCGATGAGTTCATTATTCCTGATGTGGGGTTGCGCAGAAGACTGAAATTGTGGTGTTCCTGCAGGTTCAGGTTGCCACTCGTCGGGGGTCTCTCCTTGGTTGTTCGAGGATAGCCTTGCAGGGGATTTTGCCGAGGGTCATCTCCTTCGATGCTTTCTGGCTTCCCTTAGCAGAAAATCCTCAGGCTATCCTTTGTGCACTTCCGAATTTCCCTGGCGGGGGCTCCGATGGAAGCTTAAGGTTCATCTGCTTCATCTTCGATCGGTTTGGAAGGCTTCCAGAGACCTATTGACTTGGTGCCACACCTGCAAGATGATTGTCAAGAAGAGAAGCTTAGTCCAGGCGGGCCGAAGGATGCGTTAGTACTTATCTTGTAATTTGTATTTTAAGTCGATTGTAATCAAACAATTTATGTATTGATGTAACTGAATCAAGCAAGAAATAAATAAGTTTTAAAGATAAATGCCTTCCCTCATTCGATCTCCTGATTTGCCGATATATTGTCTGCTTCGAATGAACTCGTGGCCGATCCTTGCATGGTTGGTTTCACATTTTGCCGAACCTCTTCGCAACCGACTGAATGGCGTGACGTTTAAGAACCTCTTCGTAACCGGACATTTGACTGATGTGATGTTTGAATGTGACGTTTGATTAATTTGACGAGAAACGTCATGATGACGTTATTGGGAATCATCGCGTCTTTTTGGTATTCTCGCTGGGGGAGCGCCACGTGTCATGCCCCCGTTTCGTGGAATTTAAAACACCACACATCTGGGCCGTTGATCCGCTGGGAGGACTTTCCACCGTTGGATCAATTTGAACTAAAAGGTTTAAAATCCGCGAAACCCATTCATTTCGCTCTTTTCGCCTTCTTCCTCACCTTCGTCTTCCCCTTGAGCTTTTGAGTTTTTGCCCCCAGTTTTCTAGTGCGTTCAAGTTCTGCTTGCATTTCCTGGTGCACTTACTCTCGCTGCTTCCTCTTCATCTTCACGTGTAGCATCTCCTAAGGTACGCAAACCTTTTTCTCTGCTCTTCGCTTCCCATTTGTTGATTTTTCCCCCTTTGTCTGAAAACAATGACTATAATAGAGATAAGTAGTGAGAGTGAGGGAGAGGTAACCTCTGAGTTTCGCTGTTCTAGGCCCAATTGCACCCCTAAATGCTGTGTTTATTGTTTGATACACAAATTCAGACAAGTAATAGATGCTTTAAAAGAATTTGACAGTACGTGAGTCCTCTTCTCATTCAACAGGGTCGGCTCAGTCCACGCCTATGGCCGAAGAGGACCACTCTGACCGTGAGGGAAATCAGTTCGATGATGAGGGGTCTTGGGTAGACCAAGAGGTCTTGGATTCGTATTTTGAGTTTCTTACCGACGAGTATTTGGCCGAAGTTCATGGTTTATTATGTCATCCGGCGGATAATGGTTCGGCCATAGCGCGCCCAGTTTCTCTAGAAGAGGCGGTTTGTGATCCTCCTAGGCCTAGAGCTACTCCTTTTACTTATGTTTATAAAACCATTTTTGAGCACTTAGGTATTGTTAGCCTGCATTTTCGACAGGCTCAATTAAATGCAGTCAACGAGTTTTGACTTGCTAATTTCAAGAGGAAAGGTGTTGATTTCGATAGTGAGAAGTTTCCCCAAGAATGTTCGACACAGTGCTTAACTTAGTAGAAATTGAAGAATTGAAGCCAATGGTTCGACGAGAAGAAAATTAGTGATAGATCAGAAGTCAAGTGCTCGTTGTCGAAACGACGTAGCAGTTATTGTGATCGAAGACATGGCAGTTACCATTTTTCAAATTCTATGTACAGTTAGTTAGTTATTGTGTTTCCCTCCTTGTATAAATAGTAGTTTTCATAGGAAAAACGGATCACAAACTCACATACAGAATTCTGAAACTCAAACTTCCAACATCACAGAGAAAACGAGTCAGAGAACAATGTATGAACTTGTTCACCATTCTCTTTACAATTAATGCAATTTCACTTTTACTTTCTTAAGTTTTTTGCATTTTATTTGTTTTCTCTTCGACTTCGACTCAGAATTCTCCCTTCTGCATTTTATTTGTTTTCTCTTCGACTTCTATTTAAAATCCTCCCTCCCATCCGGAGATAACTTCGACGGTTATCTTCATATTTTCAAATTTAAACCGCAAGAACACTCATAATTTCTGGAAAAACTTTAACACAAATGTTCTAGGATTTTCTAGTTGATCCTGCAAGCAACATTAATTTGTAACTAGCGGTGTTTACCAAAAAAACACGGTAAACAGGTATTCGGGCTCCCTTCTCCCCATATTATTGTCAAGTTCTGAAGATGATTAATGTGGCACCTTCTCAACTTCACCCAAATGGTTGGGCATACCTGTGTGCCTTTGAGATTTTGTGCGAGTGTCTTGGGATCGAGGTGTCGGTTTGCAAGTTCCTACACTTCTTTAAGAGTTCGGCCAAGAAACCTAAGCGCTGGGTCTCCTTGTGTAACCATAGCCGCTGCCCTTTTATGACTACCTTCAAGAGTAGCTATAAGTCTTTTAAGAAGCACTGGTTTCGGCTGCAAGCAGGGCCGAGCAACCCCAACCTGCTGGTTGATGAAGCTGGGAAAGATTGTTTTCCTTTGCATTGGACCTGCAGCCCTCGGGATAAGTATTCTGTTGAGAGGAGGTCGTTGAGCTCGGCCGAGCCACTACAAGAAATACTGGAATTACCGACGGTTTTTTTTTCCGGCGGAATTAATCCGTCTGTACGGTTTCGGCGGTTTTTAAGTAGGTAACGGCGGATTTTTTCCCACGCAAAATTTTCGGCGGAATGTGGGGATTTTGCGGCGGTTTATTTTCCCCCGGTAATTTTCCGGCGGATCTGGGTGAATTACTAGCGGCATATTCCGCCGCAAAGTACTTTCAAAAAAATGAAAATTAAAATCGACGGTACCGGACATTACCGGCAGTTTTTTTGGAGGAGAGGGAAATTTGAAATTTGAAATTTGAAGTTTCCACCGGTAACGTTTAAAAAATCGCCGGAAATGAAAAGCTAAAAAACCCGCCGGAAAAGTGTAATTACCGGTGGTTTTTAAAAATTCAGTCTACCCACTAATTTCCGCCGGAAACGGCTTAATTCCGCTGGAAACGTATAGTCGTTGAGGGAATTTTGAATTTCAAAGAAATCGCCGGAAATGAGTGATTACCGGCGGTTTTTTAAAATTCGGTCCAAAACTTATTTCCGCCGGAAACCTATAGCCGTTGGTGGGAAATTTTGAAATTCAACAATTCCGCCGAAAATGGAATTTTAGCGGCGGATTTTGAAATTGGCTGAAAATAAAATTCCGCCGGAAATGTTTAGTCTCTCCGAATTTATAAATAGGACCCTCTCCTCCCCATTCCTTCTCACCCATTCCAAATTTCTTCATCCCCATTCATTCATCTTTCACTTTTTCTCTTCCATTTCTCTTCTCTCATTCATTCTTCTTCCATACTCTCATTTCCTCTTCCATACACTCATTAACTCTTCCTATTCCGAAATTTCATTAAACTTTTCCCATTTTCTCTCCTCTCATTCCCTCTTCTCCCATTTTTTCACATCTTCTCTCATATTCTATTCTTCCATTCCAAAATTTCGTTAGTCTTCACGTGTTTGCAAATTTTTCACGGTATGTTTTTAAACAAATATTAGTTATATGTTTTATTTTATAGTAATAACATATATGTACTTAATTTAACATTGCTAACTTTATTTGTTTAGGATTCAGTTAGAGTTTGAAGAAATTTTCGTTGGAGGGACACCAAGAATATAATTTGCATCAAGCAGAGACTCATATTCACTTTTGGTTAGTTATTAAGTTGTTTGTTATTAGATATTGTAGTGACATGTTAATAATATATATGTATAGATAGTAAATGATTAAAAAAAATTATGTTTATTTAGTGTAACATGTTAATAAAAAATGTTTTTTTGGTCATAATTAGTAAATGATTAAGTAGTAACATGTTTATAAAAAATTAATTTTATATGGTGTAACTTATGTTTGTTAAAAAATATTAGTTATTTAAGTGATATGTTTATGTTGTAACTTTTTTTATTAGAATTATTTAAAATTTATAGGTAATTATTTAGTAAAAAATATGTTGGTTATGTTTGTTAGTTAAAACATGTTTATGTTGTAACTTTTTTTAATTAGAATTATGTTGTAATTTTATATGGTGCGTTTATTATACAAGATAAAAAATATATCACAATATAAAAAAATATTTGTTATTAGATATAAAAAAATATGTTGGTTATGTTTGTTAATTAAAAAGTTATAGGTAATTATTTAGTAAAAAGGTGTAGATAAATTAAAATTAATATTTATTGTTTATGATATATATATATATATATATATATATATATATATATATATATATATATATATATTGTAGTAGTACATAGATCCCCTAAGAAATGGATCGTAATTGGATGTCCGTGCTCGAAATGTACATTTCGATTTATAAAAAATGGGTTTAGGCCAAATTATTGGATATGGAGTCGTCACGACGAAGTAGCACCTGGGGTAGCTGTTCCTGCGGTTAATGTTCGGGTTGAAGTACAAGCTCCCACATCAAGTAGTCATCAATCGTCTACGAGATACCAACCATTTGATGTTGTTCAGGGAATGATATCTGATATTGTCGGAGTAAATTTAGATTTTGAGGAACCGCAATACGCTGCTGAAGAAGTTCCAAACGAGGAAGCTCAAAGGTTTTATACCTATTTGAGTGAGACACATAAACCACTATTTGAAGGATCTCAAGACTCTAAATTATCAATGTGTGTTCGGTTGTTGGGTCTTAAGTCTCAATTTAATGTTGCTGAATTGTGCATGGAATATATGACTAAAATGTTGTTGGATGCAACCCCAATTAAAGGACTTTTACCGCAAAGTTATTATGATGCTAAAAGACTTGTATCAAAACTTGGCTTAAATTCTATAATAATTGATTGTTTTGTCTCTGGTTGCATGCTCTATTATAACAATGAGTTTGGCATAAATGATGGAGAGTTGATGGAATGTAAGTTTTGTCAACAGCCACGCTATCATGTCAGTAGGTGATGTGAGCCCACATGGAGCTTGGATGAAGGTCACATGGAGCTTGGATGAAGGTCACATGGAGCTTGGATGAAGTGTTTCCTATACTTTGTTTTCTTTTAATAATTGTCTATTTGTAAGACATTTTAACTTTGGGCCACTTTGGGCTTCGTTTAAAGAGACTTCGGCCATGGGCCTTTGGTTGTGTACAAGTTGGGCTTATGTTGTGGATTTAGGATCCATAGAGTCCACAATATAAATACCCTACCTTCATGTGTAATGGAGGGAACTTCTTGCATGAATGAAATCATTTCCCCAATTTTGCAAAGTTGAAAGCCTAGAGAGATACCTAGTGAGAGGTGAGAGTGGCGAGTACACGCATATGAGAGGTGAGGTTCATCATGAAGTTTCTCCAATGGTTCTTGAAGAAGAGGACCTTGCTCACAACTTTGGGGCTAGGAGCGCCCAAGGCTAGTTGATCTTATCGCCTTCCAAGAATGTGTGGCGATCATTCATTTCCACATCCATCTCTAGTCTCATCCACATTTGTTCTTTCTTCTACTTTTCATGTAAGTTCCTTGTGTTTGTGTCGTGTGTTCTTCATTTTCCTTGATTTTTCAAGAACACTTGTTCTTGATCTTGTGTGAGAATTATTGAATTGTCAAAATTCTAGATCTTATCCTTCTTGATCTATTCTAGATCATATCAGTAGGGTAGGGACAAGCAGAGGTAAAAAAGTTCCAAGAAAAGCAATGTTTTATTTGCCGATTGTATCAAGGTTGAAAAGGATGTTCACTTCAATGGAAACTGCAGGTAAAATGACCTGGCACTATGAAAATAGAAGTAATTCTGGTGAATTACGTCACCCATCTGATGGTGAAGCTTGGAAGCATTTTGATCGTGTTCATCCATATTTTGCCAATGATCCACGCAATGTTCGGCTTGGTTTTTGTTCTGATGGTTTCACACCATATATCCAAGCATCAGCAACACCATATTCTTGTTGGCCAGTTATTGTTACCTCTTCCTCCTGAGATGTGTATGTCTAAACCGTACATGTTTTTAGCTGCTATTATACTAGGTTCAAGTAATCCAATAGCTGGTATTGAAATATATTTACAACCTTTGATTGACGACCTAAAAAGGTTGTCGAATGGTGTTTTAACTTATGATGCAGCATGTAAACAAAACTTCATGATGAGGGCGGCTTTGATGTGGACCATTAATGACTTCCCTGCTTATGGAATGTTGTCTGGATGGGGGACACACGGTAAGATGGCGTGTCCGATTTGCATGGTAGACACAAAGGCTTTTACTCTTAAATATGGAGGAAAAATTTCATGGTTTGACTCGCACCGTAGGTTTTTACCTAAAGATCACCCATTTAGAAAGTCAAAATATGCATTCATAAAAGGGAATGTTGAAACAGCTGAACCTCCTCGTAGCAGGTTGACACCAGAAGAAGTTTGGAACAGTGTTAAGGATATCCCTCCTGTAGAAGTTGTAGCCGGTGTTGTTTCTCGTCCAGATGGTTATGGACAATGGCATAATTGGACGAAGAAAAGTATCTTCTGGGAACTTCCTTATTGGAAAGATAATCTTCTGAGACACAATCTTGATGTTATGCATATTGAATAGAATTTTTTTTGACAACATATTTAACACTGTTATGAATGTAAAAGGCAAAACGAAAGACAACGAGAAGGCTAAGAAGGATGTAAATCATTACTGCCAGTGAAAGGATTTGTTGTTGGTTGAGAAACCTAACGGTAGGACATTGAAACCTAAAGCCAATTATTCTTTATATATCGAACAAGCAAAATCTGTTTATCGGTGGATAAAAGAATTGAAAATGCCTGATGGTTATTCTTCCAATTTAGTAAGATGTGTTGATGTGGATAATGGGAGAATGCATGGGATGAAGAGTCATGATTGTCATGTATTCATGAAGTGCTTACTTCCTAATGCCTTTAGTTCATTGCCAAAACATGTTTTGAATCCGCTCATTGAAATAAGTCAATACTTTAAGAATTTGTGTTCTGCAACGCTAAGGGTGGATGATCTTACAAAAATGGAACAAGATATCCCACTTATCTTATGCAAGTTGGAGAGAATTGTTCCGTCTGGTTTCTTTGATTCTATGGAGCATCTTCTAGTGCATCTGGCATATGAAGCTAAACTTGGCGGACCTGTCCAATGCAGATGGACGTATCCGTTTGAAAGGTAATTAATTTTTATATATATATATATATATATATATATGTTAAGTGTTATATATATAGAGTATATAGATGATTAATTAAGATACTATCTTCTTTAGGTTCATGGGTGATTCAAAGAGATCGGTGAAAAATAAGGCTAGAGTTGAAGGATAAATATGTTCCTCTTACTTACACCGTGAAACAACCCATTTTTGTTCCTATTATTTCAAGAATGAATTTGCTCCTAGAAGTAGTCGGAATGAAATGGAACTTGAATGTCCAAGACATCAGCTAGCTTTATCCATCTTTTGTTTGCCTGGTCGTCAATCTGGGAAGGAGTCTATTCACTGGCTAACAGATGAAAAGTTAAACTCAGTCCATGTTCATGTCTTGATAAATTGTACTGAGGTCCAACCATTCATTGAGCACGTATTTTTAAGCCTAGCTACATTTTTAATTAATTAAAACACAAATACATGTGTAACAAATTGTTATCTTATCAGGGAATTCTTGTCATCCGAGCAAGTAAGTGAAGAAGACTCATCTGCTCATATTCAAGCACATTTTCCAAACTGGTTTAAGCAACATGTTTATCTCCTCCCACTAACTCCTACCAACCAACACCTGAGGAACTTATCGGAGGGTCCTCGAAGATGTGTTAAAGAGTGGCACACATACATTGTCAATGGATACAAATTTTACACTAGGCAATGGACACATGGTAGAGAAATAGTTAATAGTGGAGTTTTCATGAAGGGTGTCACTGGGAGAGGTGAAGACGACTTCTATGGTATGATTGAACACATATATGAACTTGCTTACCCCCATCTAGACTATAGTCAAAAGGTAGGGGGTTTTTATTGTAATTGGTTTGATCCATCACCTCGAGGAACACAATTGAATCCAAAGTCAAATACAATGGACATTAAAATGAATGGTAGATATCGACTGTATGATCCGTTCGTAATTTCACAAAAGGTGAGACAAGTCTGTTATGTCCCTTATCCATCAACACGGATGGATAGGAGTGGTTGGTGTGTCGCAAGTAAAACCAAACCAAGAGGTAGGATTGAGACAATGGAAGATGCGATTGTTGCGCCCGAAAAAGTCCCCGAAGGAGAACCTTCCTCGTTCACATCTTTTCCTAAAACTAATATTTATTAAGAAAAATATTAGGAAAACCTTTTTTGGAAAGCGATTGGTCTTGCGAAACTAGAGAATAGGGTTCGGGGGTCGGTTACGCGTAGGGAAGGTGTTAGCACCCCACACGTCCTCTCTACTGAGAGGGAACCTTTAATTAAATGTGTGGTTTTAGTGTGCTGACTTGAAAATACTTAATTTTGCCTCTCTACTTCTTATTGAAAAATTCTTAATGAAAACCTTTATTTATTATGAAAAAGGGGGAAAGATGGGTTTTTAGAAAAACGCTTGACGGGACATGGCCCGCTCCTACGTATCTCCCGGTGCGATGGAGAACTCAAAGCTACGTAGTTCTTCTTTATCCTGAAAAAAAGGTTTTTGTCTTTTATCTTTTTAGTGAGTTTTCGAAATAGGACGAGCATTTAGTGAATGATTAAACTAACCAAGGTCATGGGTAATCACCGCTAAATACTCTTGAAAATGAGAGTCACTACCGCCAGTCAGACGAACAAAGGTTCTGATTGACTATTAGTAGCGACTCGTTTTTATTTACTTTTTGAAAGTAATTTTCGAGAGAGATTGATTGGCACGAATGATCAAACTAACAAAGGTTATGAGTGATCATCGCTTGTTGTTCTTTGGAGGAAAAAGACATCGCCACCAATGGCTAAACGAACAAAGGTTCTGATTAACCACTAGCGGCGATGGGTTGAAAATGATTTTAGAATGGAAAAGGTTTTTATTCTTTATCTTGTTGAATTGTGAAAGTTGAGCTTTCATGATGATCAATGGGGCAAGGGCTCCAAGTGACCACCATTAGCACTCCATTGCTAATAATCATGCAAGCAAAGGCTTCGCAGAACTACTAACAAAGTTTGATTTTGAAGAGTTTTCGCAATTGGGTTGATTCTTGTTTAGGGAAAAGAAAATCTGTTGTTTGGAAAAAAAAGGTTTGGGAAAAGAAAAAAAAAATTTACTTAAGGGAAAGAAACAAAATTTAAGAAAAAAAGGAAACGGGGAGGTGCAATAGTAAAATGGGGTGCAAGTTACAGGGGGGTTGTATTATTAAAAATGGGGTGTAAACAGTGAGAAGGGTTGCGTTTTAAAATAGGGGGTGCAGAAATCAGGAATTAGTTCCAGTGGGCTGCGTAAGTGCTAGGCTCTTCCGAGGGGTTAAGTTATCAAAATGAGGGGTGTGAAAAAAGAAGCCTAGTCTGCATAGGAGGGCCCAGTTAAAGAAACTGGGCTTAAGTGAGGAAGGGGCTTACGCTTGAGTCTGGGGGTGCAAATAGCAGTCCGAAAATTTTAAAGAAACTGAGGCTGTGTCATTAGAAACACAGGGGTGCAAATAGCAGTCTGATGTTTTTTTTTAAAAAAAAGGTTGTATTATTAAGAAAAAGAGCATGAATTTTATGGTTAGCTATCATCATCAACATTATTAACATTTTATATTTTCAAAAAAATGATAATCAATCATTGTTATCTTTGTTTTTTTTTTAAAAGGATTATTTGGTTTTCATAAATCTGAAATGTGCAACCAAGAGTTGTGGTGTTTAAAAAAAATAATTCAAGTGAAAAACAATGACAATTGTAACAGAACATAAACTTAAAAGAACAAAAACATATTCATTATAAACATCTAAAAATCACGAAATAAACATAAATAACCTATCATGAGCATAAGGCAGAGAAACAAACTAAACTAAAAAAAAATTCATGGAATCTGGTATGAACACTACCAAGGGACATAGAGATATGAACAACTTTCAACAACAAAATTTAGAATAACATAAAAAAGAACATGATTTATAAGAAAACAGAAATAAAATAAAATTATTTACCCAATGTGCTCGTACAATGAAGTCTCCAGATCTCACAATAATAGAAAAATTTCTATGGAACTTTTACAGAGAAGAGGAAACAAAAAAACTAAAAATGAAAACTTTGCTATCTATTTCACTCAAACACCTCTCTAGATCGAATTTTCCCCTGGATCTTTACTCGAGTCTAGCCTTTTCTCCCTCTTGCCTCTCAAAAAATCGTCCCCTTTCTTCAAGGAGTTGGCCCATATTTATACTGGAAAATCGAACTTGCAGTTGTGTGCTTTGTCTTTCGGTTTTTTCACCAAGCCATGTGCACAGATCTATTTGCGTGTTAGCCCTGGAAAAAACGAGATGAAAAACGTGGTTCCTTGAATGAAACCTTAAATTGCTAAGAGACCATCGGCCTTTTGTGTGTTGATGATAAAAATGGAGATTTCGTGAGAGAGGAAAGAAAGAGACACCAAAAATGGAGATTTCGTGTGAGAGAGGATGAAAGAAGGCGTGGAAGGAAGAGAGGAGAGGGTGGACGGCTAGGGTTTGATGGGAGAGGTGGAAGTGATGTGTTGGAAGGAGGCGTGGGAGAGAGGAGAGAAAGAGGCGCCTCTTTTTCTGGATCTGATGGAAGTGAGGTGTGCCTCCTTTTTTTTAGGGTTTCTAAAGTGGGCATTAGGTTTAGAGAGTGAGTGAGGGAAAGCGCTAAATGTATTTACTAAATCGCCTCTCCCTTTCTCTTTTCTTGTTTTTTTTTTTACTTTCTTTTTTATACCATTAAATATATTTACTAACTAAATAGGAAGTAAAGTATATCTTGAAAATGAATTTGTATTTTTCAACTTTTACGAAATAAGATATATAACGACAAAGAAGAAAATCATTATTATTTTTGGACGGACAGAATTGGGGTATGACAGCTGCCCCTCTTTATTTGGATTTTGACAAGGAATATGAATTGGCCGAAACATATTCCGAGGCAAAATTGAAATAAAGAATTTAGAAATCATACCAATTTTGTCTACTTAGAGAAACCTGAGTTTTCCTTTTTCTTTTTTTCTCTTTTTTTTGAATCAACACTTGGAGTGTCGATGAAGAAACCATAAACGAAGTGGTTAACAACATGCACGCTAACTGCGAAAGACAAGGAAAGCGCTAAATGAAGAAAGCGATAAAGAAAACGGTAAAATGCTCGGGCTGCCTAAAACCTGTAATCCTTAAACGAACCCTTGACGAATCCGAGTTTGCACGTGGCTTTGAAGAGCACGCATCCTGAGAATCTCTGGTCTTTCGAGCGACCGGGGGGATCGTTATCAGCTCCGGAACTGATACTGATCAATGCACGGCGTCCACTGTATCTTAGGCTGATACAACTATTCCGTTGAACCTCACACGGGGCTGCGGTCCATCGCGTTACTCGTACACGATGTGAGACCTGGGCAAAAGGGAGCGATGATCTCTCTGGGCTCCAATCCGCAATGCGCGCCTGAGCGCTCTCTTTTCTTTTCTCTTTTTTTCTTTTCTTTTTGTTTCTCTCTTTTCTTCTTCTTTTTTGAACTCCCAACTTGGGGGGAGCATTTTCTGGGATCTGAAGGCGAACATTAACACTGCGGTGTTTATCCTCTCTCACTTGTCTGCAGCTGAAAAATGAGCCCATACATGCAATGCAAATGCCATGATTGCCATTTTCTTTTTCTTTTTCTTATGATGAATGTAATGCAAATGCCTGAATTTCTCTTTTCTTTACTTTATTATTATTATTTTCTATGTCTGATGAGTGCATGATTTTATGTTTGGTGAATGTAATGCATGACCTTATTTATTTATTGCTCTTTTGCTTTTTCAACCTTTCCTTTTCTCTTCTTTTTTTATTTTTTTATATATATTTTTCTTTTTGTGCTCTTTCGCTCTTTTGGCTTTTCCTATGCTGGTCCGACCCACTCGCGGGACTTGCGTTATGAGACACCGTGATTATTTATGATAATTATTCGGGAGCCGAGCTTCGTCCTCTTGTTTTAATGCAATCAACGCTTCTTATTTGATTTTTGTGAGCTTACTTGGCTGAAGGATCATCTCTTTTTGTTGTCATTTTCAAAAATTTCGCAATGACCTTAATGCCATAACTTATGCACATTTCCATGATTTATTTATCATCTACCATAAAACGTAGTTTAAAATCAGAAATGAAAAGAAAGCAATGATAAGACAGCAAACTGATAGAGTGAAAAATTTGGACTTTTATTCATACAGGAGTCAGACGCGCAGAATGTCACGCTGACTGAAAAGGGTACATTGTAAATTTTCCTGAAACTAAGAAAAAGAAAAAGGAGAATGGACGCAGCAGATCTTATGAATATTCTTTGTCTCTGGAGCGTTCGATGCCAACCGCTCATACTTATAGCCTTGATCACCCTTTTATCCAAGCTTTTGGAAGCACTACTTGCCCCTTTTCTTTTTATGTCCAACTTTTCTGACCCTAATTTTTGCCTGGATCGCCCTTTTGGGTTTTCAATCCACCGGGTCGCTCAATTTTTCCTAGGCCGCCCTTTCGGGTTTTCAACCTAGCGAGCTGATTCTTGCTTGGATCATCTTTCTCTTTTTTCTATATATTTCTTTTAGGCATAGTACTTCTTGACTGCATCTGAGTTCACTGGGAGTGGGAGGTCTTCACCATCCATTTTTGTGAGGATTAATGCCCCTCCAGAGAATGCTTTCTTCACCACATAAGGTCCTTCATAATTAGGGGTCCATTTTCCCCGGGAATCTTTTTGGATAGGCAGGATTTTCTTGAGCACTAGGTCTCCCTCCTGAAACTGTCGAGGACGAACGTTCTTCTCAAAAGCCTTCCTCATTCTTTGCTGGTACAACTGCCCATGGCACTGAGCGACTACTCTCTTTTCTTCAATGAGATTTAACTGATCTAGACGAGCTTGAACCCATTCTGCTTCTTCTAATTTTGTTTCCATTAGCACCCGTAGGGAGGGTATCTCAACTTCAATAGGGAGGACTGCTTCCGACCCATACACCAAAGAGAAGGGAGTTGCCCCGGTTGAGGTACGCACTGAAGTACGATACCCGTGCAAAGCAAAAGGAAGCATCTCGTGCCAATCTTTGTAGGTTACTACCATCTTTTGCACAATCCTCTTAATATTCTTATTGGCTGCTTCGACTGCCCTGTTCATCTTAGGACGGTATGGAGAAGAGTTATGATGTTTGATTTTAAATTCTGTGCACAATTCTTTCATCATTTTACTATTCAGATTGCTACCATTGTCCGTGATGATTTTATCCGGGAGACCATAGCAACACACCAGGTCCTTCTTTACAAACTTGGCAACCACAGAACTGGTTATGCTGGAATATGAAGCAGCTTCAACCCATTTGGTGAAGTAATCAATTGCAATTAGGATGAAGCGGTGCCCGTTTGACGCCTTGGGCTCTATAGGACCAATGACATCCATGCCCCACATTGAAAATGGCCAGGGTGCAGTCATGACATTTAACGAAGCCGGGGGCACGTGTATGTGATCGGCATAAACCTGGCATTTGTGGCACTTTCTTGCAAAACTGTAGCAGTCTGCCTCCATCTGCAGCCAATAGTAGCCAGCCCTTAATATCTTCCTTGCCATAGTATGCCCGTTGGAATGGGTTCCGAACGAGCCCTCATGCACCTCTCTCATGATCCTTTCTGCTTCCTTCTTTGCCACACACCTAAGGAGTACCTTATCATGATTCCTCTTGTAAAGCACCTCGCCGCTCAGGAAGAAATTCATTGACAGTCTTCTAAGCGTTCTTTTATCATTCTCCGATGCCCCTGGAGGATACTCTCTGTTCAGGATATACTGCTTGATGTCATGATACCAAGGTTTATCATCTCCGCTATCTTCAATTGCTGCGCAGGAGTAGGAGTGTGCCGGCAAACCTTGATGCTGGATTCTGATCTGGGTCAAGTTCTTATCACAATTGATATTAAACATTGAAGCTAAAGTGGCCAGTGCATCAGCCAACTGATTCTCTCTGCGAGGAAGATGTTGAAACGTGATTTCTTCGAAGGACTCAACCAATTCTCGGATGTAGTCTCTGTACAGTATCAACTCGGGATCTCTGGCTTCCCAATCTCCGTTCACCTGATGGATAACTAAGGATGAGTCTCCGTACACATCTAATCTTTTAACTTTCCAGTCCAGAGCTGCCTGAATACCCAGAATACATGCCTCGTACTCCGCAATATTATTTGTGACATAAAAGCTCAATCTAGTAGTGAATGGTATGAAGCGATTGTCCGGGGACACCAGCACTGCCCCAGCCCCGTGCCCATAGCTGTTGGAAGCACCGTCGAACACTACTCTCCACCTTTCATTCTCTGGGGACCTTCCTTCTTCAACTAAAGCCATAATGTCCTCATCTGGGAAATCACACTGCATCGACTGGTAATCTTCAATAGGCTGATGTGCCAAGTACTCAGCTAGCGCACTACCTTTGATGGCCTTTTGAGTGACATAAAGAAGATCATATTCTGACAACTGCATCTGCCACCTGACAATTCTTCCTGTAAGCGCGGGCTTCTCGAAGATATACTTGATAGGATCCATCTTTGACACCAACCAAGTGGTGTGACTTAACATGTATTGCCTCAAGCAGTGAGCAGTCCAAGCCAAGGCGCAACAAGTCTTTTCTAGTAACGAATACCTCGTCTCACAGTCGGTGAACTTCTTGCTCAAATAGTAAATTGCATGCTCTTTCTTGCCAGTTTCGTCATGTTGTCCTAACACACAACCCATTGAATTTTCTAGCACGGTCAAATACAGAATCAACGGTCTGCCAGGTACTGGAGGCATTAAAATAGGCGGATTCTGCAGGTATTTCTTAATCTTCTCGAAAGCTTCTTGGCAATCATCATTCCACCTAGTCTCTCGATTCTTGCACAGCAATTTGAAAATCGGCTCACATGTGGCAGTTAACTGGAAGATAAACCTGGAAATGTAGTTCAGTCTTCCGAGAAAACCCCGAATTTCTTTTTCGGTCTTAGGAGTAGGCATCTCGAGAATTGCACGCACTTTATCTGGGTCAACCTCTATCCCCTTTTGACTGACAATGAACCCCAATAGTTTTCCTAATCTCACCCCAAAGGTGCATTTAACCGGATTTAACCTGAGCTTGAACTTTCTCAACCGTTCAAAGAGCTTCTGCAAATTAACAACGTGCTCTTCATCTGTTCTGGACTTTGCGATCATATCGTCCACGTACACCTCAATCTCTTTGTGCATCATATCGTGGAACAACGTGACCATAGCTCTTTGGTAAGTAGCGCCGGCATTCTTCAACCCAAACGGCATGACCTGATAGCAGAACGTGCCCCAGAGAGTTGTGAAAGTAGTCTTCTCCATATCCTCAGGAGCCATTTTAATCTGATTATACCCCGAATACCCGTCCATGAAGGAGAAAAGGGAGTGTTGTGCTGTGCTGTCTACTAGGACATCAATATGAGGCAAGGGAAAATCGTCTTTGGGACTGGCACGATTCAGATCTCTGTAATCAACACACATTCTAACTTTTCCATCCTTTTTGGGCACTGGCACAATGTTAGCAACCCACTGTGGATACTTGGCTACGGCTAGGAAACCGGCGTCAAACTGTTTCTTCACTTCGTCTCTGATCTTTAAAGACATCTCGGGCTTCATCCTCCTTAACTTCTGTTTAACCGGAGGGCACTCAGGCTTGACTGGCAGCTTGTGCACCACTATATCAGTATCTAACCCGGGCATATCTTCATACGACCATGCAAAGACATCAATGTAGTCACGCAGGAGTTGAACCAACTTCTCATGCTCACTCTTTTTCATTGAAGTGCCAACCTTGACTTCTTTCTTTTCGCCCTCTGTGCCTAAATTGATGATCTCAATAGTTTCCCCATGTGGCTGAATAACCTTTTCTTCTTGCTCAACCATTCTCATCAATTCCGGTGGAGTTTCCTAGTCATCCTCAGCATCCTCCTCAGCTTGATTAACGGGGTAATCAAAATTAACATATGAACCGCTGGCATCATTATTTTTAGAGGTATTCATTTTAGATCTGCATTTGCGGGAATAGAAAAGCAATGAACAAGCAAAAATAGAGACACAAAATGAAGACGCAGAAAGCTATTTTTATTCATTTGAGAATTCAAAACTACATTTTATTGATAGATGATATCTAAAAGAAAACATGCATGCCCCTATGAAAATGTCCTAAGGCCTTGGGCAGAGCCAAAGGATTTGCATTACAAAGATCATTACTTTGAAATGAAAACAACAGGGAAATCAACGATCTTCCAGTT
Organism: Astragalus membranaceus; assembly: GCA_039519185.1. Lineage (NCBI taxonomy): Eukaryota > Viridiplantae > Streptophyta > Magnoliopsida > Fabales > Fabaceae > Astragalus > Astragalus membranaceus. Next base: position 120,052,147 of record CM076846.1, read on the forward strand.
GCCAATTTCTTCTCCTGCAACACTGCGACGAACCAGGCCTCGATCCTCGCCTTCTTCAACTCACTTTTCCTCGATGACAGCTATCTGATTAGGGTCCGGCATGCCAGCACTCCTGAAATTCCGCTTGAGGTCATCTATGGGGACCATCATCAATCGGGGTTCTCTCCCCTGAAGCCTAGCCAATCTCTTCTCACGCTTTTCCTCAGCCATTCTTCTCTTATCAGCTGGAGTGGGCCAATAACCTAACCCACGTCTGTCCTTGTATTCTCGCAGATGCACGGGTGACAGAATTCCTTGCTCAGATCTTCCTAGCCCCTTCCCAATCTGATAGCCACTCTTCAGCATAACTTTTGCTACCATAATATCAGCATTGGACCACTTGGGTACCGGTACTGGGGATTCTTCACTTACGAACACAGCGTTCGCAATTTCTAGGGATTGAAAGGCGGATTCGAGGGATTCCTCTGCAGCTTCAATATAATGAGAGGGGACAGGTTTGCTGATTGTGAACTCTTCCTCCCCACAAACAACTACAAGCTTATCGTCGACTATAAACTCGAGTTTTTGGTGAAGTGTTGAAGGGACATCGCCTGCTGCATGGATCCAAGGTCTCCCCAAGAGACAGCTGTATGAGGACTCAATATCCATAATTTGAAAAGTCACACAGAACACCTCAGGCCCTATTTGCATTGGGAACTCCATTTCCCCTATGACTTCTTTCTTAGACCCATCAAAGGCTCTGACCAGGGTTGAGCTGGGTTTCATGTAGGAACAATCCACCTCTAACTTGTTCATCGTTGATCTGGGCATAACATTCAATGAGGATCCATTGTCAATGAGAACCCTGGAGAGTGTATATTCACCGCACTTCACTGAGATATGCAACGCCTTATTGTGCCCCTTCCCCTCTGAGGTGAGTTCATCATCAGTGAAAGTAATGTAATTAGATGCAACGATGTTCCCCACTATACCATCCAACTGATTAACAGTAATATCTTGGGCGACATGAGCCTCATTTAGTACTTTAACCAAGGCGTCACGGTGGGCTTCTGAGTTTAGTAATAGGGACATGATGGAAATTTTGGCTGGGGTGTGGTGTAGCTGATTCACCACTTTGTAGTCACTCTGTCGCGTTATCTTCAAGAATTCAGCAACCTCTGGGTCTGACACCTTCCTATTTATCATAGGCTCCGGCTCTACATTCTTTCCTTTTCGGATTCTCTCTTCTGTTGCCTTAGAAGGACCCTCTTCCTGAGCTTGGGGAACATACACACGCCCACTTCTAGTTACCCCACTACTTCCTGCAATATTGGTGATGTCAAGAACAGCTTGAGATCTCGGAGCTGGAATCGGCACACTGTAGCTCCATGGGACATCAGTGTTCTTCTGGCTAGGAGCTGGAACTGGGATCACAATAGTCTTTGGTCTTGCCACAGCCGAATTCCGACTGTATGGCACCTCGATAGGTCTCTGCACATCTCTGCCCCCTTCTGATTGGAGAGTCAGAACATCCTCCTCTCTCCCCTGTATACCCACCTGGATGATGTGGCGGTCCATCAGATCCTGTAACACCACCTTGAATGCTTCACATGCTCCTACACAGCTGACATTAGCATAAGCTCCTTTCTGAACACAACCCATCCTAATAATCCCGCATTTGCATAATTCTGCATGAATGATTTCTAGGGGAGTCTGAATATCTTCTACTGATCTGATTAGGGACTGCTCTTTCATATCCATGATTGCATTAGTGGCATGCTTCCCATGACCAGGCAGCGGGTTAGTCGTGATATTTGGATCCTCCTGCTTGAAAGTTATGCCTTTTTTGTCTATCAAGTCCTGCACCACTATCTTGAAGGCTTTGCAATCCTCCACAACGTGCCCAACTGCCCCTTCGTGGAAGGCACAGGTACTATTGGGGTTGTATCCTCTGAAGTAAGGTGGTTGAACAGGTTTCATGGGTCTTGTATTTATGAGCTTATTGGTGATGAGGTAGTTGAATAGGTCTGTGTATGACATGGGAATTGGGTCAAAGGTTGTTCTGTTTTGATAGGTCCTTTGGTGGTTGCTTTGGTTGTTGTTTTGGAATGGATGGGCTGTTTGTGTGGGAGTGGGGACTGGGATGTTGGGTGGCTGGTATGGTGGGCTGATAGTGATGGTATTGGTTTCCCCCTGTTTCTTTTTGGGAAAGCCGGGGAATGGCTTCTTTTGGGAACTTGTGTTACTTGTGGACCCCTGTGCAATCTTTCCACTTCTCAATCCGTTCTCCAGTCTCTCTCCCATAATCACCACGTCTGAAAAATTGGATGATGCACTGCTGATCAGACGATCATAATATAGCGGTGGTAAGGTTTCCATGAACATAGAAACCAATTCTTTGTCTAAAAGAGGAGGTGTGACTTGTGCGGCCAAAGCCCTCCATCGCTGGGCGTACTCCTTGAATGATTCATTTTCCTTCTTGCTCATATTCTGCAACTGTGTTCGGTCCGGCGCCATGTCCGTATTATATTGATACTACTTGAGGAATGCATCTGCTAAATCCTTCCAGCAGCGGACTTGGGATGGCTCTAACTTCATATACCAATTAAGGGATGCCCCGGCAAGGCTATCTTGGAAGCAATGGATTAGCAATTTGTCATCACGGGAGTAGGTAGACATCTTCCTACAATACATCGTTAAGTGACTCTTTGGGCAGGTCGCACCTCTGTACTTGTCAAAATCGAGGACCTTGAATTTTGGCGGTAACACCACATCAGGAATAAGGCATAGGTCTCTGGCCTCCCTTGCCCGGGAGCCAAAGCCTTCAATCATTCTTAGTCTTTCTTCTAACATCTGGAACTGCTCTCTGGTCTGTTGGTGCTCAACGGAATAGACTTGAGGGGAATGACTTACACCATAAGGAGGTGGAGGTATTGAGTGCTGAACCTGAGGGTAAACGGAGTTTCCGGATACGAAGCCTTGGGTCTGTGGAAAGGCAGCCGGTCGTGGACTGAGGTTCTGAGGAGGAGGCTGAGGTATAACAATTGGATGCGGGATCTGAACCTGGGGTTCACCAGTCATTCCTTCTGACCCGACGGACGTTGGCTGTACATTCTCATCTATTGCCACGGGACCAGCTCCTGGGTTAGCCCCTTGATTTGGAGGACTATAACCCAAAGGAAGGCCGTAAGGAGGCCACTGAGCAGCTTGAAAGTCATTTCCATTTTTCAAGGACAACAGGAGTCTCATCATCTCGCTCATCTGTGCCTTTATGACATTCATTTCATTTCTCAACTCAAGATCACCTTGACTGGAGCTACCAGGAGCTGAATGGTTCTGATTCTGTACCTCGGGGCCTTGGCCTGTTCCATTTCCATTCTCTGAGCCTGAAGTTGGAGGATTCTGATTCTCTGGCTGAGGTTGATCGGGGTCGCTCAAAATTGCCATTCCTCTGGCCTTTGAACGTGTCCAATACGGATGTGGTCGCACCAGCTTGCCTTATCTTCTGTTTGAGTTGAAAACATTTTTATAAGTAAAGGAGCAAATTAATGAATGCAATGTAATGCACATGATTTTTTTTATGTTATTTGTTGTTTATTGCCGGGAATCACAGTGCAACTTGCTCTTGTCGTAGGTGTATGTTCGAATATTTTCAAGAACATAACGCGGCTGGGATCAACAAGTGAGATAAACGTACTTCATTCAAGCATCATATCTTTAATCATTCCAAGAACAAGATACAATATCCTTAAATGTGCAATACAACGCTTTGAAAAGAAAAACACAACATCTTTTAGGAAAAGAAAAATTACAACTTCCTAGTGAACATTCTAAAAAAAGGAAAATTTAAATCTAAAAACCTATTGCCTTCATCTTCTCTTGGTTCTTCTCCATTTTGCTAGCTGCAGCAGCTTCTCTTGCCCTTTCCATGAGTTCCTCAGTCAGAGATCTGCAGTACTCCACGAATTCATATACTCGCACCGGAGTGTTGTAAGGCAGCATCTCAGCTTCTGCCTTTCCCAACCTCTTCGGAACATCCCTCCCCGCCTGGTTAGCCAACCATGCCAATTTGGAGAACTTGTTCTTCCACTGCTGAATTTCTGCCCTCATCTCAACTATGACCTCTTGCTTTTCAATCCTACCCATTAGCTCGAGAAGACGGTATTCCCAGTACTGACTCTCCTCTCTTACCTGTCGGACGTCGGTAAGCATCACTGATGTGACTCAGATTCCTCCTTAGCTCATCTGAATTCTCTTGCTCCATCCTTAAAGCCTACTGATACTCTCTAAGGATGTTCACAATTGCATCTCTATCTTGTCTGATGCACCCTATTTGACTTTCAAGCTCACACGTCACAGACTGAGACCTTTTCTTGAATTCCTCTAGTGATTCCTTTGTAGCTCTCTCACTTTGCGCAGACTTCTTGAACAACTTCCTCCATTCGTTTGCTCTAACCATGGCCTCACCCACCTTGGCATTCAATCTTTTCAACTCATCTTTGGCACCTTTCAGATATTCCTTCATTTTTTGATTACTTTCCTCTTCTTTCTTAAGCTTCTTGCTGCTTTCTTTAAGGGCTTCGGCCTTGCGTTCGTTTTCGTTTTCTAACTTTCTCTTCTCAGAAATTACTTTCCCCAACTCATCTTGTAAGGCTTTCTTTTCTTCTTCTACCTTGAACAAAGCAGATTTGACCTCACTTAGTTCTTTGAGACTTGGAACGTGAAGCTCTGGGACTTCTTTCCCAACTGACGATGAATTCTGACGAGGCGGGCCAACACTTTGAATTCTTTGGTGAAGCCATTGGTAGAAAGTAACATCACCCGTTTTCTTTGTGATCTCCGCTTTATCCTTGTAAACTACACCTTCCCAAGCCTTTGAAATTTTCTGAAGCAAGCCTTGGTTCTTTGGATCTTCTTTATCGAGAAAGATTGGGGCCAACATGTCTTCAGTGGGTGCATTCTTCATAGGATACCCAAGCTGTCTGATGGTGAGAAAAGGATTGTAATTGACGCAGCCTTGGGTTCCCATTAAGGGTACATTCTGGAAATTGCCGCACCGGAACAGTATTGAAGGCCTATCTTTCCAACACGGATGATTGAACCAACAGACTTTGAGAGCACTGAGATTCTCTAAAGTGTGCACCCATTCTCGTGCACTTCTGGCTTCTACATCACAACACAGGGCATATTCTACTAAGTCCGCGGCTTTCGCCTTATGAGTGACAACATGGTTGAGGAACCAGGTGTAGAGAACATGGAAAGAGCAAGCAACCTTCTTTTTTCCTAACACACGGTGATGAGTGAAGGAATAGTAGGTATCTGCAAGGATTGCTGGCACAGGGTTAATCGGATTTTCTTTACTTATGAATGCTAGAAAAAGCCCAATAGCGGTCTCATCAATGAACTTCTCGACCTGAGGGAAAAGGACGATCCCAAAAATAGTTAGGGCTAACAGCTGCTTGAAAGGACCCCACTTCTTATTCTGGGCATAAAACTTCAATAAACCTTCGAAATAACATAGCGGGAAACCCCTGCTACGGTTCTTCCTTTCTTTATGAAGCTCTAATTCCTTCACACTGACTTGCAACAACAAAGAGAGTCTCTGGTCTGAATACCGATGTTTCTGATATTGGTAAGGTGCTAACTCTGACTTTGAGAACCCCAGAATCTGTTCATACTCCTCGAGAGTTGGTGATAACTGAAAGTCTTTGAAGAGGAAGCATCGAATGTCCGGATCATAGAATCGGCTCAGGGCCATAATAGCACTCTCTTGGACATATAATTGTAACAATCTGAGGAGGTTACCATAAGCCTTCCCGAATAGATCCCTCTCTTCTGACTCCAACAAGGAAACAAACTCTTTCAAACCCTCTACATCTATTCTCTTGACAACCGGGAACCTTGAATTAAGTACACTCTCGCTTCTTGATCCCATGTTGCTTTATCTTTCCCACCTAAGACAAGATTTCAAGTTACTTTACAATCCCGGCAAACAACTCAGATGCATGACGAACAATTTTCAAAATTGGGTTTTGTTTAATGCAGATGATGCAAATGGTGTAATGATGCAATTATGCAATGATGCAATGATGCTTCTTTTTGTGTTTTTGCAGAAAGAGGGTATTTACAGGTGGTAACTTGAAAATTTTCACACTATATGCCACCTCATATAGGCATTTATTGAAAAGGGAAAGCATATCCTTTTTTGATTTTCGAAATTTTTGAAGGAAAAAAAAATGATTGAACTGAATGCAACAATGCAGCACACCATTTGGAAAGCCTTTGTGACCTAAATGGGGGGTAGAACCTATGATCTAAGGCATTTTGGGGATAATCTTCTCATGTAGCTCTATTCACACCCTCACAAAGGTCATCAGAGCCCCAGTCTTTTTCATGAAATTCCTTGTAAATGCAGCAAACTGCTAGGTACAAGGTCATCAGAGCACAACTCTGATTGAAACTTTCGCGAGTAGCCAAACGGACAAAGGTCCTGATGGGCTCCCACTACTCGAATCCACTCATCCTAAGGTATCCTAACAGACCTGGGTTATGGTCTCTTTCTCTGATCATATAATCTCAAGGTACAAGTGTGTGTGTGCGAAGGGCATTTCCTTAAAAACTACCCCTCCTGCAAATGAAAATCCAGAACAGTCCAGACAATAGAAAGCAATAACATGTCGTCTACCCTAGGGTTCAGTATCAATCAAATACAACTAATCTAGGGTGCCGACAACAATAGAAGTAACTATCTATTATATTAAACAAGAGCAAACATAGAAGAAGAATGCATATGGATGCAACATGCTTATGAAAAAGAGGAGGAATAGAGGCAAAGCAAGATGTTCAAATCAATCCCACAAACCAACGCACTTAATTAATTAGGCTTGACCCACTTTTGAAAAAAAATGTTTTTCTTTTTATTCCCCAATGAAGTCGCCAGCTGTTGCGCCCGAAAAAGCCCCCGAAGGAGAACCTTCCTCGTTCACATCTTTTCCTAAGACAATGAAGCCGCCACCAATATTTATTAAGGAAAATATTAGGAAAACCTTTTTTGGAAAGCGATTGGTCTTGCGAAACTAGAGAATAGGGTTCGGGGGTCGGTTACGCGTAGGGAAGGTGTTAGCACCCCACACGTCCTCTCTACTGAGAGAGAACCTTTAATTAAATGTGTGGTTTTAGTGTGCTGACTTGAAAATACTTAATTTTGCCTCTCTACTTCTTATTGAAAAATTCTTAATGAAAACCTTTATTTATTATGAAAAAGGGGGAAAGATGGGTTTTTAGAAAAACGCTTGACGGGACATGGCCCGCTCCTACGTATCTCCCGGTGCGATGGAGAACTCAAAGCTACGTAGTTCTTCTTTATCCTGAAAAAAAGGTTTTTGTCTTTTATCTTTTTAGTGAGTTTTCGAAATAGGACGAGCATTTAGTGAATGATTAAACTAACCAAGGTCATGGGTAATCACCGCTAAATACTCTTGAAAATGAGAGTCACTACCACCAGTCAAACGAACAAAGGTTCTGATTGACTATTAGTAGCGACTCGTTTTTATTTACTTTTTGAAAGTAATTTTCGAGAGAGATTGATTGGCACGAATGATCAAACTAACAAAGGTTATGAGTGATCATCGCTTGTTGTTCTTTGGAGGAAAAAGACATCGCCACCAATGGCTAGACGAACAAAGGTTCTGATTAACCACTAGCGCCGATGGGTTGAAAATGATTTTAGAAAGGAAAAGGTTTTTATTCTTTATCTTGTTGAATTGTGAAAGTTGAGCTTTCATGATGATCAATGGGGTAAGGGCTCCAAGTGACCACCATTAGCACTCCATTGCTAATAATCATGCAAGCAAAGGCTTCGCAGAACTACTAACAAAGTTTGATTTTGAAGAGTTTTCGCAATTGGGTTGATTCTTGTTTAGGGAAAAGAAAATCTGTTGTTTGGAAAAAAAAAGGTTTGGGAAAAGAAAAAAAAAAATTTACTTAAGGGAAAGAAACAAAATTTAAGAAAAAAAGGAAACGGGGAGGTGCAATAGTAAAATGGGGTGCAAGTTACAGGGGGTTGTATTATTAAAAATGGGGTGTAAACAGTGAGAAGGGTTGCGTTTTAAAATAGGGGGTGCAGAAATCAGGAATTAGTTCCAGTGGGCTGCGTAAGTGCTGGGCTCTTCCAAGGGGTTAAGTTATCAAAATGAGGTGTGTGAAAAAAGAAGCCCAGTCCGCATAGGAGGGCCTAGTTAGCGAAACTGGGCTTAAGTGAGGAAGGGGCTTACGCTTGAGTCTGGGGGTGCAAATAGCAGTCCGAAAATTTTAAAGAAACTGAGGCTGTGTCATTAAAAACACAGGGGTGCAAATAGCAGTCTGATGTTTTTTTTTTTAAAAAAAGGTTGTATTATTAAGAAAAAGAGCATGAATTTTATGGTTAGCTATCATCATCAACATTATTAACATTTTATATTTTCAAAAAAATGATAATCAATCATTGTTATCTTTGTTTTTTTTTAAAAGGATTATTTGGTTTTCATAAATCTGAAATGTGCAACCAAGAGTTGTGGTGTTTAAAAAAAATAATTCAAGTGAAAAACAATGACAATTGTAACAGAACATAAACTTAAAAGAACAAAAACATCTTCATTATAAACATCTAAAAATCACGAAATAAACATAAATAACCTATCATGAGCATAAGGCAGAGAAACAAACTAAACTAAAAAAAAAATCATGGAATCTGGTATGAACACTACCAAGGGACATAGAGATATGAACAACTTTCAACAACAAAATTTAGAATAACATAAAAAAGAACATGATTTATAAGAAAACAGAAATAAAATAAAATTATTTACCCAATGTGCTCGTACAATGAAGTCTCCAGATCTCACAATAATAGAAAAATTTCTATGGAACTTTTACAGAGAAGAGGAAACAAAAAAACTAAAAATGAAAACTTTGCTATCTATTTCACTCAAACACCTCTCTAGATCAAATTTTCCCCTGGATCTTTACTCGAGTCTAGCCTTTTCTCCCTCTTGCCTCTCAAAAAATCGTCCCATTTCTTCAAGGAGTTGGCCCATATTTATACTGGAAAATCGAACTTGCAGTTGTGTGCTTTGTCTTTCGGTTTTTTCACCAAGCCTTGTGCACAGATCTATTTGCGTGTTAGCCCTGGAAAAAACGAGATGAAAAACGTGGTTCCTTGAATGAAACCTTGAATTGCTAAGAGACCATCGGCCTTTTGTGCGTTGATGATAAAAATGGAGATTTCGTGAGAGAGGAGAGAAAGAGACACCAAAAATGGAGATTTCGTGTGAGAGAGGATGAAAGAAGGCGTGGAAGGAAGAGAGGAGAGGGTGGACGGCTAGGGTTTGATGGGAGAGGTGGAAGTGATGTGTTGGAAGGAGGCGTGGGAGAGAGGAGCGAAAGAGGCGCCTCTTTTTCTGGATCTGATGGAAGTGAGGTGTGCCTCCTTTTTTTTAGGGTTTCTGAAGTGGGCATTAGGTTTAGAGAGTGAGTGAGGGAAATAAGGCAATCCGGGTCAGGCCAATTCGCATGGGCCTCTGGCAGTGAGCCCAATTCGCTGTAACACAAATAAACATAAAAAAAAAAGTCACGTACACCCCCTTTTTTTACTAAATCGCCTCTCCCTTTCTCTTTTCTTGTTATTTTTTCTTTTACTTTCTTTTTTATACCATTAAATATATTTACTAACTAAATAGGAAGTAAAGTATATCTTGAAAATGAATTTGTATTTTTCAACTTTTACGAAATAAGATATATAACGACAAAGAAGAAAATCATTATTATTTTTGGACGGACAAAATTGGGGTATGTCAGCGATGAGCCAAACACTGGTGATGAGTTTAGAGATAACTGATGACAGACAAAGTTTGGATCAATGCCTGGCATGTCTTGGGGAGACCATGCAAATATGTGGACATTATCTGATAAGAGCTTGATGAGCTGATCTTCAACCTCTGCCGATAGTCCGGTTCCAATTTTTGTTTTCTGATGTTGTGCTGGACCAATGATTACTTCTTTCAGATCGTCTGCTGGCCTCGACCTCTTCTCTTCTTTGGCTGCATTATACATTCTCGGATCCAAGTCAAGAAAACTACAATTAGAGCCCTTTACCTCGTGTTTCTGGATTGTCTTTACTTTGGCGCTTTCAGCATAGCACCTACGGGCCATCGCGTGGTCGCCTCTTACTGTCCCGACACCTCCATTGGGAAGAGGATACTTGAGGCAGAGATGAGGATATGATTGCCGCCATGAGTGCATTTAGGATCGGTCTGCCTACTATGATGTTGTAGGATGATGTTGCATCAATGATCATCTACCTGAGGACAGCTGTCTTGGCTGACTCTCCTTCTCCGAATATGGTTCTGAGATCCATGTACCCGCGGACTTCAACGTGTTCTCCTGAAAACCCTACCAGGGTGCCAGGGTAATTTTTCAGCAATTCAGCCGACAATTTAAGCTCTTGGAAGCATTTCCAGTACATTACATTGGTGGAGCTTCCTCCGTCCACCAAGACTCGGGCGACCCTGTACCCGCTGGTTGTGATGTGAATGACTATCGGATCATCAGAGTGGGGCTGAATTCCGTTGAAGTCTTCCATGTCGAAGGAGATCTGTGGGTACTCTGAAATGGATACATCAGACTCTTTATTAGTAACAGACATGATGGAACATGCATACCTTCTTCTTGCCGATGAAGTGGATCCTCCTCCTGAGAAGCCTCTGGAGATGGTCTTTACATCGCCTTTGTCTGCGATCTCATGTCCGTCTTTCTGTGCAGTTTCCTTCCGCTGGCTTCGGCTGTGGGCTGTTTGCTCGTCTCTTCTTCTGCTCCTCTGTTAATACAAACTTTTTAAGTTCTCCTATCTGGATTAGTTGTGGAGGGCTTGTCCCTAAGCGGAATATATGCTACCTCCGGATTAGGACGTGACTTTCGGTTCCTCGTCCTGCCCCTCGTTCACGCCTGGCCGAGAAATGTTGCTGGTCGGCCCGTGCTGGTCTCTCTGGTGGTGTGTATGGCCTCCTTGATGCTTTGGTGTCATGTTCATCCTTGCTGGCGGCTGTCTCTTCTGCCTCTATAAGCTTGTCTGCCCGAGCTCTGACCTCGTCCATGGTTCTCGGTGTTCGGATCGATAGTGCCTCGTTGAAGGTACCGTTCCTCAAGCCCTTCATGAACGCCTTGACGAAGAACTTTTCATCAGGATCTTCCACCAATACGGTCACTTTGTTGAATCGGTCCAAATATTTTTTGAGAGGCTCGGCTGCTCCTTGCCGAAGGTCGAACAGATCCTCCGAGTGCACCAGTTTCTTTTCGTTGGCAGAAAATTGCTGTATAAAGCGGCCGGCAAGATCCTCGAATCTGGTGATGGAGCGTGAGGTTAAACCCTTGAACCACTTTAGAGCAACATCGGTCAGCGTATCGGCAAACATCTTGCAGCTGACAGCATCTTTGTCGCCACTTATCATCATCTGAGTCTGGAACGCATCTACATGACTTTGTGGATCTCCAGTTCTGTCGTATGTGCCGATAGATGGCTCGCCGAAGCGGTGGGGGATGGCTACTGCTTCAATCGCCTCTGTGGTTTTGCATCCCTGCCAGTTGCTCTTGCAATCTTACTTCTCTTGCCTCCAACGCTTGAGAGCGTGGGCGCTGCTCTTCATTCCTTCTAGCCTGCTCCGCGTTCTGATCTTGCAATGCTCTCACTGCGTCGAGTAGCTCCAATATTCTTGGATCAGTATTGCTGGATGAAGGGGTACTTCTCGTGGCCACCATGGTAGAGTGGCAGTTTTAAGGATTTAGTGGGGGTAGGAAGAGTTTTACCTGGCCCCACGGTGGGCGCCAATGTTCCTAACTATTTTCTGGGGAGGATCTAGCTTGAACACAAGACAATGATAATCACGAATAGTATGAGTAAAGAGTAAGAATGAGTCTAGAGTGAAGATTCAACGTGGGATCCTTTCATTAGCCTCAAGGGTGTGTTTATATAGTACAATCAGGTAGTAATTGATATTTAATACACATTATAGCCGTTACGGATCTGGAGGCGTAATTATAGGGGTTCCCATATAGATCTGCCTATCTTCGGTCTCTGGCCGAGCCAAGTGACGGGACCGAGCTTCAAGGAGAAGGGAGGATTCCCTCATTTCGCAGCGCTTATTAGAGTCCCTCGGTTCTGAGGGCGAACCTGGGTCTTCGGATACTTTGTCTTGCCTTCCCGAGAGACAGTCGTGCCGGCTATGAAGGAGTGAGTGGTCGACCCTTCCGGAGTGGTCGGCTCGGCTGTGAACAAATAGAAAACATGATAACCATGGTAGCTAAATAAAATTCTCAATAAAATTTCTATACAATAAATATAAAATATTAACATGGGAAGAACATCATTACATGATAATAAATTAGATTAATTATAAAATAGCAGAAGAAAACATATATTTGTCAAATAGTCTCCAAGCTTATTAGGCCATCATTTTCGTAGAGCTTCGTACTGATAACATGTTATGAAATTGACCAAAACAAGAGTAAGATATAACCATTATAATAGACTATAGATGAAGAAATAGAAGAAGAGAATGAAAGAAGAAAAGAGCATTTGCATTCTACTCTTGAAGGTAATTTACAATGTTACATGAGTCTTATTTATATGACATTACAAACATATGAATGATCTAACATAATGTCTCATAAACATTCTAAGTTAAGACCATTAATAACAATGACTAATGACACGAGAGTTATAAAGCATATACGAAAGAACCAAGGAGATAGACGTCGACCAAATTTTTATAACATACAGTATTATTATTCTGTACTATTTATTTAATATTGGATGTGTGTATTGAACAAGTTGCCAAATTGATGATTTTCTTAGCTATGAAATGATGAGTGGCTTGAATCGCCGTTCTCCCTTTGCCAGAGATTCAAGCTAAGAAAGCCAGTGAACCCATCACATCATATAAAATACGTTCTACAGATAAATTTTAATATATAAAATTATATAACAATATGCAATGTTGAAGTTCTCTCAATCAATTAAATATGTACGCACATTATCACACTAAAAAACAGACAGACGTACGTGCACGATAGTGCTATTCGTTCACGTCTTTTTGTAGTAGTTCTTATAAAATGTTGTACACTGCACAGAATAGGCCATTGCTTACAATCTTGTCCCAAAAATGAGAAAGGCCATTAATGAGGCATGGTCCTCAAATTCATTATCTTATCACTTATATATATATATATATATATATATATATATATATATATATATATCCTTATCCACACCAATTCCTTCACTTATCAGGTATCAACCATAACTTTCGTGAAAACAACCTGAGAATGTAGTAAAAATTGAAACGTTAACTCGCACCAATTATTATTCACCGTCTTCACTCTACAATTTCAACTCTCAAACTCAACACTTGCTTCAAATCTTCAAACCCAACATCGCCGCCGCAAAACACCATTCTCCCCATTCGTGACACGTCGTTCAATACCACATTCGTCACACTCTCCCACTCGCATCCGCCTCCCTTCAAAATCTCACACACCACCATTTCCTCCGGTTCCGACGGGTTATAAATGTATACGTTATCCCCTATCGAAATCACCCCAATCGAATCCACAATTCCAGTCCCACTCTCACCTTTCAACTTCGCCGCCATCTCCTTCGGCATTTCCCCCAATTCCTTCATTCCAAATCCAAACCCTAGTTCCCCTTTCACTTCCCATAACTTCACTCCTTTCACGTTCTCCACTTCACCTACTATTCCCGCCACCACCAAACGGTCACGCACCGTTACCGTCACAAACCAGAACACACTCTCCTCCGGTGATAGCTCGTACGGTCCCTGCCACTTCATCGTCATGGAATCAAACGAGTACGTCGTGCCGGAGTGTTTCTCTGTTACGTGCATCATATCGCCGGCGACGGCTACTGATAGCCACATCGACGCTGATGAGTCCTTCATCATCACCGGGATTGACTGGCACTGGCTCCACGTGCGGGACTCCATGTTGTAGATCTCCACCGCCAGGGGATCATCCTCGAAGTCGCACGCGCCACCAGCGACGATGATTTTACTCCCCACACGCGCGACGATTGGGTCTAGTCGCCACACGCGCGGAGCTTGCGTGTGGTTCCAGTTGAGGTTGAGTGGGTCGAGTGAGAAGGAGAATTCGGTGGGAGAGAGCGTGTAGAGGAGATTGGAATGAGATGAACGGAGAGCGGTGGAGTGTTTAGTTTCCAACGCGTGAATTTTGAGCCATGTTTTGGAGCGTGGGTCGTACGCGTAAGATTTAGTCACGTGAGGTGCACGGGGGTTCTGGGTGTGTACCGTGAGCCACGGCTTCATGGGGTTGACGTGGCAGAGGGAGCTTGACACCGCACGCTTCCATGACTTTGAAACGCGACTGGCTTGCACTAAGTAAATGAGTGGCACGTGCGAGAATATGGCCTCTAACATGTCTCCGTGAAGGGGAGCTTCTGTTCCGTTTTCCTGGACCTTCTTTGTTGCCATCACAATAGGCAAATATAATTGTTATTGTGTGTGATACTGTTTTCTTTTTCTCCTTTTAACTTGAATTGAATGAATACTTCGATTGTAGGAATGCCGGGATTTATATCATTTATATAGGTGGTGGAAAATATTGTCAAAAAAAAATAGGTGGTGGAAAAAATGAACCGAGTGGAGTAGGATTAGGAAGGATTCCATCATGACCAATAATTGTGTTTTGGTGAGCAATAACCAGTAAGTGTTTGCCACTTACTAAATAGAAAAGGAGAGGCTCATCCGGATATAAAATGACACGTGTCTTATCATTTATTATTGTCCAAAAGTTTACAAACTTGGAGTTTGAGTTTCACTCGAAGTCTTATTTATTTTTTGACAAAGAAGCGGAGGGACAAAAGTGAGCGAAAATTGTCGCAATTTTGTGCCTTCTTTCGCTCATTTTTCAAATTGGAGGGACAAAAGTAACAAGAAAGTTCTGACCAAAAAAAAAAGTAACAAGAAAGTTTTAAGCACGATGAATAAAAATATGGGTTTTATATTTTGTACCTCTCTTTATACCCCATACCCCCATAATTCAATTTAATCCAAAAATATCTCTCTCATTTTTACTAAAATCTGATTAGACTCCACAAAAAATTGAACTTTCCCGAATTATCTCATTTAAAGGTAATTTCGGAAATTTTATTCGTGTTTTTTCCGGAAATACTTTATTTCCGTTACAGTTATTTGCTTCTGAAAACATCAATTTTTTAGTATTTCCAGGAATTTTTTTTCTTTTTAGTTTTAGGAAACATTGTATTTTCGGAAAGTTTATTTTTTTACCTTCCGGAAATACCGTTTTTTACGTTTTTCCAGAAGTTTTAAAATGTCTCTTCCAGAATTACGTGTATTTTCGGTAATTTCGGAAGTTGTTTTTAAATTTGTTTTTTATTTTTTCGTTATTTTACAGATATGGCTACGGCTGACGGCAGACTTCCGTTTACTATAGATTTATCGGACGAGTTTACTAACTCAGAGGTACATATCTTCCTAAAGCGCTTTTTGTTTATTATTTTTATAAGTTATTAATTTAGTTTACAATTATTTTGTAGCTTTTTCCTACTCGGGATAATCTTGTACGTTGGGCTAGAGATATCGAGAAAGCCAACGGAGTCATTGTTATTATTATTCGATCCGAGTCCACGGAGAATGGTAAAGGGAAGAAGAATAAGATCGTTTTGGGTTGCGAGTGACATGGGAGATATACTGCAGTAGATGTTGGGTGTTCTACTAGACACAAGACCTCAAAAAATGTGGTTGTCCTTTTAGATTGAAAGCTAAACCACTCAATCCTCCTAATTTTGATTGAAAGGTTCAAGTTATGTGTAGAAGTCACAATCATGAGCCTCACACTCTATTCTACAAGAGTCTACACGGTTTGGTATCTTTAAGGCATTGAATTATATAGCTGATGAGTTTGATGACATGTTGGGTGGAGTAGGCACCGATAAGACCCGTTGTGGTGGTTGTGTGGTTAAAGTTACCCATGGTTACCTTGTTCTTGCCTACTTGGTTATTTGCACCTACATGGTCGTCCAACGGTCTAGATTTTGCTGACACTTTTCAACGGTGTTGATCTTGCCGACACTTTCAACGGTCTAGATTTTGCCGACCACTTTTCATCAACTGTGGAAATCCGCTTTAGGGTTTCAGATTTTCCTTATAAATAGACCCATTATGTTTCACTTCTTTCACACACAACACAAGAAAATGGACACATGGAATACACAATACTCTCGTGATTCCGCACTCACTGCCCTTCACCATCAGGTCACAATCACCAACAGAGAAGATGGTGTTTATTTCTGGTGTCCAAAACCTATTTTATGTAGACTTAAAGACGACATCACCTTTGCTGCTCTCAAAGATAAACTACAGAGTAAGGTTCAAGTGAAGGGTGACGAGCGAGAAGTCACTCGTATCATTTATCGCAACCCCAGCATGGGCGATAATAATCGTGTTCGCTGGTCCACAATGGATGTGAAGAACGACAATGACGTGCGAGCCATGATGGACAGTTATGACATGTTTAGACTTCAGAGTCCTTTAGGGTTGTACGTCGAAACCACAAGGAGCGTCGCTGAGATCGTTTGCCGTTTAACTCCACCATCTAAGTAGTTTTAGACCTTGTTTTTGTTTTGTTTGTTGTTGTAATCTGTTATTTTCAGTCAATGTAGACGGCGTTTTTAATTAATAAAATAAATGTTTAATTTTTTATTTTTGAATTCTGGAAACACCATAATACGGGATAAATCCGGAACTCAATTTATTGGGATTTCTGGAAATACCCTAAAATGTGATAAATCCGGAATTAAAATATTTTGGATTTCCGGAATTACACTAAAATGAGGTAATTCCGGAAATCCAAAATATTTTAATTCCGGATTTATTTCATTTTAGGGTATTTCCGGAAATCTCAATAAATTGAGTTCCGGATTTATACCTATAGACGTAATTCCAGAAATTTTTTTTGAAGTCAGGGGTAATATCGTCCGTTTTGTCAATTTGAGGGGTATGGGGTATAATGGTGGGGGGGGGGGGGGGTGGGGTGGGTACAAAATATAAAACCCTAAAAATATTGGGAGCAGATTCTCTCTATAGAAAATTCACTCGAAAGTGGTAAGTGTAAAATCTAAAATATTTAATAACTTTTTTTTCCCGTTTTAAAGTTTTTCTCTTTTGCTTATTAATCAATGATCGAAACTAAGGGATACCGAATAAGTGCCAGAAGGAAATAAGGTCCCGAGTTCAAACTCGGGAAACTAATATTCCGCCCCCAACCGTACTAACATTTTCTATCAAAATTCAAAAATTCATTAAGATCAGACAAATTGGATTTTAAGCACGACTTTTAATTTATGCTTAATATAAAATTCGAATTTAAAATCTAGAATATCCAATTCAACTTTAAATTAAATTATATTTTTCAATTCGTAAAAAACTGAACCAATTCAAATTGCATTGATTCATTTTGGGTTTGTTTGAATATTTTTAATTAAGAAAGCAAAACTGAACCAAACCTACGTCTTTTTGTCATGAGATTCGAATGACTTTTTCAATCAAAACTGAACAAACACCACCACACTACATACACGTCTTTTCTAGTTTGTGATAGTTATCCACTCCCATCTTTTCTAGAAACCGTCCATTTTTGTTGAACCCCACCACTTGCATTGGTGCGTACGACGAGGCCTGCACACAAACAAACTGCTCCACCATACCATCTCGAAGCCGATACAGTTGCCCCTTTATGGGTCTTTGTTTGTGGTAATGGAAGACAAATAATTTGAAACAACAGTCGAAAGAGACCGAAAATAAGACTAATCAAGTTCTGTTTTTTTAATTATTGTAAAAAAAAATGTATTTTTTAATTATTCTACCTTTTTAGAAAATTTAAATGATGTGTCGTGTTTTTTAATCGTTGTGCCTAAAAACGATGTCTTATGTTGGCGTTTCCTCAAGTTTTACTCTTATTATCAAGTGTGTGTGGTCCATGTTCTTCATTCTCTCCCAATTTGATACCTCTATAGATGTTTTTGTCCTAGCAGAACACGTCTAGTGCCGCTTAAACATATTTGACATGGAAAAAATAAATAAAAGTTTAAATCCACGCCCCTTTGTTTAATTCCACTTCACTCCCAATCTCTCATCACTTAAGTGGTGGGACAAAATGATGCTTCTATGTATTTCAAGTCTTAGAGTGCGTTTGGATTTCCAATATCATAAATAATGGGCATATATTTTTTTATTAATTGTATTAGCTATTTATCAATTAGCAATTTTGATTGATATGTGATCAAAATAGGCTATATTGGATTTCCAATTATATAATTAATTAATTATTATTGATATGGGTCCAATATGAGTGGATGTCAGTGATAGCCCATTAGAAGGATAATGAGAACCCTAATAGACTGTCACACTATAAGTAGAATATGGTTTCCAATATACCGAACTAACCGCAATACACACGTTTACTCTCTTCTCCCCATTTGAAGAGAATCTAAGGCATTAGGAGTCTCAGTTGAGAAAGAACCATAAAGTAAGCATGCTTGCATGTCTTTGTTTTCCGCTATAGTATATTCATGATTATAAG
The DNA here is from genome assembly GCA_039519185.1 of Astragalus membranaceus. Lineage (NCBI taxonomy): Eukaryota > Viridiplantae > Streptophyta > Magnoliopsida > Fabales > Fabaceae > Astragalus > Astragalus membranaceus. Next base: position 120,070,792 of record CM076846.1, read on the forward strand.
GATGTCTTGTAGATAGATTAATTCCTACCTGTGATATTAGAGCGGTCTTCAATCTTGATTTATTGTGATTTATTTTGGTGATCGGAAACTTTATCACGTATTTTCCTTTTGGTGTGTTACTTTTTTGTTTCACAAATTTTCCAATATCAATATCATGTGTTGTGAATCGGTATTTTTTTGCTTCACAAATTTTCCAACATCAGAATCATGTGTTGTGGATAGGTGAAAAGATGTTTTTCCTTTAGATACTTGTGTCATGTGAACAATATATAGAATCATTGTTCAATTTTTTTTAAAGTTACTGAGAAAGTATATTGAAAATATATTGCAAGGATAGCATTAAAGTTCATAACCTATATAACGTGTTATTTTTTTTTTTTATAAGCAATATCATTGAAAAGAGCACAAGGGGTGCCTAACCCTTACAATGAGAGAAAAAAAGGGGGAGGGCCTCCTCAAAACCTCCCTGAGCCAAAACCCATTAGAAAAAAACTCAGGTAGGAAAAAGAGTACCCTGTGAGTGCACTACAGAGGAAAAACCTAACCCACTGTTTCTCCCCCTATAACGTGTTATTTGATTTCAATTGATTCTTTCTTGTTGTACTTTTTTGGTTACATGTATATATAATATTTATTGTTATACACGATGGTTATTACGGATGCAGATATCGTTTTTTTTATGACCATAAATTATAATATCATGATCATATCTCTTTATAGCATTAGTTATTGTTCATGATTGAATCGGGTATTCTTGCCAATGTTTTAAAAATCGGACCGGACCGGCAGACCGGACCGGACCAGAGTCGGGTATTCATGATTGAATCGGTTGGTGTTGTAAAATTAATTAATTCTATGATATTACAAAAGTGGGAAGTCCCACATTGGTTGGGTTTGTGGGAACCAAAGCCTTTATATATTAAAACCTTTTGATGGTTTATAAACAAGCTAGTAAGTGGGACTCCTCGCGCGCACAAGCTGAGACCATCCCTGTGGGGCTCAGTGTAAATCTTCCGATTTCCCCCCCCCCCCCGGGCGCGCGACTAGCCTTGCGTTTAATTTTAATCACTGATATATTATTTTATTACTATATTTTTGGACTTATTATTAAGGGCGCGTCGTCAAGACCCCTCCGGTTGTTTTCCTAGCGTTTGTTTTTGCAGGTACCGTTCGTTGATTCAGCCACAGCGCTAACAATCTTTTCTCATGGCTGATCAGACCAACAACAACGGCGACAAGGATTTACTGCACCTACAAGGAGGCTAATCAAATTTGGGAATCTCTTATTCTCAAATACACTGCTGAAGATGCTAGCAAGCAAAAGTTCGTCATCAGCAATTACTATCGCTGGATGATGAATGAGCATGATGAAATCAAAGCCCAGATCAATGAGTACTACAGGTTGGTCGAGGAAAGGGTTTTGCATAAGCACAAGCAACTGACGCTGAACGAGCTGTTGACCCATGTCATCATTGAAGATACCAACCGAAAGGAAAGCAACAAATCAAAGGCTAGATCAGTGGCTGCTCGAGCAAACATGGTAGTGAACAAATCTTCAAGGTATGACAAAAACAAACCTGAGTCTTCAAACAAAAGGTACGCTGCTGTCGTTTCTCTGGTCAATATGGCGACTGATGTGAACAAGTGGGTGGTAGATTCTGGAGCCACCAAGCATATCTGTGCTAACAGAGAAGCTTTTGCCTCCTACACTCCTGTAGGGGAAGGAGAAGAACAAATCTATCTTGGTGACTCACATCCTGCCCCAGTCTCGGGAAAAGGAAAAGTCCTTCTAAAGCTCACATCGGGAAAGACATTGGCTCTCACAAACGTGCTCCATGTGCCTAACATAAGGGCAAACTTGATCTCTGTTGGAGTACTGCTGAAGCATGGAATCAAAGTGACTTTTGAATCTAATAAGATTGTTCTAACTAAAAACAATGTATTTGTAGGAAAAGGTTATTTCGATCATGGACTTTTTGTACTTAATATTTCAGATTTGAATAACAATGCTTCTACTTCTGCGTATTTGATTGACTCTTGTAATCTGTGGCATGCTAGATTAGGTCATATCAACTTTAGGTATGTTATTAAATTGCAACGTCTTGGTATGATAACAATTAGCGATAATCAACAAAGCAAGTGTGGCGTGTGTGTTGAATCCAAGCTAACTAAGAAAACCTGTCCCCCCGTACAACGTGAAACTGAGTTGCTTAATTTAATTCATACGGACTTAGGAGATTTAAAACAAACTCCAACTAGAGGTGGTAAATATTATTATGTGACATTTATAGATGATTTCTCGAGATATACTAAGGTATATTTATTAAGACAAAAGGATGAAGCATTTGAAGCTTTCTTATCATATAAGGCAGAAGTAGAAAACCAATTAGATAGGAAAATTAAACGAGTTAGATCCGATCGCGGAGGAGAGTACATATCTTTTAATGATTTTTGTGAAAGAGAAGGCATCATACATGAAACAACTCCCCCCTATTCACCTGAATCTAACGGCATAGCCGAAAGGAAAAATAGGACCCTGAAAGAGATGATGAATGCCATGTTAGTTAGTTCTAGTGCACCAAATAACTTGTGGGGTGAGGCTATACTAACTGCTTGCTTTATACAAAATAGAACTCCTCATAAGAAAACCGGGAAAACCCCCTATGAACTGTGGAAAGGATATCAACCTAACTTGAAATATTTAAAAGTGTGGGGGTGCTTGGCCAAAGTTATGTTGCCTGACCCTAAGAAAAGAAAAATAGGTTGCAAGACATCTGATTGTGCATTTATAGGGTATGCCGAAAATAGCGCTGCTTATAGGTTTCTAGTTGTGAGAAGTGATGTTCTAGATAACAACACTATCATCGAAACTAAAAATGCTGACTTTTTTGAAAACATGTTTCCTCTGAAACGTGATAGTACGACTAGACAACCACTAGTGACTACTAGTGACGAGGCACATGAAGAACCATGTGAAGAACTAAGGAGAAGTAAACGACCAAGAAAAGAAACATCCTTCGGAAATGATTTTTACACTTATCTTGTAAAATTAATTAATTCTATGATATTACAAAAGTGGGAAGTCCCACATTGGTTGGGTTTGTGGGAACCAAAGCCTTTATATATTAAAACCTTTTGATGGTTTATAAACAAGCTAGTAAGTGGGACTCCTCGCGCGCACAAGCTGAGACCATCCCTGTGGGGCTCAGTGTAAATCTTCCGATTTCCCCCCCCCCCCCCCGGGCGCGCGACTAGCCTTGCGTTTAATTTTAATCACTGATATATTATTTTATTATTATATTTTTGGACTTATTGAGCCTATCCTAAAAGCCTCCATTTTCGCTAAACTGTTGAACCAAGATATTTTTATTCCGGTTTTTCGCAAACGGCTTTACTTGGCCGCCAAGACTTGTCCACATTCATCGTATCAAAATGGTCCAGGTTCATTGCTTGGTGGACAAGCTAGGCGGTTACTGACTTCGCTTACTTTGTGCGCAAGCTGAGGGCTGTTATGCGCTCCGCTTCCACTCTTTTCTCTGAAGTTAGTTATCAGTGGAGCCAATATAAATTCGTTAGTCGAGTAGCTCTTGACACATCCACGAAATCAGCTCTTTTCTTAAAACGAAATACGCTCCTCTCTTCTTCCTGGGTTATCTTTCCTGACACACTTAAACAGTTATTTCTTGCCAGTTCGGCTTCCTGATTTGCTATTGTGTAATCAGACGAGACCGGTTGTACCCTCGGGGGATTTGCGCTGTAGAGGCGGATAAATCCTTAAGGGCGCGTCGTCAAGACCCCTCCGGTTGTTTTCCTAACGTTTGTTTTTGCAGGTACCGTTCGTTGATTCAGCCACAGCGCTAACAGTTGGTTCAACCCCATTTGAACCGCAGTCTTATTGAACCGCCCAGAACTGGATCGAACCGGGGAAGAACCGGGTTGAACCGCGGTTCAACCGCTTTGAACCGAAAACCGAACCGGATTGAACCGCCCGAAATACATTTTTTTATTTTTAAATTTACTTTTTAATTTCTCCAAAATTTAATATTTTTTATTTAATAAATTACTCATCCGGTTCGACCATGGTTGAACCGGTTGAACCGATTGAACCATGAACCGGAGGCCTCGCCGGTTCGATCTCCGGTCCGGTTTTAAAAACATTGATTCTTGCCTATAACGGTTAATGTAATGGTCACGTCCATTTAATGCTATTAAAATAGTAATATGGATCGTATCTCCCTAATATTTGATTTTACGATATATTCAATAATATTTCGGTGTTCTTATTATTGAATAATTTGTATTGTGGTGTATGGTTATGACCTTAGTACTTGTTTATGCGTTTATTTATTTTAAGCTGACCTGCGTGTCGTGATTTTAATTTAAATACTGTCTGCGCACAGTGACTTTCTTTTTATTTATTTTATTTTATTTCTAATATCGTAATTGATCGAGAAAGGCAAAAGGGGACAACACCATATGCGGATGCGACTCAGAGATGCTATTTTGTACTGAAGAATTGAAATTTTTTAGTCATTACATTCTTTTGCGTTTAGGAGGCCATAATCGTACATTCAATTTTTTTTCTACGCTTATGTGTAGGAAATATGTAAATTAAGACCCTTTCCCATAATATTATTATTAATAAAACTGTCTAGTATTTTTAATTGAGTTGATTGAAATAACACGTTGCCAAAGTAACCTCTATTACGTAGATCAATTCAATTAAATTTAGGCTAAATTGCACTTTTGGTCCTTTATCTTTGACTTAAGTTTCATTTTGGTCCTTTATCTTTTTTTTCTCGTTTCGGTCCTTTATCTTTCATTTCTGTGTCGGTTTGGTCCTTTATCTTTTTTTTTCTCACTTTGGCCCTTTATCTTTCATTTTTGTTTCGGTTTGGTCCTTTTAAACAAAAAACAGAAAAATGAAGAACACTTTGAATGTGCTCAAAACACTAAGAACAAATTGATTTCTTGTTTCTTGAATAACTCATGCAGTACGGGACTAAATTGAATGAAACTAGACTCTAACTTGAATAAAATTTCCCAAGGTATTCAATGGAACCAAAATTAAGCTTAGAAAAGTGCTTACGCGCAAAATCATTTCTGGAACCGAATTCTTGAATTTGAAGTTCAAAAAACCTTCAATCTCAACAATGGTGATTTTGCTATGGAGCACCAAATTGAACGATTCTTGAGCCTAAAATGTTCAAAATTCAACAAGGAATCAGAATATGGCAAGTATTTTGTTCAAAAAAGTGCGTAAAACGTAAACACGGTCAAAAAACAACTCGCTTCTATAAAAAAAGTTTTGGCTCTTATTTGCTCATTTTACAACCAATTTGCGTCAAACCAATTGTGTTCAACTCGTATTGAGAGCAGAAATTGAGCTAAAGGAAAAGATTTCAACAAAAACGATGCATATTCGAGAGCGATGTGAAAAATAGAAACGCGAATAAAAGTTTCTGTTTTTCACACTGTTCTCGAATTTGTATCATTTTTGTTGAAACATTTTGCCATAGTTCAATTTCTGCACTGAAGACGAGTTGAACACAATTGGTTTGACGCAAATTGGTTGAGAAATGAGCAAATAAGAGCCAAAACACGTTTTATAGATGCGAATTGCTTTTTGACCGTGTTTGGGTTTTACGTGCTTTTTTGAATAAAATACTTACCATATTTTGATTCCTTGTTGAATTTTGAGCATTTTAGGCTCAAGAATCGTTCAATTTGGTCGCGTATTGCATGAGTTATTCAAGAAACAAGAAATCAAAGTGTTCTTGGTGTTCTTGAGCACATTCAAAGGGTTCTTCATTTTTCTATTTTTTTTTTGTTTAAAAGGACCAAACTGAATCAAAAATGAAAGATAAAGGACCAAAGTGAGAAAAAAAAAGATAAAGGACCAAACTGACACAGAAATGAAAGATAAAGGACCAAAACAAGAGAAAAAAAAGATAAAGAACAAAAATGAAACTTAAGTCAAAGATAAAGGACCCAAAGTGCAATTTAGCCGTAAATTTACAAAAGATGCAGCATGAAATTATTCATGCGAGTTGTTGTCGGCCCAAAGGAAAGCGCAACTTGGCTGAATAATAACATGCATGTGACGGTAAATGTGTGTGGTGATTATAAAGTTATTTATCCATGTGAGCAATTGGGGTGCCCAAAGGCAACCATTGTTTGACAGGACTTATCACCAATGTTTGATCATTGCGTTGAGAGTACTGCTTGCAGTTAGTCTTTGCAATCCAAAGATTGGGGACTAATGGTGCGCTTGGTATCTTGTTTGGGTATTTTAATTTACAATTAAAGTTGTTTGTGCACATCTAATAATTATTTATAATTTGATGTGCTACTAATGTTGATTGTATGTTTATTTGTTCTTTTTTTTTTAGTTGGTGTTGCTAGCTCTCCAAATTTTGTTACTCAAATTAACCAAATCCCTATGCTGAATGGGATGAACTTCAAGTCTTGGAAGGAATCCGTTGAGATCGTTCTCGAATGTATGGACTTGGACAAGGCATTGAGGGAGGAACAACCCATTCCCACTCCGGAGAACTCTTATGAGCTCAAAATTGAGAAATGGGATCGGTCCAACCGAATGTGCCTCATGATCATCAATAAATTAATCAATTCCGGAATAGAGAAATCATTTGAAAAAAGTGATAAGGCTGAGATAAGTAGCCATTTGGCCAAACTTACCTCTATGAAGTATAATGGTATAGGGAACGTAAGGGAGTACATTATGGAGATGTCCAACCTTGCATCAAAACTCAAGGCACTAAAGATGCACATCCCTGATGATGTGATTGTGCATTTGGTTTTGATCTCTCTTCCTACACAATTTGGACAATTTGTGGTGACATACAACACTCAAAGACAAATGGTCCCTCAATGAGCTTATGTCTCACTGTGTGCAAGAGGAAGAGAGACTGCGGAGGGGTAGGACTGAAAGTGCTCATTTGGCTTCAAATTCTAAACACAAGAAGAGGAAGAAAAATAATGATACTGCAGAAGGGTCTTCTAAGAAGAAGCCGCGGAAAAACCAGGATAAGGGCCCAGCTTGTTTTTTCTGCAAGAAGGAAGGACACGTGAAGAAGGATTTTCCTAAGTACGCCGCATGGCATGTAAAGAAGGGTAAACCTCTCACTTTTGTTTGTTCTGAAGTTAATTTAGTTTCAGTACCTAAGGATACTTGGTGGGTAGATTCTGGTGCTACTACTCACATTAGTATGTCCATGCAGGGTTGCCCGTGGAGTCGACCGCCGAGTGATGCTGAAAGATTCATCTATGTGGGCGATGGCACTAAAGTTGCAGTTGAGGCTATAGGAACTTTTAGATTATTTTTAAAGACTGGTTATTATTTGGATTTGATTGAGACATATGTTTGCCCGTCAATTAGACGAAATTTAATTTCAGTTTCGGTTTTGGACAAATCGGGTTATGACTGTTCATTTAAAGATGCCAAAGCTAGTCTCTCTTATGGTCCAAATATTATTGGTTACGGGTCTTTAGTTGATAATCTTTATATGCTTGATGTTAAGCATTCCTATAACCAAATATTGCAAATAAGTTTACACGGTACGGAACGCAAATTAAATGAGAATTCCGCCACGTTATGGCATAAGCGCTTAGGTCACATATCTAAACAGGGAATTCAGAGGCTTGTGTCGGAGGATATTCTTGGACCCTTAAATTTGTCTGACTTTCAAGTCTGCGTAGAGTGTATTAAGTGCAAACAAACACACAAACAAACAAACAAAAGGAATTTAGGTGCCGAAAGAGCTAAAGACGTCTTAGAACTAATACATACAGATATTTGTGGTCCTTTCCCTACAAATTCTTGGAATGGGCAAATGTACTTTATTACGTTCATAGACGATTACTCGAGATATGGTTACCTATATTTAATTCATGAGAAGTCTCAATCTCTAGACGTTTTCAAGTCTTTCAAAGCTGAAGTTGAACTTCAATTAGGAAAGAAAATTAAAGCCGTCAAATCAGACTGTGGTGGTGAATACTATGGTAGATATGATAGATCAGGTGAGCAACGTCCATGTCCCTTCACTCTTTTCCTCGATGAGTGTGGGATCGTTCCGCAATACACAATGCCGGGTAAACCCGGCATCAATAGAGTTGCAGAACGACGAAACAGGACTCTTAAGGATATGGTGCTTCGTTACCAGAGTCACTTTGGGGAGAAGGATTGAAAACTGCAGTTTATATCCTCAATAGAGTACCAAGCAAAGTAGTCGCTAAGACCCCTTATGAGCTATGGACTGGGAAAAAGCCCAGCATTAGGCACATACACATTTGGGGGTGTCCAACCGAAGCCAAGCCTTACAGGCCGCATGAAGGTAAGTTGGATCCCTAAGACAATTAGTTGTTATTTTGTTGGGTACGCAGAACGCTCTCGTGGGTATAAGTTTTACAACCCCACTACAAGAACATTTTTTGAAATGGGAAATGCAAGATTTCTTGAGGAAGTTGAGTTTGGATGGGAAGGAAACATAAGGAGTGTTGCTTTGGATGAAGAAACTGTTACTGACAATGGTCAAGTCTTAGTACCTGTCATTATTCAAGCAATAGATCCAGCAATAAATGAGAATGTTATTCCTAACATTGCTCAAGAAGAAGACAACACTGAGTTTCCTCCTCAAGCACCACCAGAAGTTCAAATTCAACAACCTCAAGAGGTGCCGATAAGAAGATCCACTAGAGAGAGGAGAAGTGAAATTTCAGATGATTATGTTGTATTTCTTCAAGAACATGAGGAAGGCATTGGCTTGACTGAGGAAGATCCAGTCAAATTTAGTCAAGCCAAGAATAGTTAATCTCTTAAGTGGATTGATGCCATGAAGGATGAGATGAAGTCAATGACTGACAATGGTGTTTGTGATCTTGTCAAGTTACCTAAAGATAAGAAACCCATTGGTTGCAAATGGATATTTAAAACCAAGAGGGATTCCAAGGGTGACGTTGAAAGATATAAGGCTCGTCTTGTCGCCAAAGGCTTCACTCAAAAGGAAGACATTGATTACAAAGAGACTTTCTCTCCAGTTTCTTCGAAAGACTCTCTTAGGATTATTATGGCACTAGTCACTCATTTTTACTTAGAGCTGCATCAAATGGATGTAAAGACTGTGTTTCTAAATGGAAACATTGATGAAACAATTTATATGGTGCAACCAGAAAACTTTCTTTCAGGTGATCCAAAGTCTATGGTATGCAAACTTAAGAAATCCATTTATGGCCTTAAACAGGCTTCTCGTCAATGGTATTACAAATTTCATCAGGTCATTACCTCTTATGGTTTTGAGACTAATGCAGTTGATGATTGCGTATACCAAAAGTTCAGTGGGAGTAAATTTATCTTTTTGGTGTTATATGTCGATGATATCCTATTAGCAAGCAATGATATAGGCTTATTGCATGAAACTAAGAGATTTCTCACGAAGAATTTCGAGGTGAAAGATCTTGGGGACACCTCCTTTGTCTTGGGTATCCAAATACTTAGAGATCGCTCTCGAGGTATCTTGGGATTGTCACAAATGAGCTATATCGATACAGTTTTGGATAGATTCTTCATGAAAGATAGTAAACCGGAAGATACACCTGTGGCTAAAGGAGACAAGTTCAGTCTCAAACAGTGCCCCGTTACAGATCTTGATAAGGTAGAGATGCAAAAGGTTCCTTATGCTTCGGCTGTGGGAAGTCTTATGTACGCTCAAGTTTGTACTCGTCCCGACATAGCATTTATAGTGGGAGTTCTTGGTAGATATTTGAGTAATCCTGGTATGCAGCACTGGACAGCAGTGAAGCGTGTGATGCGCTACTTGAAGAGAACTAGAAACTACATGCTTACCTATCGGAAGCCAGATAACTTAGAGGTCATTGGGTATTCTGATTCGGATTTTGCGGGATGCCCTGATAGTAGGCGTTCCACATCTGGTTACATTTTTCTTTTGGCTTGAGGGGTTATTTCCTGGAAGTCTGCTAAACAGACTTTAGTGGCTCCTTCAACCATGGCCGCAGAGTTTGAGATCTGCTTTGAGGCATCAAATCATGCTTTGTGGCTACGAAATTTTGTCTCAGGCCTAAGCATCATTGGAAGCATTGAGAGGCCATTGAAGATTTATTGTGACAATAGTGAAGCTGTCCTATACTCTAACAACAACATGAGTTCTACAAAGTCGAAGTTCATCGACATCAAGGATCTTGTTGTGAAGGAAAGAGTTCAGGAGAAACAGATTTCTATAGAATATATAGGGACAGACTTTATGCTAGCAGACCCACTAATCAAAGGCTTGGCATCCAAGGATTACCATGAGCACATTGCTCATATGGGTGTTGGTTTTGAGATTGCCTTAGATTAGTGGTAGTCTTTTCTTGTTTTCCTTTGTGTTCTAAAATTTTGGTATTGATATAGACTTTATGTTATTTTGACTTTCTGCAGAAATTAAGTTGAGTTATTATTAAATATGTTTGTATCATATTATATGCAAAATAAATTTTGCATTTTCAGCAATTTCAGTTTGATCTCACTAAAGACTTAAGTTGGACTAGTTGGAAATAGGCATGACATGAGATCACATTGCATGAAATTTCCACGCCACTCATCCATATTAATCTATGTCATTGAGTATGTTAATATGATGGTCATCGGGGTACAGTCACAAAAGACGTTAGTGACGACAACCGCGTTGGTCTCATTATTGATATATGAGGTGGACCAGATTGTAAAAGGGAAATCTAAAGATAAATAGCATTCGGATGCCGGTCTTAAGAATTATGATATAATTAATATGATATATTGCCCAAGTGGGAGATTGTTGGAATATTTTATTCGAATATCATAAATAATGGGCATATATTCTTTTATTAATTGTATTAGCTATTTATCAATTAACAGTCTTGCTTGATATGTGATCAAAATAAGTAAAAAGATATATTGGATTTCCAATTATATAATTAATTAATTACTATTGATATGGGCCCAGTATGAGTGGATGTCAGTGATCGTTCATTAGAGGGATAATGGAAACCCTAATAGACTGTCACACTATAAGTAGGCTATGGTCCCCAATATACCGGACTAACCACAATACACACATTTACTCTTTTCTCCCCATCTGAAGAGAATCTAAGGCATTAGGAGTCCCGGTTTAGAAAGAACCATAAAGCCGACGAGTAGCTGTTGCTCATTTTCACTCACTCTTTTTCTTGTAAGGATCTGTTCTCCGCTCCTTTGCTATGGATCCAGGTATTTATCTAATCCTTGATATATCAACATGTCGTGGATCCTAAGGTTACAAGGTCATGACTTTGTTCTTGATTATATAAAAGCATGTTTGTATGTCTTTGTTTTTCGCTATAGTATATTCATGATTATAAGCATATCTTGTAGATAGATTAATTCCTACGGTTGTGCCTAAAAACGATGTCTTATGTTGGTGTTTCCTCAAGATTTACTCTTATTATCAAGTGTGTGTTCTTCATTCTCTCCCAATTTGATACCTCTATAGATGTTTTTGTCCTAGCAGAACACGTCTAGTGCCGCTTAAACATATTTGACATGGAAAAAATAAATAAAAGTTTAAATCCACGCCCCTTTGTTTAATTCCACTTCACTCCCAATCTCTCATCACTTAAGTGGTGGGACAAAATGATGCTTCTATGTATTTCAAGTCTTAGGTTATCAGTTTGAATCTTTGTGAGAGGCCAAATAAATACTACATCATAAATACTACATCTGTGGATGGTAGATATTTCTGTAAGTATAGGCTCGTAGCATGAGAAAGAGAGTTTTGTTACAATTTTTTCTAATTGAGGGTATTATTGTCAATTCAAGAAAATTGCATTTCTCTCTTGTCACACTCGCTCTCTCTCATTGTCTTTCTCTTTAGCAAGTTTTGAATCCCAAATCACATAAGATTGATGTTGATTTATTGATAAGTTGGTCCCCACCCTCCACATCTGTTATTTATGGATCGATCCTTATCTTCAATGTGACCTCACTTCGCTATCCAACTACTTTCTATCTTCTCCTACAATCAAAAACAAAGAAAATCAGAGAAATAAAAAATAAAAAGTCAAAAAATATAAAAAAATCAATATTTATACGGAGAATCGGACAGTTAAACTGTAAATGAAACAGGAAAATAATTCTTCATCCCAAAGACAAGAATAAAATATTAAGTTTAGTAATATCAAGTATTTCAATAAATAACCACCATTAAACTTATGTTTTTTTTTAAACCTGGTATCCACCGCACGGGCAGCAGTGACTAATCCCTCGCTCATTGTAGGTGTCTCAAGAGACAGGACATCTGACATAGAGTTTTAACGCTGCCCCGTACCCAAGGCGGGGATCGAACCCCCGACCATTGATTAAGGGAGGTTCAGCCCCAACCGCTGAACCCCAGGCTCTGGTTCTTAAATTTCTGGTTTGCCATTCTCCAACTATTAAGTACAAATAATAAAATATAAATAAATGGAGTCATGGTTCCTAATAAATAACTATCATTTTGCCATTGTCCAACTACCGTATGTTACTCTTTCTTTCCATTTTCCATCTCTCTCTCACTCCCCCGTTGAGTCATTCATTTCCATATTTCTTTTTTTGAAACAACTAAGTTCCATATTTCTACCAATTTAACTTCCTCTTATTTTTCTTAAATTCTAATCTAGTGTATTTTTAGAGATACTCGGTATTATTTTTAGAGTATTTATTAGCAAATATATAAATCACTGACTTAATTTACTCTAAATTTTGCAGAAACGATAAAAATAATTAAAGTCCAAATTAATGCTGATAAAGTGTGTGTGTATATAGATTTTTTTGGTCGAAGTGTGTGTGTCTATATATATATATATATATATATATATATATATATATATATATATATATAATTAGACCCATGTTTTTCCCACTCCCTCCCTACTCACCACACCCCCTTCCCCTATGAATTTACTAAAATAACCCTAACATTCTAAAATATTTCCCCCTATCCTTCTCCCCTCTTCTTCTCCTCCAACTCGAACACACTCCCCTCTAACACTCACCTCCCATCTCTTCACTCCAAACCCTATCCTCCTCACCTTCATCATTAACCTTCTACTCAACTTCTCAACATTTCCAACCATAATAAGGTATCATCACTACCAATCTTTTTTCATTTTCGTCCCTGAAAATTTCATCATTTGTCTTTTTTTTCTTTCTGAAATCGCGCTCGGTTCGACCCCCTTCAATCGAACGGGTTCGGCCAACCAACGCCGTACCTTTTAAATTATGTGATTTGGGGGTGTTTATGCGAGGACATAGACACAACGCTAATGTGTCAGACTGGTTCAGCCATGTGTAACCGTACTCATGTTAAATACATATATGGTGCCGCAGAGCGGAATTGATCCGACACATTGGTGCCGAACGGTCGTAAGGAACTGAATGTGCAGTAATTGTTTCTATTTTCAGTTACTTAAGCGTTTGAAGAGTTTAAAATGGAAAATGGTGCGAAATCAGGAGCAGATGGCATCGCAAATGACGCATTGGTTGTGGACTTTACTAGTTCTTTCACAATTGAAGAAGTACAGACTAAGTCTTGATTTTTAATAACTAACTGACGAGTTGAAAATGGAAGTAACTCAATGTTATTTATTTTTTTTTCCAGTTATTTGCTACACGTAGATGACAGATTTGACTCCCAAGAAGATAGCACGTCTTTTGCTCAGTCTCGTAAACGACCTACCCCAACTACTAGCCAAAGTAGGAGTTTCACTGGCACTCCACCACTACCAAAGAAACCAAAGGCTGTCCAAAGTAGGAGTTCCAATGGAACTCCACCACTGAGCAAAAAGTGAACTGAAGCTGACAGTTCAACTACTATTCCTACCCCTCCACTACCTAAGAACCCAACATCCACACCACCACTTATTAAGCCAACTCCTACTCCAACTTTAAGTCTTACTCTAAATCTTACTCTTACACCAAATCCTACTATTACTCATACGGATGATTATTATACTCACCTAAAGGGTATGCCAGAGATCATACATCCTTATGTTGAAATATTGTTAATGTAGTTGGTGATGGAAACTGTGGATTCCAGTGTATTGTTGCATTACTTGGAAGGGGTGAGGATGATTGCCTTTGTGAGAAATGATCTGTTGGATGAGCTTAGGTAATACAATGACTTCTACACTAATCTGTATGGTGGTATTGGAAAAGTAACTGTTTTGATAAAATTGATGCAGACACACAAGAATGACATAGATAATTGGATGATTGTACCAGATATAGGGTATCCGATCACTAACAGATACAAGGTTATTCTAACTTGTTGGTCTGTTAACGGGTCTTTCACAATTTTCCCATTTCATATTGCACCATTTAGAAGTGTCTGTTCAATCAACATTTGTTATACAAAAAGCCACTTTGTACATGTATATCAACTACAAATTATAATTTATTTTTATATTGTGAAACGCTAGTTAACATAATAATTTTGTTGTCTTTGTAAGGTATTTATGAGTATGGAAGTCCATTGCCCCCCGGTCGATGCGGTATGGAATGTTAACAGGGCACCCATTGCAAAGGATTGGGACATGCAGTTTACGGGTCGGATGCAAAAGTGGATGTCGCTGATAATAGAGACACAACCATCGGCTTATATAGACATATCTAAAGATAATGAATATAATCATTAATTGAATATTTTGTTATAATTCTATTTCGAAGTTGTATTAGAACAACACATTTTGTTGGATTTGTATTCGAATATTTACCACATTTATTTAATCAATACTTGCTTTCGTAATTTATAAGATAGTGGACTTGTTAGCAACATTTCCATATAAACATAAACTTTTGTTTCTGTTTCTGTCTCTGTCTGTTGCAGTATCATATGGGTTCGATGGATGGCTGCCGAACCCATTCGGTGCATCCTAACCGGACGTTTGAAAGTGCAACACACACCCCTTTTCACACATCTGGTGTATCTTATCCAGACGGGTTCGGTATGAAGGCGCCGAACACAAAAAATACTAAATAAATACCACTTCTCCGAACCAATTCGGTGAACCAACACAGAACAACTGTAAAACACAGCCACCGTGCGCGTTGGACGTGAGGGAAATATGGGAATATTTAGGGAAAGGGGGTGTGTGGTGAGTAGGGGGAGTGGGAAATGCACGGGCCTTAAAATTAAAGGGTTTAGAGCCCATGAAGAGAAGGCCCAATTGTCAATTGATTAACGGCCATATACAGAATTTTGAAAGAAATGCAGCATGTGAATTTGTTAGTTTACTTTATTGCCAAGAATTAAGGAGGGTTGGAACGGTTCAAAGAGAAGATAAGATTAACGAGATGTAGCAACCCTGGTCATCATCAATCAAGTATCAAGTATTAAAGAAGGAACACGGCAGCAAATTAGAGGAGCCCAGGAACAAAATTTAAAAGCCATAAATAGATAAGAGCTAGATACTTGACCTAAAAAAAAGATAAGAGCCGGATAGAAGAATACATAGGAGAAGAAGGTGGTATGTGACGAAAGGAAAATCAAGAACGAAACGCCAGTTGAGGGTGTAATAGAGTTTTAGGTACCGTTTTTGACAGTGTGACAGAGCTCTAGAGTTGGAGAAGAAGATTGACGACAAGACTTTATCTATTTTACGCGTTATTCTTTATCGACCTTTTAAAGCAATAAGTTTTTGATACGTATATTTTTCCCTCTCTCGTTCTTTATTTTTCAGGTGTGCAATTCAATATGAGCTTCTCCGAGAAGCCACAAGTAGAGGGTGGAAGATTTGAATCAGATAATAAAAAATTGGTCATAGCTGAAATTGGTTTACGAACACCATTGAAGTCAACTTACGCCACCAAAACCCTCCCCATTGAGAAAGAACAAAAAGAAAAGTGTTGCAGGGACACCAACGAGTGAAGAATCAAAGATTCCAACAACGTTAATGTCTACACCACATGCTCCTAGGAAGAAAAAACCTTCTTTGAAGTAGTGCAAATTATTGTGAGTTTTTCACTCCAAATGACTTAGAAACTGTTTTCATATGTCAACACCTAATTGATAGCACAAAAGAGAAGATCATATCGAAGAGAAAAGCACTTTAACCCTTAGATATATCTAGCTTAATTTGATTCTGCTGCTTCAAAGATCAGGACTGTTTTGTATTGACCAGTCTGAAAATTAATAAAATTACATTTTTGTTTCCTTTCTTCATCGACACCGGATACTTTAATTACTTTCGATTTTCAACTTATTATAAGTGTCCATATATGTGTCGGTACTTCGTATGCTAAAAATAAGAATATTGATAATGCAGTCATCTAAAGGGTTGTAAGGAGATGAAATTGTATAGCAGTTTGGTATTTATCTAAATCTAATTTTCAAAATGCTTTTGCTAGGCTAAAGGGTAGCTCTCATTTAACTATATATTAATATTAATTTGGAATATGTTATCAAAGTACAAATCGGGAAGACCCAGGAAACGATCTTGATAACCATGAGTGCTTCAACCATACTATTAAAGTAAATAAGCCGTAGCATGGAAAATGCATCAGAGCCACTGCCAAGTACCTGAAATTCCAATTGTGTAAGAGATATCTATGATGATCTGAATAGTAGAATAATTTATCAAGATGAATTTCATAACATGTATAAAATTCCATTTTGACTGTCAAATACAGTCTTGCATTTTTTCTTTACCAGTCAAATTAAATAACAAGTCACTGTACCAGTATCTATGTAGCATCGATATTTCAAATTGAAGTCATATCTGGTGTGCAACACATGTCGGTGTCGCACACCAACACGAAAGATTTGATTACACTCAATTACTTCAATTTTCTCAAATTATTATGAGTGTCTATGTGTCAATGTGGTGTCGTGTTGTGCCTGTCTTAGTGCTTCATATATGACTTTGTTAAATGCAACAATATATTCACATGGGAAGGAAAATTAGATGTAAATGTGATAAAATTTAATTATATTTTTCAAAAGCTCATCAATCTATGTTCAACATTCCAAGCAATAAGAACACAAGTATTGCATCAATGGTGACAAATTGAATTTGAGAATATACCATAAGGGTGCATATGAGGATGACAGGTCAAGGAAAGGGTAAGGCCACCTGTGACAAAGGTTACCATGCAAATTATAAATCACAAATCATTTTTGTATAAAAAAATAAATAATAAAAAGATGCTGATCGAGTTTTACCCAATTGAAACACAAACATGGATGATCCACTGAAAAATCACAAATGTAGCCGTCCACAAGACAAAGTATGCAAATCGAAAAAGTCGAAATCTCTGCATATTTAACAGCTTGTCAAGAAATTTTTTAAAAAATCATTATTTTTTGACTAATTAAAAAAAATCATTATTAAGAGTTACAAACTCTATCATTGAAATTGAATAGGAAAAATCATTCAAATGAACTGTCAAGTAAAAAGCTTGGTATAGTAGGAAGAGGCATTCATTATAAATAGTGCGTCTTTTAGTGAAAATAAATGTAAAATCAACTAATTAATCAAGTATGAAAAGTTGTTACAATAAGATAACTAATTTCAACAAATTTCTAAAACTAACTTCCTAAGAGCAACTCCAATGTAAGTTTTTTTTGGTCTAGAGGTCTTTGACCCAGTTCCGGTGTCTAGGGGAAGGAGCCCTGAATAATCCGGAGTTCGGTCAGAAGGTAAATAAAGTCTGACTCCAATTTTTTCCATCACCCCGAATATAACCCGATGTATGTTGCATAAATGGGTTGCACAAATATGTTTTGTTAGTGTTTGCTTGTAAAAGCAACGCAAACTAACGGCTGCTTATGAATAAAATACAATAAATTAACTAGTATCACTAAATTAATATTTTAATTTAAAGTAAAGTTGACTTAAAATATTTTAATGTGAGTTGCTTAAAACTAAATTAAAGTTGCTTATTTTTACCAAGGGAGTAAAATTTGTATAAATTGCTCAGAGCTAATGTGGTATTGTGAGACTATAAATTGGTTATACAACTCGAAATAAAATAAAATAAAAAAAATATAAACCATAAACCTTTAACCCACCCCAAACTCACCATGCAATTTAGTGATGCATCACCGAGGAGGAAAACAGCATTAGTGGTGTGCAAACAAAAAACCAACTGCAAAATGAAAAGTGCAAATATTTTCAAATGAAATAAAAACATCTTACATTTATAAACCATTCCCCTTTCTTCACCCTCATTGACCACATGTTTCAAAAAACTGCTTTCATATTTATTACATTGCATTACATTTTCCATATGAATACTATATAAATAGGCTAAATTGCTGTTTTGGCACTTTATCTTTGGAGTTGGTGTCACTTTGGCCATTTATCTTTTTTTTTCTCGTTTAAAACCCTCATGTTTTTTGTGTGTGTCATTTTGGCCCCTGCCGTTAGTTTTTCTAACGGACGCCACACTGGCAGTTAACTACTGACGTGGCATCTTAAATGTCAGGGTTGACTTGGACCTGATTTGGTGATGTGGCACATAAGGGACCAAATTGAAATTCAAAAAGAATATTGGGGGCCAAATTGACACAAACACAAAACATTCATCTTCTTCCTCCAAACACCACCTCCATCTTCATCTTCTCCGGCGAGCCACCACCACCTCCGATGAGCCTCCACCACCACCACCACAAACAATGACATCACTTCTCTCTCTCTCTCTCTCTCTCTCTCTCTCTCTCTCTCTCTCTCTCCTCAAGAACACCAAAATTCTCAATTCTTCACCAAATCAAGCAAATAAATAGTGCATTTCATGCGAAATTTCACAAGGAACTAGAATCCATTACCAATTCTCACAAAAAAGTGGAAGAACTTAATCAAAAACGTGATTTTCAGAGGAAAACGTGTTTTGGGTTTTGCAAATTGGGGAAACCTTCAAAACACAACCAAAATTCACCAAACCACTTGCAATAGACTCGAAATTGGTGCAGTAACTGTCTGCTAGCAAAAGATTTCAACAAAAATGATAAAGAATTGAGAACGAAATGGAAATGTAGATTCACGTTTTACGGTTTTTTGGGTTTTTCAATGACGAAGGGAGAGAGAAAGAGGGGGGAGGGGGGAGAGAGAGAGAGAGAGAGACAATGTCACTGTTTCTGGTGGTGGTGGCGGAGGCTCACCGGAGGTGGTGGTGGGTCGCCGGAGAAGATGAAGATGGAGGTGGTGTTTGGAGGAAGAAGATGAATGTTTTGTGTTTGTGTCGATTTGGCCCCCCATGTTCTTTTTCAGTTTCAATTTGGTTCTTTATGTGCCACATCACCAAATCAGGTCTAAGTCAACCCTGACATATAAGACGCCACGTCAGCAGTTAACTGCCAGCGTGGCGTCCGTTAGAAAAAACTAACGGCAGGGGCCAAAATGACACACAAAAAACATGAGGGTCTAAAACGAGAAAAAAAAAGATAAAGGGCCAAAGTGACACCAACCCCAAAGATAAAGGGCCAAAACAACAATTTAGCCTAAATAAAATGGTTAAATATGTTTTGGTCCATATAAAATTCGATTATTTGTTTTTAGTCGCTCAACAAAATTTCACCTACTTTTGGTTTTTCATCAGTTTTAGTCTTTATGACTTTTAATAGCGCTTCATGATATTTAATAACGTTTTTTAGACTTTTTTATAGTGCTTCCAAGTGCTATTAAAAGTCTGAACCACTATTAAAAGTCCTTACCCACTATCAAAAGTCTTAAGGGACTAAAACCGGTGACGAAAAAACTTGGGGGACCAAAAGTCGGTGAATTTTTTTTAAGGAATTAAAACAAAAGAACACAAGTTTTATAAGGACCAAAAATATTTTTAACCCTAAATAAAATAAACTACTTATAGCAAAATTTCAGTAATCTTTCTCAATTTTTTTTTGATCATTTAATCTTTCTCAAATTTAAGGAATAATGATACAGTTGCTTTGAAGGATATGAGCTGCAACTTGGAAGACAGAACTTGTAGTATCAATGGCATTGATATAGCATAAAAATCTCAAATTGCTTTAATTTTTCAATAAATCTGAACATTTCTATGATATCTGTGTATGAAGGACCACATACAATGTTGGTCATACTTACAAAATCCATATTGTAATCTTTGGCTGCTGTCAGAGATGGATAAAGGATGAACCAGAATACAGAGTCAGTGAGCACTACAGCACCTGCACAAGTCTATAAACACAATGAGGAAAATAAATTATACACAGATAATTAAGTGCAAATCACTTTCTGTTTCAGGTATATTTTTCTTAGCTTCAAGAAAGTCCTCTTCAGCCATATCCAATTTCCTTTTAGAAAACTAATATTAAAATTGTAAAAATCTGTTACATACTTGCATGTCATAACTAAACAAAATTTATGTTCAAAAGGAGAATTTGTAGCATTGTCAAAGATAAAAGAAAACTGGTATGGCACATAAATCAAAATAATGACCTTCTCAGATAATTATGAATATACACAAATTGGAATCATTAAAATGAATTACCTGATAAATTATCTGAAAAATGTAACCACATACACCAGCAATTTCCTTGGTATGAGATTCATGATTAAGAGTGGGAACCATATAAGTGCCAAATTCTGCATCTAAAGAAGAATGATTGATACTACTTTCTTCATATTCATTGTGTTTAAATAAACATCCATATATAGAGAATGATGATCCAAGCTGAAAGTCAAATTTAGAGCACAAGTCACTTAAAGAAACATTAACTGAAAACATTTTAAAAAAAAAATAGATATATCACATAATCATAGTAATTATTTTTACTACAATGTATACAAGAGTCTGAAATTCAAAGTGTTACCCCAAAGTAAATAGTGACCAATGTAAACGTCCATCTGTTAAGCAGAAGAAGAAAAAAAGACAACACAATTAGAATAACTATAACAAAGTCTCTAGCTTAATAATTGAATAGATTGAATATTCAAACAAGACTATAGATTATTGAAATAAGCAGGATGTAACTTACTGAGTATAGAAGTAAAATATGCCACCTCCTTCAGCAGCAAAATTGGCAATGATCAAAGACAAAAGAACAATAAAAGAAATAATTCTATAAATAAGTAACCATGAAGGATCAATTCCTCTAACACATGTTTTCCAAGCTTCATCTTCATACACAATTCCAGGTGCTTCTTGCTGATTTTCAACACTCTCAACAGGCCTTGATTTTTTGTATCCTTCATACTTGAATATTAAATAAGTTGCTAGAGTTATGGAGATAAAAATCCATAGTGCACAAAAAACAAATCTCCAATTTAACCAATAACTTGAAATAGTAGTGTCTCTAGTCATTGTTGGTTGCCAAGTATGCTTTGGTGACCATGTTATAAAACTCATGATTTATGTCTCTTGTTATAAAACAACAGAAACTACGCATCCAAGTTATAACATATATATATATTTTAAGACGTGAAAACTCTGATGGATTGTAAGAACGAAGAAGGAAAGAAGAGACCATTAGGAAATGCTTAGAAGAGATTGCATTGTAGGAGAAAATGTAATCATAAATTCAAAACTGCAATAGAATTTTGATATGGTTATATTTATTTTGAGTATTGAAACTCTTTATGTGTAGGAGAAAATGAGTTAAAACTAAGAGCTCATTGACATAACAAGCTTGGTCATCAATTTTTGAAGGCAATCACATATAGATTCTTTGCTTGAGAATTGAGAAGGGTTTATCTAAAAGTGTATAAAGTTCAAGACTTCATCCAAATGAATAAAAATAAAAATAAAAATAAAAATTATATACATATGAGAAATTAAAATAGGGGTGTTTACTCACTGTTGACAAGAAAAATTCTGAGGGAAGAAGATGCTTTGCTTGGTCCTTTTATGGTTATATGAGAGAGAGAGAGAGAGAGAGAGAGATGGAATTGTGTGAAGAGTATAACCCCAAGCTGAAGGAATTTGGTGATAGAAGCATATGCTTTATGGATTTGTGGGGTGATCACACACTTAACATAAGAATAGAATATGCATCTTAAAATTGTAACTAGACAAGACACAAACAGAATACGCTTTTTTCTAACAATATGCTCAGTTATTATTTCTTGCTTCATCAAGAAGTTTACTGGAAATGAAATCGAATAAAATTTCATTTTGAAAAATTGACTTGACATGAACACTCGTGTGGATGCACTGAGGAATATAAGGTTAAGTTGGAATTCAAGTAAATATGCTTTCTGTTTGAAGGACAGAAGCATCACGCGATAATAATGTACTATAGATTGAGATACCAATAAATAAATTATTAGAAAAAATAATTAATATTTTCTTTAAATTTCAAAGTAGCAAATAATTTGAGAATTTAATCATGGTTTTCACACAAATATTGCAGCATTGATGAAAAAAAGGCAGAGTATTTGAGAAAAATGACCAGTTGATTATTTATAGCTAAACTACTTTCTTTCATTATCTGTAATTTTACATTTGATGCACGCTACTTTGCTAATTACACAAACTCTTCTCAAGTTTCTTCTTTTGAGAAAATAAATTTTACTCCTTATGTCTTGGTTTCAGCTTTTCATCATCATAGTAGTCTTCATAATCATCATCATATTCCTCCGGTTGAAGCCAGCAACACTTGAATAGCTATCTTCTGTACCATCTTCAAAGCTTAAAATTGGCCTTTTAGCTATCTTCCCTTAACACAAGGAACCAAGTCCTGCCAGTGCCAACACAGGAAGATCAAATTGCATGCAACATAATACGTCTAAGGATTTTGCAATACTTAAGGGACCCATACATGATGCATATACTTTACATTACACATGTCCTGTAATATTAGGTTGAATGAAATAGTGTGTCAGAGACTTTTCAATTACAATGTCCAAAGCATAGCAGTAATAAAATGTAACACGTATCTTATTCTCACAAGAGCTGAAACATAGTAAGCATTGAAAATTTTCTCAAGTAGCCTATAAAAGATGAACTGTTTTGGTAATTGAGAGTAGAATAATCTATAGTGAATAGTTATTCCTATGTAAGGATGCCTTTAAATTTATAGGCTCGATGATGCTCATGGTAAATGTGGTTGGTGCTCATGGCAATTTATTTCAGGGTTCTAGGGAACAAGTAGGAAATTCAAGTAAATGTGGTTGGTGCTCATGACAATAATTGATTGTATCAAACAAGATTGTGGGATATTTATGTTTTCATTGATTTGGAAGAGAGCACGAGGCCCTATTTATACGAGAAGTGTTGGTATTTCATATTCTATTGACTTAAGTGGCGGTGATAGATACCAACAATGGAACAGTGAAAAAGGAGAACAAATATAGTAGGAAATAGGTATATTAATCTCTGAATCAGTGATTACAGAGAATTAAGTACAAAATAAGCATAAAAGAGGGAAATTCAGTGCAGTATCACCGGAAAATGTACTGTACTACCCATGCATATCAGTCTAATGAAACAGTTACTCATTCCCCCTCTTATACCTCACATTCTCTTTCCAAATCCCCCCCACTCACTGCCACGCAGGTAGAGTTTTTATATCAGATTGTGGTGTGTGCTTGTGGTCCCGAAGTGATTGGTTTCCACTTCCTTCTTTCATAAACTTTCTGAATATTCCCAATATGCCCTTCATTAACCTTGTTCGCATCAGACGGCCTTTCATATCCTACTGAATTAAGTGATATCCTATTGAATTAAGTGCTAGCCTTTCATTTTCTACTGAATTAATACAAGAAAAAAGAAAAGAAGGTAGAAGGACTGAAATTAATGCCTTCATTATCTAGTTATTAACTAAGAGAAGGCAAAAGAACTCTTGTTCTCTATTATTCCCCCCACAAACTCAGAGGTGTGGAACTCCCTGAGTTTGTCTCTAAGAGAACAAAATTGAGGTTTAGAAAGGGTCTCTGACAAAGATATCTAATTTCATATGCTTGGTCATGGAGTGAAGGACGTGGTCCAAAGGACAGAGAAAAGGTTGTCTAGTCATAGACCCTTCACAAACACTAGGATGGGGATACCATAGCCTATCAAGCCTGCACCACAGTGGAGGCATGAGCTGAACATACCCAAAGAATTCACTTTAAGATAAAAGCATAGAAGTATAGATTTTGTAAAGTGAAAGTACAATACCAAAAACAAAACCATCAAACTTAATTACTAAGCATCATTAATTATAACTTAATACCATTAATCAGCTGTAACAGTTCTAGTCTAGTTATAACTTTACCAATAATGATGAAAAGAAAGTGGATCTTAAATTCAGCTGTAGCTTAGGAATATGAAACAAAAACAATCATATTTTAGAACCCCTAAAATATCAATACCAATGAATGGAAAGAACAATCTATCAGAAGTTATCAACTTCGATAATTTTTCTGAATCAAAGGATAACAACACAATTTATTTCAGGGTTCCAGGGAAGAACAAGTAGGAAATTCAAGTAAATGTGGTTGGTGCTCATGACAATAATTGATTGTATCAAACAAGATTGTGGGATTCCGATATGTAACCCAACATAAATTTATGGAAGTACAGAAACATTTGTCATCAGTCACAAAAACAAAAACACTGTACACATTCTTTTGCTTTATATTAAGCAAATGTGACGGTTCCGACTGCAAGGGATAAACCGGAACAGTCATGGACTCATTCTAGGGGCTCCAATGGTGGAATGGTGCCCGGAGAAGATGAATCTAAGATAAATCTAGGATAAGTATTATCCTTAAATTGAGAGAATATAAGAGAAGGAATTTAATTGTGTAATGATTGATGATTTCATTGATTTCAGCAATTGGTTAAATAACCATACAATCATTGAGTACAATCATTGGTAGTACACTAGTACAACTTTCTAGAAGATGTAGTACAAAATAAGAGCTAAAGAGAAAGCAACTTGTACTATCAACTAGTACTAAAAGTGAAATAACTAGTAAATAGTAAATGACCCAATTACTAAGTGACTCAATAAGTAGTAAAATAGTAACTTCAGCAGAATTACCAAATGACTCTGTCACAATACTCCCCCTTTCAAACATCCTTGTCCTCAAGGATGAATATTTCCAAGTGTCATGCTTAAGAGGTAAGGTCTTCCACTTGAGTAGTCTTGGAGGAACATAAATTTGACCCCGGTCAATCATTTTTCTCTGAACAATAGCCACCATACCACAATTTTGACATTCAAATGTAATCGGGAGGAGGAAATCAGCTTCATGAATCTGGAGTTGAAATAATTCATGTTCCTGTTGTTGTATGGTGAAAGGCTTTTCAAAATCATAAACATATATAGCCACTCCTTCTCTTTTCAGTTTATAATAATCAATCCAAAGTCTCCAATAACTAACAATCTTTCCTCCCAACACTACTGGAATAGCCAAAATAGGATTGTTGAACCCTTGGGTCCTTCCATGACCATCCAAGCCATCCTTTACAAGAGTTTCTCTAAGCCATGCTGAACCAAGTGGCTTCCTTGTGCATTTAAAAGGTGTATATGCTTTTGTGGTCTCTCCAAGTGAAATTTGTCTGACCAACAAGTTTGTCCCAGTAATTACATTCCCATCAGATTCAGCTCTTATTCCCATTAACATGGTACTGTTGTAAATAAAGTGATACCAGTTGTTATCGGTTTTGGATTCAAGGGAGCTCCAATGCAATATCTCATCATGATGCCAATTGATACCTGCAGCCAACTCGGGTCCTATTTGTTCCCCATCTATGAATTTGGTACTTATGTTGCCATTCATAAGCCCCAACATAGTACCTCGTACATGAACATTAACAGTCACAGTATTTCTGCCAAGAATAGAACCACCAGCCTTTGCCAAAACTCTAAGATACGCCCCTTGCTTATATTTTTCACATATGATCAAGGTTGTGTCACCGGAGTCCGTTAGAAAGTGCAAATTGTAATTAAAATTAATAAGGCATTGGATTATTGTTGGTAAGCTCAAACGAGAGGTCATATGTATAGGGAGGAACTTGGTTTTGCTTGTTGTTTTAATTGGGAACTCCACACCAGCACAAGAGTCACCCAATGTATGGTCCTGTACTCCATAACTCAATAGTGTCCCAAGACACAAATTCATTGCAATGTAATTAGCAAGAGTAATACCACCCATTTTCTTGACTTTGAACACACAAAATGCAATAACATCAGACCCAATGTTAGTATACTCAAGAATAATGACAACCCACACAGCCACAAGACACTTTGGCATTTGATCAAACACTTGGAGGGTAGTAGGCAGCAATCTATAGGAAACAATACCTGGGCATAGAATTGTTGTGCAACGACTTGAAGTGACCTGCGATGGCGTCGAAATGGCGATCCGATCAGGTGGTTCTGGTGGCCGCAAGAACCTAGGTGATTGCTTAGTACGGCAGCTCTAATGTTGTAGCAACTGTTTTCTCAAATACTTTCTTCTTTCCTTACTAATCCCTTCAAATAAATCCCAGGAAAATTGGGCTGGATTGAGTGTTGACCTCAAGATAGCAACCCAATCAGGTGGTTTTGGTGGTAGATAAAGCTTTGGTAATGAGGATGGCACCGAAATCATTTCCACACGTTCATCATTACTTTCAAGAATCGTATCCGGTACAGTGAAAAGGAAATTGAAGCAGGGAATAGAAATTTTGGATCGGTCCAAAACTGGAACGGGGGGTGGAACTCTAATAATCTGTTCATCAACAATCTCAGGGGTCGGATCCGCAACAAGGTCTCCCTTGTGAGTGAGAGTATTGTCGAGCTCGCCGAAGGGGGTAAAACCATGGTCTAAATGCTCCAAATCTACGATCATCTCCGAAACTAGATCCGCAATGGGATTTCTCTCAACTGGTGCGTCCTCTGTGTCGTCGATTCTGTCTTGCGACAGAGTTGTGATTGAATCGCTGGAGAATTTGGTTTGCACAGTAACTGATGAACTGAAATTCATCCCTTCGTCTTCGCTTTCAATTTCAGCTTCGGGTTCCTCTTCTTCACTTTCTAAAAACTTGAATCTGACGTTCTTATGTGCTGATTGATGTTCCACGGTCCATGGTTCATCGCAACAGAAACATAAACCCATTATCAAATTTTCTTGAACTTCTTGAGCGTTTAAAATTTTTTTCGCAGCCATGAAAACGCGAGCCGGTGCTTTGATACCAATTGTGACGGTTCCGACTGCAAGGATAAACCGGAACAGTCATGGACTCATTCTAGGGGCTCCAATGGTGGAATGGTACCCGGAGAAGATGAATCTAAGATAAATCTAGGATAAGTATTATCCTTAAATTGAGAGAATATAAGAGAAGGAATTTAATTGTGTAATGATTGATGATTTCATTGATTTCAGCAATTGGTTAAATAACCATACAATCATTGAGTACAATCATTGGTAGTACACTAGTACAACCTTTTAGAAGATGTAGTACAAAATAAGAGCTAAAGAGAAAGCAACTTGTACTATCAACTAGTACTAAAAGTGAAATAACTAGTAAATAGTAAATGACCCAATTACTAAGTGACTCAATAAGTAGTAAAATAGTAACTTCAGCAGAATTACCAAATGACTCTGTCACAATACTCCCCCTTTCAAACATCCTTGTCCTCAAGGATGAATATTTCCAAGTGTCATGCTTAAGAGGTAAGGTCTTCCACTTGAGTAGTCTTGGAGGAACATAAATTTGACCCCGGTCAATCATTTTTCTCTGAACAATAGCCACCATACCACAATTTTGACATTCAAATGTAATCGGGAGGAGGAAATCAGCTTCATGAATCTGGAGTTGAAATAATTCATGTTCCTGTTGTTGTATGGTGAAAGGCTTTTCAAAATCATAAACATATATAGCCACTCCTTCTCTTTTCAGTTTATAATAATCAATCCAAAGTCTCCAATAACTAACAATCTTTCCTCCCAACACTACTGGAATAGCCAAAATAGGATTGTTGAACCCTTGGGTCCTTCCATGACCATCCAAGCCATCCTTTACAAGAGTTTCTCTAAGCCATGCTGAACCAAGTGGCTTCCTTGTGCATTTAAAAGGTGTATATGCTTTTGTGGTCTCTCCAAGTGAAATTTGTCTGACCAACAAGTTTGTCCCAGTAATTACATTCCCATCAGATTCAGCTCTTATTCCCATTAACATGGTACTGTTGTAAATAAAGTGATACCAGTTGTTATCGGTTTTGGATTCAAGGGAGCTCCAATGCAATATCTCATCATGATGCCAATTGATACCTGCAGCCAACTCGGGTCCTATTTGTTCCCCATCTATGAATTTGGTACTTATGTTGCCATTCATAAGCCCCAACATAGTACCTCGTACATGAACATTAACAGTCACAGTATTTCTGCCAAGAATAGAACCACCAGCCTTTGCCAAAACTCTAAGATACGCCCCTTGCTTATATTTTTCACATATGATCAAGGTTGTGTCACCGGAGTCCGTTAGAAAGTGCAAATTGTAATTAAAATTAATAAGGCATTGGATTATTGTTGGTAAGCTCAAACGAGAGGTCATATGTATAGGGAGGAACTTGGTTTTGCTTGTTGTTTTAATTGGGAACTCCACACCAGCACAAGAGTCACCCAATGTATGGTCCTGTACTCCATAACTCAATAGTGTCCCAAGACACAAATTCATTGCAATGTAATTAGCAAGAGTAATACCACCCATTTTCTTGACTTTGAACACACAAAATGCAATAACATCAGACCCAATGTTAGTATACTCAAGAATAATGACAACCCACACAGCCACAAGACACTTTGGCATTTGATCAAACACTTGGAGGGTAGTAGGCAGCAATCTATAGGAAACAATACCTGGGCATAGAATTGTTGTGCAACGACTTGAAGTGACCTGCGATGGCGTCGAAATGGCGATCCGATCAGGTGGTTCTGGTGGCCGCAAGAACCTAGGTGATTGCTTAGTACGGCAGCTCTAATGTTGTAGCAACTGTTTTCTCAAATACTTTCTTCTTTCCTTACTAATCCCTTCAAATAAATCCCAGGAAAATTGGGCTGGATTGAGTGTTGACCTCAAGATAGCAACCCAATCAGGTGGTTTTGGTGGTAGATAAAGCTTTGGTAATGAGGATGGCACCGAAATCATTTCCACACGTTCATCATTACTTTCAAGAATCGTATCCGGTACAGTGAAAAGGAAATTGAAGCAGGGAATAGAAATTTTGGATCGGTCCAAAACTGGAACGGGGGGTGGAACTCTAATAATCTGTTCATCAACAATCTCAGGGGTCGGATCCGCAACAAGGTCTCCCTTGTGAGTGAGAGTATTGTCGAGCTCGCCGAAGGGGGTAAAACCATGGTCTAAATGCTCCAAATCTACGATCATCTCCGAAACTAGATCCGCAATGGGATTTCTCTCAACTGGTGCGTCCTCTGTGTCGTCGATTCTGTCTTGCGACAGAGTTGTGATTGAATCGCTGGAGAATTTGGTTTGCACAGTAACTGATGAACTGAAATTCATCCCTTCGTCTTCGCTTTCAATTTCAGCTTCGGGTTCCTCTTCTTCACTTTCTAAAAACTTGAATCTGACGTTCTTATGTGCTGATTGATGTTCCACGGTCCATGGTTCATCGCAACAGAAACATAAACCCATTATCAAATTTTCTTGAACTTCTTGAGCGTTTAAAATTTTTTTCGCAGCCATGAAAACGCGAGCCGGTGCTTTGATACCAATTGTGACGGTTCCGACTGCAAGGATAAACCGGAACAGTCATGGACTCATTCTAGGGGCTCCAATGGTGGAATGGTACCCGGAGAAGATGAATCTAAGATAAATCTAGGATAAGTATTATCCTTAAATTGAGAGAATATAAGAGAAGGAATTTAATTGTGTAATGATTGATGATTTCATTGAGTACAATCATTGGTAGTACACTAGTACAACCTTTTAGAAGATGTAGTACAAAATAAGAGCTAAAGAGAAAGCAACTTGTACTATCAACTAGTACTAAAAGTGAAATAACTAGTAAATAGTAAATGACCCAATTACTAAGTGACTCAATAAGTAGTAAAATAGTAACTTCAGCAGAATTACCAAATGACTCTGTCACAGCAAACAATGTAATTGCACTGAACAGTGCACAGAAAATTAAAGTAACTAGCTAGTTCTTAAGTCTAATAAAAGGGTTCTGATAGGACTACACTTGGCTCTATAGACACTTTACCTGGTCGGTTGTTAGGCGTGTATGACTCAGCTATTTGCAATTTTCATTTTAATCATATTTCTATTTCTGTTAAGCTAGTTTAATCTGCACCTTACAGTTGCAGCATATGCATGCATAGAGCTTTAGGGAGCCAAGTTCGCTTTAAGTGTGTGTAATACCATCATGAGAAGAATTGAATCAGTTTCTTTATTTTCAATTTCACTTCTTCCCCAACTTCTTAGGAGCCTCCCTATGCTCGAGAAGGGTTTCATTAGGTTCTCCTAGACTTTCGAACATATTAAAGTAGCCTCAAGCCAAAAATCAAACAAAATACAAGTGCAGTCCATCTTATAATTTTTACTCGTTTGTCACATAACATGATTCATAAGAAATGTTAATTTACACAGGATACTGTCCATAACACAGTAAAGTTTTGATGAAGAGAACACCGTTAATTTCCGATCCGAGATAGTTGGTAGGGGTTGGTCTTGATCAACCGAGCTCCGCTTCCGATCCGAGGCAGGTGGTACCTGCGGGGACACTCCGACGCTCAAGTCAGCTATAGAACTGATTAGCGGTAAAGAGTAGGAAAGAGTGTGCTGTGTGTACCTTAGACCTTGCATTGAATGATTATTTATAGGTTTTGGGATCCAATAGGAACTATTGGATCTAGATCTTTAATCTCCACCATTGGTTGATGGATCTGCATTTGGTGTTGGGCCTTAGTGATAAAGGCCCAATACGTAACAGTTGCCCCCAAAGTCGGGTCGTCTTGGGGCGAGCTAGACTTGAAAGCCTTGTCCGAGCTCCACGAAACCGAGCTAGTGCTCCCGAGACAGAGACGACCATTGAGTGACTCAAGGTTCCTCTGAACATCCAGAATTCAGTTTTTAGATTGCGACCTTCTACAAGGACGGGCTTATAGCTACGAAGGTGTCTGCCCCCAGCCTCGGAGTGTCAGGAAATGATGTGACCACCGAGTGACTCGAGGTGTCAGCTTAATGTCGCCTTTAGGACAGTATTCTTCGAGGCCGGGCTTATACCAGCGAGGGTGTCTGCCACCAGTCTCGGGGCGCCCGAGATACGAGTCTTGTCAAAGATCTTCGAGGCCGGGCCGAAAGAATGAGATGTATCAACAAGCCGCTAGTTGGCTACAAGTGCAAAGATATGAAAACAAAGAAATTTAAAAAACTAAAAATATTACAAATTGGCGACCAATTCTTTACTAAATAATGTTATCAATTAAGTATAGGTAAGCCTATCTCTTGAGCAAATAATGGCAATTTGTTAATGTGACTAGGAAAGTTTTTCTTTTTAAAATTATAAATAATTTAACACAACATTTGTGTGAACATCATCTCACATAGAGAAATAAAAACACAAAAGAATTCATGAATATACAGAACATTAAATCCATATGACTGTGAGGGGAGTACCTGCAATGGCTTTTGTTTGCTCAGCAACAACAGCCACAGTTGTACCAGCTTCACGCTGTTCAAGAGTCTCTCCAATGCAAGCAATAACTTTCAGACCTAGTGAAAGTGCATATGCAACTTTGTCTGCCACAAACTGTTACAGGTAATAACGCAATCAAAAGTGGGCAAATTTAGTTAGTAAAATTTGAAATTTTGCAAATACAAATACAAGGGACTCCAAAAAGTGGTAGAAGTTACAACACAACCAACATAGAGGGAGAAAATCCAAATATAAACCAAAGACAAGTGAACACTTCGTACCTCGTTCGTTTCATTTAAAAGCTGTCTTCGCTCAGAGTGACCGATAATAACCCAAGGAATATCCAAATTAACAAGCATTTCAGCACTGTTAAAACAAAAGATATATCAGACACAGATTAAATGATGGGTTAATTTTAGAAACTTCAAGATTATGTGCCACATTATCAATAAACCGCTGATACAAATGAATTGAAGAAGCAAGTATAGAGAGCATACCTAATCTCCCCGGTATAAGCACCACCTTTGCGAACCCAGACGTTTTGAGCAGAAACATGGAAGTCCGAGCGGAGCAAACTTTTCACAAAGGGAAGGAACACATAGGGAGGGCTCACAACAACTTCTGTAGAAACAGAAACCCGTTTATTAGAACATGTTAACGCTAGCAACAACATCATCATCAATAACAATTAACAACAATAAAAGTTGGATGGAATGAACTAATATGAGAAGCAAATAATTGGAGGTATACAAATGATGGATATATGATACCAGGGAGGCAAGAGCAACCAATTCAACAATTGCTAGAACCTTGATATCAAGGTCAAAAGTTATAGCTCAAAATAGTCCGGTAAAATCCATTGATGCCTGAATGATAAAAAAGGTTTAATTGCTACGTAAATAAGTAGCTACATATTGAAACAAGCAGATATAAGAACTTCTAGTACTCGAAAATTCTGATTCGAAGTAGAGTTTAAATTAATAGAGAAGGTTACTTAGCCAGATTAGATAGATAGACCATTGCCAAGAGTGAGTTAAGAATGAAATGTTTATCATGAAAAGAGATAAACCCGTTATAATCAAGCTAAGACTCACCCACAACATCTTCTCTAGGGACCTTAGCTTCATTCAAAGTACCAACAATCTTCTTCACCTCTTCAGTGGTTCCATTCTGCAACAGAGTCAATTTAAAGCACCAGTTAACAATATCGATCACTTGAAGAAATATTCAGAACACAGTTGACCTAATTCCTTCTATAACATGATCAACAACAAAAAGATCCGAGGAAAACTAGGAAAACAAAAAAATAAAAATAAATAATTTTGTTAACAGCCAAATCAAATACCGAAACCGTAGTAATTAGCAAAAACCAAAATAGCAAAAAGCAATTAGCAAACAACTATATACAGATTTGTCCCAAAACAAAAACCCTAATACAGAGAAACTACAAAATCATTCCCAAATTATGTTTTAAAACCCTAAATCTGGGAATGATGAAGGAAAACGAAAACGAAGAAGAACGATGAAGGAAAACGAAAACGAAAACGAAAACCCTAAACTCAGTTCTCAATTCCCAAATCCCACAAACCCTAAACAAAGAAGATGAACATAAGAAGAACGAAAGGGAAACAGAAGTGAACGATCGCAGTGAGAAGCAGTGAGAGATTTCAAATCGTACCTGGGATAAAATCGTTTCAGAGGGTTAGGGTTCAAATCGTGCTTGGACCAGTGAGAAGAAGAATCGATCCAGGGAGAAGCTTGGACCAGCGAAGAGAGAAACGGAAAAGGAATCGTTCCAGAAGAAGAATCTGGATCTAGAGAGAAACGGAAAAGGAAGGGAAGCTAGGGCGGAGAACGGCGTGAGAGTGAAGGGTTCGCGAAGAGGAGAGTGTTCTGAGAGTGAAGGGTTCGCGAAGAGGAGAGTGTTCAGAGAGAAACGGAAAAGGAATGGAAGCTAGGGCGGAGAACAGCGTGAGAGTGAAGGGTTCGCGAAGAGAGGAGAGTGTTCTGAGAGTGAAGGGTTCTGAGAGTGAACGTGCACCACGAAGAACGTGGGAGACAAGGCGAATGACGAACCAGGAGAGAAGCTTAACGATTCTGAGGGTGAGAAGGGTTCTGAGAGTGAGAAGGGTAGGGTTCGCGTAAGTGAAATTCTTTTTTTCTATTTTAGTACTTTAGAAGTCAGGCGTGTATACTAAAATAGAAAAAAAGAATTTCACCCGTAATTATAAGTTTGCCACCGTGTCTACTTATGTAGTCAGGCGAATACACGCCTGACTTCTAAAGTCTAATATTTTTCCTATTTTTTCACTTTAGAAGTCAGGCGTGTATTCGCTTGACTTTAAAACTCACGAGTTTTGCCTCTTAATTACAAGTTTGCCACTGTGTCTACTTATGTAGTCAGACATCTGAGCGTCTGACTTTAAATGTCTAATTCTTATCCCATTTTTGCACTAGTGAAAATTATAACAATATCTAACGTTTCCCAGTTGGAATTCAAAAAGCAAAATATAAAAATAATTACTCTATCTATATCTAATGTTTTATTGTCAAGACTCAAAAAAAAATGTAATTTATAAAAAGTAAATACATTCATGAAAGCAAAATCGAAAATGGATATTTTTTTAAACACAAAATAGTTTTTTATAAAATAAAGATATTTATAAAGTCATAATACAAAAATAATTATACCAATAAGATGTAATTGTTAACTGTCTACTCCAAAGAAAAATAATCATTTATAAAAATAAAAAAATCGCAAAAATAAAATATAGTTATTCTAATGTTTTCTCGCTGGGTCGAATCATAGAAAATAATCATACTGACAACATCTATTCTTTTCTCGTCAAGACTCCAAAGCAAAATACTAAATATCTAGTGTCTTATACATGTATAGATAGTTTATAGGTAGATAGATAAAATAAAGATTGTAGTAATGAGTATTTTGATTAAATAGATAATAGATAAATTAAAAAATTGGAATGTGAAAGAGAGAGAATAGAGGGAGGTGGAGAGAGAGAGAGAGGTGTGAGAAAGATAAGAGTGAGAGAGAGAAAAGTGTGAGACATAAGTGTGAGAGAGAGGAAAGAGAAAAGTGGATTTTAAAAGTTAAATAAAAATATTAAAAGGTGATGTGAGAGTGGGATCTGCGAAAGAAAACAATGAGACATGCTTCTCAGCTATGTTGTGCTGACGTTGTGTTTGCAAAAAATTGAAAAAAGCATTAAAACTGTCACCCATTCACCCATCTTTTTGTTTTTGTTATTCATTAAGATCTCACACTCATCTAGTGGCCCATCTTTTTTCCCCCTTATACACATTTACCAATTTGGTCTTTTTTTTCTTGTCTGCTAAGGTAGACAGATAATAATCGTACCTGGGGAACGGTCACTCTTTGTATAAAAAATGTCACATTAATATCAAAATAAATAAATAAAGGTCATATTGAATGGTAGATACTCTTTGTATATAAAATGTCACATTAATTCCTCTATTTTGATCTCGTTTCTTGTTTTGTTTTGATTTGAAATTTAAAATTTAAAATTCTCAAGCTAACAAAAATTAAACGTGTGTACTGGTTTAAGATTTTAAATAAATGTGAGCCATTTTTATTAATAAAAAAATGAACATGAGCAATTCTTTTATTTTTACAAAACCTTGAGTGAATCATTCTTTTTTTTCTCGCTTGTTATTAATTTCTTTTTGATGAAATTTCTTTGTTGAACTATTTCCTATTCTTTCTTTTTTACTTTTTTTAAACAAAAGAATGGGATATGGAGTCTCGTTAAAACCTTCTGATGCATAACCCAGGGAAAGAAAAATCAAGATCGAAAAGAGTACTCCCTCTAAATTTAACCGATAAAAAGAAAAAGAAAAAACATGGGGGACTAAGCCAATACCCATGAACAAAGACAACATTAAAACCAAAAGGAAATAAATTAAAAGGAGCCTAGGTCGAAGAATATCTATAAAGGCATGCAAAAGCATCACTATAATGATTTGCGTCGCAACCAAGCACCAAATTCATTAATAATCATTTGCAGGCACACCAAAAATAGAATATCAAAGAAGAACCCAATCCATCAAACAAGAAAAAACACTATCCCAATAAATCAACAAAATTTGTAGCTAGGCAAACCTAGTCTATTCCTAGTAAAATCCTCAGCAGTGAAACTAGGAATAAGATCCCACCAAACAAAATCACTAATACTAGTACCATGATGAGCAAGTTATTAATTTTTTTTTTTATGAAATTTCTCTCTGTGGTAGTTGGTTTATGCAATAATAATTTGTTTATGTTTGTTTTTGAGACAATGATGTAGACAAATTATTATCTTCATCTTCAACATTATTAGTTAATATATTAAAATCCAAGAACAGAAACGAGAAGATGCTTACGCTTGGAGGACTAATATAACTATGGATATGTGGAGAAATGCTACTTAGGAGTAGGGGTGGGGATAAGCCAGACCGACCAACCGACGGGGTGGCCTAGCCTACGTCAGGCTCAAACCAGGCCAGGTTTTCTTTTTTAAATAGATAAGGCATAAGCTTTTTTTAAAGCTTATTTAACTAAAAATGTCAGGCTACAAACTACCAAAAAAGCCTTATAGCTTATCATACCGGCCTATTTATTTAAATACTAATAATATTTTGTATTACTGCAATTATTATATTAAATTTTGTATTTTGTGTTAAATCTTAAATTTTTTTACATTTTCGGTTAATTAATTTCAGCATATTGACCTACACCATTTTTCTGACAAATTTAAAGGTATTATTAGAAGATAGAATTTAAATAGGATGTTATATAAAAATAATTTCCTAAAAGGTTTTGTTAAATCTCAAATTAGACTTTTTGATATGGTTATATTTATTTTAGAGTATTGAAACTCTTGAGTGTAGGAGAAAATGAGCCAAAACTAAGAGCTCATAGACTGACAAGCTTGATCATCAACTTTTGAAGGCAATCACATAGATTCTTTACTTAAGAATTGAAGAGTTTATATAAAAGTGTATAAAGTTCAATACTTCATCTAAATGAATAAAAAATATATACATATAAGAAAATAAAATAGGGGTTTTCACTTACTGTTGACATAAAAATTTCTGTGGGAAGAAGATGATTTGCTTTATTCTTTTAGGGCCAGTTTGACGGACAGGATAAGAAGTGATATCCTGTGTCAGTCCAATGTTTGCTGAACCTACAGGATATGATAACTTAATCCTGTGGCTTATCCTATCCTGTCTCTGTAGTTAAAATTTTATCCTGAATTTGAGCTGGGTTAGAAACCAGCAACAGCAGGATAGGATAAGAAAATAATTTACTCATATACTCTCCTAAAATATATTTTTAAATAAACAAATATGAAATCTAATAAAAAATAAATATAATTATATTTAAAAATAAAAAATAAAACTTAATGTTAAATTTAAAATTAAAAATAATAGTACTTAATTTAAAAAACAATGTATGATTCTATAATAAGGGTAATTTTGTCATTTTATATAACCTAAAAATTAATAATCTATTGAAATTAAAATAAGTGATGAAAGGATAAAATTATTATTAAAAAACATAAAAATAGAAAATTAATTCAATTTCTTAACAAATGAAATCTAGTTGTCACCGGTTGTTTTGTCATTAATATATATATATATATATATATATATATATATATATATATATATTATTAGTTTATTAGTTTATCTAAAATAAATAGAATAACATATGTTATCTTTGTACTTAAAAAAAGAATAATATATATTAACTTATTTCTTATCATGCATGTGTTACACATCAAACACAGGATATGATAGTGATATCTTGTCTCTATCATATCCTATCTCTATCCTGCTTCATATCATATTCTGTCTCTATCCCATCCTGACCATCAAACGGGTTTATGGTTATATATATGAGAGAGAGAGAGAGATGGGGAGAGAGAGAGAGAGAGAGAGAGAGAGAGAGAGAGAGAGAGAATGAATTGTGTGAAGAGTATAAACCCTATGTGAAGGAATTTGGTGATAGAAGCATATGCTTTATGGATTTGTGGGGTGATAACAATCACCTTACTGGATTTGTGGGCTTCCCCGCCGATGATGATGATGACTTTTATGATACAGTGGACACATCAGCTAAACCTGGATCGTTACCCGTTGATTTGATTGTTGAAAAGCTGAAACCAAGACTTAAGGAGTAAAACTTATTTTCTCAAAAGAATTTTTTTATAACTGGAGAAGAGCTGGTGTAATTAGCAAAATAGCAAGCATTAAATGTAAAATTACAAATAATGAAAGAAACTAGTTAGCTGAACATAATCAATGCTGCAAAATAGTCAACTGGTCATTTTTCTCAAACACTATGCCCTTGTTTCATCAATGTTGCAATATTTGTGTGAAAACCATGGTTAGTTTCTTAAATTATTTGCTACTTTAAAATTTAAAGAAAATATTAATAATTTTTTCTAATAATTTATTTATTAGTATCTCAATCTATAGTAAGGTGATTGTTATCACCCCACAAATCCATAAAGCATATGCTTCTATCACCAAATTCCTTCACACACTTAACGTAAGAATAGAATATGCATCTAAAAAATGCAACTCGACTAGACAATATAAATTGCTCAGTTAATATTACTTGCTTTTTCAAGAAGTTTTTTGGAAATGAAATCGACTAAAATTTCATTTTGGAAAAATTGAGTTAACACGAACACTAGTGTGGATGCACTGTGATGTGAAATATAAATTGAAGAATATATACATGGTTGAGTTGGAGTTTTCCTTTTTTTTGGAATTTGAGTAAATAAGCCAAATATGCTTTCTGTTTGAAGGACAGAACCATCACGGGATAATAATGTACTATAGATTGAGATACTAATAAATAAATTATTAGAAAAAATTATTAATATTTTCTTTAAATTTTAAAGTAGCAAATAATTTAAGAAACTAACCATGGTTTTCACACAAATATTGCAACATTGATGAAACAAGGGCATAGTGTTTGAGAAAAATGACCAGTTGACTATTTTGCAGCATTGATTATGTTCAGCTAACTAGTTTCTTTCATTATTTGTAATTTTACATTTAATGCTTGCTATTTTGCTAATTACACCAGCTCTTCTCCAGTTATAAAAAAATTCTTGAGAAAATAAGTTTTACTCCTTAAGTCTTGGTTTCAGCTTTTCAACAATCAAATCAACGGGTAACGATCCAGGTTTAGCTGATGTGTCCACTGTATCATCATCATCATCATCATCATCATCGGCGGGGAAGCCACCGTCACTTGAATAGCTATCTTCTGTACCGACTTCAAAGTTTAAAACTGGCCTTTCAGCACTATCTTGACTTAACAAAGCAAATGCTGGATGAGAGTGCTCAGTGGCCTGTGAAATGCCCTCAAATTCTTCTACCTTCTCTAAGAGAGCATCAGGACCAAGAGAAAGTTCTTCCAGTAACAAAGCTTTGTTTGACTCAATTGCACTCTTCCACAGTGACAACATTTTTGGGCTTGTGTTCACCATGTTGCCGTTATGCTTAGAATGATTATCATCGCCCTCACCTGATTAACAATGTGAAAATCAAGATGATGACGTTGCATAGCCTATATTAATATGTTAATCCTTGGAGACTAATATTGTCAATAAATAAAATATCAAAGGCATGTGCATATTAGAATACTTTGATGTAGTATACCGTACGGCGGTAGAATATTCAGCAAGGGGTAATGAAGGATTCCCTAGGAAAATTATTTTGTAAACATGCAATCATCATATTTGCATCTTTCCCGACAAACAAAAAGCGTGCTCACGGCAATGAACAATCATCGGAGTAAAATGAATTGCCTTTTCTGTGCGAAAGCATGATGAGATTAATAGA
The DNA here is from genome assembly GCA_039519185.1 of Astragalus membranaceus. Taxonomy (NCBI): domain Eukaryota; kingdom Viridiplantae; phylum Streptophyta; class Magnoliopsida; order Fabales; family Fabaceae; genus Astragalus; species Astragalus membranaceus. Next base: position 120,110,271 of record CM076846.1, read on the forward strand.
TATCCATTCACTTGCTTGAGGAAAAGTGTTGTAAATACGTAGATACCTTATAATTAATAGCGTTCTTTGTATTAGCCCCATTGATCAGGCTAGGTATAACTTGTCTATATATTCCAGGTTAATGATGGTAATTAGATACAATTGAAATAATATTCAGAAACATTTCCATTAAATCCATTGAAAGACAATTATAGAACTGAACAAAATCCATTGAAAGACAATTATAAAACTTGACTGTATTATCAGAAATAATAATATATTCAGATACAAAGTAATTATCATGTAACCAAAAAAATACAAAATAGTTATTAGAAACTTGACTGTATTTTCTAATTATCTTCTAATTAGATACAATTGAAATAATATTTAAAAATATTCTCCACAAAGTCCATTGAAAGACAGATACAACTTGACTTGAGAAATGCATCAAATCAAACAAATCCTAAACTCCAAACCTGTTATAACCAGTAAGCACCAAACATTTCTTTCCTAGACCTGGGTTTTCTTACAATCACCTTATTATAAGCACAAAATAGTAATACTAATCGATTATATCTTTGTATTTTACTTTCTCTGCTTTCAGTTTTTCACTTTTTTTTCTCTCTTTTGAATATTCATTGGGAACTCTGATTCTAGGCTCTTTCTCTTCATTAAGAATATTTCATAATACATACAAAAACATATATATATATATATATATATATATATGCATGCATGCTGTTCTAGAATTCTAGTTAGACCAGAGTATCAATACAAAGTAGTTCAACCAATTTTTTCTCTAACACATACTCCCTCCGGACCTAATTATAAGCAAAAAAGTGCCTAGTTTTGGTGGACTTAAATATAAGCAAATCTCAACTAATCTACCCATATTTAATGCTATGTTTTCCACAACTACCCTTAAGTTAGCTCATTAATGTTATGAAAAGATGACTATTAATTAGGAATAGTTTAGTAAATCTATTTGTTTTTTCCAAGAATTCAAGGAAATTAAATGCATAAAACTACTATCCTTAATATGTGTGAAAGTAGTTATTTTTGCTTATAATTAGGTCCGGAGGGAGTACCTGTTTTGTCCAAACTCCTTGTAACGCCAGCTTTGACAGGACTAAAAATTGGAGCTTTTGGGTACATTGATTTCCAATCATTGCCCCTCCACATCAATATCTGTTCATCATCGAAAGACAACAGCACACAAGGAACCAAGTCCTGCCAACACAGGAAGATCAAATTGCAAGCAATAAGGATTGTACATTACTTAAGGGACACATACATGACGGATACTACTTTACACTACACATGGCCTGTATTATTAGGTTCAATGAAACAGAGTTGTCGGAGACTTTTCAATTACAAAGTCCAAAGCACATTGTGTTGCAGTAATAAATTATGACAAGTCTCTCATCCTCCAAAGAGCTGAAACATAAAGAACCTTGACAATAAAAGTAACCGTTGAACTTTTTCTCAAGTATACGGTATATAAAAGATGAACTATTTTGGTAGTGGAAAGTAGAAGAATCTACAGTGAATAGTCATTTCTTTGTAGGGATGCCTTTAAATTTATAGACTGGGTGATGCTCGATGGAGTACTTAAGTTGTTTGGTTCATCCCCTTGACAGCTAACTTTTAAGGGATGGTTCTCTAAGTGTTTGGCATCTTATCATTTTGTATTAGAGATGGTTGCCGGTGTCTTCAAAGGCTACCTTTGCAAGGCCTGAAAGGAAAGGCCAAGTGAAGCGGCGTAGACTACAGCCACTTGAGCTCGCATGGGTGATGCTATGATAGGCATTGAGTATAAGGGGTTCGTAAGTCATCAAATAGTATGAAACACTTGGTGGAGTGCTTAAGTGGCTTGGCTTTTCCCCCTTGACGACTAGCTCTTAAGGGAGGGTTCCCCAAGTGCTTAGGTGCTTATCTCATAGCCATAGATGGATAAAAATGTAAAAAAAATAAAGATCAAACTAATGAATCCCAAAATCATATGTTTCATGGGAACTTGGCTTTTTGCCAAATTAAGCAGCTGCAGAACATCCCTTAATAGAATTGGTAAAGGTTTTATAATGGATAGAGAATAAACAGTTTAGACTGAACACAATGTTTTCAGTTCGTTTTCTGACTTCCTTTGAGCATAAAGTGTGTTCCTTATAAACCTTGAATATTCTATTAGCTTAATGTATAGCACAGATATCAAAAAAAAACTGGATCACGCAAAAGTCGATCAAAAAATAAAAAAAGCTATGTTCATTGTACAAGAAGAAAGCTTGTTATCTAGTACCTTAAGCTTGGCACCTAATTTCTTGTAGTCACTAGGATCCAATCCCCTGCAGTCAATCTTCGCCAAATGACTTCCTTCAAAGGCATCTTTAACATCCTTTACAAGCGAGGTGTATACTCCATTTTTGGCTGCAACATGTTAGAAATAATTACGATGTTTAAATTAAGAAATGAGAACCATAATAAGTGTCTTAATGTGTAATTAGCCATAAAGAAGAATGTAATATCAACAACTCCAAACAAAAAAGAGTGTTTTGCAGGATAAAGATGCAGATCAGCAAGGAGCTGCTTAATATGTGGCAAGCCTATTCAAAAATTTCATAATATCTTACTTTCATACTGGGTTTTGATTATCTTTCCTCCAACTAATTTTTGGACTCGATTCTCCTGCTGGTTTTCTTGCAAGTTTTATTTACAATATCTTACTCTACTAACAAGGAGATATTCCTTCTTGACAACCTCCTTAAGAAGTCAAAAGCATCCTATATGGTCAAATCTTTCTATTGGGGCAGTAATACATAGACTTGGAGAAATTGAGTTTAGGAAAAGTCTAGCCTCACTTTTTGTGCAGTGTTTTAAAAACCGAACCGAACAGCTCATCTTGTTGAATCGTGAACTGATCTTGTCTACAGTTTGGTCATTTGGACAGTCTGACCCCAGATAATCCCGGTTCGAGCAGTTTCTTTTTAAAGCAATTAAACCGTGACTTGGAGGTCTTGCCGGTTCAATATCCAAGTTGCTTTTTAAAAACATTGCTTATGCGACTTCAATTACTCTAGGAAGACAAAATAAAGACAAGAGGTACAATAGATTGTCAAATTTCTTCATGCAGTGTGAGTTTGTCTAAATAAGAGAGGTCTAAAAGCAAATAAATATTTACCTAATTTACATATTGGCAACAGGCTTTTCCCTTTCACCCGTAATTCATCTGCTTCAGCTTTTGTTAATCCTCCTGGAGTGTCTTGTATAAGTTTTGGATAAACAGGAGCGGCAGGCTTCCAGAGCATCACTGGATACTGTGGACGAGTACGGTAGTTGTAATTTCTGCCACGGAAAAGGTAAACTACACCACCAACTCGATGAATTATCTTCCCCCCTGTCTTCTCCTGTCATAACATATAAAGATTTGACTCCAAAGCAAAAAAGTGATGTTATGCAACAATCAACTTTCAAGCATGGTTCATAACGGATCTATTATTTTTATCAACGTTGTGCCATACTTGATTCAAGGGAAGAAGAGAAAAGGAAAGTAACAAATCAACAAAATCTATATGTTAGGAACCTATGAAGCACAGGCACATACACGGACACGCAGACACCGGTTTTAATCTAAAAAATACAAGTAATTGAAGTGTCGGCGTCGATGTCCGACACGATATGTGTCGGACACGTCTTCGACCAGAAGTGTCGGTGCTTCATAAGGAACTCAGAATATTAGATGAAAAAGCAAATATAAAGAATCTAACGACAGATGGGAGTTGTATTGTTGAACTCTGAACAGAAAATGAGGAATAGAACCCCCCCCCCCTCCCCCCAACAAGGTTGTTGTCTCCACAATGGACCCTTCCTTTGACTAACAAGCTATCAAAATATATAGAACGATCCCTCCCCCAAGCTGATTGGGGTTAGGAAGTAGTTATGGTGTATATTTGGTAGTTATGGTGTATATTTGGTAGTTTTGGTGAAGTGGTACATCCTATGCCTCTTTCCGAATTGATGTTTGTTATAATTAAACACAGAAGTTTACAAAAACTACAGAAAGAAATACATATTTTCTACCAAATATAACTACCTCCCAGCCCCCTACTCGCATCATATACTAGGGATACATAATTGCTACTAAGTACTAACTTCACTTCACTATGAGATACATAACTGCTACATATCTGTCCTGCATGATGAAATCTGCACCTGTCCCTACATAACTGTGACATGGCATAGTTCTATATCCTAACTCTACCACCCCTTTGGATTATACCTCCTTCCTCATAGATGGCTTATTGGACTTCTGAGTCTACACAACCTCATACATCATCAGATAGAATTCATATCTTCACCCAATTTGGTATATTGTATCAAGTGTAAAATACAAAGTAAAAAACAGATATAATTGAAATGTAATAGAAGGGATTGTTATATGTATGCTACATGGGAAACCTATACCAGGTCAAAATCCCAGTTCACCAATAGTTCAGTACGCACACTAGTACAGACTAAAAGCCACCCTATGTCACTAATCTATCCAAGACTACAACATTAAAACTCTGCAAAAAAAAACAGTGCCAACTCAACTCAAACTTTTCTAATTAATATAAAATTTTCATTCGAAGATCATAATCCATTGAACCAGTTATGCAAGTATTGTGTTGGTTTCAATATGATTAAGGATCAAATTCAAAGAAATGAAATGGGGTACCTCAATATGGCGGCAAACATTATTCATATCTACAGTAGGAACACCTTTACAACGTATTTTACAGACGCGGCGACGCTTCCAATGCGAATGTATCAACTCCAACATGTTATGAGTTAATCCATCCCTTCCTAAACCATCAAATCAAACAAAACATCATCAACACAATTCACTAATTCACGATATCCAACTAAACAAAAACAACACTTAAATTGCATAACAAAAAAAAACTCACCAAGATTAACCTGGCGATTATGAGAAACCATAGACTTAACAAGCATTTGAATCTCCCACCTCTTAAGTGGTTCCCCAAGTATCTCTTCTCTACTCATTCCTTCTTCGGGATACTTCCCAAGCGGAAACGGACCCGGCATTTCAACTTTCTTCACCCCTTTCTTGTCAGGAGGGCTAAAGGAATCGAAAAGCGGAATATTCTTCTTCGATTTCTTCAACGGTGCTTTTCCGGTCCACGGTCTCGGCATAGTTGGTGGTTCAAAGGGGAGAAAAGCTGGTTCCCGAATTGCCAAAGGTTTCACCTTTGGAGTCTCTGAGTAGCTAAATTGAAACTCGAAGGGAGCGCCGGGAAGGAGATATGAGACGCCGGAGTCTCCGATGATAACGGAACGGTCGCCGTCGGAAGTGATTACGCCGGAGTGTTTAATTGGTTTGTAGTATTTGGAATTGCGGTGGTATTTGAGACCTGGGTTTGGGTTAGGGTTTGGTTTTGGTTGTGGTGGGTTTTGGGATTTTTGGGGTGGTGGGTATTTGGGAATTGGGATGGGTGGACGTGGGGTGGCGGAGGAGGTGGTGGGGTCGTGGGGCGGTGGTGTTGAAGGTAACGAGGAGAAGAGGTTTCCTCTCCCTCTCGCTGGGAGGGAGGAAGATAATGCAACTATTACCATTGAAGGAGGGTGTTCACAAAGCTATGATGTGTTTGGCTTTGGCTACTGTTTGCTTTGGATGAATTAAGTGGTGTACCAGTGCAGAAACTGAAAGGATAGCAAAACGATAGATGAAAGAGAAAGAGTCTCGGATTTGTTCTCTTTTTCTGTCTTTAGACTTTGTAGACTCCTCTTTGCAATTTTAAGAATATACACATTTTTTAGTATCACACTTCAGCCCCTTTTTACTTATCTTGATCCAAAGGTTGAGATTTTACATTTGCACAAGGTTACATCTGGACCACTCAAATTTAAAACCCTAACTCACCACCTCCTTACCACTCTCTTCTCTCTCGAGCATGGGTCACCTACCTTTATGGCGCCAAAGTCAATGTCTTTGTCTTGGATTTGAGATAGAGAAATAAGATAAGACTAGTGGTATACGCACGGGTACCGCCATGTTTTTTTGAATGATTATACTTAGTAGATGTTGAAGAACGAAATGAACCTGATTTACAGAGGAGGCTAAAGAGAGAAATAAGATAAGACTAGTGGTATACGCACGAGTACCGCCATGTTTTTTTTGAATGAGAAAAAACCAGGTTAAATAGTAGATGTTGAAGATGAAATGAACCTGATTTACATTGAAGGAAGGAACGGTGACTCATCCACGGTGTCCGCAGAGTCGTCATCGAAGTCGAAGTTCTGAATCCTTGTTGCTGGAAAAGTCTTCGAAGGGGCTAGTGACGTTCTTGAGGGAAGTGGTGAGCGGTGGTGAAGGCGTTACGACACAAGTTCCTTCCCGAATGATTCCGCTCTCTGCTCTGTATGCGATGGTTGACAACTTCAACTCTCCACGCGGGGAGGTGTCCCTGCAAAGACACTTTGATGTCTAAGTGAATTTAGGACTTAAAGAAAATAAGAGGAGAGCAATATGACTTATTAGGTCAGAATAGGGGTTAGAAAACTTGAGGGATGGAGACCCCTATTTATAACAGTACTGTTGTTCAACAAATGCTAGGTGTAGTGATGCAAACTCTAACTATGCAGTCTCCGCTAATTTAGGCGTAATTACCGGGTCTCGCAGTAAATGTGATCGTGGCGAGACTTTCACTATTAATGATGTTGTTTAGACACGTTGTGAAATAGAGGTCGAGATTAGGGTTTGCTACTGACCACCTCTTTGGAGATAAGGGCTCAGTTCTGAGGAAATCCACTCGGGGTAGAACTCGAAGCCTGACTCCCATACTTAGCATTTCTCACATTGCGTTCCCTAATGTCTGCAAGAACCGACCTACCAAGAGAGCTCAGATATCTTACTATCGTGACAGTGGTCGATCGGTTCGGTCCACAGGATACCCATGACTGAGCTCGACGGCGCAAGTCGCGACCATAACACTTTTGAATGTGAAGTAGTACGCAGTGTGCATTCATATGTATCATGCAGGGTTAAATAAAAACTAGCAATAAAATAGAAGCACTTATACAAAATTGAAAGAAGACGATGATGGGTTCTATTTCCCAAGTTATTTTGCAAGGCAATTTGGCCTCTGCCAAATTCGACCTGCGCCTATGCATCTCCACAGGCGAGAGTTCATGACTCCAGAAACCGAGAGGGACTATGAACGGTCTTTCAAAGAGTTTCATTACAAAACTCTGGATTTCGAGCCTCTCAACTTCAATCCCAAATTTTCTCGTACTAGACAGTTCCATGGCTGGTGGCTTAAGTATTACACTAACGCTGCTGGCGGAAACATCGATACTTTTGATGAAAAGCTCTTGAAGAAACTGAGGTCTGCTTTCCCTTCCCGACACAAAGGTATGTATCTTTCGATATTTGTATGTCTTTTAACATTTCACTATTTGTAGTCGAACTCAATTATTGCTTGCTTTCCAATATTTCCGACATCAGAAAAAACAATAGCCAAGTCGAAGGGCAAAGGGAGCAAGAAAACAACAAAGAATCCCTCTCCGAAAATCCAGAAGAAAATTGAAGTACCCAAAGCACCAAGTCCTCTTCAGAAGACGAAAGTTCGAGGAAAACTAGTTGTCCCTGCTAGTTCTGAGGTAACATTTATAAACCTCTTTTTTGATTCGAAAACTCTTTCAAGTTCATCACCTACTCTACGATGTTACCTACATTGTAAACTGACTTCTTTCTTCAGGACACCGACAGTGAGGACGATATTCCTCTTAAACAAAGGTCGAGGAAGAGACCTTTACTTGACCCTCACAGGGCAACAAAAGGCATTATCATCAAAGAGCCTTCCGAATTTCAAACTTCCCCTTTAGGCAAGAAGCGTAAAGTAAGCATTTCTTTGAATTTTATCTTAAAACTTCACTTGTTTTACAACTATGTTAAGTTCGACACTAATAGCGTAACTTAATGTAAACAGGTAGAAAAACCTGTCCAAACTCTTGCTGTCGAATCCTTAACTGAAGTTGCAACACGAGAGCTTTCTTCTGCTAAGCCTCCTTCGCCCATACTACCACTTGATATAACTGTCGAAGAAGTTCTCCCAAGTCCTTCAGTAGACAATGTAGCTCAAGAACTCGTTGTAACGAACATCCCGTCGACAACAAACGTGGAAGCCACTTTTGTGGAGGCCATTAACCCACTTATCGAAGGACAACTCTCAATTGTTAATCTTGACACTTCCAATGCTGGCAATTCTGAACCCAAAATCTTTGCTATGGCTGATGTAGGAGAAAAAGATCTTAATCAGGCTGAATCTAACACTCCGACTAACTCTGCTAACGCGTCGACTAGTGGTGCTGTTAGTGAACAAGAACTTTCTGAGATGAAGAAAAAGAGCCCTTTGGCTGCTTTAAAAATTATGTTGAGTCTTCAAAGTACGTCAACACACTTGACTAACAGCTCTTCGACCACTTCCTTGGCCTCTATTAACCAAGAATCTACAGAAGACCTGATCCAACAATTGAAGGCTAAGATATTGAATGAGGATCTTGCGACAAAGCTTTCTCAAAACCCTGCTGAGTATCTTGAGATTAAGACCCTCATTCAGAAGATAAATAGGTCAGGTCCTTCTCAAGAATTTCTCCTTTTCTCAATCGAATTTGGTTCTCTTTTCGAGCAGCTTTCTCTTCTACTTAAACAGCAATCTAGTACTCTCAAGAAGAAAGAACAAGAAGTTCAACTCCGTGAGAAGGAGCTTGCTTCTCTTAATGTTGCTCAGAGTAACATTGAAGCTCTTGAGGCGCAAGCAGAAGAGGCTAAAAAAGAGATTACCGAATGGGATTTAAAAATCCAACGTTACGATGAGGAGATGAAAATTCTTCAAACCAAGATGTCGAATGCTAAGTACCAGAGAGGTTTGGTCGAAGAAAGGATGAGAAACTCTTCTTCTTCGCAACAAGAAACTGAAGCATTGATAGCCATAGAGCACTTGGAAAACGCCAATCAACGTCAAGTTGCTATTGTTGAGCTCGACAAGAACTTGGACTTTCTCGAGACTTCTATCTCTTTGAGTGCAAGCATTCTTGAAAGGTGCAAGGCCTCTTTGAAGAATTTTTAAAATTCTGTAATAGTTTTAGAGATTTGATAATGGTTATGTAATTTTCTTTCATACTTTACATTACCATTTCTGAACAACTTTCCTTTATCTACTTTTTGTTCAAATTTTTATTTCATTCAGTGTTGGCTTGTACTGTTTCAAGTACTTACCATTTATTCTAAATATCCTGTTTTCATCACCTAGTTCTTCGACTTCATAAGCGCCATTCGAAAAACACTGCAACACGCGAAATGGGCCCTCCCAACTGGGTGACCATTTACCCAAGACTCTATCTTTTTTATCCATAGGTAACAACACTTTCCAAACTAAATCACCTGAATTAAAGGTTTTTAACTTAACCTTCTTATTATAAGCTTTAGCTACTCTTTCTTTCTGTCGAATAAGCATTTCCAAAGCTAATAACCTTTCTTCGTCTAAATCAACTAACTCATCAAGCATCGTATTCCAATAATGATCAGAAGGAATTTCATACTGTCTTTGAATTCTTGTTGATTGTAAACAGATTTCGACAGGTAATACTGCATCGTGTCCAAAGGTTAACCTGTATGGAGTAGCATTGATAGATTCTTTGGGTGAATTTCTACAAGCCCATAAAACCTGATCCAAAGTATTATGCCAATTTCTGGGTTTTTTCCCAACATGCTTTTTAATCAAGTTAATAATGATCTTATTGGCAGCTTCTACTTGACCATTGGCTTGTGCATAATATGGTGTCGAAGTTAATAACTTAAAACCAATTTCAGAAGCAAATTCCACCATTTTTCAACCAGTGAAAACAGAACCCTGATCTGTAGTTATGGTTTCTGGAATTCCATACCTATAAATAATATGATTTTGGATAAACCGTATTACTGCTTCTTGATCAACATTGGTTAAAGGTATTGCTTCAACCCACTTGGTAAAATAATCAATTCCTACCAATATATACTTATGACCTTTTGATGATGTTGGCTTTATTTCTCCAATTATATCCAGAGCCCAACCTCTGAATGGCCAAGGTTTCACTATGGCATGCAATTCATTTGCAGGTACATGTTGTATTCCAGCATGCTTTTGACACTCTTGGCATCCTTTAGCAAACTCTATACAATCTTTCAACACTGATGGCCAATATATTCCTTGTCGAAATAATAGCCATTTCATTTTATGGCCTGCTTGGTGTGAACCACAAGCTCCACTGTGTGTTTCAGAAACTGCTAAATATGCCTCATTTTCGCTAAGACATTTCAATAATATCCCTTCAGGAGTTTTCTTAAACAATTCATTTCCAATTATCACATAGCTTAAAGCTCTGTACTTTACCTTTTTATTGGTATTTCCTGTGGGATTTTGCAAGTATTCTACAATAGGTTTTCGCCAATCATCATTGGCCATATTGTCAATAGCAAAAACTTCTGCTAAAACAACTTCATCAACAATGTGATGTTGTTCAATACATTCCTCATCTGTATTTGTTGCCCCCCCAGTTTTTGGTGTTGACAATAATGAGGAAGAAATATCATCAGAGACGAGTTTCTCTTTTATTTCTATGAATTCTTCAAGGCTTTGTTTTGAAACTCTATAACCTGATGCAATTTGGGCCAAATCATTCGCCACTTGATTATCAACTCGTGGTAAATGTTCTAAATGAACAGAGTCAAATCTTTTTAACAAGGAATTGGCCATAATAAAGTATTTAATAAGGTGTTCTTTAATACATTTATATTCTTTGGTCATTTGTTTGATAACCAATTCTGAATCACCTTTTATTTCGATACATCTTGCCCCCAGCTCAAGTAAAATTTCAAGGCCTATAATTAAAGCCTCATACTCAGCTTCATTATTTGAGCAATGATTTCGAATCTTACACTTGTATTTCGTTGGAATGTTATTTGGTGAAATAATTAAAACACCAATCCCAACTCCTTTTTTATGACTTGAACCGTCAAAATACAACCTCCAAGGATATGTGTCTACGAAATGTAACGTTTCTTCGACAACAGAATGGTCTACTATAAAATCAGCAACCACTTGTCCTTTAGTTGATTTCAAAGGGTGATAAGTTAAGTCATATTCAGACAAAGCTAAAGCCCACTTACCAATTCTACTATGCATTATTGGTTTCGACAGCATATGCTTAATAATATCAGAGTGCGAATAAACACAAACATTAGCTGGCTTTATATATTGCTTTAACTTTGTGCAAGAAAAATATAAACAAAGGCACAATTTTTCTATAGAACTGTACCTAGTTTCAGCATCTATTAAGATTCTACTAAGGTAATATATGGCCCTTTCGACACCATTATCATCCTCTTGAGCTAACATGCTACCAATTGTTTTTTTAGATGCTGCTATATACAATTTGAGCACTTTGTTTCTAATAATAGGCATTAGAATTGGTGGTTTCATCAAATAAGACTTAATTTCTTCAAAAGCTGCTTGATGAACGGATTCCCATTTGAAAACTTCTTCTTTCTTCGGTCTCAATAATGGCGAAAATGCTTGAGTTTTGCCACTTAGATTTGATATGAATCTTCGTAGGAAATTGATTTTTCCCAACAACGACTGAAGTTCTTTTTTAGTTGAAGGAGCTTTCGTTTCAATTATAGCTTTAGTCTTACTCTGATTGATTTCAATGCCTTTTTTGTGCACCACAAAACCCAAGAAATCTCCTGCACGCACACAGAAGGCACACTTTAATGGATTCATTTTCAATCCATATTTCCTCATTCTTTCGAAAGACTGTCGAAGATGGTCTAAATGACCATTTTCTGAGGAAGATTTAACTACCACATCATCTATGTACACTTGCATAAAGTTTTCAATGAAATCATGAAACATACAATTCATTGCCCTCTGATATGTAGCACCAGCATTTTTTAAACCAAATGGCATTACTACCCATTCATAAATACCTAATGCCCCTGGACAACGAAATGCAGTTTTCGAAACATCCTCTTCAGCAATAAAGATTTGATTATACCCAGAATAACCATCAAGCATGCTGAGGTATTCAAATCCTGCTGCTGAATCTATCAACATTTCTGCCACAGGCATTGCGTATTCATCTTTGGGAGTGGCATTATTTAAATCTCTAAAATCGATGCAAACTCTAAGAGTGCCATTTTTCTTAATTACAGGAACTATATTAGCTAACCATTCGACATACCTGGCAGTTCTGATGAATTTGTTCTTGAACAACCTTTCGATCTCCTCCTTAATTTTAGTTAATATTTGAGGAGCGAACCTTCTTGGCATCTGCTTCACGGGCTTCCTCTCTGGTCGAATTGGCAATTGTAATTCCACAATGTCTCGACTCAATCCAGGCATTTCGTCATAGTCCCAAGCAAAGCAATCTTTGAACTCCCTCAGTAATGTGATAACTTGGGTTTTCAATGCAACATCCAGGTATGCACTAACAAAAGTTGGCCTCTTCTTTGAGCCATCTCCCAAATCTACTTCCTCCAAAGGATCTTGAGCTTGCATTCGCTTTGTTGAATCTTTAGGATCTTTTTCAAAACCTAATGGCTCATTATCATAAATGCAATCAAGTTTTTCATTCATAATAATGCCATTTTCGGCTACAGGATCTTTGGCTTCGACAGCCATTGTTTGATGAATTAATTCGGCTTCCATAGCCGCTTTTAACTTATTCTCGGCCATATAAGCCGTAATCTTGTTCCATGCATTAGGAACTGACATAGGAAACATTTCAAGAATCAGAATACCACCCTTCAGGTTGGGCAGTAGCATCTCCTATTATTTGCCTTTCCCAAACAAAACCATAGTTTGGATGCAAATTAACTGAAGCAAATACATTATCAGCAGGAATGTATGCCTCATTAGAAGATGAACATGGCGCAATGTTCGCCAATTTTTTCTCAAAATTTTCCTTGGTAATGTGATTTACATCAGCACGAAAATAACTTTGGTCTGCTTCAATGTATTCGACAAGACCATCTTCTCTCCACATCACTAGTTTTTGATGTACTGTTGAAGGCACAGCGCCGACCCCATGTATCCACTCTCTCCCAAGCAACATATTGAAGTTTGCTTTGGAAGCAATTACTAAGAACAAAGTGGTCCTCTTGATAGTTCCAACAATCAATTCCACTTCGATGGCTCCAAGAGAGTAGCCAGTTTTGCCTTCGTAATTACTTAAGACAATATTGTGTGGCTTGAGGTCGGAGATGGATATGCCTATTTTCTTCATCAGCACTTCAGGCATAAGATTTACAGCAGCACCTCCATCAACCAACACTTTGTTAATGCCAATGCCATTAACTTTAGCTTGAATATATAAAGGCTTCAGGTGGTTCTGCATACTCGTATCTGGCCTCTCGAAAGTAGCCATCTGATCTTCGACACAGCCATCATTCATCACATAGTAACACATGGGTTTGTGACAAGCCATATCTTCAGTGAAATCTTCTTCTTCACTGTTAGGCACGGTTATGACATCATACTCCAATGGCAATATTGACACCACGTTGCAGACGACGTCAAAATCATTGTCAGAATCATCAAAACTAGAGCCTACGTCCTCATCAAAATCAGATTGAGGCTCTTTCCCTTTATATGTCGAAGGTGGAGGGCAGATTCTTTCAAGTGCAGGCCTTCTAGGCTTAGCCACATCAGCACTGGTATTTGCTTCAACCTTAGAAGCCACCTTCTTATCACCCACCTGGACTTCGATTCCAAAGTGACTAGGAACCTTGTTCACGTCTAAAGAAGCTTTTTTCTTCTGGTTTCTCTGAAAACGACGCCATTGGGTTTTAGTCATGGGATTCTTACCTTTATAATTATTCCAATAATTATACTTGCTGGAATCACCTTGATGGACAACTTGAGCGTTTGCATTGTTGTGAACCCATTTTCCAACAGGGGAATTCATTTGTGGAACGAAGGATTTACCAAACAGTCTTATGGATCCTTTCTTTCCTGGCTCTTGGCTTGTCGAAGGCTTAGTCGAAGCATTAGCCTTGCTAGATGAAGGCTTAGTCATAACATTAGCCTTGTAACCGGGGAGCTCAGTGTTGCCAAAATCAAAAGATGGCCTATTGTCAAGCCATTTCCTCTTTCGATGTTCCTGATCCTGGTACCCTTCAACAGCTTTGGCTGCTTCTTTGTCGAAAACAGCACTGCACCTAGGACATAACATGACTTCAGAGTTATTCCATTTACATCTGTTGAGGAAATCTATCAATTCCTCTTCAGCTTTTGGGAACACAGCATGTAGCTTCCCATCATATTCTTTCAAAGTTATCTCTTGTTTCTTCCCTTCAGCATATATAAAACCTTCCAATTTCTTGGTGGAGGATTTAAGTTTCTTTGGAGGATCTTTCATTTCAGCATCTACCATGTTTACACTTGTTTCGAACGGTTCTGTATACATAGCTTCAGCTTTGGGTAAAGGGTTATCTACAACTTGCATTTGAGTTTTCATCTTTCTATCTTCAAATTTTAGTCTCCCTTCTTCGATTGCTTTTTGCACAAGATCCCTGAAAAGCACACAACGGTCAGTGTTATGTCCCAAAAAATTATGGAACTTACAATAACCCTTTTTCTTTCTCTGGTCAAGAGTTGGTACTCTTAAGCCATTAGGTACCAATATCTGACCATCTTTCACCAACAGATCAAATATTTCATCACATTTAGTAACATCAAAAGTATATGTTTTAGGCACAAATTTGTCATTTTTTGGCTCGACAGGATTTTTCCCATTTGCAGGCCTTAGTAATTTACAAGTATAAGGAGGACCAGGCTTGAGTTCAGCCACGTCTATCTCCTCTCTTTCGACATCACTAAGTGTGGTGTCGAATTCTTCTTCGACATAAGCTACTTTTTCTTTTTTATGAAACCTAGTTGACGTAGACTTTTCTTCTTTAAGCCTCTCTACCTGTCGAACTCTGTCGGCTAATTGGGCCATATCCCTTAAATGAGATGTGTCCAATTTCTTCCTGATCGAATAATCAAGGCCACCAGCAGCCATTTCGACGAGTTCATGTTCAGGCACTTGTGTGAAACAACGAGCCTTCAGTAGCCTAAACCTATTCAAATAGTCATCAACAGTTTCAGGTATTTTGCGCTGAACACTGGCCAGTTCTTTGAGACTAATCTTCGATTGGCCCATGTAAAATTGCGCATGAAATGCTTTTTCTAATTGCCCCCATGTGAAAATAGAACCAGGGGGTAATGTAGTAAACCAAGTAAAAGCATTTTTTGTTAAAGAATTTGGGAAATATTTCATTTTCAAATTCTCATTTTGGGCTATATCCCCAGACTCAGTCAAGTAACGAGCAATATGTTCGACGGTAGACTCTTTTGTGTCACCACCAAACTTAGTATACTTAGGAACTTTCCAGCCCCTTGGTAACTCAGTTTGCAACACATATTCACACAATGGTAATATGAAATTTGGCCTATGCAAACCTATGTTAAGACCATTCTGCGCCATTATAGTTTCTACTAAAGTGGCTATATTATCATGAACGTCAGCATTATTTCGTTGTACTTGTCGAACAACCTCGTCAGCGTTCTGGTTTCGATTTACCAAAACTACTTCAGGGATATGATTTGCTAACCCTTGTTGTTCGCCTACAACTGCCTGGGCTTCGACCGTAACTGCTCTTTGAGGGTTGCCAGGCACATTACCCACTATATTGGGAATTTGCCTATTATTAACCGTTGGGGTCCCAAAGAAATCTGCAATTCGACCCATTTGATTGGCTAACATTTGGTAACTAGTGTTAGTATTTTGAATCAATGGATTAAAAACTGTACCAATTTGTTGGGTTAACATATTAACCATATCATGGTTGCTCTCATCAACTTGTTGTCGTAAGGCAAACAAAGATTCATTGGTTAATGCAGTAGGATTTCGACCTATTACACTTTCAGAAGAAACATGTATGGGAGACATAGTCGAAATATGTGGCATTCCAGTAGGCATGCCATATGACCCAGGAGGAAACGCAGGAAAACTTACATTATGAAAATGTGGATTTAAACCGCTTCCTATTGCCATATAAGGATTATGAAGTCCCATATGTGACGACAAAGGCATAGGTATAGATGCCATGTTTGACTGCGTTAATCCAACGTTAGTCATTGATACTGAAGGAACAGTTGTTGATGATGATGGGGATACTGTTCCCACAACCAACCCTGCATTTACGTTTGCAGAGTCTACTATTGTTCCTTGTTCTTGTGAAACCACAGGATTGGAACTAGACGCATTATTAGTATGACGAACCATTTTTCCACTTCTTAAGTGCATGCAAATACAAACACACACAAGAACATAGAAAATTTATGTATTAAAGGCAAACTGTCCCACTGGGCGTGCCAATTTGTTTGCTGGTGTTTTTAGCAAACAATCACTGGTTTTATTAGAAAAGTTTTGTGAGATTAAACCAGAAATCTCTAAAGCAATTGCCTTTAAACACCACCGTTTGTCAACAAATATATTTTAAAAAAGGAGACAATTCACCATGAAAATCGAAGTAAAAGTGAAAGAAATGGTAAAATGGGACGCAGAAATATTAAATGACTTGTATTGAAAGCAATAAATTGCATTGAATGTAAAGAGAATGGTGTACAAATTTACATACGTTGTACAAGGATTCTTTTACTCTGTTTTCGCTGTGACTTGGAAGTTAGAGTTTCAGAATTGTGTGTTTGGTATAATAATTTGCCACCACCTTGATTTCTACGTAGGAACCCTTATTTATACAGAAAATAATGACTGAAATGTAAACTGCTATGGACACGTGGCCACGTCTTATTACCCCATGATGGACTTCGTGCCACGTTCGGCGCCACATATTACCCACGTTGAATTAACTGTAGTCTTGAAATTCGACACAACTGTCTGCTAGTAACTGCTTGACGAATTCTTGAATACCCTATCCTGTCGAAAACTCTTCTCTGTCGAAATGGTGAAGACCTCTTCTGTCGAAAATATGCTAAAATGATATAAATGTCACTTATTCTTTCTGAAGGCAATATGAATGTTCTTTAATGACAAGTCACACCCTATTAAATAACCATTCAAAAGCCTTGTCGAAATTCTAGGCTAACAAGTACCAAAAGAGAAATCGTTTCAATTTAAAAGGGAAAAACTTAACGAAGTAACGTATGAGGAACAATAGCACATAACAAGAAGAATTAAAATGTGAATTCAAACTTGAAAGCTGTAATTAATTTTAAACAAATTATAAACATTTGGTATAAATTAAATATTTTATAATTAATTTATATAAACGTAATATGTTTGTGCAACTTAGGTATTAATAAATACTTATTATTACTAGTAAAATATTATTAATATATAAATGACGCGAACAAGCACTAGAAAATAATAGGCTAAAATATATTTACAAATAGAATTAGGTCACAGTAGTTATTATTATTATATATAAAACAATTGAACGAGGTTGTCAAGAAAAACAATTGAACGACAGAAAAAAATATGGAGGCAAGCAAAATTAAAAGTAACAACGGAAGTGAAGAGGTACTTGCTACGGTAATAATGCTTCCTATCTAATCTAATCTAATATCTAAATTTTTTATAAAATTAACAATTTGAATCTTATTAATAAGACACATGTCTAATTTAAGGGTAAAAATGTCATTACCCTCTCTTTCTTTCTTTTTCTTCTTACACTCTCTTTCTTTCTTTTTCTTCTTAGACTCTCTTTCTTCCTTTTTTTCTCTTTCTTCTTACACTCTCTTTCCTCTTTTTCACTTTTCTCTTAAACTCTCTTTCTTTCTTTTTTCTTTTTACGTTACTTTTACTTTTCCCATAAACAATTCTTCTCTTTCTCTTATCACTTCACTTTAGTTTTTTTAACTATATTTCTAAATTTATACAAACACTACTCTAATAAAATTACCTATAAAAATGTAAATGAGTCCCACTAAAAAACAAAACAAAAAAAAACTATCAGTTTTTTGAAAAAAGTTATCATCTTAAAATTTTATTTTTTCTTTTCGAAATCTGTTTACACTCTTATTGATAATCTACTATCACCTCTTATTGATAATCTACTTGTTGTTCCTTGGTTCAAACTCTTAGGTCCTAGCCGTGGATTCGGCCAGGGGTTTGAGCAAGTTCTTCGATTCCTTGTTCTTCAAGCGATTGCGCCAAGGAGGGAACTCTGCTCCTTGACTGTGGGTATCCTGATTCCTCTAGAAAGGGTCAGGTTAGGTGAGAGGGGACTGCGAGGGTTGGATTATACTACTGGCTAATGCATAAAAAATAAAGATAAAGTGCGATAAAAGCAGATAGATGAAATAAACGTAGAGTTTTTTGATTGATTGGTTGTCCTTTTTCTGTACAATTACTCTCCTATTTATATACATAGGCCCTCGTCGGCCACTAACACAACCAACATTTGCCTACCGTTGGATCAGTCTAAGATCAACGATTATCATTGTTCCTAAGCCCTAAGGAGGCGGAGTAACCACCCATGATCTCACCAGCACGGTTAGTGGGGTGAACTCCCTCACTCCACTCTTCAAGACTTCGCTCCTTCGCTTGATCTTTAGCTGCTCCTACGTTCCATCTTCGTGCATGTCTCTTACGTGCCTTCCAAGTAAAACTGCATTGCCTCGGCCACTTGGTTCATTCAGCTAACCTTCGTCCCCAGACGATAACTCAGGAAACCGAGCCTACCCTGGCCGTGACACTCTATAGGCTGAGGTTGTACTCTCCCTCGGTCTCGCTCATTGCTCCTCGGGATAACCCCTTCCTCGGGGAATTATCTAGTGATATGCCCTGAGGGCTTCCCTTGATCATTTTCTCAGGCAATTATCTCTTAAAATCCTTGTCTAGTGACCTGCCTCAATACTCCGGTTCTATTGCCTTCTTCATTCGGTCCTCGGCCAACGACCTAATTATTTTTGGGTGTTAACACTACTATATATATATCTTTTACTATCTACTATAATATAGTAATCAACTAAAATAATCAATTGAAACTACGAGATAACTGCAATAATATATAAAAAAACACTGGATGACTGCACTGATATATAAAAAAAATACAGGATTAATATTTGTCATTGATAATTAAAATTTTTTAAGACTACTATAAACCTACTATCTAAAAAACAAGAAGATTTAATGATTATTTAAACTACTGATTAATATTTAAAACAAATATTTTTTATTGATAATCTACTATCTCTCTTTTACTATCTACTATAATCTATTGATCAACTAAAATAATCATATGAAACTACGAGATAACTGCAATAATATATAAAAAACACGGGATAACTGCACTGATATATAAAGAAACACAGGATTAATATTTGTCATTGATAATTAAATTTTTTGAAGACTACTATAAACCTACTATCTAAAAAACAAGAAGATTTAATGACTATTTAAACTACTGATTAATATTTTAAAAAAAAATATTTCTTATTGATAATCTACTATCTCTCTTTTACTATCTACTATAATCTACAAATCAACTAAAATAATCAACTGAAACTACGAGATAACTGCACTGATATATAAAAAAATATGGGATAACTGCAGTGATATATAAAAAAACACGGGATTAATATTTGCCACTGATAATTATAAATTTTGTAGACACCATAAACCTACTATCTAAAAAAACAATAAGGCTTAATGACTATTTAAACTGATTATTATTTAAAACACGGGTGATAAATATTTGTCACTAATGCCTAAAAAGGACAAATAATTGTCACTAATATATAAAAAACACGGGATATATATTTCTTAATGGTAATCTACTATCTATCTTTTACTCTCTACTATAATCTACTAATCAACTCAAATAATCGATTGAAACTATGAGATAACTGCACCGATACATTAAAAACACGAGATAACTGCACTGATATATAAAAAAAATACGGGGATAACTGCAATGATAAATATAAAAACACGGGATAGCTGCACTGATATATAAAAAAACACGGGATAACAACACTGATATATAAAAAAACACTGCACTGATATATAAAAAACACGGGATTAATGCTCAGATTGTTTTTAAATGATACTTTTACATTTTTAGATTTTAATATTTATCTATTTTTTATTTGAAACTCATTTTTTATCTACTTTAAATTTATCTTTTTTTTTTCAGGGGGTAATGTTCAGACAATTTAAATAGTGTCTAAGTTCATTCATAAAATCATAAAAAGAACACGACAGCACCCGTGCGTATGCACGGGTCACACCGTATTTGTTATAATTTGCAAAGAACTTATGTTCGGAACCTTGCCTCGGATTCTCGGGTCCGAATCCTGCAGTTGGTATCTGAAGTATTGTGTTTACCTTTCCCTGGCTCGAGGTCGAATGGATATGGTGGAGATCGGGATCTTCTGAGGTCGATGCTTGTCGAGTCGTCTGCTTGAGATGGAAATCGTTGGGGTCGTGTTCTTCCAAGGCTGGACTCGGCGGGGTCGGGTACCTGCAGGCACTCCGATGCTTAAGTCAGCAAACAGAAGTTAGAGAGATGCAAATGTGCGAAGCGTACCTGGATATGTAGGACCCGTATTTATAGACGCGGAGCACCGGGGATTCACGGGTTGCACCCGACCCAGACCATTGGATTGGGGACGCTTCGATCTGGTCCGTTGATTCATGATCCGAAAGTGGAATACCTTGCTGGGCCAGATCTGTTGGGGAATTGGCCCATTATGGTCGCGGATTGGGCCTCTCTGGCCGATCCGGAAGAGTTGCCCCCAAGTCGGGGCCAGTTACGAAGTGCGGCCTCAGCTTGATATTTCTGTGTCTACGGTGGTCTCGAGTCTGCGCGATGTGCGCTGATTTTCGCGTTCGAGGTCGGCAGTTGGGGGCGCTACCATGGCGTGAATGACAGGTTTCTGAAGTGTGGGTGTCGAAAGTGGTCTTGGGGGTCGAAAAGTCTTGAGTTGACTCGTGTACTCCTAGAGGTGCTTTGCGTCAGTGTGTCAGAGAAATGACGTTTGAGTGATACGAGGCGTCTTGTCATAATGACTTGCACGGATCCTTACGACTGTGCGTTGGTTGCCTCGAGAGACGTAGCGCCGTTTCATCTTTCGAGTTCAGAATGTCTTTAAATACTCGCCCAGAGCCACACTTTGTCATATCTTATCTCGAATTTTCCCGAGTTCAGTGAACTTTGTGCAAGTTTGTTCTCCGTCGATCTGAGTTTGAGTTCGCGATTTCCAACATTGGGGGATTCACATTGTTCTTTTGCCGACGTTGAGGTCTTTAGCGCGGTTCCTCGAATATCTCATACCAGACTGTATTCCGATTTCCTGCAATTGTATTCTGATCTCCTGCAATTCGCTACTCTTGTTCTAGTAAAATGGCGAGGATAAGGGAAATTGAGATAACAAACCTCGTGGCCCCCGGCAAGCCACCGTTGAGGAGGTCTGCCGAGGGTAATATGGTTATTGATGAACGGAGGTCGACTTTCGGGGCGGCCTCAGGTCAGGCGGAGGCCAGCGGGCCAGTCTTAACGCCGCTGCCCAATCCTGCGGGAGAAGCTTCTACTTCCAACAACGCGATGTTGGATTTCCATCTCTCCACCCAAGACTGGGAGTCGGCAGGACAGGTTACCGAGGTGGCAGGAACGGAGGCGAGGGAATCCGGAGCAGCGGATTCGTATTGGTGGATTTCAATCGACATTCTTACAATAGGGTCGTATTACCGAGCTGGTTGAGCTGAGCCAAGCATACTCAGAAGATTCGAGAAATTTATAGGAGCAGAGGGACAAGACTGGAGCTTGGAGCTTGTTTCGGGTGACGCTGTGTGCTCCAAGGTGAACGGCGTAAAGTTTTTTGTTTACTCTGCCTTCTTCGCGAAGATGGGGATGAGGATCCCATTTACGGAGTTTCAGAGGAGAGTGTTGAGGTTCCTGCAGGTGGCTCCTTCTCAGCTTACCCCGAACTCGTGGGGTTTTATAAACACTTTTGAGATAGTGATGCGGGCGTTGAGCCGTCGATGTTGTTTAAGGGTCTTCTTCCATCTTTTCGATGTGTTCTGTCAGCCCCAAGTCGGGTCAGACCAGTATGGTTAGATCGGCTTGTACCGGACTCGTAAATTGTCCTTCTTCGAGCCCGTTGCTACGGAGGTCGTGGTAGAACAAGGAACGCCCCATGTGGCCTAGGAGGACTTGGAGTCGGCGGCCCAAAGTTTGACTGGAAAGCGCAAGGAGCGCAGTCCGTCGTCTCAGCCTCGGGTTACGAAGACGCTAAAAACTTGCAGTCTTTTGGATACTGAAAGTGAAATCTCTCCTTCCGACTTCGAAGCTTGTGTCCGAGTTGGCGAACTCGGTCAGTAGACTCTTAGTTTGTGGAGCTCAGAAATCTCTTTGATGGAGCAAGGTAGTCTCTATTCCGAAGCTGAGAATTTGTGGCTTGAAGGCGAATTGCAGGACAAGTCTGAAAAACTTACGGCTTGCTTGGAATTGCTTTCAGAGGCTTGGGAGGACTCAGAGAGATTTGAGAGAGAAAAGAAAGAACTCCAGACCCGTTAGGACTGTCTATCTGAGGTCGATGTTGAGGCCTTGAGGAAAGAAATTTTGGAGCTCGGGAAGAAGGTAGGACCTGCTAAAAGAGTGCCGAAGCTGGAAGAGGAGGTAAGAGCAGCTGAGGCCGAGGCTCCTGTGTTGGAGGCGGAGGTGTCTCGGCTGAAAGTGGAGTTGTCCGCAGCTAAGGAAGAATGGGAAAGGTTTAAAGAGGAGCAACACAGGGCTCTCCTATTTAACCAACGGTCTAACAGAGAAGCCCTGGCTACTGCTTCTTTTTCCAACGCCCTGGCCCAGACTTCTGTGCTGCACCCTGGGCTTGACATTTCTTTGGTTCGTCCTGATCATGCCGTTTCAGCAGGGAAGATTATTAGACTTCAGGTGTCTGAGGATGGAGCTGGCGAGCCCGAGGTAGTCTACGCCTCAGGGTCGTAGCCTGCTTAATGTACTGTGAATTTTGAATTGTAATTATTTTGCTTTAATGGCCTTGTAGAGGTAGCATTTAAGTTTGTAATGTACACTGATGGCACCGTCCTTTCCGGCCTGTGTTTAAATTACCTTTTACTTGCGTATTTGATTTTCGCGTATGTATTCTTAATTTGCTTCTTCTATTTCGATGTCTACGAAGCTCGGCGTCAAGGCTTTGGTCTCGAGGGACCGAGTTGAACTAGTAAGGCCCAATTCTTTGGTGGACCCGACCTTGTGGCAGGTCGGTAAGCCATTACAGTTATTACCTCGTTGCAGAGGTTGTTAGCCGTGGTAGGCTTGACCTCATTGAAGAGGTTAGCAAGCCATGATGGGCTCGACCTCGTGGTAGAGGTTAGTGAGCCACGATAGGCTCGACCTCGTGGTAGAGGTCAGCGGGCATGACGAGCTCGTCCTCGGGTGTCCCTCTGAGGCAAGGGGAGTATGTGAGACTTCATTCGGTCCAATCCATCAAGTACGGGGCTTGGAATGGATTGGCGTGAAGAAGTTAGGACGAGGTTGTGCGGAAGGGATGAGCATGCCCAAGGTCGGTCTTCCTATAATCCAGTTGTATGGATACTTGCATGGTAGGACCAAGAATTGTTTCTTGACCGTTCTGGAAAGCTTATACCCGTAAGTGACCATGAGCTCGAGGTATCCAAGTGGAGCAATTTTTGCTCCGTTAAATCCCGTCAGTTCTGAACCTCCGTAGGGGGTGAGCTCGGTCTCGGGAATGTTAAGCTTGGGGAGCAGATCCTGGAACAAGATATCCACCGAGCTTCCCTGGTCCACTAGGATTCTCAGGACCCGGACATCAACCATGATGGCGGAGATAATGAGTGGGATGTATTTGTTTGGCTTGCCATCAGGGAGATCTTGGTCGGAAAAAAGCTAGCGGGGGTCGATCGGACAGGTTGGCAGTTTTCGGGTTGCTAGCAATGCTCAGAATCTCTTTCCACTTTCGCTTCATTGATCTCTTTGTTTTGCCCGAGTCCACTGAATATCAACCTGTAATTACGGCGGCCACTATTCGTGAGCGATGCTGCTCGGAGTCGGCCTTTGCTTGTTTGGCCACTTCATTCACTCCTGATTTTCCTTTTCGAGGCGAGCGGGATTGCCACTTTTCCT
Source organism: Astragalus membranaceus (assembly GCA_039519185.1). Taxonomy (NCBI): domain Eukaryota; kingdom Viridiplantae; phylum Streptophyta; class Magnoliopsida; order Fabales; family Fabaceae; genus Astragalus; species Astragalus membranaceus. The sequence continues at coordinate 120,134,458 of CM076846.1, forward strand.
CGTCTCCATCTTACTTCACATACTTGCTCAATTTACCTTTTTGGATCAGGTCCTCTATGTCGTCTCGGAGAATTCGGCACTGGTTGGTGTCGTGCCCGTGGCTTCGGTGATAGCGACGGTACTTCTTTTTGTCAGTGTTTTCTCGCGGTGCGAGTGGATCCGGCCATTTCCGGTCCTTGAACTCGGTATTAGCACATTCTGCAAGAATTTTTGACTTTGATTCGTTGAGCTCTCTGTACTCGGAGAACCGGGGACGCCTTTCTTTAGAGTCTTTCTTCGGATTCTTTCCTTTGTCATTCGCCTTTGCAGGAACTGAGGTTGCGCCGACCTCGTCGGCCATGTCATCCTCTTCGTAATCAATGAACCTCTGCGCCCGTCTGTCATACCCCAATTTTGTCCGGCTTAGGTCCAAACCCTAATTTTCCACACAAAAATAAATTATGCATTTTGGATCCTAGAAACCGCTCCAAAGTTTTTGAAATCATTTTTAGGGTTAGAATGCACTTTTTAAGAAATTAGGGTTTTGAAATATATGTTATGCATGCATGGCAAGCTTTGAAAAATATTTTAGGCATGCATGGCAAAGACCTAAAAGCATTTTTTTGGAAAGCAAGAATTGATTTCTATTTTGTTCCAAAGGCCAAGAATCGATTTATAGTATATTGCATAGGCCTTGAAATCGATTTTCAGGCTCTTCCATAGGCCATGAATCGATTCCTAATTGTTTTAACTAAGTGAAGAATCGATTTTCACCTATTTAGGATGTCCTGAAAATCGATTTCCCTCTTCTTGCATAGGCCATGAAATCGATTTTTAAGCTCTCCTAAAGGCCAAGAATCGATTCCCACTTACCTTAACTAAACATGAAATCGATTCCTACCTTTTAGGATGTCCTGAAAATCGATTTCCCTCTTCTTGCATAGGCCATAAAATCGATTTTTAAGCTCTCCTAAAGGCCAAGAATCGATTCCCACTTACCTTAACTAAACATGAAATCGATTCCTACCTTTTAGGATCTCTCAAGAATCGATTTCCTTCTTTTTTAAAACACAATGAAATCGATTCCTATCATTTCAGGAAGTCCAAGAATCGATTCCCACTAATTTCTAAAGCCCAAGGAATCGATTCCTATGTTTTCTAAAAGCAAAGAATCGATTATACTATATTTTGCCTTCATCAAACAATCGATTCATCCTTGCAATAAATGTTTTTTTTTTTTTTTTAAAAAAAATTCTACGCTTTCCTAAGCCTATAAATAGGCAGCCTCAAGTCACATTTACACACACATTTTTCAGAAGATCAGAGAAGACAATCCTCGTAAATCTCATTTTCCAGAAACCCATTTTTGCGAGATCCCTCACATTTTAGAAAAAACTCTTCTACGCTTTATTTTTGCTCTATTCGTTCCGTTGGTCCGTCTGAGCTGATCTCCTGCAAGAGTTAGTCGGGGTTTGCGTTCTTCAGAGTTGTAATATCTGCCTTCATCAGAGGTATTTCAGTCTTTACATTTGTTAATATTTAGTTATTGTGATCCATGTGATTTAACTTAGCTATAGTGTTCATTTACTCGTTCTCGTGTATTATCGTCCATTGTTGATGACGAACCATATGATTCCCACTTATGCTTAAGTGCATCATGTTCTAAGTGGTGAAGATGGTCGCGGATGATTCAACTTGCCCCTTTCAAACCCTTTCAAAAACATTTTTCATTAGAACTACGTCGCTTTGATTCCCATTTGGGATACGTAGGAGCGAGTCTCGTTCTCGTCAAGCGCAACAAATAAAAATCCTTTTCGCAACCTTAAACAAATCATTTTCATAAAACAAACAAGAAGGATCGTTTTCAAATCCATTGTCGCTAGTAGCTCATCAGAGCCTTTGTTCGTTTAGCTATTAGTGGCAATGTCCTTTTTCTCATAAGAATAATAAACGATGATCCATCATAACCTTTGTTAGTTTGATCATCGGGCAAATCAATCTTTTTTCGAAAATCACTTTCAAAAAGATAATAAAAAACGAGTTGTTATCGAATAGTCCATCAGAACCTTTGTTCGTTTGACTAGCGGTACAACTCTCTTTTTTTGAGTATTTAGTAGTGATTCATCATAGCCTCTGCTAGTTTAATCACTCACTAATGCTCGTCCTATTTCAAAAAACTCACCAAAAAAAGATTAAAAGACAAAAACCTCTTTCAGGACAAAAAGAACTACGTAGCTTTGAATTCTCCATCGCACCGGGAGATACGTAGGAGCGGGTCACATCCCGTCAAGCATAACAAATAAAAATCATTTTCACAATAAGTTTTCAAACAATTATTTTCAAAAGAACCTAGAACTACGTCGCCTTTGATTCTCCACCCGGAGATACGTAGGAGCAGGGCCACGCCCCTGTCAAGCGCAAAAATAAACAATTTCTAAATTAAAAAATACAAACACATCTCTTTCATTTCAAAAACCAAAAATCCTATTTTTAAAGTAGGGGATTAGGTCGGTCGTACGGCCGGGTTAGTCATCGTTTTTGGATAAGTGAACTGTGGTCCTCCAGAGCCCCAGCGCTCCTTCAGCCCTCAGCGGCCCTTCAGAGCCCCAGCGCTCCTTCAGACCCCCAGTGGTCCTTCAACACAGATCACACAGTCCTAAAACCCCTACATTAAAAAACACCAGCCAACCACCATTTTCAAAACCAAGAACTACGTAGCTTTGAATTCTCCATCGCACCAGGAGATACGTAGGAGCGGGCCATGTCCCGTCAAGCACTTTTTCTAAAAAACCTTTTTCCCCCCTTTTTTCGCCAAAAATAAATTTTCATTAAGTTCTCCCATTCATCTTCAAACAAGAAATAGATAGGCAAATCTAGGCATTTTTCAAATCAAACGTTAAAACCACACATTTAATTAGAGGTTCCCTTTCGGTAGAAAGGACGTGCGCGGTGCTAATACCTTCCTCGCACGTAATCGACCCCCGAACCTATATCTCTAGTTTTCAAAAGACCATCCGCCTTGTCCAAAAGACCTTTTTTCAATGTTTCGGTCTTAAAATTAAAATATTGGTGGCGGCTCCAAAATTTTTCCACGTTGTACATTGAGAAACCCAAGCCCGGGGATTTTTCGGGGTGCAACACCGTCTTAGAAATTTTTCCAGAGTGTGGGGTCGGCGTACGCCGACGTCGATCTGGAAGAGGCTCTTCTTGCGGAGCCTGTGTCTCATGAATAGGAGCTTGATCTTGTCTTCTAGATGCCTTACGTTATTTGCCTCTTTGTTGAACCGCTCGATGTAGTCACGCAGAGTCTCGTTCTCCCCTTGTTTCACGGCTTTGAGGACGTCTACCGACTTGGGCTTCAGCCTTGACGCGGTGAAACGTGCCGAGTGTAACACCCCTTTTCTACCCGTTAGTTTAATTGTAACATCAGAGTTTCAAAATTTCTTTTCATCACAAGGAATGTTACACATACTCAAATCAAAACGTCGTACTTCAAATAAATAGTTCAACATAATTGTGCAATACGTAGCACGCCCCCAATGGGGAAAACTCAAACATTAGTCATCGTCACCACAACCGTGACATCAATAAAAACCAACTACGCAGCGGAAAATATAAATAAGAGAAAACCATCGAATAACGTCTAACAACCAAAATAGTCTTAAAACATCGAGTTCGTTTTTCCCCCTGAGTGCTACGTATCAGAGCATGACGACCCGACTCAAAATTAGTGAAGATACCTAGGTCCTCACTCGTGATCACCTGCACGTTACCGCATAGGGGTAACATTCAAACAGAAGGGTGAGTTCAATTCAATCCATATAATAAATCACATGATAAGCAATAAGTCAAGTCACAGCACTAGGGTAATCACATCACAAATCATCAATTACGTCATTACAACAACTCATTACGATGTCATGTGACTACATGAAATGCAACCCACTCGCGGGCATATGCATGAGGTACCTTTCATCATCGTCGCTTAGCCTTTATGGCCTCATTGTCGCTTAGCCTTTATGGCCTCATCGTCGCTGGGTTCATGCACATGGAATACATGAGACACTATGATATGCACCACACACAAACACACAAATCACAGTCATCTATGTGACCCGTCACTTACCAATTTGCCCAATAAGAGGCACAGCACCTGTCAGTTTATAATTACATACAACAACGTCGATATATTTCATTGTCATTTATTATCATCGTCGCTTAGCCTTTATGGCCTCATCGTCGCTTATCCATAGACATCGTCAACAAACAATAGCCACTAAGGGCAAAACAGTCATTTGCACATCATCATCAATAATATTAACCACTAAGGGCAAAAACGTCATTTAACTAGCCACTAAGGGCATCATCGTCATAATCACCCATTTTGACACCAAGACGTTAAAACTGTTGGTTATACGCAAAAAGGATTCTTAAAGGACTCAATATGGCTTTACAACGTCACTATAATGACCACCGGGGACAGCCACTTGGGCGCCCGAAAACCACCAGAAAATAATAAATTTTTATTTTAAAAATGAGACACACAAGTAGACAACTGAAAAATCTTCCCAACACTTTTTGAAACGTTTAAAACGGATGCCCAAGTCAAAAGATAGAGCGAAAACAGTTTTTATAAAAATTTGGGAACGTTCCAGTATCTTGCGCTTCACTCGCGCTCCCAGCGCCACTTAAGCGCGGATGAGGACGCTACAGTCCAGTTTTCGCGCCTCAGTGGCGCCTCGCGCGCAACTGCAGCGCGAATTGGCAGCGCCCAACACATCTAAAACGCGCCTCAGTGGCGCCTCGCGCGCAACTGCAGCGCGAATTGGCAGCGCCCAACACACCTGCAGCAACAGAAAATCCAGCAACAATTTCCAGCAACACAAGATCACACATATGGCGCCCTAGGCGCCCATGCCACAACAAAAAATGGATTTTTCAGCCACAATTCACAGAGATCACGTATACATCACTAATCAAACACGAAATTACACACAAATCAAGAACATGATTAGATCTAGGGTACTCTAACTTACAACCTATCATGAACATCTATTATATAGAAAGATAGAACTCCCCTAACCTTGGATTCGAAGAGTAGGAGCCCTAGAGACAGTCACCACCAGAACCTCAGCAACAAAAATCACGTCCCTTAGCTCCTTGAACTCGCGGCCTTCTTCTCCTCCTTCTCCTCTCTACGGCGCTCTCCCTCTCTCTATTCTCCTCTCTCAATTTCGCAAATGACAACACCAAAACCCTAACCTCACAAGACCTCACAACTTCGCATATCTCATTGGATCATGGGCTTGGGCTTTTCACTTAAGCCCAAGTTCACTCAAGTGGCGCCTCCTTTTCCTAATACCACCAACAAAATTAAAATAATTTTAATTAATTAAATTGTATCCAATAAATTAAAATAACTTCCTAAATACTTAATTAAATAAATTAATTAAATATTTCGGGTGTTACAACTCTCCCCCACTTAGAATATTTCGTCCTCGAAATTTACCTGATCAAACAACTCTGGGTAGGACTCCCGCATCTTGCTTTCCAGCTCCCAAGTCATACTCTCACCGGCAGCTCCTAGCCAAACCACTTTCACCAATGCAATCTCTTTGCCTCTAAGTGCTTTCACTTCACGATCCTCAATCCGTACGGGCATCGTCTCCACAGTGAGATTGTCCCGCACCTCTACATCATCCATATGGATCACATGAGATGGATCCGAAACATACTTCCGAAGTTGCGACACATGAAACACGTCGTGCAAATTCGAAAGATTCGGCGGTAAAGCCACCCTATAAGCCACATTTCCGATTCTCTCAGAAATATGATAAGGACCAACAAAGCGAGGAGTGAGCTTCTTCGATTTCAACGCTCGGCCAACACCGGTAATAGGAGAAACCCTCAAGAACACATGCTCACCCTCCTGAAACTCTAAATCTTTCCTCCGCTTGTCATGATAACTCTTCTGACGACTCTGCGAAGCCTTCATCTTTTCGCGGATCATCTTGATTTTCTCTGTAGTCTCCCGGACAATCTCCGGTCCCAACACTACACTCTCCCCCGACTCATACCAGCACAACGGCGTTCTACACTTTCGACCGTACAATGCTTCAAATGGTGCCATCCCGATACTGGAATGGTAACTGTTGTTATAGGTAAATTCAATCAACGCAAGATATGAATCCCATGAACCACCTTGTTCCAAGACAAGCCCTCAACAAATCTTCTAACGACTGAATTGTCCTCTCTGACTGACCATCTGTCTGAGGATGATATGCTGAACTAATTTTCAACTTTGAACCCAATTCCTTCTGCAAACCCGTCCAAAACTCAGAAGTGAACCTCGGATCTCTATCTGACACAATACTCTTCGGAACCCCGTGCAACTTCACAATTTCTTTGACATAGACCTCTGCCAACCTCGACACCGGATAAGTGACATTAATAGGAATAAAGTGAGCTGACTTCGTTAACCTATCAACGATCACCCAAATAGCGTCATGACCCCTAACTGTATTCGGCAATCCCGTCACAAAATCCATCGCAATGCTATCCCACTTCCACTCTAGAACTTCCAACGGTTGCATTAACCCTGCAGGCTTCTGGTGTTCAACCTTCGACTTTTGACAGGTCAAACAGGCATACACAAACTGTGCCACATCTCTTTTCATACCATACCACCAAAACATCTTTTTCAGATCTTGATACATTTTCGCCGCTCCAGGATGGATACTCAACTTGCTACGGTGACCCTCCTCCAAAATTGCCTTTCTCATCTCTGCATCATCCGGAACACAAATCCTACCCCGGAATCTCAACACACCACGAGAATCCAATTTGAAATCTTCATCTTCAGATTGACCAACCCCATTAATTAAATCTACCAACTTGACATCTGACTTCTGAGCCTCTCTGATGCTGCCCAGAAAGTCATTATCGATCTTTAACATCCCCAGCTTGACACTACGAGGTGTCATTCTACAAACCAAACTCAAATCTCGGAATTCCTCAATCAGCTCTAATTCTTTCACCATCATTGCCGACATATGCAAAGACTTCCGGCTTAAAGCATCAGCCACGACATTAGCTTTGCCGGGATGATAATTCAAACCAAAGTCATAATCCTTCAAGAGTTCCAACCACCGACGCTGTCTCATATTCAACTCCTTCTGATCGAACAGATATTTCAGACTCTTATGATCACTGAACACCTCAAACCTCGAACCATAAAGATAGTGCCTCCAAATCTTAAGCACAAATACCACAGCAGCCAATTCCAAATCATGCGTAGGGTAATTTTTCTCATGAACCCGCAACCGCCTCGACGCATACGCAACGACTTTCCCATCTTGCATCAGCACACCACCAAGACCCATCTTCGAAGCGTCACAATATACAACAAACGGTTCCTCCGGATTAGGCAACGTCAAAACAGGCGACGTTGTCAATCTCTTTTTCAATTCCATAAAACTTTCCTCACACCGAGCATCCCAAATGAAGACTTTACCCTTACAAGTCAACTGAGTCAACGGAAGGGCCAACTTGGAAAAACCCTCGATGAACCTCCTGTAGTACCCAGCCAAACCCAAAAAGCTTCTGATCTCCGTTGCGGATTTCGGAGCCTCCCACTCCAACACTGCTTCTATTTTTGCCGGATCAACTGCAATACCATTACCAGAAATCACGTGCCCAAGAAAACTCACCTCTTTCAGCCAGAACTCACACTTTGATAACTTAGCATACAACTTTTTCTCTTTCAGAACTTCCAATACTGACTTCAGGTGCTCAGCATGCTCTTCCTCCGACTTAGAATAAACTAGAATGTCATCTATGAAGATCACCACAAACCGATCTAGGTAATTATGGAAAATACGATTCATATATTCCATAAATACAGCAGGTGCATTGGTCACACCGAACGGCATCACTGAATACTCATAATGCCCATACCTTGTCCTGAACGCTGTCTTCTGAACATCTTCATCCTTCACTTTAATCTGATGATATCCGGACCTCAAATCAATTTTGCTGAAAACACGGGCACCCACTAACTGATCCATCAAATCGTCGATCCTCGGAAGCGGATACTTGTTCTTGATAGTCACCTTATTCAACTGACGATAGTCCACACACAACCTCATGCTCCCATCTTTCTTCTTCACTAACAATACCGGAGCTCCCCACGGTGATACACTTGGTCTCACGAACTTTTTCTCAAGCAATTCTTCGAGTTGCGTCTTCAACTCAGACAATTCAGACGCCGACATCCTGTACGGTGCCATAGACACAGGCCTCGTACCAGGTACAAGATCAATCGAAAACTCCACTTCCCTCTCCGGCGGCACACCCGGAATTTCGTCAGGAAAAACCTCAGGAAATTCGCGTACCACTTGCAGTTCTTCAATAACAGCCTGACTCTCAGCAGACAACGATGCCATCAACGAAAATAGCTGAACTCCTTCTTTCCTCAACTTCTTCAACTGATTAGCGGATACCAAAACAGAATCTTCTTCCCCGAAACTAACCGACTTGCTACGACAGTTGATATGGACGTGGTTATTCTCTAACCAGTCCATGCCCAAGATTACATCCAGACCTCTCAACGGCAAGCAAACAAAATTCACAATAAAGTCCCTGCCGAAGATCGACACGGGACACTGGGAACACACCTGGGAAGTAATCACCGACCCCTTCGCAGGAGTATCGACAACCATATCCCCATACATAGCAGATAAAACAAGACCCAAACTTTTACAACAATCAACAGATATAAAGCAATGGGTAGCACCAGTATCAATAAGAGATTTCAGAGAAGTACCGTTAATGAAACACGTACCTCTAATAAGACCATCCTGCTCATCAGGCTCCTCTCCTGCCAGTGCGAACACTTTCCCACTAGACCTTTCTTTCTTCGGCTTTGTACATTTTGCACTGATATGACCAGACTCACCACAGTTGAAACACACCACATCCTTGACCTTACACTCGGCTGCCATATGACCCTTTTTACCACAACGGTAGCAAACTCTCTCATCAGACCCGCATGTAGTACTCTTGTGGCTAGGCTTGCCACACTTAAAACAGACAATGCTAGCAGGAGCATCTCCCCCACTGGTCTTTTTACCTCCAGCAGCCCTCTGATAACTCTTACCCGCAGGAACCTCATACGGCTTGCTTCGACTCGGAAACTTACCCTTTTTCTCAGACACAGCTTTGTAGTGTGCAGTACTGTCCTCCTCAAAGATTCTACAACTATCAATCAGATCAGCAAACACACGGATCTTCTGGTAACCAATGGCCTTTTTGATATTAGGCCTCAAACCATTCTCGAACTTGATGCATTTCGAAAACTCAGCTGTAGCCTCACTATAGTGCGGATAGAATTTTGCCAATTCCACAAACTTCGCCGCATATTCAGTCACAGACATACCACCCTGCTTCAGTTCCAGAAACTCTATCTCTTTCTTTCCTCGGACATCTTCGGGAAAATATTTTCTCAGAAATTCCCTGCTGAATACCTCCCAGGTAATCTCTTCCTGCACAGCCTCCAACCTCTGCCTAGTAGCCAACCACCAGTCGTCGGCCTCCTCAGCCAACATGTGGGTACCAAAGCGGACCTTCTGCTCAACAGTGCAGTCCATCACCCTGAAAATCCTCTCGATCTCTTTCAACCAAGCCATAGCACCATCTGGATCATATTTGCCCTTAAAAGTGGGCGGATTCTCTCTCTAGAAAGTAGTCAGACTCCGAAAACCAGCGTTCTCCCCAGCATTCTGTTGATTCTGCACAGCCTGACCCATAGCTTGCAGCGCAGCAGCAAGAGCAGCATCGTTTCTCCCAGCCATTTCAAACTATCACTGCAGCACACACCAAAAATTCAGAACTAATCTAACAATTTCTTAATTGTCATAAGACACTATGACAGGACAACATTGGCCGGACAGACCGAACTGCTTTGATACCACTAATGTAACACCCCTTTTCTACCCGTTAGTTTAATTGTAAAATCAGAGTTTCAAAATTTCTTTTCATCACAAGGAATGTTACACATACTCAAATCAAAACGTCGTACTTCAAATAAATATTTCAACATCAAATAATTGTGCAATACGTAGCACGCCCCCAATGGGGAAAACTCAAACATTAGTCATCGTCACCACAACCGTGACATCAATAAAAACCAACTACGCAGCGGAAAATATAAATAAGAGAAAACCATCGAATAACGTCTAACAACCAAAAGTCTTAAAACATCGAGTTCGTTTTTCCCCTGAGTGCTACGTATCAGAGCATGACGACCCGACTCAAAATTAGTGAAGATACCTAGGTCCTCACTCGTGATCACCTGCACGTTACCGCATAGGGGTAACATTCAAACAGAAGGGTGAGTTCAATTCAATCCATATAATAAAGGCTAAAGTGCTCCCGGGGTCCCTTATCTTTATTTAAAGTAACGATTTGGTCCTTTATCTTTTTTTTGTCCCAAATCAGTCCTTTATGTTTTAAATTTTTGACACGTAAATCCTTTTCTGTCCCAAATCAGTCCTTTATGTTTCAAATTTGTAACACATAAATCCTTTTTTTTGACACATAAATCAGCACTGTTAACGCAAAAGGATTTATGTGTCAAAAATTTGAAAGATAAAGGACTTATTTGGGACAAAAAAAACATAAAGGACTAATTCGTTACTTTAAATAAAGAAAAGGGACCCCGGGAGCACTTTAGCCTATAATAAATCACATGATAAGCAATAAGTCAAGTCACAGCACTAGCGTAATCACATCACAAATCATCAATTACGTCATTACAACAACTCATTACGATGTCATGTGACTACATGAAATGCAACCCACTCGCGGGCATATGCATGAGGTACCTTTCATCATCGTCGCTTAGCCTTTATGGCCTCATCGTCGCTTAGCCTTTATGGCCTCATCGTCGCTGGGTTCATGCACATGGAATACATGAGACACTATGATATGCACCACACACAAACACACAAATCACAGTCATCTATGTGACCCGTCACTTACCAATTTGCCCAATAAGAGGCACAGCACCTGTCAGTTTATAATTACATACAACAACGTCGCTATATTTCATCGTCATTTATTATCATCGTCGCTTAGCCTTTATGGCCTCATCGTCGCTTATCCATAGACATCGTCAACAAACAATAGCCACTAAGGGCAAAACAGTCATTTGCACATCATCATCAATAATATTAGCCACTAAGGGCAAAAACGTCATTTAACTAGACACTAAGGTCATCATCGTCATAATCACCCATTTTGACACCAAGACAGTAAAACTGTTGGTTATACGCAAAAAGGATTCTTAAAGGACTCAATATGGCTTTACAACGTCACTGTAATGACCACCGGGGACAGCCACTTGGGCGCCCGAAAACCACCAGAAAATAATAAATTTTTATTTTAAAAATGAGACACACAAGTAGACAACTGAAAAATCTTCCCAACACTTTTTGAAACGTTTAAAACGGATGCCCGAGTCAAAAGATAGAGCGAAAACAGTTTTTATAAAAATTTGGGAACGTTCCAGTATCTTGCGCTTCACTCGCGCTCCCAGCGCCACTTAAGCGCGGATGAGGACGCTACAGTCCAGTTTTCGCGCCTCAGTGGCGCCTCGCGCGCAACTGCAGCGCGAATTGGCAGCGCCCAACACACCTGAAACGCGCCTCAGTGGCGCATCGCGCGCAACTGCAGCGCGAATTGGCAGCGCCCAACACACCTGCAGCAACAGAAAATCCAGCAACAATTTCCAGCAACACAAGATCACACATATGGCGCCCTAGGCGCCCATGCCACAACTAAAAATGGATTTTTCAGCCACAATTCACAGAGATCACGTATACATCACTAATCAAACACGAAATCACACACAAATCAAGAACATGATTAGATCTAGGGTACTCTAACTTACAACCTATCATGAACATCTATTATATAGAAAGATAGAACTCCCCTAACCTTGGATTCGAAGAGTAGGAGCCCTAGAGACAGTCACCACCAGAACCTCAGCAACAAAAATCACGTCCCTTAGCTCCTTGAACTCGCGACCTTCTTCTCCTCCTTCTCCTCTCTACGGCGCTCTCCCTCTCTCTATTCTCCTCTCTCAATTTCGCAAATGACAACACCAAAACCCTAACCTCACAAGACCTCACAACTTCGCATATCTTATTGGATCATGGGCTTGGGCTTTTCACTTAAGCCCAAGTTCACTCAAGTGGCGCCTCCTTTTCCTAATACCACCAACAAAATTAAAATAATTTTAATTAATTAAATTATATCCAATAAATTAAAATAACTTCCTAAATACTTAATTAAATAAATTAATTAAATATTTAGGGTGTTACACCGAGAATATCCTGACAAGCTGTTCCCAAGAGTGGATGCAGCGGGGTTTAAGGTCTCAGATTCAGGAGAGCGCCGCTTTGCTTAACGAGAGAGGGAAGATCTTACATTTTATGTCGTCAGTGGAATTTCTGTACTGCATCATTAGATCGAAGGTATCCACGTGCTCGTCTGGATCACCAGTTCCGTCATACATGTTCAGTTGAGGGGGTTTCTCCAGGGATCTTGGTATCTTACACTCAGTTATTTCTTTGATGAAGGGGCTTTGCCGGGGTCGCCCAGACCGGCCACGACATGGGGAATGGTCCCTTCTACCCGGGGATCGGTTTCGACGGTGAGGGGAACAGCTTCGAGATGATGAAGAGTTATGAAAGGAACCCCAACTGTGGCTGGAGCTTGGCGGAGTCGGAGGGGTGCGAGAGCCTCTGTGTCGGCCTGCTTTTCTGGGAGGGGATCTGTGAACGTGACGCCTGCGAGCTATCTTCCTTCGAGGGGGAGATCGGTACCGCTTTAATGCGACGGTGCGCCGATCTGGAGACTCGTCTGCTGGCCGAGTCGAGATGGCAGGCGTATTGACCCGGACAGCCGCAACCTCTTCTTCCATTTGGGTCAAGCGCTGTTCTTGTTGTGCAAAGTGGCGGCTTCGGCGATCTAGGAGCTCAAGTATCTGGTTCACCGCCTGAACTAGAATCGGAACAACATCGGGCAATGGCTAAGGTGAGCGTAACGTCGGGGAGCGGGCTTCCTCGGCTAGGACTTCCTGGACATGTCCTTTAGGGGTTTGATCAGGTCGGGGGACGACCTCAATCACGCTTCGCATACGAGGTTGAGTTCTGGTCGGGGGACGTCCTTGTGGAGCCATAGGAAATGATTGAGTCGATGAAAGTTTAACAGCAAACTCCCACTGTGGTCGCAAATGTTCGGAACCTTGCCTCGGATTCTCGGGTCCGAATCCTGCAGTTGGTATCTGAAGTATTGTGTTTACCTTTCCCTGGCCCGAGGTCGGATGGATATGGTGGAGATCGGGATCTTCCGAGGTCGATGCTTGTCGAGTCGCCTGCTTGAGATGGAAATCGTTGGGGTCTTGTTCTTCCGGGGCTGGACTCGGCAGGGTCGGGTACCTATAGACACTCTGATGCTTAAGTCAGTAAACAGAAGTTAGAGAGATGCAAATGTGCGAAGCGTGCCTGGATATGTGGGTAGGACCCGTATTTATAGACGCAGAGCACCGGGGATTCGTGGGTTGCACCCGACCCAGATCGTTGGATTGGGGAACTTCGATCTGGTCAGTTGATTCATGATTCGAAAGCGGAATACCTTGCTGGGCCGGATCTGTTGGGGAATTGGCCCATTATGGTCGCGGATTGGGCCTGTGGCCGATCCGGAACAACTTATAAAATGATTAAAAATTGCAAAATTTAATAAAGAAAAAGGAAAAATTCGATTAAAAGACTATATTTCAACTTGCTTAAAATACTTCCGTTGCAAAAAGTTAAACAAAAAGTCAGTATCTTCTTCTATAATCTTAATAATGTAGTAAAAATTAGAAAAAAAATGAGATTTAATATAGGATATGCACCCCCGTTGTCTCTCCCATTTCCGCTGTCGTTATTGTTGTCGTTGCCGCTTCCATTGCCTCTCTCCCGTTGCCTCTCATGTTGTCTCTACCGTTGTCTCTTCATATATTAAAAATGGCGTTGCAAATAACAGTTAAAGTGAGTCTACCCACGTTGCAACATTGCGATTGGTCGCCTCGTAATCATTCCCCGTTGCCGCTCCCAGTTGACGCTTCCCGTTGCCGCTCCGGGTAAAAAATTTAAATTGCAGAAAGTTAAAAAAAAAGCAATATCTATTTTATATGAATAGACTCAGGTAGAATTTAATTAGTTTGAATATTTGAAAATAATAATTATTTTGAAAAACAAATGTTAAAATTAATGGTAAAATAAATGGTGAAAGTAAAAAAATGTTACATAATTGTTGAATAGAGAGAGAGAATTTAATTAAAAAAATAAATGCTAAAAGTAAATTCTGACTAATAAAAAAATGCTGACAAAACTGGAGATTACTTTTGGCTTAGTTACAGTTTTGGTCCCCCTATTATACTCCTCTCACGATTTTGGTCCCCCAAGAATTTTTTCCACGATTTTGGTCCCCCTATTTGTTGCACCCCAAAAAATCCCCGAGGGAATCTTTCTTCGTTTGCAACTTTTTGAAAATGAATGAAGTTGCCACCAATATTTTTTATAAGGAAAATATTGAAGAAAAACCTTTTGGAAAGCGGATGGCCTTTTGGAAAACCGGAACATTTGGGTTAGGGGGTCGGTTAGGCATAGGGAAGGTTTTAGCACCCCACACCTCCTTTCTACCGAAAGGGAACCTTTAATTAAATGTGTGGTTTTAAGCGTTAATTTGGAAAATACTTAAATTTGCCCTTTTTTTCGAAAAGAGAATAAAAAGACTTAATGAAAATTTTTATTTTTGGCAAAAGTGTTTGTTTTTGATAAAAGAAAAAGAAAAGAAAGAAAACAAAAGGGGGTTTTTAGTTTATTATGCTTGACGGAGGATATCCGCTCCTACGTATCTCCCGGTGCGATGGAGAACTCAAAGCTACGTAGTTCTGTTTTTTTTTTTAAAAAAGGTTTTGTTTTTTTTGAGTCGAGTGTTCGCGATGACCAAACAACAACGGTTTAGAGTGGTCACACTACTAACTCTTTTGAAAATGAAATCATCATTAACAATCAAACGGCAACGGCGCGAGTGATCATTAATGACAATTGATTTTATTTAAATTGGAGTGTTCATGAAGACCAAACAACAACAGTTTAGAGTGGTCACACTACTAATTCCTTTGAAAATGAAATTATCGTTAATGACCAAACGGCAACGGCGCGAGTGATCATTAATGATGATTGGTTCTTATTTTAGGTAATCAAAAGAGTTTTCGCAATTGAATTGATTTTTGGTTTGTGAGACATTTATCCATTATTGGAAAAGGGGGTTTGTAAAAAAAAAGAAAATAAGTTCGCTTAGGGAAAAGAAACGAAATTTAAAAAGAGAAACAGGAGGTGAAACAGTAAAAAGGGGGTGCAAGTAGTGAGAGAGCTGTATTATTAAAACTGGGGGTGCAAATAGTGAGCCCAGCTTATTTTTGTAAGCTGGGCTGCGCAGGAAAAGAGATCATGGGCTTCAAAAAAAAAGGGGGGGCGAACTGAGTAAAGTGCAGGGGTGTAAATAGAGATCTGAAAATTAAAAAACGCGAAAAGACAAAAATACCCTTGCTGTGTATACTATAAATAGCTAACCTAAAATAGAAAACCCTAATTTTGCTTTTTCCTCATCTCCACAGCGCCGCTAACCTGAAATGGCCAACCCTAAAATTTTTCTCTTCTCTCTCTCTCCTTGCTACGGATCCGCCCCACTCTCTCTCAAACCCAGATTTTTCTTCTCTCCCTCCCTATGCGCCGTATCTCACTCGCTCCCTAACCTTCAAATCCCTTCTCCCTCACAGATCCGTCGCTCCTCCCTCTCTAGCCTAAGCTTTCCTTTCATCTTCTCCTCACCGTAGATCGAGTCTCCCTCTCTCAACCAGATTTTCGTTTCCTTCCCCACCGCGAAAACACCAACCGATTTCGTTTTTTTTTTTCTCACTCACCGCCGTTCTCTCACCCTTTCTTCTCCAAAACCGGTTCTGTTTCTTTCTTGACGCGCTGGTTCGACGGAGGGTGAGGGGTGGTGTTACGGTGGTGAGGCCATAGGTGGTTGGGTAACGGTGGTTGGTGGCCGTTTGAGGTGGAGGGCCGTGGAGATCAAAGGAGGTGAGGGGTGACGGCTACTGGTTGGACGGTGGTTGAAGGCGGTGAGGGGTGATGGCTATGGGGGGAGGCGACGGTGAGGCTTGTTTGGTGACAAACGGCGGAGTGCCTTTTTTGTGGTGGTCGTGGAGTTTTCCGGCGAGGCTCCGGCGGCGTTGGTGCGGAGGTTCGTGACGGCGACAACGGTGGTTTGCGGCGGTGGTTTTCACCGGAGGTTCGTTTTTTTTCTGTTTCTCTAAAATTTTTATTATTCTGGATAGGACTGTGTCTCTGTGTGTGGTTGTTGGTCTAGGCCGAAGATGATGGTGGTATGGGGAGGACGCCTCTTCTTTTCTTTGCTCCTAATTTATTTTTTTGTTCTGCTCCCCTAATTTATTTCATAGTTTTTTTTTAAAAAAAAAACCTAATTGATTTCAACAATAAGAGTGTGGCTAAAGATTTTCTTCAGTTATTGTTCCTCTCTGCCTCTTTGAAACAAACAGATTTATATTGCCTTGTTTTTTGTTCTTACAAAGACTGATTGGCAAATAGGTAGTTGAAACTATAAATAAAAAGATTCAACATGTCCTTGAAACAATATGCAGTTAAGTATGTATTTGTAAAGGACCAACCTGTTTTCCTTGCTGAAAAAAAAAACGATCCTCCTCTCTTGCCTACTGCTTCTTTTGGTCCGAAAACCCCTCCGTGCTCTCTGACTTTATCCCTATTATGTGTGTTTTGTTACTGTCTGCTTTTTCTTTTTTTCCTCTCTCTCTACTCAGCTTCTCTAATTTATAGAGGAAATGGTTGCTATGTTTTGTACAGGTTGTGAAACAAACTGATGTGTATTGATTGGTGCTGGATTTAGAGGGGGGTGGCGTGGAGCAGTGGATGATGTGAGGCAATGGGTGGCTTGGAGCAGATTTTTGCTGCTTGCTTGTAAAATTGGGGCTAACTTTAGCCAAAAATGGGAAAAAGCAAAGAACAACAAAGAAAGGAGATGGCTCTAATGCTGAATGGACATATACAGCAAAACATTAGTTTTTTATTTATTTATTTATTTATTTTGTAATATTTGTATTTTTATTTAATTTTCGTTTTTATTATTTTTTGTATTTTTGACTATTGTTTTTTTTTTTTGCATTTTTGGGACAATTTGGACTCTAAACACTCCTAAATTGTAAATGAAATAAAATTTGATTTTTTTACATTTTTTGGAACTCAAAACAAATTAAATAGACAAAAAGGAAGTTGAGCCAAATACAAAAGCGAAATCGGGCCCAACTAGACAAATGCGCTAGAACGAGGCTCAAATAGAACAAATAGGCCCGCTAACTGACAAACACTAAAAATTAACTAGGAACCACGCTCGTGGGCCCAACTCAAAATGATAAGCCCAATTTGCATATGTGTAGGCCCAATAACCCAACTGTGGGCCCAATTACACAAATGGCATCTTAACGACACTCGCCTGACACCGACACGCGTTAACAGGATTCGAGACTTGCAAAAAATGCGACCTAGCGGATTAAAACATTATTAACAAAAGTTCGGACAAAATTAGGGTATTACAGCTGCCCCTCTTTATTTCACATTTCGCCAGGAAGTATGACTTGACCCTTTCATATTTGTTGGCGAAATGGAAATAAAGATATAGAAATAACACTAATTTTGTCCGCTCCAGAAAAGCTCAAATTTTCTTTTTGTTATTTTCCTTTTGAGAACGGGGGTTAACACTTGTCGCATTAACGGAAAAGCAGTAAATTGAGAAAAGCGGTAAATTGGGAAAAGCGGTAAATTGGGAAAAGCGGTAAATTGGGAAAAGCGGTAAATTGGGGATTCGGAGGTTGCCTAAAAACCTTCTAACGAACTCTGGTCGAGTCCGAGCTTTGGGGGTGGCCTTTTCGAGCGGCTGATCAACATCAGGTCCGGAACTGATTTGATCAATGGATTTACGCTATGCCTTAGGCTGACACAACTGATCCGAAGGACTTAACGAAGTCTGATGGATCCATCGCGTGCTCGTACACGATGTTGTGATCTGTGGAAGGAGTTCACTAACTCTGTGTTGATGGAGTTTACTAACTCGGGGTTGATGGAGTTTACTAACTCAGTGCTGATGGTGATTTTCTAAAAACAAGATTTTTGGGACTCTCTGGTCCGAAGCAATTTCCTGGATGGTGCATGAAATGCATGCATTTGGGCATTTGGATGCACATGAATGCAATGATTGATTTTGGCGGGATGCTTTTTCTGTTTGATTCCTCATTCACTTCTTTTTCTTTTGTTATTCTTCGCTCTTCTGAGATGCGAATTTGAGAGTGTAACGCACCACTGTTTGATGTCATGGAGTGACGAATGGTATGGATGATATGATGAATGATGCGAAGATGTTGTGTTCTTTTGTGTTCCGTCCTCTGTGATTTTCTCTTTTGTTTTTTTGCTTATTCTGTTTGTTTTGTTTAAGCTGCTTTCTTTTTTCTGCTTATTTGTTTTTGTTTACTCTGTTTGTTTTCTTTAAGCAGCTTTCTTTTTTCTGCTTATTTGTTTTTTTTTGGCACTTTTTTTTTGCTGGTTAAATCGATCTGCCGGGCGAAGGCTGTTTCAGGACGACGATCCCGCGAGGATTGCACACTGGTTCGTCATGACTGTCTTTTCTGCAATTTTATTCACTTAGGGAATCACTTCTTTCCGTATTTTTTCAAAGATTTCGCAATGATCCTGTAATGCCCTGAATGTGCACATGTTTTGCAATTCGATTTCATCAATCATA
The DNA here is from genome assembly GCA_039519185.1 of Astragalus membranaceus. Lineage (NCBI taxonomy): Eukaryota > Viridiplantae > Streptophyta > Magnoliopsida > Fabales > Fabaceae > Astragalus > Astragalus membranaceus. The sequence continues at coordinate 120,153,385 of CM076846.1, forward strand.
AAAGTTATTATTTTGAAAGAAACTAAACAGATGAAAGCAGAGACACGAAAAGCACACATATGAAAGAAAAGTTGTACTTTTATTGATATAGAAATTGGACGTGCAGAAAGTCACGCCAATCGAAAGTGCGTTGCAATCTTTCTTTTAAACTACAAAAAATACAAGCAAAAGGAACAGATCTCGTGATTCTATCTCTGAAGTAACGGTGCCCACCGTCCATACTCATAATGCTGATCACCCCCTTATCCGAACCTTTGGAATGCTGGTTGCCTTTTTCTTTTCTCAAGCCCAAGTTTTCTGACCCTAATTTTTGCCTGGATCGCCCTTTGCGGGTTTTCAATCCACCGGGCCACTCTGATTTTGCCTAGGTCGCCCTTTGCGGGTTTTCGACCTAGCGAGCTGATTTTTCCTTGGCTTATCTTTCTCTTTTTTCGTCTATTTTTCTAGGCATAATACTTCTTGACCACATCTGAGTTCACTGGATTTGGGATCTCATCTCCGTCCATGTTTGCCAGAATTAATGCTCCTCCTGAGAATGCCTTCTTCACCACATAAGGTCCTTCATATTTGGGAGCCCATTTGCCCCTAGAGTCTGTCTGGATCGGCAAGATTTGCTTGAGCACAAGATCTCCTTCTTGGAATTCGCGAGGACGGACTTTCTTGTCAAAAGCCCTCCTCATCCTCTGTTGGTACAACTGTCCATGACACATTGCGGCCACCCGTTTTTCATCAATGAGATTCAACTGGTCAAGACGAGACCGAACCCATTCTGCTTCATCAAGTTTTGTCTCCATCAACACCCGCAGGGATGGTATTTCAACCTCAATGGGGAGAACTGCCTCTGACCCATAAACCAGTGAGTAGGGGGTTGCCCCTGTTGAAGTGCGCACTGAGGTTCTGTAACCATGCAGGGCAAATGGGAGCATCTCATGCCAATCCTTGTAGGTTACCACCATCTTTTGCACAATCTTCTTGATGTTCTTGTTGGCTGCCTCAACTGCCCCATTCATCTTTGGGCGGTAGGGAGAAGAGTTGTGATGTTGTATTTTGAAGTCTTTACACAAATCCTTTATCATTCTGCTGTTCAAATTACTACCGTTGTCTGTGATAATCTTATTTGGAAGGCCGTAGCGGCAAACCAAGTCTTTCTTGATGAACTTAGCAATCACTGAGCTCGTTACATTGGGATAAGAAGCAGCCTCCACCCACTTAGTGAAGTAGTCAATATCAACCAGGATGAAACGGTGACCATTGGAAGCTTTGGGTTCAATGGGACCAATGATGTCCATGCCCCACATTGAGAATGGCCATGGTGCGCTCAAAACATTCAGAGAAGTTGGAGGTACATGGGTGTGATCTGCATAGATTTGGCATTTATGGCATCTTCTCACAAAACTGTAACAGTCTGATTCCATCTGCAACCAGTAGTATCCAGCTCTCAGGATTTTTCTAGCCATTGCGTGCCCGTTGGAATGAACCCCAAATGAGCCTTCATGAACATCTCGCATAATCTTTACTGATTCTTCTCCTGTTACACACCTGAGGAGTACCAAGTCATGGTTTCTCTTGTAAAGGACGTCTCCACTCAAGAAGAAACCTGTTGACAGCCTCCTGAGGGTTCTCTTGTCATTCTCTGTAGCTCCGGGAGGATACTCTCTGTTTGTGATATACTGCTTGATGTCATGGTACCAAGGCTTACTGTCTGATCCCTCTTCGACTGTCATACAGTAGTGATAAGCAGGCTGTTCTCTGTGCTGGATTCTGACAGTCGTCAGACTTTTGTCACAGCTGACGTTGAACATAGAGGACAAAGTTGCCAAGGCATCGGCCAACTGATTCTCGCTGCGGGGTATGTGTTGGAAAGTGATTTCCTCAAAGGGCTTGATTAATTCTTGAATGTAGTCACGGTAAGGAATCAAATCAGAATTTCTTGTTTCCCAGTCTCCTTTTACTTGATGGACAACTAGAGCTGAATCTCCATACACGTCGAGCCTCTTGACTTTCCAATCGAGAGCTGCCTGGATACCCAAGATACACGCTTCGTACTCTGCAATATTGTTTGTGACATAGAAGCTTAGTCTAGCGGTGACTGGTATAAAGCGGTTGTCTGGGGAGATCAGCACTGCTCCGATTCCGTGCCCCCACATGTTAGAGGCACCGTCAAACAACATTCTCCACCTTTCATCATCTTGAGACTTCCCTGCGTCAAATAATGCCATAATGTCCTCATCTGGGAACTCACATTGCATTGATTGGTAATCCTCAACCGGTTGATGTGCCAGGTAGTCTGCCAGTGTGCTACCTTTAATCGCCTTCTGGGTTACGTACACGAGATCGTACTCGGACAGAAGCATTTGCCAACGAGCAATTCTACCTGTGAGCGCAGGTTTTTCAAAGATGTACTTGATTGGGTCCATTTTGGACACCAACCAGGTAGTGTGACTCAGCATATATTGTCTCAGTCGATGCGCAGCCCAGGCTAGAGCACAACAAGTCTTCTCCAATGATGAATACCTTGCCTCACAGTCTGTGAACTTCTTGCTTATGTAGTAGATCGCGTGTTCTTTCTTTCCTGACTCATCGTGTTGCCCCAGCACGCAGCCCATAGAGTTGTCTAGCACCGTGAGGTATAGGATGATGGGCCTGCCAGACACCGGTGGCATTAGGATGGGTGGGTTTTGAAGATACTCCTTGATTTTCTCAAATGCTTCTTGACATTTATCATTCCACTTCATCTCTTGGTTTTTGCACAGCAGTTTGAAAATTGGTTCGCAAGTCGCAGTCAACTGGAAGATGAATCGAGAGATGTAATTTAGTCTTCCCAGGAAACCACGAACTTCTTTCTCTGTCTTAGGTGCTGGCATCTCCAGGATTGCTCGTACTTTGTCTGGGTCCACCTCAATTCCCTTCTGGCTAACAATGAACCCTAACAGCTTCCCTGACCTAACCCCAAAGGTGCACTTAGCGGGGTTCAACCTGAGTTTGTACTTTCTGAGACGTTCGAACAGCTTCTGCAGGTTAACCACGTGCTCTTCATCAGTCTTTGATTTAGCAATCATGTCATCCACATAGACTTCGATCTCCTTATGCATCATGTCATGGAATAGGGTTACCATCGCTCTTTGGTAGGTTGCCCCGGCATTCCTCAACCCGAAAGGCATGACCTTGTAACAGAAAGTTCCCCAAAGGGTTATGAAGGTGGTTTTCTCCATATCCTCCGGAGCCATTTTGATCTGGTTATAGCCTGAATATCCATCCATGAAGGAGAACATCGAATGCTGAGCAGTACTGTCCACCAAAACGTCAATATGGGGTAGAGGGAAGTCATCTTTAGGGCTTGCTCTGTTCAAGTCACGGTAGTCGACACACATTCGGACCTTCCCATCTTTCTTAGGGACTGGGACAATGTTTGCTACCCACTCAGGATATTTTGCCACAGCTAAGAACCCTGCATCAAACTGTTTCCTGACCTCATCCCTGATCTTCAAAGACATTTCAGGCTTCATCCGCCTTAACTTCTGTTTCACAGGGGGACACTCTGATTTCACTGGCAATTTATGTTCAACAATATCTGTGCTCAACCCTGGCATGTCCCGATATGTCCATGCGAATACGTCAGCGTAGTCGAACAGGAGCTGAATCAACTTTTTGCGCTCTTTATCCTCCATTGCGATACCAACCTTGATCTCTTTTCTGTCTTCCTCAGTACCCAAATTGACCATTTCTGTAGACTCCTCATGGGGTTCGATGACCTTTTCTTCTTGTTCTACCATTCTCATGATTTCTGGAGGAGTATCCCAATCATTCTCAACATCTTCCTCGGCGTGATTAACCGGGTAATCAAAATCACAGTATGAGTTATGGGCATTATTATTTTCAGAGTTTATTTTCGATCTGCATTAGAATGGAGCGGCGAATAAAAACAAAGAAAAAGCAACACAGATAAAAGATGAAGACAGAAATTTTATTGAAAATTCAAAATAACACTTTATTGATTGATGATTTTCGACGAAAACATGTGTGCCCGAATGAAATATCCCAAGGCCTTGGGCAGAGCCGAGGGATTTGCATTACAATGATAATTACTTTAAATTGGAAAATACGGGGAAATCCATGGTCTCCCAGTTTTGCAGCTTCTCTCCAACCGCACAGCAGCGCACCAGACCTTCAGCACGGCCACTTGAGCTTGATCCTTCTTCAACCATATTGACCTGGTCAGGGTTCAGCATACCAGCACTCCGGAAGTTGTCCTTAAGATTAGCGATGACTATTCTCTCCTGATTGGGTGCCCTTCCTCTGAGTTTGGCCAGCCATTTCTCCCTCCTGTCAGATGTCAGCCTCTCCCGATCAGCAAGACTTGGGATGTATCCAACACCGAACCTCTCAATATTACCCCTCAACTGGATAGGCATTACAATTCCTTGAGCAGCTTTTCCTAAGCCCTTACCAATCTGATACCCATGTCCCAACATCACTTTTGCAGTCATCATGTCAGCCCTGGACCACTTAGGCTTCCACCGAGGCTCTCCTTCGACGAAGACAGCGTTTGAAATCTCCAATCCCTGGAAAGCAGTCTCAAAGGACTCTTCTGCTGCTTCCACATAATATTCAGGTGGTGATCGATTTATCAATGTTTCTTCCTCTCCGGAGATCACTATCAGCTTTCCCCTAGCCACAAACTTGAGTTTCTGATGAAGCGAGGATGGCACTGCCCCAGCCGCGTGTATCCAAGGACGTCCTAGCAGGCAACTGTAGGATGAATTGATGTCCATCACTTGAAAGACGACATAAAATACTTCAGGGCCTACCTGCAGCGGCATTTCTACTTCTCCAAAAACTTCCTTCACCGACCCATCAAATGCCCTGACTAAGGTGGAGCTCGGTTTTAGATATGAACAGTCTACATCCAGCTTATCCATTGTAGACTTAGGCAGAACATTCAAGGATGAACCGTTATCAATGAGCACCCTGGCAAGTATATGGTCCCCACACTTGACTGAGATATGAAGAGCTTGATTATGACTCTTTCCTGCCGGAGGCAGCTCAGTGTCTGAGAAGGTCAAGTAATTAGAGGCTACAATGCTGCCAACAATACCATCAAGCTGGTTTACTGTAATGTCATGGGAGACGTGAGCTTCATTCAGGACCTTTAGCAGTGCAGCACGATGTGCCTCTGAACTAAGCAGCAAAGAGAGCATTGAGATCTTGGATGGGGTTTGATTCAGCTGGTCTACCACCCGATATTCACTCTGTCTCATTACCCTCAGGAATTCTTGAGCTTCTTTGTCCGACACATCCCTGACCTCTACAGCTTCCTTGTCTTTTCCCTTACGGGCCCTTTCTTCACTTCCCTTGGATTGCTCTCTTCTAAGGTTTTCAGGAGTATACATCCTTCCACTCCTTGTGATACAACTACCTCCAGCAATGTTTGTTATATCCAGAGTGCCTTTAGGGACCTCCGCTTGCATTTGCACATTGCAGCTCCATGGAGTCATCCTAGTATCCCCACTAGGAGTAGCAGCATGTACTGGAATAACAACGGTCGAGGGTCTCGTCACAGCTAGGCTGGAATTCAGATTGCAGGGAATTTCAATCGGTCTTCTGAAGCCTCCATTGCCTGATTGCAAGGTAAGTACACTTTCTTCTTTCTCCTGGATTCCCACTTGGACCAGGTGTCTGTCTAAGAGATCTTGGAGGATTGGTTTAAAGCCTTCACATGCCCCGATGCAGCGAGGATTATCACAGGCGTCTTTCCTAGCGCACCCTTCTTTGATGATACCAAAGCGGCATAGTTCAGCATGGATAAAATTCAAAGGCATCTGAATGCAATCGACTTTTCTCACCAGACACTGACCCTCCTGATGGTCAACGGCATTAATAGCAGATCCTCCATGCCCTGGCAACGGATTGGTGGCTACATTGGGTTGCTGAAATGATATGCTTTTCTTATCAAGTAATTCTTGCACCACATATTTGAATGCTTTACAATCCTCCACCACATGACCTACTGCCCCAGAATGAAAGGCGCAGGTGGCGTTTGCGTTGTACCCTCTGGGATAGGGAGGCTGATATGGCTTCATTTGACGGGTACTGATTATTTTGTTGGTGATGAGATAATTAAACAAGTCCGTGTAGGACATGGGAATGGGATCAAAGACAGCAGGCTTCCTTTCATTATAGTTCCGGTACTGATAATTTGATTGAAAAGGCTGTGCCAGCGGTGCCTGAGGAGGAACCGAAATAGCTTGCGATGGATTGCTGTGCGACGGACCATTGGCTCCGATGACTACATTAGTTTCACCTTCTTTCTTCTTATGAGACCCAAAAAATGACTTCTTTTGACTGGCAGGAGGCGTCGGGCCATGAGCTATTCTTCCGCTGCGCATACCATTCTCTACTCTTTCCCCTGTGACCACCATCTCAGAGAAGTTTGAGGCTACGCTGCCAACCAACCTATCATAATACACTGCAGGAAGGGTTTCCATAAACATGTGGACCATTTCTTTGTCCAGCAGAGGGGGTTTTACTTGAGCCGCAAGGTTCCTCCATCTCTGAGCGTATTCTTTGAACGACTCGTTATCCCTCTTAGACATGCATTGTAGCTGAGTTCTATCTGGAGCCAAATCATTGTTATACTGGTATTGACGCATGAAGGCATCCGCCATGTCTTTCCAGCAACGGATATTAGTTGGCTCTAACTGCATGTACCAGTCAAGGGGAGCTCCAGCTAAACTTTCTTGGAAGCAATGCATCATTAAGTTATCATCACGGGCGTAGGCGGTCATCTTTCGGCAGTACATTGTCACATGGCTGACTGGGCAAGTTGTCCCTCTGTATTTGTCAAAAGTGGGTGCTTTGAACTTGGGCGGCAGGACTAGATCAGGAACCAAGCACAACTCATGGGCATTCCTGGCTCGGGAACCTGCCCCTTCGACAGCTCTTAACCCTGATACTGACTTCTAGCTTCGGTAAGGTAATTCTGTGGGAAACCGCCGGCACCATAGTGAGGGTTATTCATCGACGCCACGACCGGGGTCATGTGTCGGTGAGCAATATTCTGAGGGACTGGGCCCTGCACGTGTGGATGAACCATTATTGGTGAATTGAAACCCGCCGGAGTTCCCGGAGCGATAACAGGGATTGGGATCTGGATCTGGGCTTGATGCGTCCCTGTTCCAACTTCACTCACAATTGTATTAGGCTGAGCGTGCCCCGTGGTTCCTGAAGGATTTCCTCCAGGGTTTGCATCAGCGGCAGGAGGCGTATAGCCCAATGGGAGACCATAGGGAGGCCATTGCGCAGCTTGAAGGGTTTGAGAGATCCCAGACCCAGGAAGGGGAGGAGGATTGTTCGTCCCAGCAACAGCGGTTTCAGTTGTGCCAACATCTCTTAAGGCACTTAGCACTCTTATGACCTCCGCCATCTGAGCCCTTAGGACTTCCATCTCAGCTTGAGTGACTTGATTCCCCTGATTCTGATCGTGCTGACCCTGACTATTAGGATCCGGACCTCCTGGAATTCCGTCATCCTGATGTGGCTGCGGATCGTTCTGATCATGGTTGGCTTGATCGTTTTCCATGTTTCTTGCTTGCAGACGCGTCCAATAGCGATGATTAACCAGCTTGCCTAATTTTCTGTTGACGGAACACGCTTATGAACACAAGAACGAATAAATGAATGCAATGCGAATGAATGCGTGTTTGGTTTGTCTTGCCGAGAATCGCAGTGTATCATGTCTTGTCATAGATACGCAGGTAAATCTTTGATTGTTTTTGCTATATCATTTTCTTTGGATTATACTGAAATTGGAATCTGGAAGCGAAACGGGTGTATTTAAACAAAATACTTCAAAACCTGAATCCGAAAGTACGACATTCTGATACAATGATTGAAAAAGGAAAGGTACAATAAAACAAAAATGGAAAATTACAATAAAGAAGCTCAAATACAAAGGGCTTTGACATTTCCACTCTTTTTCCTTTTGTTGTTGGTAGAGGCACTTCCGGTTCTTCCTTTGGCTTCCTCAACTAGGGCTCTGCAGTACTCCACAAACTTGTACACCTCAAGCGGGGTGTTGAGGGGATACATCTCAGTTTCATCTTTTCTTAATCTCCTGGGCATACCCACAAGAGCCTGGTTGACCAATTCTGATAGCTTGGAGAACTTACCCTTCCAGTGTTGAACTTCATCCCTCAGCTCAATGATGACCGCCTGCTCTTCAATCCTACCGAGAAGCTCAACATAGCGATGTTCCCAATACTGACTTTCATCCCTCACTTGCTGGTACGCATCGCTGATGTGACAAAGGCGCTCCTTCAACTCATCGGAGTCCTCTTGCTCTGCTCTTAGGGCCCGCTGATATTCCCTGAGGATGTTCTCAAATGAGTCCCTCTCCTGCACAACACTGTCTAACTTACTCTCCCATTCAGCTTGTAACATGCGGGATTCTCTTTTTGACTTGGCAAGTAAGCTTTTCGCAACTCTCTCTTCCATTTTTGCTTCATCCCACAATTGTTTCCACTGATTGGCTTCTTCCAGGGCTTTCTTCTCTTTCAAGCTTCGCCTCTTGATTTCCTCCTTGGCTCCTTGCAGATACCTTTGAACTTCTAACTTTCTCTCCTCTTCCCCTTTTAGTTTCTGACTGAACTTCTCAATGGTATCAGTCTTCAGGGTATTTTCTTCTTTCAACCTTTTGTTCTTCAGAGCCATCTTCTCTATTTCAGCTTGCAAAGATTTCTTCTCTTCCTCTGCCTTCATCAGGGCCAACTTAACCTCGCCTAATTCTTCGATAACAGGGACACTGGCGTCTACTACTTCCCTCTCGACTTGCAACTCTTTTTGGTAGGGCAGTTGAACATTCTGGATCCTTTTTCCGAGCCACTGAGCGAAGGTGATACCACTAGTCCTCTGAGAGAGCTCTACTTTTCCCATGCGAACCACCGTACTCCAGGCTTGCAAGACATTTCTAAGCAAACTGTCATCTTTTGGTCCTCCTTCAAAGATGTAAAACGGGGATATCATTTCTTCAGTGGGCGAATTCCTCATCGGATACCCCAATTGCCTCAGAGTCAGGGACGGGTTGTAGTTGATGCATCCTTTAGTGCCCATCAGCGGAACATTTTGAAAACTACCACAGCGGAAGACTACCTTAGGCCTATCTTCCCAGCAAGATGAGAGATACCAGCGGATCGAGTGCTCATCTAGACTCCCTAGAAACTGGATCCATTCTTGAATACTCATAGCTTTCACCTCACAAGTTACAGCGTAGCTAATCAACTTTTCCACTCGCGTTGGGTTGGTGAAGGCATGGATAAGAAGCCATGCATACAACAGGTGAGAAGAGCAAGAGATTTTCTTCCTTCTCAAGTCACAATGATGAGTGAAAGCAGAATAAGTGTCAGCAAGGATGGCGGGAATTGGATTAATGGGACTCTTCCTATTCTGAAAAGCTAGGAAAATACCAATGACGGTCACATCCACATACCTCTCAATCTGCGGAAAGAGAACAACCCCAAAAATTGCTAAGGCCAAAACTCGCTTGAAGACAACCCAATTTTTACTTCTAGCATGGGCTCCCATTAAACCTTCAAGGTAGCTCTGCGGGAAACCTATCACATTGTTTCTCTTCTGCTTTTGGAGCTTCAGATCCTCTACACTCACTTGCAATAATGCAGCGAACCCCTCGTCTGTGTAGTACTGTTCTTGATACCGGTAGGGGACAGCTTCTGTCTGAGTGAAACCCAAAATCTGCCGATATTCCTCCAATGTGGGTGCCATTTGAAAATTTTTGAAAAGAAAGCACCTGATTTCTGGGTCATAGAATCTACTCAAAGCCACAATAGCCTCAGTCTGCACCTCTAGCAACAACAACTTCCGGAGGTTCCCATAAGCATTGTCAAACGATCCCCTTTCAATAGGTCCCATCAAGTCAACACATTTTTTCAGACTAGTCACATCTACCTTACTTACAACGGGGTACCTTGGAGTATACACCGTTTCCCTTCTAGATTCCATGCCGTATCTATGACAAAAATTTCTCATTACTTGGGGTTCTCGGCAAGCAAACCATGATGAAATGCAAAGATGCATGCGAAAGTTATCGAAAATGTATGTTTTAGGCAAAGGATGATGTGTAAATGATGATGATGTTCTATGTCTATGTAACTCAGAGACCAGTCCTTATTGGCAGTGATTCAAGTTTTTTTTGGAAAATGCGGGTCGTACGTTATTTCATATGGACCGGTATGAGAAAGGCTACAGCGGTAACTCTTTCACTCCCTCTTTTTTTTAAAATAAAGTGGTTCATATGTCACTTCGTACAGACCGGCGAAAGAAAGGTTACAACGGCAACTCTTTCTCTATTTTCTCCTTTTTCGAAAAATATCCTTTTCTTTTTGAAAACGTGCCTAGTTTACAATGCAGCACACAATTTGGAAAGCCCGTGTGACCTAAAAAGAGGTGAGACCTACGATCTAGGGCAATTTAAAGGGTAATCCTCCCACGTGGCTCTATTCACTCCCTCACAAAGGCTACCAGAGCTGAATCTCTCTCATGATAACACCCACAACGATGGAATGCCATCTGGTGTGAGGTACCATAAAAGAGCATACTCTGGCCGAAACTTTCGTGAGAGCAGAAGGACATCGGTCCAATTGGCAGTCACTACTTGTTTCCACTCTCCTAGGTGTTTTTTTTTTAGACCTTGGGTTTTAGGCCTCTCTCAAAGCACATAATCATAAGGGGGTGAGTGTGTGTAGCGAGGACATACCGCCTAAAACTACCCACATATATCCCCACCTGCGAAGGAAAACCCAGAACAGTCCAGATAATAGCAAGTGATAACATGTCGTCTACACTAGGGTTCAATATCAAATAAACTAGCCTAGGGTTTCAACAATAATCAAGTGTTTTGCTTACCTCAAGAAAAAAAGGCCAAGAAGAGGGGAATATGACAAGATGGGGGGAAGAGCATGAGGGTACTAAACACATAAGCAAAGACGAGGAAAAATAAACATGAAAGGAGAGAAAATAAATGCACATGCGCATCATGACAAGAAGAGCAAACCGTAAAGAAGCAAACAAAGTATCCAAATTACATCAATAGCACACTTAAACCACACATTTAATTAGTTAGGCTTGACCCACTTAAAAAAGAAAATTCCCCAGTGAAGTCGCCAGCTGTTGCACCCCAAAAATCCCCGAGGGAATCTTTCTTCGTTTGCAACTTTTTGAAAATGAATGAAGTCGCCACCAATATTTTTTATAAGGAAAATATTGAAGAAAAACCTTTTGGAAAGCGGATGGCCTTTTGGAAAACCGGAAGATTTGGGTTCGGGGGTCGGTTAGGCATAGGGAAGGTTTTAGCACCCCACACCTCCTTTCTACCGAAAGGGAACCTTTAATTAAATGTGTGGTTTTAAGCGTTAATTTGGAAAATACTTAAATTTGCCCTTTTTTTCGAAAAGAGAATAAAAAGACTTAATGAAAATTTTTATTTTTGGCAAAAGTGTTTGTTTTTGATAAAAGAAAAAGAAAAGAAAGAAAACAAAAGGGGGTTTTTAGTTTATTATGCTTGACGGAGGATATCCGCTCCTACGTATCTCCCGGTGCGATGGAGAACTCAAAGCTACGTAGTTCTGTTTTTTTTTTTAAAAAAGGTTTTGTTTTTTTTGAGTCGAGTGTTCGCGATGACCAAACAACAACGGTTTAGAGTGGTCACACTACTAACTCTTTTGAAAATGAAATCATCATTAACAATCAAACGGCAACGGCGCGAGTGATCATTAATGACAATTGATTTTATTTAAATTGGAGTGTTCATGAAGACCAAACAACAACAGTTTAGAGTGGTCACACTACTAATTCCTTTGAAAATGAAATTATCGTTAATGACCAAACGGCAACGGCGCGAGTGATCATTAATGATGATTGGTTCTTATTTTAGGTAATCAAAAGAGTTTTCGCAATTGAATTGATTTTTGGTTTGTGAGACATTTATCCATTATTGGAAAAGGGGGTTTGTAAAAAAAAAGAAAATAAGTTCGCTTAGGGAAAAGAAACGAAATTTAAAAAGAGAAACAGGAGGTGAAACAGTAAAAAGGGGGTGCAAGTAGTGAGAGAGCTGTATTATTAAAACTGGGGGTGCAAATAGTGAGCCCAGCTTATTTTTGTAAGCTGGGCTGCGCAGGAAAAGAGATCGTGGGCTTCAAAAAAAAGGGGGGGCGAACTGAGTAAAGTGCAGGGGTGTAAATAGAGATCTGAAAATTAAAAAACGCGAAAAGACAAAAATACCCTTGCTGTGTATACTATAAATAGCTAACCTAAAATAGAAAACCCTAATTTTGCTTTTTCCTCATCTCCACAGCGCCGCTAACCTGAAATGGCCAACCCTAAAATTTTTCTCTTCTCTCTCTCTCCTTGCTACGGATCCGCCCCACTCTCTCTCAAACCCAGATTTTTCTTCTCTCCCTCCCTATGCGCCGTATCTCACTCGCTCCCTAACCTTCAAATCCCTTCTCCCTCACAGATCCGTCGCTCCTCCCTCTCTAGCCTAAGCTTTCCTTTCATCTTCTCCTCACCGTAGATCGAGTCTCCCTCTCTCAACCAGATTTTCGTTTCCTTCCCCACCGCGAAAACACCAACCGATTTCGGTTTTTTTTTTCTCACTCACCGCCGTTCTCTCACCCTTTCTTCTCCAAAACCGGTTCTGTTTCTTTCTTGACGCGCTGGTTCGACGGAGGGTGAGGGGTGGTGTTACGGTGGTGAGGCCAGAGGTGGTTGGGTAACGGTGGTTGGTGGCCGTTTGAGGTGGAGGGCCGTGGAGATCAAAGGAGGTGAGGGGTGACAGCTACTGGTTGGACGGTGGTTGAAGGCGGTGAGGGGTGATGGCTATGGGGGGAGGCGACGGTGAGGCTTGTTTGGTGACAAACGGCGGAGTGCCTTTTTTGTGGTGGTCGTGGAGTTTTCCGGCGAGGCTCCGGCGGCGTTGGTGCGGAGGTTCGTGACGGCGACAACGGTGGTTTGCGGCGGTGGTTTTCACCGGAGGTTCGTTTTTTTTCTGTTTCTCTAAAATTTTTATTATTCTGGATAGGACTGTGTCTCTGTGTGTGGTTGTTGGTCTAGGCCGAAGATGATGGTGGTATGGGGAGGACGCCTCTTCTTTTCTTTGCTCCTAATTTATTTTTTTGTTCTGCTCCCCTAATTTATTTCATAGTTTTTTTTTAAAAAAAAAACCTAATTGATTTCAACAATAAGAGTGTGGCTAAAGATTTTCTTCAGTTATTGTTCCTCTCTGCCTCTTTGAAACAAACAGATTTATATTGCCTTGTTTTTTGTTCTTACAAAGACTGATTGGCAAATAGGTAGTTGAAACTATAAATAAAAAGATTCAGCATGTCCTTGAAACAATATGCAGTTAAGTATGTATTTGTAAAGGACCAACCTGTTTTCCTTGCTGAAAAAAAAAACGATCCTCCTCTCTTGCCTACTGCTTCTTTTGGTCCGAAAACCCCTCCGTGCTCTCTGACTTTATCCCTATTATGTGTGTTTTGTTACTGTCTGCTTTTTCTTTTTTTCCCCTCTCTCTACTCAGCTTCTCTAATTTATAGAGGAAATGGTTGCTATGTTTTGTACAGGTTGTGAAACAAACTGATGTGTATTGATTGGTGCTGGATTTAGAGGGGGGTGGCGTGGAGCAGTGGATGATGTGAGGCAATGGGTGGCTTGGAGCAGATTTTTGCTGCTTGCTTGTAAAATTGGGGCTAACTTTAGCCAAAAATGGGAAAAAGCAAAGAACAACAAAGAAAGGAGATGGCTCTAATGCTGAATGGACATATACAGCAAAACATTAGTTTTTTTTTTTATTTATTTATTTATTTATTTTGTAATATTTGTATTTTTATTTAATTTTCGTTTTTATTATTTTTTGTATTTTTGACTATTGTTTTTTTTTTGCATTTTTGGGACAATTTGGACTCTAAACACTCCTAAATTGTAAATGAAATAAAATTTGATTTTTTTACATTTTTTGGAACTCAAAACAAATTAAATAGACAAAAAGGAAGTTGAGCCAAATACAAAAGCGAAATCGGGCCCAACTAGACAAATGCGCTAGAACGAGGCTCAAATAGAACAAATAGGCCCGCTAACTGACAAACACTAAAAATTAACTAGGAACCACGCTCGTGGGCCCAACTCAAAATGATAAGCCCAATTTGCATATGTGTAGGCCCAATAACCCAACTGTGGGCCCAATTACACAAATGGCATCTTAACGACACTCGCCTGACACCGACACGCGTTAACAGGATTCGAGACTTGCAAAAAATGCGACCTAGCGGATTAAAACATTATTAACAAAAGTTCGGACAAAATTAGGGTATTACACTATTTTATCAATTTGTAAAATCGTTGCCCCCCACCAATTTGGTCAAACATTTGGGTGAGTTGGCACTCACTAATCCAACGTGGCATTCCACGTTGTCATGCCACGCTGGGTCTTCTTTTGCTTCACTTCTCTCATTTCTCACTTTCAGAAACCAGAAGAAACCCTCAATGGAGATTCCAGAGAACATCATCTCTAAAACCCTAACCCACAAACAGTAAAACGCGAACCAACGAAGGTGACGACGAACAGCAAAACGCGAACCAACGAAGGTGATGACGAACAGTAAAACGCGAACCCTAAACGAATCAAAATGGCGACAACTTGGAGCTCTAAGAAGATGAATGAACAGAGTTATTCTTCCTCAAGGGCGAAGGAAAATGAGAAATATGTGGAACAGTATGTTTAACCCTATTTTGACTTTGTTTTATACCCTCTTTTCTCTGTTATCTGTGAGATTGTTGCTTTATCAAGGTGTTGATGCATGTGGTCCCCTCTTTGTATGTTTGTGTGTGTATCTTAGTGTAATATTGTCACTATTGATGCAGAATATTCTGTTTCTGAAGAAAATTTGGCATGTGGTCCCCTATTTTTATGTTTAGTGTTTGTCTCTTAGTGTATTTTATTAACAGTATATATTCCTTTACAGCCCTGCAGAAGTCACATGCCTTAGATTCCAAATACACCATGGGGATATGTTTGTCTATTACCCTACAAAGGTGTATGTCAACAGTGAAATGGTTGAGATGAATTGGGATTGGGATGTGGATCACATGTCCTATATGGAAATTGCTAACTTGGTCAAGAGTTTAGGTTATAGATCCTTTCAATGCCTTTGGTACAAGGCCCCTAAGTTATCACTAGCACGTGGTTTGAAACCACTACAAACTGACCAAGATGTTCTACAAATGGTTGAAGATGCCAAGAGTTATAATGTAGTAGAATTCTATGTGGATCATCTAATTGACAGCGCTATTGAGGTTGATAACGAAGATGGAGGGGAGGGCAGTGAGTTAGATAGTGAGGATGATGTAGAATATGCTGTTAAGGAAGGGGAGGATTTGGATGATAGTGAAGGGGAAGACTTGGATGATAATGATGGAAATAATATGATGCTTCCAATAGCATATGCAGTGGTAGAGGCTGGGACAAAGGATTCATGACAATGGTTTCTCGACATTTTGGTTAATGATTTATGTTACCTAAATCAAAGAGAATACTCATTTATATCAGATCAGCAAAAGGTAAATTCTAATTTAAGTCACATTATTTCATCTAATTTTAAGATTGTGTGCAAAAGGTAAACTAATTATATTTGTTGATTTTTAGGGATTGGTACTCGCTATTCTTAGCCAATGGGCTAACGTGGAGCAAAGATTGTGTGTAAAGCATCTTTATGGCATTGGAGGAAGAAATATCCTGGAGACATAATGAAAGGGGTTTTATGGTGGGCTGCTAGGGCTACAACAGTCCCTGAGTGGGAGAGGGCAATGAAGAAAATGAAGGAATTGAATGAAGATGCTTGGAAGGATATGATGCAACTTCCACCATCAACTTGGACTAGGTCTCACTACAAAACACACACACAATGTGACCTGCAAGTCAACAACATGTGTGAGGCTTTTCAACAAGGCAGTTTTGGACCATACAGACAAACCTATTATTAGTTTACTGGAAGGCTTAAAGAACTACATCACTGAGAGGATAGTAACACAAAAGACACTTATGGAGAGGTACAAAGGAGATATTTGTCCTAAAATCCAACTCATTTTTGAAAGATTGAAGGGAGAAGCTGATGGGTGGTCTCCTCTATGGCATGCTGATGATGATTTTGCATTGTTTAGCGTATCAAATGAAGTTGACCAGTACAGTGTCGACCTAAAAGACAAAACATATTCATGTCGTAAGTGGGACATTTCTGGAATTCCTTGTCCCCATGCAATTGTTTGTATATGGCACAACAAGGTGAATCCAGAGGATTTTGTATCACATTATTATAGGTAATTTGTTCTTAATTCTGTTTTTGTATCAATTCTATTTTAAACAATTCTATATTTAACAACTCTGTTTTTTCATTATCTGTTTCATAGGAAATCAACATTTATGAGCACCTACTCCTACATAGTCAAGCCATCAAATGGACCAAAATTATGGCCAGAGACAGATACGGATCCTATCTTTCCACCTGTTATGAGGAGAGCACTAGGGAGGCCAAAGAAGAAAAGAAACAAGGGTCACAAGCTCCACAAGGCTCCCAAGTAGTTTAGATGCTATTATGAGTAGCTTAAGTTCTGTAATTAAGTTGTTTTAAGTAGGCCTTTTGTAATAGTGCCACGAATTAATGTCAGTTATGTATTTTGGAACAATCCTGCTTAATTGTGGCCTTTTGTAACAAAGGCCTTTTGTATGTAGTGCCACGAATTAATATCATCTATTATATTTTGGAACAATCTCAATTAATATCAGCTATGTTATTTTGGAACAATCTATGTTATAAATATGGTTTATTAAAGTTTATTGCCTCATTTGTGACAGTGCATAATGTTTATAGCCTCAAATCTGTTCATTTAACAATTCTGGTTTATCAGTTCATCAAATCTGCATAACTGCATAACTACATCAAATTAGGACAATTCTGGTTTTTCATTTCATGAACATAATTGGGACAAAGCCATTCATTACACACTTACTAATGACCCCTAAACTATTACAATCAAAATACAACATAACCCATAATACCTAAACCATTACACACTACTCCCCCTAAAACAGAACTACTTTATCATGTGTGTTGCCACCAATGCAAACACAAGCACAATAATAATCAACCAAGAAATTGCTAAAATTCCCTATATCATTTTTATCTTTATCTTCATTTCCTCTTGAGCCGTCTTTGCTTCCTTCAATTCAAATTCATTGGTCTTCAATTGACTAGCATGTCTCTTCAATTGAGCAACATTGTCCTTCAAATCACTAGCCTTTTTCATCAAATACAGAATAACCTCTTTGGCTCTAGGACTCATCTCTTCATCATACCACAGATATAAATGACATTGTTTCTTACCAAATTCCTGAAAAACAAGTGTATAATTTCAGTCAACAGAAAACCTAATGAAACCCCAAATCGCATACTTAACCCTAAATCGCATGATCAAGAAGAACAATACCTCAAATAATGCACATCCATAAAACCTACGCCCAAGATTCTCATTTGTCCATGAAGTCTTTAATGGAGCTTCAAA
Source organism: Astragalus membranaceus (assembly GCA_039519185.1). Classification (NCBI taxonomy): domain Eukaryota; kingdom Viridiplantae; phylum Streptophyta; class Magnoliopsida; order Fabales; family Fabaceae; genus Astragalus; species Astragalus membranaceus. Next base: position 120,171,010 of record CM076846.1, read on the forward strand.
TCCACAGCGGCAACGAACTGCTCTTCTTCTCTATGAAGACCCATGAGACGAAACAGAAGAAAACTGAGACATTGGAGCTCACACGATCCTAATGCGACGGGAATGGAAGCGGAAAGAGGTGGAAATGTTGGTTCTCAGTCGCGATTTGAAGCTTCTATTATGAGTTTGAAGCTCGAAGGAAGAAGATGACAGAAATGGCGTTGGTTTTTTCCCTTTTAATAATAATAAATAATATTATTTTATTTGGTCTAAAAAAATTATCTTATGGCATGACAACGTGGAATGCCACGCTGGATTAGTGAGTGCCAACTCACCCAAATGTTTGACCAAATTGGTGGGGGGCAACGATTTTACGAGTTGATAAAATAGGGGGACCAAAATCGTGGAAAAAATTCTCGGGGGACCAAAATCGTGCGAAGGGTATAATAGGGGGACCAAAACTGTAATTAAGCCTTTACTTTTCCATTTTGACTCTCTCTTTCTGGCGGTTGGCAGGTTTTTAAAGGAGACAATTTTTATCTCCAATTTTGTTACTCTCTCTATGCGTCAATTCCTTATTTTTTAAAGTGGGAGTTGGCAGCTTTTTGCAATAGTTGGCAGTTTTTAAATTAGAAAAAGCTGCCAATTCTTTGTCATTTAGCTGCAATTTTACGAAAGTACCCCAAATTTGCTACACATGGCATTTTAGTAAGATGTCTAATTTAGGGATTTTGCTAACACTTGATTTTATTATATTATATACTAGTATTTTTCCCGTGGATTCGCACGAGTGATACTAAATTTGTTATAATTTGCTATGAACTCATAAATACTTTGAAAATTGCAAAATTTTGTAAAAGGAAAAGGCAAAGTACTTGATGAAAAAGTTATATTTCAACTTGTTTAAAAAACTTGCAATGCAGAAAGTTGGAAAAAGCATGTACGTTCTTCGTATATTAAAAATGGCGTTGCAGCTCCCGTTGCTGCTCCCATTGCCGCTCTCGTCACTAAATAATTTAAATTGCAAAAAGTTAAAAAAAATTAAGTATCTATTTTATATGAATAGACTCGGGTAGGATTTCATTACTCCAAATATTTGCATATACATCATTATATTAGATATCAATATCATTATTTACATCAACTTAAAAAAACAAAACAAACATATTTTGAATTATTTTGAAAATTACAAAATTTATTAAAAGGAAAAAGCAAAACTCGATAAAAAAAATCATATTTTAAGTTGCTTAAAAAAATTTGTGTTGCAGTAAAGTTGGAGAAAAGCAAGTGTGTTCTTCGTATATTAAAAATTGTGTTGCACCTCCCATTGTTGCCCCCGTTTCTGCTCTCATTGCTGCTCCTTTCGCAAATAAAAATTAAATTCCAGAAAGTTTAGAAAAATTCAGTATCGATGTTTTATATGAATAGATTAAGGTAGAATTTAATTAGTCCGAATAATATTTAAAAAAAAAATAAATGTTAAAATGAATAGAGAGAGAGAGAATTGAATTAAAAAAGAAATTATAAAAGTAAGGTAGCATTAACGTTGAACAGAGAAAATTGAATAAAAAAAATAATAAGTGTGTTATTCGTATATTAAAAATCGTGTTACACCTTCTGTTGCCGCTCCTGTCACAAAAAAATTAAATTGTAGAAAGTTAAGAAAAATTTAATATCTATATTTTATATGAATAGATTAAGGTAGAATTTAATTAGTCCGAATAGTTATTTTTTTTAAAAAAATATGTTAAAATGATGTTAAGAAGAGAGAGAGAGGATTGAATTAGAAAAATAAATTATAAAAGTAAAGCAACATTAAGGTTGAAGAGAGAAAATTGAATAAAAAAATAATAAATACTAAAATAATATATATGTGTTACTTTTGCATCACTATCTATCACTATCTCTTTTAGAAAAAATAATAGAGAGAGAATGTTTGTGTCAAAAAAAAGAGAGAGAGAATGAATGGTCGAGTGGAATAGTTAAAACGTGAAACATTTGACCAAGTCAAAAAATTGCAAAAGCTGCCATTTTTTTTGCCATTTTGTGGCTGTTTTACTAAGTTGCCCCCATTTTGGGACAAATGGCAAAATATTAAAATGTCTGGTTTGAACTTTTTCCAAACACTTAATTTTATTATATAGAGATCGATTGATGATTGATATTATATAGAGATTGATTATTATTAAGATTAAGAAGAGCCGTAAAAGAAAGGATTAAAATATCATAAAGTGGCGGAGCTTGAGACTTGAGCCTGGGACATGCAGGACAATGTAATGGATAACAAAATTTTCACCATCGGCCCACTTAAGAGTTTAGTAAATAATTTGCACAGAAGCTTAATATATGTATTTATATATTTTTGGGCCCTAAAAAATTTGGATTGGGCTGAGGCCCTGTGCTACCGCACAGGCTACACACCCCAATCACCGGCCCTGCCAGTTATAAAACCTCAAAACTATCAATTTAATCTTGGGTTTTGCTTTCCCCATACCCCCTCCTACTCAAAACACACCCCTTCACCCTACACATTTACTAAACTAACCCCACTTAAAATTGATTTTCCCCCTCTACCCCTCTCCCTCTTCTTCTCCTTCAACACAACACACCCCTCTAAAATCCCAAACCTCCCCCCCCCTCTCCACTCCAAACCCACCCATCCTCACCTTCATCATTCACTCCTATTCAACTACCCAACATTGGCAACTAGCTCAAGGTAATAACCCTACCAAACTTTTTTCATTTTGGTTCTGTTTTCAGTTTTTCACGCCATTTTTTTTTCTGTATTCGCGCTCCGTTCGAACAGGGTCGTTCGAACATGTTCGAATGATCGTGTTCGAACATGTGTTTAATGGGGTGTGACTTTGCTAGGTTCGAACACCATCATTCGAACGTGCTCGCATAAGGGCGTTCGAACAGTGTTCGCATAAGGCCGTTCGAACAGTAGCAGATGAGATGACAACTGACATCGTAGAATCCCAAGATTTTACTAGTTCGTTCAAAACGGATACGGTAATAATGAATTAGTTGTTTTAATTTTAGCGAACTATTCAATTTATTTAATTGACACTTAGTAATTGAATTTCAGTTATTCCCTAGTCGTGAGGAGCTGCTGACGTGGGTGCGTGCGGTTGGAAAATCTCTTGGGATGGTGATTGTTATAGGAAGATCTGACATCGGACGACGATCAGGTAAACAATACTGCATGTTGATTTGTGATAAAGCTGGATCTTACAAGACAAATGTTGAGGAAGGCACGAACACTAGAAAATGTTGTTGTCACTTCAGACTGAAAGGGAAATTTATTAAGAAGCTTGGAGGATGGATTTTGAGGGTTATGAATGGAACTCATAACCATGGTATGGCTACTTATCATGAAGGACGTCCGTACATTGGTAGGTTATCTTCAGAAGAGAAGGATCTAGTGGCTAGAATGACTAGGAACCATACTCGGCCAAAATTGATACTGAATGAGCTGAAATTGATGAAGCCTGATGATAACTATACGGTTGTGAAACAAATTTACAACTGTCGTCAAAGGCAAAGGTCGACTATGCGTGAGGGTAGGACTGAGCTCCAACAACTGATGTTTTATTTGCAACGCGATAATTATGTTTACTGGACTCGACTTGCAGAGGGAACTACCGTTGTGAAGGACATCTTTTGGGCACATCCAGATTCCATTGAGCTTCTAAACACCTTCCCGGTTGTTTTGTTGATTGATTCCACCTATAAAACCAACCGGTACAGGTATCCGTTGGTTGAGATCGTTGGTGTAACATCAACAGAGAAGACTTACTCTGCTGCATTTGCTTATGTCAATTGGGAGAGGATGGATAACTTTGCATGGGTTCTTGAGAAATTGAGGGGTTTATTTAGGAGACAGGATGAAGTACCACAAGTCATACTTACGGACAGAGACACGGGTATGATGAATGCTCTGGCAGGAATATTTCCAACATCTGCAAACTTGTTGTGCCAATTTCACATTAAGAAAAATGTGAGGGCCAAAGCAAGGCTCATTGTGAAAGACCAATCTGTTGTTAATGACATTATGGGTGCATTTCAATCTGTTGTGCATGCGAAGACCACAGAAGAGTATGATTATGAGTTGGGTCTGTTTAACGACTTGGCAGGACCTTATCCCAGTTTCATAGAGTATGTCAGGACCACCTGGCTAGACCCCTTCAAGGAAAAATTCATTGATGCATGGATAAATAACCATATGCACGTTGGCAACACTACCACCAACAGAGTTGAGTCTGCACACTCTCACTTGAAGCAAATATTACGAGACATTAGGGGAGATTTGTGTAAGTGCTGGGATGGAATGCAGACCATGCTTAGGATACAACATTCTGACCTTAAAATGCACTTCGAGCATAGTTTGAGTAGAGTGAAAGTACACCACTTGAAGAAGAAGATTTTTGATGAAATTAAGGGTTTAGTTTCATCTAATGCTATAGACCATATTTTGGATGAGATGCAACACACTGGATCCGTTTCACTTAACCCATCATTATGTCGACACACGCTCCGGACCACACACGGACTACCATGTGCATGTGAGCTTTCAAGGTATGATGTACAAACTCATAATTATATTGTGTCTACAAAAAAGACTTGTTTTGATGGGTTGTCACTAAATCAATGTCGCTTTTTTGTAGGGTTATGATGGACTGCACTCCAATTCCCTTGAGCATGATTCACCAACATTGGCAGAGGTGAGGAGGCTTGGCAGTCAGTCAGAACTGATCTGATGGAGGAGCTTAACCAATACAATGACTTCTACACTAGACTGTATGGTGGTATTGGTAAGGTCACATTTTTGATGAGGGCATTGTTGAGGGCACATCATGGACATAATGTTGAAGATAATTGGATGACTACACCAGATATGGGGTATCTAATCAGTAACAAGTACAAAGTCGTCCTGACTTGTTGGTCACCTAATTGTTGTTACACAATTTTTCCATTCAGTGTTGCACCATTCAGAACTGCCCGACAGTTCAACATCCTTTTGGTACCAGAACACAAACACTTTGTACAGGTAAACTGTCTTCTATTTAGATTCAATGTAGTAATTCCAAAACATTACATAACATTCTGTTTTTTGTTGTCTTTTTGAAGGTCTTTATGAAGCCTGGAAGTCCAATGCCCTTGCCGGATTTGATATGGAATACTAATAGGGCACCCATAGCAAAGGGTTGGGACTCGCTTTTTGTTGGCCGGATACAAAAGTGGAAGAATTTGCTCATACAATCACAACCCCCCCATCCCCTTCCTTGTGTAGATTTAAGTAAAGATAGTGATGGTAGTCAATGTTAAGTTAGGTTTATAATTTTGGTACACAATGTTGTATAATTTTGGTACATAATGTTAAAGTTAGGTTTATATTTTGAAATCACCAAAACTGTGTGCTGATTTATTTAGTTTCTGTTTCTGCATAACAGTGGTTCGCATGTGGCCATTCGAACGCCTGTTCGAACGCACCCATTCGAACACGTTCGAATAAAGCCATTCGAGACAGCCAAAACACACCCTCACACCATCAGTTAACAATATTCCTTAACACGGATGACATTATTCGAACAGGTTCGAACGATGTCATGCGAACAGTACCAATTCCTTAACACGCACAATGTCGTTCGAACTGGTTCGCATAACCTCGTTCGAACAGGTTCGCATAACCTCGTTCGAACAGTCACTTAACCCGTGTTACACGAGCGTCCCACGCGAGGTCATTTTGGGGAAAAATAAGTTGGGGGGTGTGCGAGGAGTAGGAGGGGGTGTGGGGAAAGCAATGGCCTTAATCTTGCGATGGTTCTGTTCTTTTGAATATGAACTCTACATACACCTTTTAAATTTGCCAGTTATGACCAAATATGGACTTGCGTTTTAACAAATAGGAACACGGAGCTTCCATTTAATTTTGCCAGTTTTGACCATGTGATGTCCTCATATCCCAACTCGCAAGTTGTAGATTGAAACAAAAGAACAAAACCAATCAACACTTCGAACAAATTTGGATGGAAAAAATGAAAAACATTTAGTATTAACTCAACAAAAGTGACAGGCCAAAGTGCTAGAGAAAAACCTTAGCACCAACTAAAAATAGACCTTGACATAGTAACAACACATGAATCTTAGTATATATAGCCTCTCTAAGTCAGCCGATGACTGTAGTATCCCATCAATTAATTTGAATTTAGTTCCTTGCAACTTCAAATCCATTGACCTCATCAAATGTACTCATGGACTGATATCTTCCTGCACGTGAGGGTATGTATCAGTTAAATTTATTAGGGAAACAAAATAACAGCAAAATATATTGTTACCCGTTGATTAGATGCTCTATAAATCTGATTTTGTAGAAAATACTAAGTATTGGACACACTTAAAATGACCAAAACATAAAATATAGGAGGAAAAATATTTAAATGGTCAATGCCAATACATCTATGAGAAAGAAATAGTCATTTACCCAACAAAAAATTGTAAAGACAGAGAAAAAGAAATTATACTTGTATTAAGCAAGTCATCAAGATCGATTACCCCAAAAACAACATCTTCGTTGTTCTCATGCTTTTAAATATTTTTTAGGGAAGTGAACATGCATTTTAAGACGGGCACAAAAACAGATGCATCATAATATACTGCAAGCAGGACCAAATGAATAAATGAGCATTATATATAAATCAAAAGAATAAATAAAATTTGAGTTCACAGAATAAAACTATGCCTAGGAGCATTTAAACAATGTCTCTCTATCAAGGTTTCCATCAGCAGTGTTGGAGGAGAATTGCGCGGGGAGAAGGAAAAGAATAGAAAACGCAGAAAAGAGAGGGAAAAATTGGGCAAGACAATTAAACAGTAATTCAAAAACTGTATCGAAAGAGTCTTTTTAATTACAAGGTCGAAGGTGTATATATACAAGAGATGTAGCATCCATATTGGGCCTATATTTCGACTGGGCCACATATTGGCCCATTGGATGTTTTACTAGTGACACCTAACAATAATAAGAGCAATTGAATTACAAACATATTCAATATTCCCTCTTAATTCACATTGCTAAGTGACATCATCCCAAGCATTGTTTTTAGTTCTTCAAATCTTCCCTTTTGGAATGGCTTGGTCATTACATCAGCTACTTGAAGTTCTGAGCAGCAATATTGCAGGTTCAGCTTCTCATTGTTGACTTGATCACGCAGGAAGTGATATTTGGTCTCTATATGCTTCGACCTACCATGAGCGACAGGATTCTTGGCCAGATCTATCGCAGACTTGTTGTCGATCAGCAACTTCAATGCTGTGATTCTGTGTAGGCCAGTTTTAGCTAATAGCATGCTTAGCCATGATGCTTGACATGCTACAAATGAAGCAGCCACATACTCTGCTTCGCAGGAGGACAAAGCTACTATGCTTTACTTCTTCGAGCACCATGAGATGGGTGATGTTCCATACATGAAGACATAGCCACTTGTGCTCTTTCGATCACTCTTGTCTCCACTCCAGTCGGAATCAGTGTAACCAAACACTTCAGCAGTAGCATTCGACTCAGTCTTGCTAGGGAATAGAATACCCTGACTTTGTGTTCCCTTGATGTACCTAAGCACTCTTTTTGCAGCTATTAGGTTCTTGGCTCCTCCATGAATCTGCTGATCATTCCAACACTGAACATAATGTCAGGTCGAGTGTTGCAGAGGTACCTAAGGGATCCAACAATCTGTTTGTAGAGGGTGGCATCTACTTCACTCTCTGTATCATCTTTCGACAGCTTGCTGCTTGTGTCAGTTGGTGTCGAAACTGACTTACAATTGGTCATGTCGAATCTGTTCAGGATATCTGCTGCATATTTCGACTGATGCAGAAATATTCCCTTGCTCACAAATTGCATTCCTAAGAAATATGATAGATGTCCTAGATCACTCATTTCGAATTCAGACATCATCACCCTCTTAAAGGAGTCGACTTCAATCTCATCGCTGCTAGTTACTCGTAGATAATCTACTTACAGGCACAGCAGCAATTGGGTTTCAGTTCCATTCTTCTTAACATACACACCATGTTCATTGGTGCATCTAGTGAACTTTTGAGCCAAGAGAAATCCATCAATTCTCTTGTTCCATGCCCTTGGGGCTTGCTTAAGTCCATATAGAGCCTTCTCAAGCTTGAATACCTTGTCTTCTTGTCCCTTTAATTCAAATCCAGGTGGTTGGCAAACATAGACTTCCTCCTCCAAAGGTCCATTGAGAAATGTTGATTTTACATCAAGTTGATGTAGGGGCCAGCCTCTATGACTTGCCAATGCCACTACCAGTCTTATGGTCTTGATCCTAGCTACAGGGGCAAAGACTTCATTGAAATCCAACCCAGGCTTCTGCAGGAAACCTTTAGCTACTAATCTGGCCTTATACTTGGCCACTTCTCCATTGGGTTTGACTTTGGTCTTGTAGACCCATTTCACACCTATTGCCTTCTTTTGCTTTGGAAGTTCGACTAACTTCCATGTGCCATTTTTCTCTATTGACTTCAGCTCATCAATCATAGCTTCCTTCCACTGTTTGTGATCAAGAGCTTGCTCCAGGCTCACAGGTTCTGCTTCAGCCACTAGTGCAAAGTGAGTCAGGTCTCCTTCTGCTGTAATAGCAGAATCTGGAAATGTGTCGAATCCTTCTAGCCTTACTGATCTTTGCCTTTCTCTCTGTGACCTTCTGATAAGTTCGACAGTAACAGGTTCTGCAGTTTCAGTAGCTACATTCCGATCCTCTAGATCCTGAACTTCATCAAAGTCTAGTATTGTAGTTCTTTCACAGCCTTCTTCATTCTGAATATCCCAGTTCCACTTTTTCGACTCATCTACTATGACATCTCTGCTCTTCACTATTTTCTTCTGCACAGGGTCATACAGTTTGTATGCTCCTGTCGAATGATAACCAACAAGGATCATTTGTTGTGCTCTATCATCCAGCTTCTTCCCTAGTTGCTCAGGGACATGTCTATAACATAATGAGCCAATTATTCTGAGATGCTTGACACTTGGCTTTCTTCCTAGCCAAGCTTCTTCAGGTGTCTTCCCAATCAATCTCTTTGTGGGGCACTTGTTCAGAATGTATACTGCTGTGGCTACTAGTTCTCCCCATAAACTGTGAGGTAGCTTCTTTTCCCTCATCATACTTCTCACCATGTCGAGGATGGTTCTATTTTTCCTCTCAGCTGTTCCATTATGCTGAGGTGTGTAAGGTGAAGTGACTTCATGTACTATGCCTTCATTTTCACAGAATTTTGCAAATTCATGTGAGTTGTACTCACCACCTCCATCTGTTCTAAGAATTTTGATTGCACACTCACTTTGCTTTTCAGTCATCACCTTGAAGTTTCTGAATGCTCCAAGTACTTCACTCTTCTTATTGATCAGGTACACCCATGTCATTCTGGTGTACTCATCAATGAATGTGAGAAAGTAATTGTTCCCTCCTAATGAACTGGCCTCAAAGGGACCACAAACATCAGAGAATATCACCTCTAACTTCTTCTTTGCTCTGCCTGGCACCTCTGATTTGAAGGAGTTTATTGGTTGCTTCGACTTGCAGCAACTATCACATACTTCACCAGGCATCTTTACTGCTGGCAACCCATGGACCATCTTCTTCTCATGTAGTTGTCTCGAGCTCTTGAAGTTTAGGTGGCCAAATCTTCTGTGCCACTTCCAGTTCTCATCATCGACAGTGGTTGTGAGGCATTGCTCTTCGACTACTTGCAATTCGACCTTGAATGTTCTGTTACTTTGCATTGGCACCTTCAGGATCAGCCTCTTGTTTGAATCAAACAAGCTGAGACTGTTATCATCCATTTCGACAGAGAATTTCTTCTCAATCATCTGCCCAAGACTTAGCAGATTGCTCCTCATCTTTGGTACATAGAACACTTCCTGAATGTAGCACCACTTTCCATCTTTCGACAGAAACTGTATGGTACCAATTCCTTTTGCAGTGACTCTGCTGTTGTCTGCAAATCTAATTCTTTTACTTATTTGCTTCAGTTCGACAAACCACTACTTATGGCAGCACATGTGGTTTGAGCATCCTGTGTCGAGATACCATTTGACAAATTTTTCTTCGATCTCATTTGTGTTTGCCTTCAGCAACAACAATTCTGTGTCAGTAGCTGTCATGAAGGATAATTTTTCATCATTGTTGCTGGCCATGTTGGAGGCATCACTAGTGTCACCACTGCCCTGCCACACATACATTGCACAAGTATCTTGAGCATCACAAGTGTTTCCACTTTCACTAGTGTTCCCACTGTTTTTCTCACTACTTTCAGCAAGTGTTACATTGAGATGAGTGTCTTCTTCAATCTCATCATCTATGACTGCCATTAGCATTAATCCTTCTGAGTCAGAATTAGAGTCTGTGCCTCCATCACTTGCAAATTTGGCTTCAGCATCTTTATTCCTAGGAACCTTCTTGTTCTTACATTTGTTCCTATAATGCCTAAATTGCTGACAGTTATAGCACTGCACCTTCGACAGATCTTGCTCCTTCTTGTCGAAACTTCCTTGTTCTTCTTTCTTGCTGCCAGATCCCTTTTCTTTACCCTTCCACTTTCCTTTTTCTTTCTTGTTGCCTGCCTTCCAATTTTTCTTAGAGGAGTGTGATAGTAAGGCTTGTTCAGTCTCTTTCTCTGAACTTCTCTGCCTAATCCTCACTTCACGAGCCTCTAAGGAACCTTGAAGTTCATCTAACTTCATTTCATCTATGTTCTTGGATTCTTCGATGGCAGTTACAACATAGTCGAATTCTGGAGTTAAGGATCTAAGCACTTTTTCTACTTTACGTGTTTCAGATACAGTCTTACCATTGCCTTTCATTTGATTAGTTAGAGCTACTAACCTCGTAATGAATTCACCATTTGATTCTCCATCTTTCATCCTCAATGCCTCGTATTGCTTCCTGAGAGACTGCAGGCGTATCTTCTTCAGTCTATCCGCACCTCCATATGCATTCTTGAGGATATCCCATGCTTCTTTTGCTGAATCACAGTCAATGATCAGGTTCAGAATGTTTGAATCAACACTTTGATGAATCAAGAACAGCCCATTTCCATCTTTCTTTCTCAGTGCATGGTGGTTGTTCCTCACCGCTTCAGTGGCGTTTGCTGCCAATGGTGGAACACCATCATTCACGATTTCAAGTACATCTTGAAAACGAAACAAGACTTTCATCTGCGCACACCATCGGTCATAATCTTTTCCATTAAAGATAGGGAGGTTCGTCGGAATTCCTCCGCCACTGTTGTCTCGCATCGCCATGATGAATCTTGAAGGATCTTTATAGCTCTGTTATACCAATTTGTTGGAGGAGAATTGCACAGGGAGAAGGAAAAGAATAGAAAACGCAGAAAAGAAAGGGAAAAACTGGGCAATGCAATTAAACAGTAATTCAAAAACTGTATCAAAAGAGTCTTTTTAATTACAAGGTCGAAGGTGTATATATACAAGAGATGCAGCGCCCATATTGGTCCTATATTTCGACTGGGCCACTTATTGGCCCATTGGATGTTTTACTAGTGACACCTAACAATACTAAGAGCAATTGAATTACAAACATATTCAATAAGCAGAACCAACATCTTTAATCTGTTGCTCAAAGAGCAGTAGTTAGTACTTCCATTTCTATCCATCAACACAACATGCCAAAGTTTTTCACAATATTTATTTAGGCAAGTTCTTTTCAAAGAATGATGTACCAAAGAAATGCCATATTGCTAAGATATGCTGACTGACATAATTACGTGTTTGGCTTCAATCATTTGGAAGTAAAAAAACTTAAAATATCTATTTATTCATGTTATGAAGCTAAATTGTAATGTTTTTTTAAAGCTAAAGCTAGTTGAGATTATTGAGGTTTGCAATCTAAGATATTCAACCCTATATGTAGTTCCTGATATAACACCAAAAAACAACAAAGACAGCATAGCCTATATGTAAGCTCATCAATAGATTTGCAAAATGCAGGACTACATAGCCGAACCCAAAGAAGTTGCAAAAAGATCCCCTATTTAATCTACTCTTTGCTAAGTGATATCAAAATATACCAAAAAATTTGCAAATTTCATATTCAAACCATCAAAACTCAAAGAAGGCTGGTGATAGGAAATTCCAATGTTTGAATAAGTAGTGGCTGGTAGTGGATATTTGAAGAGGAGGTATGGGAGGTAGATTCCCCAAGAATGATGCTAGAAGCAACTAAATAAAACATACAGAAGAACATCATTATCCATTTAGTCTATAAAATAGGAAAGAGTAATAGCATGTTTCAAAAAATATCTATCTACTAACAGCAGCATTATTCATAACTTGCAATTTACTTCAAGGGGTTGTAAATATGGATCATATATGTAGCATTGCGGCAGCATTACGATCAACTGCATGTGTTATTTACTTCACCGCCTGATCTTATTGGCCTATGAAAATCAGCAATTGAAATTTTACAATATTAGGAAATTTATATATGTTGAGTTATGGTGCTACAACATCATATGCGTTCTTCCTGGACCTTTGGTCAATGCTATAGCATCGCCTGCAGCATATATCACTGCATGTTTCAACTATTTTCTGCTATGATAGTTATTTTTGTTTTAGGCTGCTGTACATGTTTTTGTTTGGTTCAGTTTTAGTTAGTTTGTTAACTAAAACCGATGTAACAACTTTGTGGGTTGGGGTAGTTACGAGCTAGTATATAAAGCTCCACCTTAGGGGGTTTTAGAGAATCTTAATCATTAGATCATCATCACATTTCAGAAAAGAGAATTGGGAAACACTTGTGAGAGAAAATCTGAGAGATCAGTGAGTGGGGAAACACCTGGGTGTTTGGGTTCATGGAGAGCATTACTGTTGACTCTCAGTCATATGATGTAAGTTAGGCATTTTTAGGACCAATTGTGCAGGGTTTTTATTGTATAACAGTCATTATCTGGGATTTAGTTCAGTTTTAGATCATTGTAGTAGGAAGTTCAATTGTAAGTTATTCCTTCACTTTTGGAGCTAAATGGGACTTGAAGACCTCTTAATTGGTTGTGGCATCTTTCGGCGAACCAGACACTTTCCCGGAAATGCAGCAATCTGGAGGAATTTTGCAAGCAGAACTTTCTGTCATTCTTCGCGTCGCGACCAGGAGGGTTTGCGACGCGATATGGAGGAATTTTTACAAGCCAGAACTTTCTGTCATTCTTCGCGTCGCGACCAGGCGGGTTCGCGACGCGACCTGGAGCAGTTTTGCGAGGTCTGAAGTTTCTGTCATTTGTCGCGACGCGACGGCCACGGGCCGCGTCGCGATGGTGCGTAAAAATTAGGGTTTTTAAAGCCGTTTCAGCATTTTTGAAGGGGACTTCGTTTTTTGGGAATTGGAGCCACGTTTTGGAGCCTTCTCACCACTTGGGAACAAGGGATTGAAGGTTCTAAATGTCTTCCTTTATGTTTGTTTTCTATTCTATGTTGGTTTCCACTCTTAGGATGATTTGTAACTAATTCTTTTAGATTAGGGAGAGATGAATCTCCCAAACCTATCATGTGAACCATTGATCTAGTTAATTCAGTTGTTATTCGATTTGCTTGTCTAATTACCTATGTTCTTAACGCTTTTCAATTACATATGATAATTGCGATGATCCAGGCTAGTGATTGCATAGGGATATGAATTAGTAGCTGGAAATTGGGTAGTTAGATCACATGCTAGTAATCATCATAGGAATATGTGGTAGCTTATGTGAATTCAATATAATTCTTAATCTTAATGCGTTACCCTCTGGCACGACTCACCTAAGGAATTAGGGTAACTCTTAGGGTAATAGGGGTCTTGAGACAAGGAATTGCCCTTGACCTAAATTAATGAATTGAATCTAGAAATTAAATAATTAACTTGAATTGGCTGAGGTTCATGTGATAGGTGAGGTGAGAGGATTCGATCCCTAGTCGTTTTTCTCGCATTATTAATTCACGTTCGTATTCTGTTATCAATTACTCGATTTATCAAATATCTACAATCTACGAATTTACAATTTTGCTATTGTTGTCAACGCGCAATCCCTGTGGATCGACCGGTTCTTACCGATAAATTGTATTACTTGCGACAATTGGTACACTTGCCAAATTGTTAACAATTACCTAAGTGCTTTGAATCTATCATGTGGTGTAACTCTTGATCAAGATAGTGGAAATCTTCAAGTCGGATTCTGTCCCCCAAAGTAGGAGAATTAACTCCGAACTGGGTTACCAATCTTGGGTGTTCATTTTCTCTATCCTTTATCTCTTTCTTTAATTAGATTTCATATATCTTGTTATTAACAGTGTTGTCGCTTTCAGTGCTGCAGAACTGTGCAGTTATTCCGCAATTTGTGTGTTCTTGATTTTTCAGGATTCTTGACACGTTTGATCACAACACTAGTGGAAAAATGACATTATTAAGCATCATTTAGCATCGGTTGTTTGAAAACCCGATGCTAAATGTGTGACCGGTGGCATTTTTGCAATTAAATAGAAGATTCCATTTTTTGCGCCTACTTTTAGTGTTGGGTGTTTAAACAACGGACGCTAAATGTATTTGCTTTGGACATTTAGCGTCGGGTGTATAAACACCCGATGCTAAATGTCCAAGGCAAGTACATTTAGCATCGGGTGCTTAAACACCCGACACTAAAAGTCGAATCCCAGTTTTAATTTTTCCCACAAAACACGCGAAACCTCTTCTCCCTCACAGAAACCCTATTCCTCTCACAGCGAAACCTCTTCTCTTCCTCACATAAACCCTTCTCTTCCTCACACAAGCGACGCTCCATTTTCGAAGGCTCTGTCACCAAACTCATCATTGTTCAGAATCTTCAAGCATTTCGCTCCTCTCATCATTTTTCGAAGGATCTGTCACAAACTCATCTCTGCTCCTCTCTTCTTCGTTTTCGTTCTACATTTGGTAAGCATCTTCACTCTCTCTTCCTCTCCCTTAGTTTTCGTTTTCTCTGCTTGAAACCCTAAGTTCGTTTTCGTTCACTGTGAGTGTTGCTGTATCTTGTTCGTTTTCGTTCACTGTGAGTGTTTCGCTATTTTTATTTTAATCTTTAGGCTTCTTTTCTTAATTGCTGATATAATTGCTGATATATTTTGTTTAAATTTTGATTCCTTTGTTTAAGTTCTATAGGTTTCAATTTTGATTTATATAGTTACTGTATAGTTGATTTATATAGGTTCTATAGGCTCCTTTGTTCAGAATCTTAATTGATGATATAGTTGCTGTATCTATAGGTTTTAATTTTGATTTTTATAGTTGCTGATATATATATATATATATATATATATATATATATATATATTGTTTCCTTTGTTTAAGTTCAGCTATCATGTCTTCAAAAAAGAATACAAGACGTCCAACTTCATTAAAAAACTTCACTTCTAGGTGCCCAGATGGTCAAAAATACAGAGTGGAAATTGATAGTAAAGGCGGTCTTATTGGTCCGTATGCTAACAAATTCAAGACCTATTTAGGGGTGGTTGCACGAACAAAGATAAGCATATTGCCCATGAGCTGGAGTGAGGTTGATGAGGAGACAAAAAAGATTGCTTGGGATGATGTAAAGCTAACATTTGATGTTCCCGAGAGTAATGAATTCGAGAAGACTTGGATGTCTCATATCAATCTTTGTTGGAGACAGTTCAAGACAACTCTCACCAGAACATATGTCTTTGGTAGTGGGGATAATGATGGTCAAAAAAATCCATGTCACAAGTACAGCAGCATATCTCTCGAGACATGGGCCGCATTTTATAACAGTCGCATTACTGAGGAGTTTGTGGTATATATTGTTTTAACTATAACTATTTTAGTTTCTTAAATATTAATGATATGTTGTAAATATGGTGGTGTTTGTTCTTTGTAACAGGCTAAGAGACAAGCTGCCAAGAATATTCAAAAAAATAATAAATACAACCACACAATGGGGCCAGGTGGTTATAAAAAGTTGAAGCAGGATTTGAAAGAAGAACAAATCAAAAAAATCCATGAGGAGTCTGGTGATCCTGATTTGGAGGTGGAGCCTACATCTCCAGAGCGTCATGAGCTGTGGAAGGCTGGCCGCAAAACCAAGTCTGGATCTTATGTATGCGAGTCGTCAGAATCAGTTGGATCTAAGATTGTAAGTAAAATATTGTGTGTGGATCTAAGTATGTTTTGTTTAATTTGTTAAATTGTAACATTTGAACATGCTTTTGTCAAAGGATGAACTTGCGGTTATGAGTAGCCAAGGATCTTTCGTTCCTAAAGGAAAGAATGATATTTTGACTGTTGCCATTGGAACACCTGAGCATCCCGGTCGTGTTCGGGGAGTTGGAAAAGGTGTCAGGATAAAGAGATACTTTGGAGGTGTGGCACGTTCTTCCATGGGCAGCTCACAACAAGTTGACAAAGCGGAGTTGATGAAAGAAATTATGGAGGACGTGGAAGTGATGGTGCAAGACCGAGTTCGCAAAGCGTTGGCAGAGGTATATGTTTATATTACTAGATTTGTTTTATTATTTGAATCAATTCATAAATAATAGCTTAATTTATATTTATGTTTTAATTTTTCAGCACACCATCTCATGTGGAGGTGTTCAAAATGCTGGTGTTCAGGTTCCCTCTCCAATGACAACGGTTGGATCTAAGGCAAGCCACTCACCATCTACAGCGGAGGAGGCGGAGGAGGAAGTTGATTGGATGAAAGAGATGCTTGTGGCGGGGTATGCCGATAAGAGACATGCCAGGATAAAGTTGGAGCACGAAGTTCATGACTGCTTTGTCTCCTTAAAGAGATCCTGGACATGGTTTCTGGTGAAGAGTGGCTTGAATTAAGCCATTTGGCCATATGGTCCACGTAAGTAGTAAAGTCTATTTCATTATATAAATTTCTGACATTTTTACATATGTCAATCGATTTGATTGTTTTTCTTACTTGCCACTAGATATTTGTACCGTGATTGTCTTGAAAGAGGTATTGAGGACATATATGGATTTGTGTGTCCATACAAGCTTAACTTGAAGCATTATTCCATGGATGTTGTCCTTCAAAACATTCAAGAGAAATTGATGACCACCACTAATTTATGATGACCATTGTGAAAGCTGGTGTTGTTGAAAATTGGGTGCAGGTGATGAGTCCTCATCACATGTATATTTTTATTCAGTTTGCAACCAATTTGTTAGTCATTTAAGTTTATTTCAGTCAATCGTTAAGGGATTTGGCATAGTTTTAGATAATTGTAGTAGGAAGTCCTGTTGTAAGAAATTCAGTCACTTTCGGAGCTAAATTGTACTTGAAGACCTCCAATTTGTGTGTTATCATTCGGCGAACCAGACACTTGCCCGGAGATGCAGCACAATTGGGAAGATTTGAGTTTCTGAGCAATTTTGCGTCGCGACCAGGAGGGTTCGGGTCGCGAAGGAAGCATAAAACAGGAGGATTGTTGATTCTGTGCAATATCGCGTCGCGATGGCTACGGGCCGCGTCGCGATGGACTTCAGAAAGTTAGGTTAAATATCAGTTTTCAGCGAATTGTTCAGGGACTTCGTCTGGAGAGCAGTGCTAGGGTTTGGAGCAGCAGCTGGGGGCGAATTTGGAGGCCTTCCTTCACCTTGGGACCAAGGGTTTGAAGGTTCTAATGGATCCTTACTTGTGTAATCTTCTCCTACTCTTGATTTCTACTCTTATGATGTTGTCTACTTAGTTTCTTTTGATTAGGGAGAGATGACTCTTCCCAAAACTATCCTATGAATGCTTTGTTATGGTTAATACAATTAGTAGTTTGAATTATCATAAGTCTATGCCTCTGAGTTTAATGCTTTATAGTTACATATGATAATTATAATGATCTAGGTTATGTGACTGCATAGGAATATGGGTTGCATGCTGGATATGGGGTATTAGATCATGTACTTGTGATCACCATAGGAATATGGGGTTGGATGCATGAATTCTTTATTTCTTGAGTTTATTGCTTTACCGATTGGCATGATTCACCTAAGGAATTAGGGTAACTCAATTAGGTAAAAGGGGTTCTGAGGCAAGGAATTGCTCTTAACCTATCATAGTGAATTGAATCTGGTAGTTCAAACAACTAATCTGTAATTAGCTGAAGGTCCACTAGTGCAAAATCAGGAAAAGAATTAGACATTTAAAGTCAGGCGCTCAGATGCCTGACTTTATATGTTGAGGCGGTGGCAAACTTGTAATTAAGAAGCAAAACTCGCGAGTTTTAAAGTCAAGCGAATATACGCCTGACTTCTAAAGTGAAAAAATAGAAAAAGAAATAGACTTTTGAAGTCGTGCTATCAGACGCGTGACTACATAAATAGACACGGTGGCAAACTTGTAATTAAGAGGTGAAGTTTTAAAGTCAAGCATATACACGCCCGACTTCTAAAGTACTAAAATAGAAAGAAAAAAATTCATCCTTCATTCGCAAAACACGCGAACCCTAGCATATTCTCACGCCACTCTCTCAGAACACTCTCCATTCTCACTCTCAGAACACTCTCCAAAACGTACGCCGTTCTCCGCCCCGTTTCCTCTCCCTCACCACCATCCATTCCTCTCCCTCACCACCACCCTTTCCTCTCCCTCACCAAAAAGAGCCTCCAGAGGCTCCACGCCAAGGGAGTGCTATGGAAGCCTCCGAAGGAGCTGAGGCGACGGGAAATCGCTCTCTCGCTCGCTCACCGCTCTCATCGCTCGCTCACCGCTCTCATCACTCGCTCACCGCTCTCATCGCTCTGGCACTCTCGAAGACATTTTCTCATTTCTGTGTGAAAACCCTAATTCCCAAATCGCTACACCCAATTTCAGAATCACACTCTCCTTCGCGCGTCAGATTCTTCTTCGTCAAACCTTGCTTCAGTCTTGTTCTCAGGTTTGTTTCTATTTCGTACATATTTGGCGTTTTGATGTTCATGCTTTTTCTTCTTCTTCTTCTTCTGTCACTATTCTTCTAGATTTCACGAATCAGTTTCCATTTTGACTGTTTCTGGATTTTTCAGGGTTTTTGTTTTCATTTTTCGTTCTTTGCGATTTGTGATATGCAATATGAATCTGACGTTTCCTACTCAAATCTGTGTGGTTGTGTCTTGTGATTAATTTGCGATATGAAGCTGATATTATAATCTCTTCCCATTAATGGTTATGTCTTTCCTGAGCTTCTATGAATATTTGTTTGATTGCTTCTCCTAATGTATTTCATTTGGATTGTGTAATAATTGATAGGCTTACTTGATTGTACAACTGCAAGCAACCTTGGTGCTACTGTGCATGTTAGGATACAGGATAAGAACTTTATCTAGAAAGGAAAATGTAAAGGTTATTATATTTTCCCAGCTTATGACTAACATTTACTTTATTCAGTTAACATCTTCATTAAACTATTGGTCTCAGGTTGTTAATGCTGTTGAGATTGATCAAAGTAACCTTGTTACTATGTTCAGGAAAATCCATCTTTGGAGCAAACTAGTAATCTGAAGAATCTCTCAGTTTTTTCCACTTTGGAGGCTAAGAGACAGCAAGGAACTTCATGGTTTGTCTCATAACTTATGCATTTACTTGATTTTGCAGCTATGTCTTCCCTATGTTGATCCTATTCCCAATTTGTTGTCATCTCGGAAAGTTCCAGTGCTTCAGGAGAGGCTAGCAAAGATGGTGTATTACACGCTTGTCAAACAAATGAAAAGTCCGAAGAAAGAAAATTTCTGAACGTTGCTGAGCTTTCCTCAGCTGCCGATGGATCTTCTGCTTCAGCAGAAACTATTGGCATGGTATACAATGGCAGCACTTGACATGGTATATATATTTCCTAATCTTGTTTTCCCATGGTATATATGCGAGTATGAGTGATTACATTGCTGGTTTACTGTCACTTCATATTAATCCTCGATCCTATCTGCCTTAGAATACTGAGTTCTCCATTGGTTATATCTTTAACTAATAATTTGGTTAGATCCTGATTGTTATGTAACCTCATGACAGGCAACGGAAGCATCGGGGAACTATATTGGAATCTTTAAACTATCTAACTTATCAGGTAAGAGACGTGATTTAGTTCCGATCAACTATGAACAGGTAAGCAGACACATGGGTTTATGTGACTCACTGATTTTGGATTGTATATTATATATTAAACTCAGTAATTTTCATGAATATTTCTGGGTACATTTAAACGATAAGATGTCCTCCTTCAAGAATAATTACACTGTCTCTTCATATTCTTATGTGTTCATGTTAATGTCTTGTTCCTTCCTCTTCTCTTTGATGACTTTTGTGCTTGTGCAGAATAAAATTGCCAAGGATTCAGATATCCAGAAGTTTGATGATGATGATTTAATTGTTAAAGTTGGGGATTGCTTGGAGGTTAGAAGTTTCATTGTTTTTCATTAGCTAACGAATCAATTGTTCTCCATTGAATCTTGGGTTTAAAATTCACTCTACCTTCTGGGAAGGCCTTGCCATTACTAGGGCTTTCATGGAATATCATCAGCTTGTGAGTTATATATCATTCGGTGAGTGCCCTGATCAGGAAACTCCCCTTCTAGAGGCTTGTTTGTGAAATTGCCCAGGATTTCAAGGTAATGTGTAACTGCTGCTGTCGTTGATTGATCATGTGCGTTTTCATCACCAGTGTAGTTAATAATTTTCCTTGGTGGCAGACTGACCTTCGTTTCCAGAGTCACGCAGTGCTTGCATTGCAAGAGGCTGCTGAGGCATACCTTGTTGGACTCTTTGAGGATACCAACTTGTGTGCCATCCATGCTAAGCGTGTCACCATTATGCCAAAGGATATTCAGTTGGCAAGGAGGATTCGCGGCGAACGTGCTTAAGAATGGTGGGCTTGGTGCTTTTATGTGGCTGCGGATAGTATTTTGTTATTAAAATGATCAGCTGTTAGGGAATAGGTGTTTACTGCTAGTCTGATTAAGGATGATAGGGATATGCTACTATGTTAATTTTTAGATATTGGGGTGTAATTGTTAGACTTGGGGATCAATTTACTATTTCCCCACATATTATGAAGATTGTGAATTATTCTAACTCTTTATCTTGTCAGTATGAAGAACATGGAGAAGACTTCATTGATATGTTGGATGGGATGTTCGCCTTTGTCCTTCTTGACACTAGAGATAAAAGTTTTATTGCTGCTCGTGATGCTATTGGCATTGTTCCTCTTTACTTGGGTTGGGGCCATGATGGTATGTGGTTTCTCCTTGTTCTTGCAAACATATGTACATTTTCACTTCAATCTAGATGGCATCTCTTGCTGTAGCTTGGCATGGTTGTTGTTCTTGCATCTTAATCACAAAAACGAATCAGATATATTATCCATGGATGTGTTGATTTATTTACAGGATCAATATGGTTTGCATCCAAAATGAAAGCTCTAATTGACGATTGTGAGAGATTCATATCTTTTCCACCCGGGCATATATATTCCAGCAAGCAGGGTATAAACAATGTGATCTCACCTATTCTATTCTGTTTATGTCGACTCTTGTAATTCATTTCCTCCCTTTTCCTCCTTTTGCTGTCTAAGTTTTACATTTAAATAGTATTGTATGTATATCAGTAATGTTTCCTATTAAAATTTGTTGTATTTGCAGGAGGATTAAGAAGGTGGTACAATCTATCATGGTTCTCGGAGCATATTCCATCCACACCCTATGATCCAATGATTCTGCGTGAGACCTTCGAGAGGGTAAGCTACTACTTGTTTTATCCACCTACTTCTTTCACAATGTTGAGATGATTCTTCCCAGTGTAGAAAGTTCAGTTCTGGTGCATTTTCTTTTAAAAAAATGCTCCAGGCTTTATGCACCTTTTCCTGGAATTTTATATGGTAAAATGCATTCTTACATGTATTGACTTGTCTTAGTGTCTATTTTATCATTTTCACAAGAAACTAAAACTAATTTCAGGAAAGGCTTGGCAATAAACATCAACATGTATGATCTGCATCTTTCCTTACTGCTATATCTGTGGTTTCAGGGTTTAGGGCTTCGTCCCGGGGTGATTGATGAGGCCATCGGTATTTCTTCCCTTCAGGTGTGCTTTTGAATAATGAAAATTTCAAACTAAAAAAATATGATTATGCACGAGCACTGTGTTAAGAAGAATAGAGTGGAAGAAGTTATAATGTGTCAGGTCAGGTGTAAAGTTGCAACATGTTTTGAATGCTCGGCTCTTGTATGTTTTAATTTTAAAACCATACAACGATAACAAAGAAAACTTGTAGTGTTAAACTTTATTTTTGATCTGGGTGTGAATAACTCATCATTTTCTACCATATTTGCTTTCATTACTGATGCGTGACCCTTGTACGATAATGCAAAGGTTATGTAATGCTGATACGTCCTCTCACAACCCTTACTTAAGATTGAAGTATGTTCCTTTCCTTATCTATTATACTGCTGTTCATTTTTCAGTACATTTGTATGTCTATTCTATTCTCTTCAAACTCTAACCATATGGAAACTTGCAGAGTTTTTCCACATTTATTTACAACTTTCCACCATCCATGTTAACATTGGATTTAATGGAACTTTTCACTTTTACTCTGCCAACCCAATAATATGTAATTTCTGTTCTTTTGTAGGGCTTTTTTTTACATCTTTATACAGTTGCTTGAAAAATGGTGCTAGAGCAGTATTTCAAGTGTATCCTGAAAATACTGATCAGCGTGTATTGATTGCGAAAGCTGCAATGACTGCTGGATTTCGTGGGGGTGATTTGTTTGATTTTCCACACAGGTACTATGAATAAGTCTTACAAGACTACTGGAGCTGATTTGTTTCAACAAAAGTAGTGTGCCAAAAGCACCTATTTTTGTGTTGCATTTCCTTGTGTTTTTTTATCAATCAGCACAGCAGCATCCAGTGTTTGGTATGAGCTGCAATAAAGAGATAAGAGGCACAAAAAAAACAATCACAAAACTCTTTATTCAATCCTATCCTTTTGCTTAACTATAAGGAACACTTTTAAAAGAAAATTTATGATAGTTGATTAGATAAGTATTTGTGTTTTGTTCAGCTCGGTTTAAGCAATTATTTCTTTTAAAAAGGATCTTTGTCTAGCCTTCCCGAGCATGGTTTTTCACTAACTGGGGAACAATTGTCTTGTGATAGTTTGGTTAGAGTCTTGAATGTTTGGTTAGTGTTTTTTATGTTTGGTATATGAATCTTACTTTGAATAACTTTTCTTTAAGTGTTTTGTATGAATCTTGAAGTTTTACTTACACTACTAATTGAAACTTATTTGCGGAAACTTGGAATTAGAATGTTTGAATAATGATAAAGATGCATAATTAGTGGGTCTTTCTTGTTTCAAATTCAGTTTCCATCTTATGTTGCAGAGTCCAGATGGGGATATAATAGATTGTGTGCCTGTTTCTAAGCAGCCAGCTTTTGACCATCCTTTTCTCAAAGATCACGAAATCCAGGTCCATTTTCTTCATTCAAGATCTGTATTTTTTTTTCCAATTTTTGAAGTGTTTTTTTTTCACTCTAACTTTATGCTTTTAGTTCATTAGATGAGACCAAATTTCCATCCTGAAGGGCTTTTTTAAATAACAACCTTGATTTTCTCACTTCATCCTTTAATCACTTTAGAGGAGCCAAATCATTTTCTTTCACCCTTAGTGGTCAAATTGCCAAGAATGGAGCAGTATATTTAGTTTGGTTTCTAATTTCTATGACTCTGGTATACAGCATACTTTTGAGGTGTTTCTTTGGTAGATTTACAGTGGAACAGGAAGGCTCTTTTATTGATAGGTTTCTTGTATTTGGTTGTTGGTTAGGTTTTCTGAGGGGGATTCCTCCTCCTCTGTTCTTTTGTGCGTCCTTTTTTCCTTATGATATTTAAAAAAAAATTATGTTGCTTATCTAAAAAAAAAAATTATGAAACAATATACCGTCAGATCACAGCCATGTTTTTTGTTTAATTGCAGGAACTTTGTAGAAAGGGAAGCATTCTTTTCCTTGCTCAGTCTATCTTGAAGTTGAACATTCAATCATCCTTTCCAACTAGGATTGTGGCTGGAATTTCAAGGCTAAAAGCCAAAATACTCTCCATTGTGAGTCCTATGACAAAATCTACTATAAATGCCTGCTTTTGTACTTGATCTTGCAAATGCATTGCATTTCTCACAATACCTAAAAGTTGATTTTCTATCCCTAGGAGAACTTGCCCAATCCGCACCTACGTACCCACAATGTATATCAGATACTTACACTTATTAGATCTTTAGTTTGAAAGACAAATGCAATTTCAGATTTTTGATGCCTTCTTGATTGTTCAGATACTTAAACTTACTAGAGGAAAAGTTTGTTTTATAGACTATATATATAGTTGCTGCATTTCTTTAAGCTCTTTGATATAGTTGACCAATTTTTTTCCTTCTCTTCATTGTTTGCTAAATATGAGCTATGTATTGTGGCAGGCTGGCAGCTCACATATTTTTCCTAATCATGGTATAGATAGACGTCATTCTTTAGTCTGTACTAATATACCCAGTTTCAGAATTCTTTCTTTTTCTTTTCTTCTTTACAATTCTGCAAGAAGTGAGACTTATATTCTGTACTTATAAACCCAAACACTGTGTTTGGCATGTCAAACAACATGAAGTTATGAACATCAAAAAATTTACCTTCATCTTTTATAATTCCCTCTCTGATTTATATTTTAGTTCATTGGAAATTGACACACCCTTTCAGCTACAAATTCCATTTGCTCTGTTTCTTAATTTCTACTCTCCATATTTTAAGGTAATAAATTAATAATATCATTTGGGTCTTACAAATTAGTGGGGGTGCTATAAAGACTCTAGTGAGTACAAGTTTTTCAACATTCTCTTAATTTGTAAACTTTCCTCTTGTTGGTGTTGTATTAGGGAGAAGAGAAGAAAAGAGAAGGAGATGGGAAATTGTCAAGCAATTGATGCAGCAACGCTAGTGATACAACATCCAAGTGGAAAAACAGAGAGATTTTATTCACCTATGAGTGCTAGGCAAGTTATGAAAATGAACCCTGCTCATTGTGTTGCTGGTGTATTTTTTGAGGAGTTGTTTTGCTCTTTGATGTGTAATAGAAATTTTATTAGAATAATATATGTCTTCATACACAACTCAACACATTACGGTTATATATGTTGTTTATGATGTGTAACCTTTTGAAAACCTTAATGGATGTACTTCTGCAACTTTAAGTGCAACCTTTTGTACTTCTGTCTGCTGGTTTTGCTGGTATATATGCAGGGAGAATGACCAAAATTCGTATAACCAGGGTCTATGTAGGCGTATAAAGCCAAAATTTGAAAAAAAAAATACTTTTAAAGTCAGGCATATCTAAGCCTGACTTAAACTAGAAAAAAAAAACTTTTAAAGTCAGGCGTAAGCCTGACTTAATAAAGGGCATTTAAAGTCAGACGCAATAATGCCTGACTTTAAAACAGACTTACGAAGTCAGGCTCAGGCTCAGGCTTGACTTTAAAACATACTTACGAGGTCAGGCCATAAATGCTTGACTTTAAAACAGACTTACGAAGTCAGGCTATATATGCTTGACTTTAAAACAGACTTACGAAGTCAGGCTCAGGCTTGACTTTAAAACAGACTTACGAAGTCAGACCATATATGCTCGACTTTAAAACAGACTTACGAAGTCAGGCTATCGCTTGACTTTAAAACGCCTGACATACAAAGTCGACTTAATAAAAGTCAAGCTTGCGCCTGACTTTAAATCCCTTTTTCGCCTGACTTTAAATCCCTTTTTTGCACTAGTGGTCATAGGATAGCGTAGGGAAGATGAATCAATCCTTAATCGCTTGTATCTTGCTTTATTTTCAAACACTATCTTGCATTTAATTTACAAAATCCCAAAAATATTATCTTTTCGTTTCTACCGCTAAGAATTAATAAACTTGCCTAATTGATAATAAAACGCAATCCCTGTGGATACGACCGGTACTTACTGTTTAAATTATTACTTGCAACGAATTTGGTACACTTGCCAAAGTCCTAACAGCAGGTATAAATTTTTGGTTACAATTATACTTTACACATTTATTTAGAATTAATTAGAACGTGATTGAATATAATTTGTTTGAGTAATATTTAAATTTGTAGGTATTTAATAACTCAAAAGCATACACCGAAGAGGAAATTTTTGAGGTTCGTCTCCTTTGGTCAGAATTCTTTATGAAGATTCGGAATGAGCAAAAAGATACACTTTTTAACACTTTCTGATTCTGAACATTTTGTAATTCTGAACAATGCTGTATATGGTTGTTGTTGTATATGCATGGTTGCTGTTTGTGTGAATTGGTCATTTATGTGAATTAATGGTCATTTATGTGAATTGGTCATTTGTATGGTTGCTATTTGTATATATGCATGGTTGCTGTTTCTGAACAATTCTGAACAATGCTGTATGGTTTCTGTTGTGTATGCTAAACAACAGGGTTCGTATGGATCAAAAATGAAAAAACCAAAATGCGTAAAATGACATTTAGCATCGGTTGTTTGAAACAACCGATGCTAAATGTCATTATCAAATGACGTTTAGAGACATTTAGCGTCGGTTGTTTGAAACAACTGATGCTAAATGTCAGTTTTGAGGACTTTTAGCATCAGTTGTTTCAAACAACCGACGCTAAATGTCCCCTTTGTTACTTTTAGCATCGGTTGTTTCAAACAACCGAGGCTAAATGTCAGTTTTGAGGACTTTTAGCATCGGTTGTTTCAAACAACCGATGCTAAATGTCATTTTTAGCCATCTGGAATAGTTTTTAATGTGACATTTAGCATCGGGTTTATGAACACCCGATGCTAAATGTGACATTTAGCGTCAGGTTTATGAACGCCCGATGCTAAATGTGACATTTAGCGTCGGTTAAATAACCGATGCTAAATGTCTGACATTTAGCATCGGTCGATTTAGCGTCGGGCGATAACCGACGCTAAATATCCAATTTAACCGACGCTAAATGTCTTTTTTCAACTAGTGCAACAATTGGTATCAGTAGCAAGGCTGAATCGGTCTTGGAATCATGGTGTCAACGAAATACGAAGTGGACAAGTTCAATGGTAAGAACAATTTCGGTCTGTGGCGCATCAAGATGAAGGCTATGCTTGCACAACAAGGGTTGGTTGGTGCGTTAAAGGGTGAGAACGGGCTACCTTCGAGAATCACTGTAGAGGAGAAGGCAAAGACAATGGAAAAAGCTCATGGAGCACTTATTCTCAGTTTGGGTGACAAACCTCTAAGAGAAGTCATTAAAGAAACGACTCCAGCAGCAATTTGGCTCAAGTTGGAGAGTCTTTATATGACAAAATTTGTTGCAAACCGTCTCTATTTGAAACAAAGGGCATTTATCACTTGAAGACGTTTGATCCGCATTGATGTCAAATGATATGAAAAGAAAATCAGAGATTAAAGAAGAGCAAAGTAGTGAAGGGCTGTTTGTTAAGAGTAACTTTGAGAAAAGGGTACGAAACAAAAGCAATTCACACAGAAAAATAAGGTTGAAGACAAGTATAAGGATAAAGATAAATCCAAGAAGAAGTGTTATCAATGTGATAAGATGGGGAATTTCAGAAAAGATTGCCAAGAGCTGAAATCTAAGAAGAAAGGTGAAGAAGATGTGGCAAGTGCTTCAATTGTCGCAGATAATTACCTATGTGCCGGTGTTTTAATGGCAACATCAAGTCTTTATGAAGATGAATGGGTTCAAGATTCAGTGTGTTCATTTCACATGACCCCTAATAAAGAATGGTTCACTGGTCTTAAGGAAGTTGATGCTGGAAGTGTCATTATGGGTAACAACACAACATGCAAGGTAATAGAATTGGTTCCATAATGTTGAGATCTGAAGATGGCACACAAAGGGTTCTAACAGGTGTGATATATGTTCCTAACATAAAATGGAACTTAATATCTCTGGGCATGTTAGAGGAAAATGGGTGTTCTTTTGAGTCTCATGATGGTATCCTCAAGGTCATGAAAGGGTCGACAGTTGTGATGGAGGGTTACAGGAAACATGGAATCCACATTTTGAAAGGTAGTGTTGTCACAGGGTGTGCTGCTACATCATCGGAATGCTGCAGCACTGTAGTGCTATCGCACGAGAGGCTGGGTCATGTTAGTCAAAGGGGAATGTAAATTCTTGGCACAAAGGGAGTCCTTGGTGAAGACAAGGTTGGAGATCTACCTTTTTGTGAACATTGTGTTTTAGGGAAAATGCATAGGGTGAAGTTCTCCAAGGCTAATCATTCAACAAAGGGAACTCTTGACTATGTCCATAGTGATCTATGGGGACCAGCAAGGGTGACTTCACATGGAGGTAATAAGTATTTTATTACTTTCTTAGATGTTTTCAGTAGGAAGGTTTGGATTTATTTTCTTAAAAGTAAAGATGAAGCTTTTAGGGCTTTGAAGGAATGGAAAATCATGATAGAAACCAAAACTGAAAAGAAAATTAAAACTTTAAGAACTAATAATGCCTTAGAGTTTTGTAGTGAGGAATTCACTAGCTATTGTAAAGATCATGGCATAATTGGGCATAAAACTGTTAGGAATACCCCTCAACAAAATGGCTTAGCTGAAAGGATGAATATGACTATTTTGGAAAGAATGAGGTGCATGTTATCTAACTCTAGTATGCATGTAAAGTTTTGGGCAGAAGCGGCCCATACAACATGCTATCACATTAACATGAGTCCTTCAACAACAATAAATTTAAAAACTCCTCAAGAGGTGTGGAATGGCAAGATAACTAGCTATTCACACTTGAAAGTTTTTGGATGTACTGCATATTATCATGTTAATGAGGGCAAGTTGGTTCCAAGGGCGAGAAAATGTTATTTTGTAGGTTATCCAGAAGCAGTCAAAGGCTACAAGGTATGGTGCATAGAGAGCAAAAGATGCATCATTAGCAGAGATGTAAAATTCAATGAAAAAGAATTTTATAAGCCCTCTAGGAGTGCAGAAGATCAAGCTACTTATCAGAAAGAGCTTGATAGTTTTGATTTTGAGGTGGAGCATAATGACCAAGGCAATCATCAAACTCAACCTACAGAACAAGAAATTGATCAAATCAATGAGGAAGCAGACCTTGTTGATAATGAGCACATTGAAAAGGAGGATTATCTCCTAGCAAGGGAAATGGACAGAAGGAACATCAAGCCACCTGCAAGATATGGGTTTTCTGCAGATATGTTTAGTTATGCTTTCAACACAGCGGAAGACATAATAAATGAGGAACCAAAACCATTTGCTGAAGCAATTAGTAGCAAAGATAGACAGAGTTGGATGTTGGGCATGACAGAGGAACTAGCTTCTCTAGAACAGAATAGCACTTGGTCTTTGGTTGCTAAACCCGAGAAGACAAATATCATTGGTAGCAAATGGATCTTTAAGAGGAAGGAAGGAATTCCCGGGGTTGAACCAATTAGATTTAAGGCAAGACTGGTTGCTAAAGGGTTCAATCAAAGGGAGGGAATGTTGAACTAAGGACAAACACTCTTTGTTTTGTATGATAACAAATTACATCTTGTCTACTAATGGTTACAGTTGTATAAAAGTATAGGACATAAAAGGCAGATATCTCAAAGTGCAGATGCTTGGAGGAGAAGCTACTAAAAGTTCAAAGAAGACTTAATTGTTTATTTGCTTTTGATAGGACAAAGTGTAAGTTCCTATCACTTTAGTTCTATAACTTTTAGTAGTTGAGAGATGAAGTTTTTCAAAATAAAAACTATTGTGTTGAAAGCTTAAAAAATATTTTATACAAACACATGCATGCATGCACATGCAAAGGCATAACATGAGAAAATTCTTTTAAGAAAAGAATCGATTTCCAAGATGTTTTAAAAAAGAAAGAAATCGATTCCTACTATTTTTTCAAGCACATAATCGATTTTGGAAGGCTACTTCTCAAAGGTATAATCGATTGTTAGCCTATGACTTTTAAAGGAATATATTTTGGAAAGAAAACAATCGATTATCTACTTCCTTTTTCAGAGCAAAGAATCGATTATCTACTTCCTTTTTCATTCTTCATAATCGATTACATGCTTAGGTATTTCAGAGCACATAACCGATTATGTCTCTCCTTGTTTTAAGCACATAATCGATTATCACTTGTTTCCTTTTTAAGAAATGAATCGATTATGTCATTGCTCACTACAGAGCACATAATCGATTATGGTGTTTGTGTTTTTAGTCCAACGGTCAATTTTTTACATTTTCTATAAATAGAGACGTTGGATCTCAAATGAAAAACACACCACTACTCTTCATTATCTCATACATTTTCAAATCACTAGAAAGGAGAAAAAGAGCTTTCATTGTCAAATCTTTTGTTAAAGTTCTTCATTTCAAAACCAATCATCTCTCTCTCTACTATATTGTTATTCTGCTGGAGTGATTGGTTCATAGTTTCTATATTGTATTGATCTGTATTCGTGGTGGCTTAGAAATCCTGGGACGTGTTCTTGGGTCTCTCAATCTGGGAGATTGAGTTGGTTTGAAATCCTGGGAGGTGATCTTGGGTCGTTCAATCGGGGAGATTGAAGCGGTTATTGTAAAATCCTGGGAAGCATTCTTGGGTCGTTCAATCAGGGAGATTGAAGCGGTTGTGAAATCCTTAGCGGGGAGCTCGGGTTCTCAATTTGGGGAAATTGGGATTTGCTATTTGAAGTTGCTTGTTTGTAAAACATTCTACATCATATAGTGGTTGTCAGCAAGTCCAAAGGTTGCAAAGCCGGAGGCCGAGGACGTAGGGCTTTTATCCCGAACCTCGTAAAAATCCTGGTGTATCTCTATCCCTCTCTCGTTACTTTCTTTATCGCTTATACTAGTCTATTATTGATATCATTGCGCTGCTTATAAATATCTGGTTATTGTGAATATCGATAATAGAAGCGTTAGAGTAATATTGCAATGTGCCTGATCTGCCTGCTTAGTTAATACATATAGTTTAAATCTTAGTTTCCGCATTTGATTTAAACAAGCATTGTAAAAGTTTTTGAAAACCAAAAATAATTCATCTTTTACACATAACCTTATTCACCCCCCTCTAAGGTTATCCTATAGTCCAATAGGGAATAGATTATGATGAAATATTCTCTCCAGTTGTAAAGCACTCATCTATTAGGGTCTTATTATCCATGGCTGCTCACTTCAATATGGAATTAGAGCAAATGGATATTAAGACAACTTTCCTACATGGAGACCTTCATGAAACCATCTACATGCAGCAACCTACTCGTTTTGAAGTTGAAGGAAAGGAGAATTGGGTGTGTCACTTGAAGAAAATCGCTTTATGGCCTTAAGCAGTCACCAAGGCAATGGTATCTTAAGTTTGATTCTTTTATGATAAAGCACAATTTCATAAATGCAAATCTGATTGTTGTGTTTATTATAAGAAGATATCAAATGATCTCTATGTGTATCTGTTTCAAGGCATCATTGCAGCTCATTGTGGCTCTCTCAACCACAAAAGCTGAATTTGTTGCCTTAACTGGTGCTGTAAAAGAAGCAATATGGTTGCTGAATTTGGTAAATGAATTAGGCTTGAAACAAGAATCAGTTTGTGTGCATAGTGATAGTCAAAGTGCTATCCACTTATGCAAGAACCAAATGTGCCATGAAAGAACCAAACACATTGACATACAGTTGCACTTCATCAAAGACATGGTGGACAGTGAAGAAGTTGAAATTCCGAAGGTTCACACTGATGAAAACCCTGCTGAAATGCTCACTAAACCTGTCACAGTTAGCAAGTTCAAGCATTGCTTGGATTTGCTCAATAACGATGTTGATTGATGATTTTGGACATGAAGGATTCCTGACTTGAAGACTTTATTATGAAAGGATACTTTACACCAAGGTGGAGAATCGTTGAGTTATGGTGCTACAACATCCTATGCATTCTACTCGGACCTTTGGCCAATGCTATAGCATTGCCTGCAGTATCACTGCATATTTCAACTATTTTCTGTCATGACAATTATATCTGTTTTAGGCTGCTGTACCTTGTAACACCCTGAATATTTAATTAATTTATTTAATTAAGTATTTAGGTATTTCTTTTATTTAATTGGGTTTTAATTATTTATTGGAATTGTTTTAATTGAGGGGTGGTGTGATGCTAGGAGGAGGAGGTGCATTCGAATGGATTGGGCTTAAGTGAAGCCCATGGCCCAATGGCTTGACCTAGGCGCATTTTGGTGAGGAGTCTTGCCTAGGGTTTCACTTGTGTTCTTCGAATTAGCAAGAGAGAAAGAGAGGAGCGTGAGAAAGAGAGAGCAAGGGCGGCCAAGAGAGGAGAGAGTTCGAAGATCAAGGAGGAAGGAGATCTCCATTGTTGCTGAGGCTCTGTTGGTGACTGCATCCTAAGGCTCGAGTTCTTCTTCTTAAAAAGGTTAGGGGAGCTCTATCCTTCCATCTAATAGATCCTATGATAGATCCTAAGTAGTGATAGCCTAAATGTTACTATGATTGTCATGATGTTTACGAAATTCATGTCTTGATCGTTGCCATATGCGTGATTACGTGTTGATGCTTGCGAATTCATGCCTTGATTTTAAATATATGCGTAATGCTATGTGGTGCTTGGGATGTTGTTGAATTTTGATGTTTGATAGATAATTTTGATGATCTTATATGTGCTCATGAGTTGTGGTAAATTGGTGTTGTGGTTGGTCATGTGAAAAATTTGAAGAAAAAAATAGTTTGTGCTGAAATTGTGTTGAATCTGTGTTGCTGAAAGTGTTTGGGCGCTGGGCGCCTATGGGCGCTGTGCGCTGTGTTGCCTGTCAAAATGTTGCTGTCGAAATTTCTGTCTGTTGGCATGTTGCTGTCAAAAATTGTTGCCTGTTGGCATGTTGCTGTCGAAATTGTTGCCTGTTGGCATGTTGCTGTCGAAAATTGTTGCCTGTTGGCATGTTGCTGTCGAAATTGTTGCCTGTTGGCATGTTGCTGTCGAAATTATTGCCTGTCAAAATGTTGCTGTCGAAATTTTTGCCTGTCAAAATGTTGCTGTCGAAATTTCTGCCTGTTGGCATGTTGCTGTCGAAAATTGTTGCCTGTTGAAAAGTTTCGGTCGAAATGTTGCCTGTCGAAGGTGCCCTGTTGCTGGGCGCCAGTTTTGCATTTTTGCGCTCAGGGCGCCAGTTTTCAGGATGTTCCAAAATATTTTCGAAAACTGTTTTCGCTATATCTTTTGACTCGAATATCCGTTTTGAACGATTCAAAAAGCGTTGTGAAGCATTTTCAGTTGTCTATCTGTGGGTTCCAGTTTTAAAAATAAAAACTTATAATTTCAGAAGCTTGCTGGGTGCCCAAGTGGCTGTCCCCGATGGTTTTTAACGAAGTAATGTCAAAAATGATGATTTTGACGATGATGCCCC
Source organism: Astragalus membranaceus (assembly GCA_039519185.1). NCBI lineage: Eukaryota > Viridiplantae > Streptophyta > Magnoliopsida > Fabales > Fabaceae > Astragalus > Astragalus membranaceus. Next base: position 120,204,462 of record CM076846.1, read on the forward strand.
TAGTGGCTAGTTAAATGACTGTTTTGCCCTTAGTGGCTACTATTATTTATAATGACGTGTATATGACGATGATGCCCTTGGAGGCTAGTAAATGACGTTTTTGCCCTCAGTGGCTATTGTTTGAGTTGATGATATTGATGTATAAGCGACGATGAAACCCAGTGACGTTTAAGGCCCGAAAGGCTAAGTGATGTTAAGGTCTAAAAGGCCAAGTGACGTTGTGTGTTGATTGTGAATTGACAGGTGCTGTGCTCCTTGTGAGCAAACTGGTAAGTGACGGGTCACATAGTTGACTCTGATTTTGGGTATTTGTGTATTTGTGTGTTTGTGAGTGGTGCATGTCATAGTGTCTCATGCCCCATATGCATAAACCCAGTGACGTTTTGAGGCCCATGTGGCTAAGTGACGATGAGGCCTTAAGGGCTAAGCGACGTTTGTGAAAAGGTACCTCATGCATATGCCCACGAGTGGGTTGCATTTCATATGCCTACATGACATGAGATGAGTTATTGTAAGTGATGTGAATGACGATTGTGATGTGAATAATTTAGAGCTGTGACTTGACTTATGTACTTATCATATTTTCTATTATATGGATTGGAAATGATGCTCACCCTTTCCTGTTTGAATGTTACCCCCGTGTTGGTAACGTGCAGGTGATTCCCAGTGAAGGCCTTAACTTCACTTCTTGAGTCGAGTCGTCATGCTCTGATACGTAGCACCTGGGGGGATGTATTTGATGCTTTGCTGATGTGCTTAGATTTTTTTTTATACTGTTGATGCGTTGATTAACTTTTCCGCTGCGTTGATGTTGGATTTTATGACGTAGTTTCGATGTTTTGAGGTCTCCCTATTGTGGAGTGCTATGTATTGCACCTTTGACGACGTACTATTTTATTTGAGACTTGAGGTTTTATTTTGACGTATGTGTGACACCCTCGTGGTGGAATCGAAAATGATTTTTGAACTCTGATTTTCTTAATTAAAATAAAAGGGTAGAAAAGGGGGTGTTACATTAGTGGTATCAGAGCAGTTCGGTCTGTCCGGCCAATGTTGTCCTGTCATAGTGTCTTATGACAATAGATTAGTTCTGAATTTTTGGTTTGTGCTGCAGTGATAGTTCAGAATGGCTGGGAGAAACGACGCTGCTCTTGCTGCTGCATTGCAAGCTATGGCTCAGGCTGTGCAGGGTCAGCAGAATGCTGGAGATAACGCTGGTTTTCGGAGTCTGACTACTTTCCAGAGAGAGAATCCGCCCACCTTTAAGGGCAAATATGATCCAGATGGTGCTATGGCTTGGTTGAAGGAGATCGAGAGGATTTTCAGGGTGATGGACTGTACTGTTGAGCAGAAGGTCCGTTTTGGTACCCACATGTTAGCCGAGGAGGCCGACGACTGGTGGTTGGCTACTAGGCAGAGGTTAGAGGCTGTGCAGGAAGAGATTACTTGGGAGGTATTCAGCAGAGAATTTCTGAGAAAATATTTTCCTGAAGACGTCCGGGGGAAGAAAGAGATAGAGTTTTTGGAGCTGAAGCAGGGTGGTATGTCTGTGACTGCCTATGCGGCGAAATTTGTGGAATTAGCAAAATTTTATCCACACTACAGTGAGGCTACAGCTGAATTTTCTAAATGCATAAAGTTCGAGAATGGGTTGAGGCCTGATATTAAAAAGGCCATTGGCTATCAGAAGATTCGGGTGTTCGCTGATCTGGTTGACAGTTGCAGAATCTTTGAGGAGGACCGTACTGCTCATTACAAAGCTACTTCTGAGAAAAATGGTAAGTTTCAGAGTCGAAGCAAGCCGTATGAGCTTCCTGCGGGTAAGAGTTATCAGAAGGCTGCTGGAGGTAAGAGTTCTAGTGGGGGAGATGCCCCTGCTAACATTGTCTGTTATAAGTGTGGCAAGCCTGGCCACAAGAGTACTACATGCAGGTCTGATGAGAGGGTTTGCTACCGTTGTGGTAAAAAGGGTCATATGGCAACCGAGTGTAAGGTCAAGGATGTGGTGTGTTTCAACTGTGGTGAGTCTGGGCATATCAGTACAAAGTGTACAAAGCCGAAGAAGGAAAGGTCTACTGGGAAGGTATTTGCATTGGCAGGAGAGGAGCCTGATGATAAGGATGGTCTGATTAGAGGTACGTGTTTTATTAATGGTACTTCTCTGAAATCTCTTATTGATACTGGTGCTACCCATTGTTTTATATCTGTTGATTGTTGTAAAAGATTGGGTCTTGTTTTATCTGCTATGTGTGGGGATATGGTTGTCGATACTCCTGCGAAGGGGTCGGTGATTACGTCCCAGGTGTGTTCTCAGTGTCCCGTGTCGATCTTCGGCAGGGACTTTATTGTGAATTTTGTTTGCTTGCCGTTGAGAGGTCTGGATGTAATCTTAGGCATGGACTGGTTAGAGAATAATCACGTCCATATCAACTGTCGTAGCAAGTCTGTTAACTTCGGGGAAGAAGATTCCGTTTTGATATCTGCTGGTCAATTGAAGAAGTTGAGGAAAGAAGGAGTTCAGCTATTTGCGTTGATGGCATCGTTGTCTGCTGAGAGTCAGGCTGTTATTGAAGAACTGAAAGTGGTACGCGAGTTTCCTGAGGTTTTTCCTGATGAAATTCCGGGCGTGCCACCGGAAAGAGAAGTTGAGTTTTCGATTGATCTTGTACCTGGTACGAGGCCTGTGTCTATGGCACCGTACAGAATGTCGGCGTCGGAATTGTCTGAGTTGAAGACGCAACTTGAAGAATTGCTTGAGAAAAAGTTTGTGAGACCGAGCGTATCACCGTGGGGAGCTCCGGTATTGTTAGTAAAGAAGAAAGATGGGAGCATGAGGTTATGTGTGGACTATCGTCAGTTGAATAAGGTAACTATCAAGAATAAGTATCCGCTTCCGAGGATCGACGATCTGATGGATCAGTTAGTGGGTGCTCGTGTTTTCAGCAAAATTGATTTGAGGTCCGGATATCATCAGATTAAAGTAAAGGATGAAGATGTTCAGAAGACAGCGTTCAGGACAAGGTATGGGCATTATGAATATTCAGTGATGCCGTTCGGTGTGACCAATGCTCCTGGTGTATTTATGGAATATATGAACCGTATTTTCCATAATTACCTAGATCGGTTTGTGGTGATCTTCATAGATGACATTCTAGTTTATTCTAAGTCAGAGGAAGAACATGCTGAGCATCTGAAGACAGTGTTAGAAGTTCTGAAAGAGAAAAAGTTGTATGCTAAGTTATCAAAGTGTGAATTCTGGCTGAAAGAAGTGAGTTTCCTTGGGCACGTGATTTCTGGTAATGGTATTGCGGTTGATCCGGCAAAAGTAGAAGCAGTGTTGGAGTGGGAGGCTCCGAAGTCCGCAACAGAGATTAGAAGCTTTTTGGGTTTGGCTGGGTACTACAGGAGGTTCATCGAGGGTTTTTCCAAGTTGGCCCTTCCGTTGACTCAGTTGACTTGTAAGGGTAAAGTTTTTGTTTGGGATGCCCGGTGTGAGGAAAGTTTTATGGAACTGAAAAAGAGATTGACGACGTCGCCTGTTTTGACGTTGCCTAATCCGGAGAAACCGTTCGTTGTATATTGTGACGCTTCGAAAATGGGTCTTGGTGGTGTGCTGATGCAAGATGGGAAAGTCCTTGCGTATGCGTCGAGGCAGTTGCGGGTTCATGAGAAAAATTACCCTACGCATGATTTGGAATTGGCTGCGGTGGTATTTGTGCTTAAGATTTGGAGGCACTACCTTTATGGTTCGAGGTTCGAAGTGTTCAGTGATCATAAGAGTCTAAAGTATCTGTTCGATCAGAAAGAGTTGAATATGAGACAGCGTCGGTGGTTGGAGCTCTTGAAGGATTATGACTTTGGTTTGAATTATCATCCCGGCAAAGCTAATGTCGTGGCTGATGCTTTAAGCAGAAAGTCTTTGCATATGTCGGCAATGATGGTGAAAGAATTAGAGTTGATCGAGGAATTCAGAGATTTGAGTTTGGTTTGTAAAATGACACCTCGCAGTGTCAAGCTGGGAATGTTAAAGATCGATAATGATTTCCTGGGCAGCATCAGGGAAGCTCAGAAGACAGATGTCAAGTTAGTAGATTTAATTAATGGGGTTGGTCAATCTGAAGATGAAGGCTTCGCAGAGTCGTCAGAAGAGTTATCATGATAAGCGGAGGAAGGATTTAGAATTTCAGGAGGGTGAGCATGTGTTCTTAAGGGTTTCTCCTATTACCGGTGTTGGTCGAGCGTTGAAATCGAAGAAGCTCACTCCTCGATTTGTTGGTCCTTATCAGATTTCTGAAAGAATCGGAAATGTGGCTTATAGAGTGGCTTTACCGCCAAATCTTTCGAATTTGCATGACGTATTTCATGTGTCGCAACTTCGGAAGTATGTGTTGGATCCATCTCATGTGATCCATATGGATGATGTGGAGGTGCGGGATAATCTCACTGTGGAGACGATGCCCGTACGGATTGAGGATCGGGAAGTGAAAGCGCTTAGAGGCAAAGAGGTTGCATTAGTGAAAGTGGTTTGGCTAGGAGCTGCCGGCGAGAGTATGACTTGGGAGCTAGAGAGCAAGATGCGGGAGTCCTACTCAGAATTATTTGATCAGGTAAATTTCGAGGACGAAATATTCTAAGTGGGGAAGAGTTGTAACACCCTGAATATTTAATTAATTTATTTAATTAAGTATTTAGGTATTTCTTTTATTTAATTGTGTTTTAATTATTTATTGGAATTGTTTTAATTGAGGGGTGGTGTGATGCTAGGAGGAGGAGGTGCATTCGAATGGATTGGGCTTAAGTGAAGCCCATGGCCCAATGGCTTGACCTAGGCGCATTTTGGTGAGGAGTCTTGCCTAGGGTTTCACTTGTGTTCTTCGAATTAGCAAGAGAGAAAGAGAGGAGCGTGAGAAAGAGAGAGCAAGGGCGGCCAAGAGAGGAGAGAGTTCGAAGATCAAGGAGGAAGGAGATCTCCATTGTTGCTGAGGCTCTGTTGGTGACTGCATCCTAAGGCTCGAGTTCTTCTTCTTAAAAAGGTTAGGGGAGCTCTATCCTTCCATCTAATAGATCCTATGATAGATCCTAAGTAGTGATAGCCTAAATGTTACTATGATTGTCATGATGTTTACGAAATTCATGTCTTGATCGTTGCCATATGCGTGATTACGTGTTGATGCTTGCGAATTCATGCCTTGATTTTAAATATATGCGTAATGCTATGTGGTGCTTGGGATGTTGTTGAATTTTGATGTTTGATAGATAATTTTGATGATCTTATATGTGCTCATGAGTTGTGGTAAATTGGTGTTGTGGTTGGTCATGTGAAAAATTTGAAGAAAAAAATAGTTTGTGCTGAAATTGTGTTGAATCTGTGTTGCTGAAAGTGTCTGGGCGCTGGGCGCCTATGGGCGCTGTGCGCTGTGTTGCCTGTCAAAATGTTGCTGTCGAAATTTCTGTCTGTTGGCATGTTGCTGTCGAAAATTGTTGCATGTTGGCATGTTGCTGTCGAAATTGTTGCCTGTTGGCATGTTGCTGTCGAAAATTGTTGCCTGTTGGCATGTTGCTGTCGAAATTGTTGCCTGTTGGCATGTTGCTGTCGAAATTATTGCCTGTCAAAATGTTGCTGTCGAAATTTTTGCCTTTCAAAATGTTGCTGTCGAAATTTCTGCCTGTTGGCATGTTGCTGTCGAAAATTGTTGCCTGTTGAAAAGTTTCGGTCGAAATGTTGCCTGTCGAAGGTGCCCTGTTGCTGGGCGCCAGTTTTGCATTTTTGCGCTCAGGGCGCCAGTTTTCAGGATGTTCCAAAATATTTTCGAAAACTGTTTTCGCTATATCTTTTGACTCGAATATCCGTTTTGAACGATTCAAAAAGCGTTGTGAAGCATTTTCAGTTGTCTATCTGTGGGTTCCAGTTTTAAAAATAAAAACTTATAATTTCAGAAGCTTGCTGGGTGCCCAAGTGGCTGTCCCCGATGGTTTTTAACGAAGTAATGTCAAAAATGATGATTTTGACGATGATGCCCCTAGTGGCTAGTTAAATGACTGTTTTGCCCTTAGTGGCTACTATTATTTATAATGACGTGTATATGACGATGATGCCCTTGGAGGCTAGTAAATGACGTTTTTGCCCTCAGTGGCTATTGTTTGAGTTGATGATATTGATGTATAAGCGACGATGAAACCCAGTGACGTTTAAGGCCCGAAAGGCTAAGTGATGTTAAGGTCTAAAAGGCCAAGTGACGTTGTGTGTTGATTGTGAATTGACAGGTGCTGTGCTCCTTATGAGCAAACTGGTAAGTGACGGGTCACATAGTTGACTCTGATTTTGGGTATTTGTGTATTTGTGTGTTTGTGAGTGGTGCATGTCATAGTGTCTCATGCCCCATATGCATAAACCCAGTGACGTTTTGAGGCCCATGTGACTAAGTGACGATGAGGCCTTAAGGGCTAAGCGACGTTTGTGAAAAGGTACCTCATGCATATGCCCACGAGTGGGTTGCATTTCATATGCCTACATGACATGAGATGAGTTATTGTAAGTGATGTGAATGACGATTGTGATGTGAATAATTTAGAGCTGTGACTTGACTTATGTACTTATCATATTTTCTATTATATGGATTGGAAATGATGCTCACCCTTTCCTGTTTGAATGTTACCCCCGTGTTGGTAACGTGCAGGTGATTCCCAGTGAAGGCCTTAACTTCACTTCTTGAGTCGAGTCGTCATGCTCTGATACGTAGCACCTGGGGGGATGTATTTGATGCTTTGCTGATGTGCTTAGATTTTTTTTTTATACTGTTGATGCGTTGATTAACTTTTCCGCTGCGTTGATGTTGGATTTTATGACGTAGTTTCGATGTTTTTAGGTCTCCCTATTGTGGAGTGCTATGTATTGCACCTTTGACGACGTACTATTTTATTTGAGACTTGAGGTTTTATTTTGACGTATGTGTGACACCCTCGTGGTGGAATCGAAAATGATTTTTGAACTCTGATTTTCTTAATTAAAATAAAAGGGTAGAAAATGGGGTGTTACATTAGTGGTATCAGAGCAGTTCGGTCTGTCCGGCCAATGTTGTCCTGTCATAGTGTCTTATGACAATAGATTAGTCTCTTAAGATACAATGATTTTCGCAAGAGAAGGGTAGAGAATCTTTCCCTTCTCTCTCTTCAAGTCTCTTCCTCTTTTAAGCTCTCTCTCTCTCTCTCTCTGAATTGTTTGGTGCAGTCAAGGTTATTTTCAGCCAACTCCGACAGCATTCTAAAAGTTGGTAAAACTGACTACCTGACCTACATCAAGTTAGGGCCTTATCAAGCCATGCCAAAAAGTCAACTTGAAAAACAGGCTCGAAAGTTTACTACCCAAGCTCTATCAATGCGAGTTAGAGCTTTTCGGGTCGCCCCACTTGGTAACCACAATCCTAAACCCTTTCATAAGTCAACCCAATCGTCAGCCATGGAACTCATGACCCCGTCAACCCAATTTCTCAATGGAGTCAAGCAAGGCTATTGTTTATCACGATGATAGAATTACAACATATGTTGATATCATTCAGCTATATTCATTACAACATATGTTGATACTGGCACTGTTTAGGATATTGAGAAATTCAAGCAAAAGTCCTAGAAATGATATCCATTCTTATTAAAAGACATATTAATACATAAGGATAGATAAGAGCACTTTTGTAATGAGACAAGACTTAATCATCCAAGTTGACCATGATTGGGTTCTCAGAATTTTCTCCCTTCAAGTGGTGGAGGCCGATTACGCATCAATCTTGGAGGAATACAGTCACTTAACATTGGCAAATGCATCTTGAAGCGACCACATGAAGAATAGGACGACTGAATCTCCTAACGACCATTTATTCCATAAAGCTCCTTAATTCTATCAATGTCAGTATCTATATAAATAGTGCCATTAGCATCAATAAAAAGAAAGCTGAGATAAGGTGTTCCAAGGTCTGTTTCTAGAGTAAGAGTTGGAGGAAATTTGTGACGATAAGTCTCATAAAAATCGTGAGGGAGTTTAAGCAATCTCTGTATATGATCAATTGTAAAATTTAAGAGCAAGTCCGTCAAAAAAAAAAATTAAGAGCAATATCCATCTCTATTTCTTTTTTTTGGTAAATATATCCATCTCTATTTCTAAAGTTGCATATCCACATAGACGATGGAAATAAATAAATAGATGTTGCTTATTGAGAAATATACTTTAAGTGAGACTGCATAAAGGAAGGCAACACTTTAAAGCCTCACTTGTGTTCCTGACTGCCATAACAACTTGAGCAACTGATTGTGCCAACTACATGCATGATATATAGGAAGAAAGAAAATAAATCCCCGAGGTAATTACCGGTTCCTTTTTTTCCTTAAAGTAAAATAAATGAAAGTGCAACGGACAACTATAAATATTTGCTTCATGTGCTTCTAATACTCATATCATATCCTGTGTGATGGTTATATGCATTGACTTAGCATCTAATTAACTTATTGTAACATCCCTAATTTTTAAAGACTCGTACTATGATGCCTAAGACCGAGTAATTATTTGTGGGAATAATTGGTAGTGTCTCGGGGATTAATAGTCGAGGAAAAGTCCAAAGAAATCCTACTCTACACTTAATGGTGGCTTAGTCATATATTAATTGAACAATTCAGCTGAAGGGTAAAATCGTCATTTACGCCTCACTTCGAAGATTTATCAATTGATTGAAATAATTAATCGCAACTCGAGAGAGAGGTAGTCAAGAAACCTATGCCGAGCGGAAAGCCATAAGATTATTGGGGTTTTAGCCTCAAAACCAAGAATTTATGGGCCAAGGGCAATTTGGTCTTTTCCACCCAATTAATACCCTCAGCCCCTTTTAAAAATAACAACACTCATCTGGTTTCCCATTTTTCAGACTGAAGCATCCAGAAATAAGAAAAGAGAAAGGAACCAAGAAGAGAGGGGGGAAGATGGAGGAGAGGGATGATTTCCCATTGTTGATGCATGTGGCCATCTTCTACACCATTGTTCAGCATTTCTTCTCCTCCTTCCACTGATGTGAGTTTTGTGAGCTGTTTCCACATTCCCCCTCTTCCTCCATTTTCGAATATTGAGCTCCACCTTGGCAAAACTCAGTTTTCTTGCAATGTATGGTGTTCTTGGGGAGCATAGGAGAAAACCCGTATGAACCACCTTCATTGTTTTCTTCGTATCTCACTGTATACAACTCCGATGATCGTGATTATTGTTCCTCTGGAAACTAGACTCGAAGCTATTCATTTTGGGCACAAGAACCGTATGATTTCATGGAGAAATGAAGGAGATATCTTGTCCCCAAGTTACGGTTTCAGAATCTGCCACTGTACTGAACCAGTCACATAGTTTCGGTGATATCTCTCAATCTACTGGATGCATGCGCGTGAAACTTCTTCCATATGAAAGTAGACGAAATTATCTTCACAATGGGCACTGATTTGAGTATATTTGGTCACAGATTGACCAAGTTATGCTTATTGCAAAATTGGGTCCTGATTCCAGGAAATGGAAATGGAAGCTAGTATGTCGTTCGTCAAATTTGAGTTCGATTCGCCGAAGTCTCGAACGCCATCAGTTCGATATATTGAAGTGGGGTCCAGTAGCGAGGATGATTGACTTAGTTACTGGTTGTGCATGTGGGACCCATCGAGTTCAGATGCGGAGGCACTAGGAGCGTGTACGTGACTACGGGGATTGTTCGAGTGGTTACAATCCGGCCGTCCGTGTTCCGGCGTGATTTCTCGCGAGATCGTCAACCGGGTGAGTTCTACTCACGGATAGGGATATTTTTATGTGTCTTGAAAATATATCGGTTTTGAGTCATAAGGCATTATCCTTTTCGAAAGATTTTGGGAACCGAAAACCGTTTTTGAGAAATGTTGCGTTTTTACGGTTTTTATTGAATTGTTGAACAATTTACGAAATTGTGATTTTTAGTGCTTTCACTGGAATATGGTCTGGAATGTTGTTTATTAAATCCGTTTTCAGGTTGGAGAACGATCGGAATTCGATTTGGGCGAGAAATGGAAAACGGAATGAGAAACTAGAATTCGGTAACAGAACAGGCCGCACGGGTCGTGCGCCACTGGGCACGGACCGTGCGTCCTCTTCGGGTTGGCTGTGTGATTTTGGTAAATCACGCACGGGTCGTGCGCCCCTGGGCACGGACCGTGCGTGAGCTGCTGTTACCGGACTCCGATTTCTCATTTCGTCGCTCCTTTCGATCCCGAATCACTTCTAATTTTCTCCCCAACCCACTTTAACGATGTTGCCTTATTGACAACCGTATTTTGAACTTATTCGACTCACGATTTTGAAAAAGAGTTTCAAAAGCATATTTGATTGAAAAACCGAAACCCTAGTATACGTGTGGGTACACCGTCTGATGGACTGACTGAATATATATGTTTATATATGTCAAATGAAAATGATTATAATGCCGGAGGTCTAAATTACGAATTCCTCAAAACGGGTTATAGATCGATATGGATATTGTTTATCCAATTATTATGTGATTGATCCTTTGGTGATCGAAAAGATATAAATTATCTAATGAGCTTATATGACTGATCCTTTGGTGATCAAAATGAAAAAGAAGATATAAATTATCTAACTCTCGAGAACTTGATGCGTATTGTCATACGTATTGCGTTGGGTGACGACCCGACAAGTAGCATACTAGGGAGGGTAGTCATGACCCCTTACTTAGGCCCTGAATGTGTTTTGGCGTGGTCAACTCACGGGTTACCGGGATTAGCACTGGATTGCAGTCGGTTTATGCTAAATGGAACACACGATTACCGGGATTAGCACTGGATTGCAGTCGGTACGTGTTAAATAAATTCACGAAGTGCGTGGCATTTCGATTATAGCTTGTGATAGCTAATTATCTATTTTTGATAACGGTTTAATAAGTTGAACACACGGTTACCGGGATTAGCACTGGATTGCAGTCGGTACGTGTTAACTAAACTCACGAAGTGCGAGGCATTTCGATTAATGAATAAGACATTGTTATGTCAGCTTTTGTTGTAACGGTTTAATAAATTGAACCGAGTGTCAGTGAGGGGGCACGGTAGGACTCACTGAGACAAGTTGTCTCACCCAATCCATATTTGTTGTTTTTACAGAGAACAGGTTATAAGGACAGCAGGCGGCACAGTTGGTTGTCGGGTTCAAGGAGAAGACTGAAGATTGATTCTTTGATAGTTGTCCATGTTCTCCTGTAGTTGTCTCTGTATTCGGTCGTATGACTCGAGCTTGTATTAATTGTATTTTTATAGTTTCCGCTGTTTCTTGTAAAGATGTATATCTAAACAGGAATTTTTATACTCTGATTTATACCAAATTGTATATTTAGGTATTTCTTTGTTAAAGAAATACAGGGGTGTTACACTTATAGTTCATTGAAAATGTAAGGAAGTTTTAGGTCCATCAAGTTCCAATGGATAAAATACAAAGCAGATAATTTCAAAAGGATTAAAGGCATGTGAAAACTATGCCATGATGATTACTAAGACACTGTGCAACTAAATCACTGAGATAAAGTTGTCATTATAATTGCTTGTAGGAGTAAAAGAAGGAAAATACACAAAGAATGTAAGGAACATTAAAGATAAAATGATGTACTTCACATGTATGAAAAGGCCATGACTTTACATGGTCTATGAGATAAAGACTCTTGTCTATTTAGTTGGAGAAGACATGGTTGTTTATGATAGTGTTATAATATGTATTTAACCATTGGAGTTTATATATGTGAACATAGAGGTAAGATTTTCACTGGTTGCGAATCCAACAATCGCCACATGCCATTAGAATACAACAGTGGTTACATGCATGCTGCAAATGAACCATAATAAAGTCTCTGGTTTCACCAAGCTAGAGAAAGATCCAAAACTTCATATAAATACAATAATCACCCTAAGAAATATAACAAATAAATATTACCCAACAGAGTACAACCTTCATCAGATAAAGGGTTGAAAAAATTAGAAAACATGATATTCAAAACTCTAGATACCAACTCAACAAAAGTATAAACCCAAAAAAACTAATTGTGAAGAAAACCTGTTTACCTTACTAACCCCGGAATGGGATTCTCTGCAGTCAACATCCACTACATTCACCGCATTTGTCCACTAACCCAATGCACATGATCTAGGACGTTTGTAGTTGCTATCAAATACTATTCCATCAGCATAGTGTATAATATATCATTCGTTCACTCACAATGGGTAACTAATTAATTAAATGTTTGCATATATATATATATAAGAGAGAGAGAGAGAGAGAGAGAGAGAGAGAGAGAGAGAGAGTAGTGATAAACTGACATTGATAAACTGACATTCATATATCCATAGATACTGCATCCTCCCCTGAATTGTGATTTACCCCCATCAACCATCTCTAAGCTTAATTTATCTTAAATTTCTACACCACATGTGAGATGCAATGGGAGCAAATTAGCACTAACTCATACTTGCCCCCTTACCCTTTGTTAGCATGCTTAGTCCTTCTTATGAGCATGCTATATCTATAAACTTGTCCAAGTATATCACGTTTCAACAAATCAAATGGCTCTTCCGGTGAAACGAATCATTGAACACCAAAAATATAAACAAATAGATGAAGATTAGACATTATAAGCTAGTGCCAATAAATTTCAAAACAAATTTTGGATATAAACAAACACATTTCTAAAACTATCATTTTTTTGATTTGCAAAACATCTTCATCCAACATTAAGATTACGGTAATGGGGGCTTTTATTTATAGGCCAAAATGAAACGATATATAATAATATAAAGCACACGATTAATATTGATAAGTAAGTCATTACATTATAAAACAAACAGGAAACAAAGCACACCATCTTCCACTACTTCAAAATGAAACTATAACACCGTTTCATATTAACCACAATCATGTCAACTTGACATGTGAACTAGCCAATTGAATACCACAAGGATTTATTACCCATATGTTTGCAGGGTATATGGGTAATATCAATTATCCAAACAACAGATCAATTATCCAAACAATTGAATACCAATAATAAATACCCATTCATTTGCCATACCCATATACTATCTAGGCAACAGAACAAAATATACATAATCATCAAGTATAATTCAAACTATTACATCAAATAAAGGAGGCTTAATCAAAAGAATATGTTCTTACATACTAGTAGCTACAATATCGAAGAGTGCCCCAAACAAAGGCCTTGGCTGGGATCCCTGTAATCACTCTCTTGAAACTGTTGAAATTTTCTGCATAAAACTAATCACTCTCTTGTACCATATGTTCTTCCTCCCTGCCATGAATACAGACTTACAGTATTGAAAACAAAATAACCAAATTAAAACCATCAAATTTGTTCTTTTTGAATGTATAACTACAATTAAAATACACAATAGTGTTCGTTCTTTTCTGTGTTAGAAATGAAGAGGTTTGGGCCTCTTAAGTATAACTAATTATCAATAATTGCATAATTTGATTGCTTCTTGCTCATTGGAGATAATGAGAAAACCAATTGCTTGCACTAATCCTTGGGAAGTTGATCCAGGTGATCCTTGAAACATGGATAGACAGATGTTTTGGGGGGGGGGGGGAATCCAATAAGATCCCAATTTTACAAATATTTGAAATCAGTCAAAGCTTGACACTACAACTTGTGAAAGCAAATTGAAAGAAAAATCTACTGTAAAAGCATGACAGTTATATAAATCTAAGATGTAAACATTTCCTTAAACCATTAGTTTTAGCAAGAGGCAAAAGAACAAATAGTTGTAAGACATCTTTTTATTTTTTGGCCTCTAGGACCCCTGCTTTTGCAAATACCCAAATTGTCCCCTCAACTTCAATCACAATCAACTACAACATTTGAAATCATTTCTCCATCAGCTGCACTTCTATGTACACAATAAGTTTGATAGCTTTTTCTTTTAAGCATTATTTTCATCTTGAGGTGAAATTCTACGTTAGTGTTACACCTGCACGTCGTCCTTTACCATACGTGTCCTTCTCTCAGTGCGCGGACTTCTACCTGTGTCTCTGCTCTCTGTTTCACGAATCCCTCTCTTCTCTCCCACCATGGCTGATAAGATAAGATATAGCGATAATGTATGCCAATTTGTTGCATCGAGTAATGTTTGGTGCGTACTAAATACATATAAATAAACAACTTCTGAAATTGACAAGGTATCCTTCTTCCTTCTTCTTCACATCTCCCCCGACACACCCCTCCTAAACCCCAACATCTCCCATCTCTCCACTCCACGCGCTAACCTACTCTCCAACTTCAATCACATTGTAGCCATCATCTTCACATTGGATATCCTATTAAGGTATGATCCCTTCCAACAAAGGCATTCCCAGACACTATTTCCATGTGTCCACCTCCAGATAAGATCTTTACAAAGGGAACACCTAAAAAGGGAATGAAAAACAAAGATAAGCTCTCAACAAAGCGAGAGAAGTCATACTAGGAACATGTAGATGACATTTTTGACTCACAGGAAGATAGCACATTCACTGCGGCTCAGTCTCGCAAACGACCTACTCCACCAGTATCAAAATCCTCAACTCCAGCCCATAGTAGAAGTTCCACCCCTAATCCATTTCAAATACCTAAACAAAAACAAACTACAAGTGGAACTCCTACCCCGTTGTTACCAAAGAAGGCAACCCAAGTTACAGATGTCACTCCTACTCCATCACCAACCAATAAACCAACCCAATCTGCAAGTTCCAATCCCACACAATCTACATGTCCCACTCAGGCACTAACTCAAATTCGAAGTCTTACCCTAATCCCTACCCCTGAAATCATTCATTCTGCTGCATACAATAGATACATAAGTTGTATGCCCGAGGTCATGCATCGTTTTGTTGAAGATATAGTGAATGTTGAAGGTGACGGTAACTGCGCATTTCGGTGCATTGCTGCACTACTTGGTAGGGGTGAGGATGCTTGGAATACCATTAGGGATGATTTATTGGAAGAGCTTCAGCGAGACTTCGAATTGTACTGTAAGTTGTTTTTTGGGATGTGCAAAGTCACCTATGTTATGAAGTCGTTGATGTGCCAACATAGGGAACCAGTGGAGAATTGGATGACTATCCCAGAATGTTCTTATTTGATTGCAAATAGATACAAGGTCGTGCTTGTTTGCTGGTCTCTTAAAGCATCCTACACAGTTTTGTAACACCCCGATATTTCTAGCTTGTAGAAATACCAAAATGTACCACTTAGCATACATCAGAGTAACTTCCTGTCATTGAATATTGAACACAACTAAAAACTTCGATAAATAATTATCAAACGGTTCCATGAACCTCATTAAACTTAACATAAAGTACTTAAGTCTCATAATTTAAGACTTATACAACCTGGTGTTCAATATCCAAAACATGAGTAGCGGAAACGATTTACAACTATTACCAATAATAGTTATACAATCGATATTACAAAGACAACAAAAGGGACAAAGGCCTAAACATAAAGCTGAATCTTCAATGACTTCACAAGTCACACCGGCTAACCGTGCTTCTTCGCCTTTGCTTTTCCCTGTTTCTCTGTAAAAACCACAACAATAAAGGGTGAGATAAACATTATCTCAGTGAGTCCTATCGAAACCCCTTACTAACTCTAGCGGTTTATTATGAATTGTACTTTGAACATCATGGCCCTAATAAGCGACCATGTGGACATATATTTCTTTATTTCTTCTTGTAGCTCTAATACGCGACTACATATCATGTCTTATCTTTTCTTTAACTTAGCACAACACCTCGATCCACCTTATTCGTTTATTTCTTTGGCTTTTGGGGAACCCAATCCACTAACCACTAATTAGCGGGCAAACCTCATGGGGCCTATGTTTTGGGGCTCATGACTTCCCCTCCCCTAGTATGCTAATCCTTAGGGTCGTCACCCTTGATATACATATATCATTTTATGTATGCCATCTACCTTTCTTTTAGGGAAAGTAATTCTTCTTTTCCTTTCGGGAAAGTAACTTGACTTGTTTGGACTTATAGTCCTTTATCCTAACTCGACTTGTTTGGACTTATAGTCCTTTATCTTAACTTGATTTGTGTAC
The DNA here is from genome assembly GCA_039519185.1 of Astragalus membranaceus. NCBI lineage: Eukaryota > Viridiplantae > Streptophyta > Magnoliopsida > Fabales > Fabaceae > Astragalus > Astragalus membranaceus. The sequence continues at coordinate 120,220,602 of CM076846.1, forward strand.
ACTCGCGCTTACTAGTGTACGTTTTTTTTCATAATCTTCATAACTTAAGAATTTTATCTCAAGCATGCTCAATTTCATGATTTTCATGCACTACAATCATTGGGCAACCTTGGGGAAATGATTAGAATAAGGAACTTGGAATCATTTGGAGTGGACTAAAGCACATTTTAAAAATGGGTGACAGAAGCTTACGCACGGTCCGTGCCCTAGAGGCGCACAACCCGTGCGTGTTTTCAAATTTTTTGAAATACGGATGCGAAGGGTACGCACGGTCCGTGCCCTAGGGCGCACGATCCGTAAAAACTTGTTAAGATTTCGGCAAGTGTACCGAATCGTTGCAAGTAATAGTAATTTAGTAAAGACCACTAGTTGTATCCATAGGGATTGAGAGTTATTATCCACTAAGCAAGTGTGGTAATTCTTAGGCATGAAGCGAATTAACAAATTTGTAATTTAGAGTAACCGAAAACAGAATATTGGTAAATAAAATCCGAGAGTAAAACGATTAGGAATCGAATCCTCTCCCCTACGTTACCATGTACCAAACCTTCGATCAATTTCAATATAATTACCCAATCTAACAGAATCAATTCAATTATAAGATTAAAGACAATCCCTTGCCTCGAAACCCCTTTTCTCTAATGGGAAACCCTAATTCCTTAAGTGAGTCACCAATAGACAAAGCATTGAACACGAGAATTAACGAATTCACAAACACTATCTCAAATTCCTATGATTATCACATTTGTGCCCTAAACCCCAATATCAGGCAAACATACCTATTTTCCAATGATGAACATAAACCCTAAATCAGTACAACAATGGATATTATTGTAAAGCGGTAAGAACGGAGGTAAAGACAAGAATTAAACTGAAAAATAATCGAATTGATCATAGCAAAGGGTTCACATGATAGTTTTGGAGAGATTCATCTCTTCCTAACCGTAGAAAACTAGCTACTCATAATCAAAGTCATGAAAGATAAGATTAAAGAGAAGTTACACAAAGAGGAATACATTGGATCCTTCAATTCCTTGTTCCCAAGTGTAGAAAAGCTCCAATTCCTGCCGTTGTTCGCAGCTCCAAAACCCTATTTTCGCATCCCAGAAGTAGTGCCCAGAAAACTCTGCAATTTCGCTTAAAACGCCACACTTTCTGTCATCCGTCGCGACGCGATGAAACTCCGTCGCGACGCGATGATGCTCAAAAATGCTGCTTCGCGACGCAAAGCCTGTTGTTCGCGACGCGAAGAATGACAGAAGCTTTTTCTTCTTTTCTCTGCTGCGTCACTAGGCAAGTGTCTGGTTCGCTAGTTGACGCCACATCAAATTGAAGGTCTTCCATTGCAATTGGCACTAGGGATGAGGGAAATAGCTTACAATTCAATCCTAATACATCAATCTAAATCTATGCTAATTCCCCTGACAATGGACTGAAATACAATCAAATAACAGCAATTTTGGCTTATAAATTGAACAACCATATACATATGACGATGAGTCAACACAACCCCAAACTTGGAGTTTTGCTTGTTCTCAAGCAATCATTCAATTCAGGCTGTGGCAAATTTTTTTATTCAGCTTTCACACCTTTCACACAAACCGTTAGATACTTCCTCACATCAGAAGTCATCATCCAACATAATGTAATAGTAAGACAATTGAATTGGAAAACACAAGATCATATAGAGGCAAGCATTCTCAAGTTCCCTCTTTTTCACACATCTCACTAATTGCCTCTCCTTTCTGAAGTGTATAGAGTAGTCACTCAATTCACAATACATGCATCATCGTTTCATAGGCTTGAACAAGTTCTAGAAAAGTCTACACAGAATGAAATGCACACACACTATTTGAGGACTTAAAGGTTGTAATGTGGCTTGGGTATAGGTGGATATTATTTGGGTAGGTAGGCTACCAACTTGGAGTTAGGCTCAATTCCTTTTTTTTATCACATTTTAACAATCTCACCATTCACCACTCTCTATTGTTCCCAACAACATTCCACAAGAGAAGGCTTTTTGTTGTATAATTTTTTTTATATCCTTCTCTTGTACATACCACCCCAAACTTATGATGTTGCTATTCCATGAGCAACCCCAAACTTAGATTTTTCCCACACATGCATACATTTGTCTACCTAATCCCAAGTCAAGAGGACAACTATGAATTTAATTTGTCTGGTGTGGTCTATGTCAGAACAGGGTAATAAGAAGAACAATTAGGCTCAATGGGCTAACAACGGATAAGTAATTATTAGGTGGTTTGAACGGCCCTGGGTTTCTAAGAAGAATTGCCTCAGTGTGTATGTAAATCAAATGCAAGACGATTAAGCACAAGTTCATATTCTGCAGAATAATACATGTAAGGAATGTTCACACAATCAATGACATAAGTGTTTAGGCTCAAACCTCACGGCTGGGATTGTAAGAGATTGAACTTTCGGAAGCTTCCCAACTGATGATCCAGATTTTCCTCAACCTTTGTCTTAACCACTAACACTACCTGATGATAAAAATTGATGCGAAAGTGATCACATGGTAAAATGCAAAACATATTAGGCTAAACAACCACAATCCTCTTCATCATTGAAGATGCAGCTATGAGTTCAAAGTTGTGGTGCCTCAAAATCACTGTATAAGTTATATCAGCATAGTACAGACCAAAATGCACAAAAAAAAATCAACAGACATAAAGATAAAAATCCCAAATAACAATGTCTCACAAAAAGGAAAATGGTGAATAGTAACAATGAGCCCTCCTGCTCAAGAAAATGATATGTGCCGCTCAATGTAGTCATCCCCTGTAAGAGTGGATCCTGAGTATCCCGCGGCTCCTTCGTTGGGGCTGATGATGATGGATGTAACACCCCCTTTCTAATAACTTTACTTTTAATAAAATCAGAGTCTCTTTTTTTTTTTTTTTTGAAAACAATTCAAGCGAGTGCTACATTTACTTCATAAAAATCACGATACATAACACCATAAGAAAAAGGCTTAGCTCGCATCAACTAAATCCAATCACCATCAGCAGCGGAATAATAATCAATTCAAAATTAAAACCAATACATCACCAACAAAGTCTAGCAGTTTTAAGAAAATAAAGCATAAACCTAAGACACCCCCCCCTGGTGCTACGTATCAGAGCGTGACACTTCCTACCAGACGAAGGCATACAGGAAACCTTCACTCATCATTACCTGCACGTTGCCGACATAAGAAGCAACATAAAGGCAGTAGGGTGAGTCTCTTTTCATAATTAATAACATATGAAAATTAAGCAATGCATAGGAAAAAGGAAGTCAGGCACACCAATTCACAATAATGGAACAATCGCATCAATATTTTATTTCCAAACAGCACCACACAATATATGATTTATGCATGTAATGCAACCCAAACTCCACGGGTACATGCATGTCGGATCCGTCACCAATACAAATAGGCCGTAGCCTCTGCTCACCAAATCAAAATTAGGCCGTAGCCTCTGCTCACCAATAATGCATATGTCCATGAGATGCTATGGGAAATGCATTACAACACACCAAGTCCAAGCAATTCATCATTTAAAATTCATGATCTCACCATTGTATATAAATCAGCTCGCCACATTAAAATTAGGCCGTAGCCTCTGCTCACCAATCTCACCCTATCACACTCACCAATCCATTTCACCACTCACACCAACACCAATTCAAATAGACCAGCTTAGGACATTGACACAACATAGAGAAAGTGGGTAAAAATAGCCATTTGGACACTTGAACACCATCAGCCAGAAACACCAGTGAAAATAAATTATTTTTGCATAAAATTGAGACTATTGGATAGGCACTGAAATTAGCTTCAAAACGCATTTTGAACCGTTGGATTTGGATAACCGAGTCAAAAGTTATGTTAAAAACAGTTTAGGAAAAATGTTAGACATTCTGGAAACAGGCGCATGGGCGCTGGGCGCCCAGGGGCAACACAGCGCTTGGCGCATGGGCGCTTGGCGCCCAGGAGAGGCAACACGCAACAGCGCACAGGCGCATAGGCGCTTGGCGCCCAGGAGCAACACGCGCAACAGCGCACAGGCGCTAGGCGCCCAGGGGAACAAGCGCGCAACAGCGCCCAGGCGCTAGGCGCCCAAGAGGCAACACGCGCACATAGGCGCTGGCGCCCAGAAGCAACATCCAGGGAACAGCAGCAACATGGCGCCCAAGCACTAGGCGCCTAAGGCCAACATGCTACACAACTCATTTTGTTTCGAAATTCATTTTACACGAGCCAAATGCTCAGAACATGATAAATCAATAAAAATTTTCTCAAAAACTGAACTTTAATTTTGGCGCCCATGCACTAGACACCTGGTGAAATTTCGCAACTCAACTCCTTTCTTGACCAAAATCAGTTTTCATGAGCCATTTTACCCAAGTATAAAAACCTGAAAACAATTTTCACAAAACTATCACCAGAACTTTGGGGCCCTTGGCGCCCATGACTCAAGCAACAAGTGCCAAAACTGGCAGCACAGGGAACACAGTAGGCAACACAGGCAACAGGGACAGCAACACAGGCAACAGGGACAGCAACACAGGCAACACAGTGACACAGAATTTTGGAAAACTGGCGCAGCACACTGCTGGGCACTTGGCGCCCATGACCATGGCGCAAAACAGAATTTTCAGCAACAATCCATATGGCGCCTAAGGCGCATAGGGCATCCAAACAGAAATTTTCTCACTTTAAATTACCAATTAAAATTCACCAAAACACCCAATTACATATATGATACTAAGGGTCACCATGATTCTCAATTTTCAACCACAAGTGTCAACAAGTCATATATTCAAACATATGACATACAATTCACATTTTGCAATAATCAAACATCAATTCATGCGATTTTCAACATAGGCAATCCATGATCATATATTACAACACTACGATTAATTCAATCAACACACAATTCATTCATATGATTTATCCTAGAACCTAACCCTAGGCACTACAATTCGCATAAGCCATTAAAGATAAAAAGAGGACCCCCTAACCTTGTGAAATTCGAATTTGATAGCCAAGCTCCAAGGGAAAAATGCGAATCACAATTGAGCCTCCTCCTCTTCTCTTTGAGCTTCGCCCCTTCTCCTCTTCTTCTCTCCTTCTCTTCGCAACTTTCTCTTCTCACTCTCTCTACGTTACTTTCTTTTCTTTTTCTTTTTCCACTTGAGTCAAAATGAAAACTAGCCTCAAGGACCCCTTGAGAGTCGAATTACTTGACTAAGCAATGGGCCACGGGCCTAATTGTGGATCACGGGCCCTTGCTCGCACCACCTAAATAGTGACACCATCTCCTAATAAAATAAAATAAAATAATTAACTTGAATTATTTAATTAAATTAAATAAATATTGTAAGCCTTAAATAATTTAATTAAATAAATAATTAAATTATTTTGGGGCGTTACAACTCTCCCCCACTTAGAATATTTCGTCCTCGAAATTACCTGAATCAAACAACTCCGGATAAGCTTCCCGCATCTTGCTCTCCAGCTCCCAAGTCATACTCTCACCAGCAGCTCCCAACCACACCACCTTCACCAACGGAATCTCCTTCCCTCTCAGAATCTTTACTTCTCTATCTTCAATCCGCACAGGCATAGTCTCAACCGTGAGATTATCCCGTACCTCTACTTCGTCCATCTGAATTACATGAGACGGGTCCGGAACATACTTTCGAAGTTGTGACACGTGAAACACGTCATGCAAGTTCGAAAGATTAGGCGGCAAAGCCACCCTATAGGCAACACTTCCCACCCTCTCCGTAATCTGATACGGACCAATGAAACGGGGAGTCAACTTCTTAGATTTCAAGGCACGCCCAACACCAGTCACCGGAGTGACTCTCAGAAACACATGATCACCGGCCTGAAACTCTAAATCCTTCCTTCTCTTATCATGATAGCTCTTTTGTCGACTCTGCGACGCTTTCATCTTCTCACGGATTAATTTTACCTTCTCAGTTGTTTCTCGCACAATCTCAGGCCCCAACACTGCACTCTCCCCAGATTCATACCAACACAACGGAGTCCTACATCTCCGACCATACAATGCCTCAAACGGTGCCATACCAATACTAGAGTGAAAACTGTTGTTATAGGTGAACTCTATCAACGAAAGATGAGAATCCCATGAACCTCCCTGCTCAAGAACACATGCCCTCAACAAGTCCTCTAACGACTGAATAGTCCTCTCCGTCTGACCATCTGTCTGCGGATGATAAGCGGAGCTCAACCTCAACTTAGAACCCAAAGCTTCCTGCAAACTCTTCCAAAATTCAGAGGTGAATCTTGGATCTCTATCAGACACAATACTAAGCGGAACGCCATGCAACTTCACAATAGTCTTGATGTAGATTTCTGCCAACTTTGGAACTGAATAAGTCATATTAATTGGTAAGAAATGAGCAGACTTAGACAACCTGTCTACAATCACCCATATAGCATCAAACCCTCTCACTGTATTTGGCAACCCAGTTACAAAATCCATGGAAATGCTATCCCATTTCCATTCCGGAATCTCCAATGGTTGCATCAACCCCGCAGGCTTCTGATGCTCAACCTTAGACTTCTGACAAGTCAGACAAGAATACACAAACTGTGCCACATCCTTCTTCATACCAGGCCACCAGAACAGTTTCTTCAAATCTTGGTACATTTTTGTAGCCCCGGGATGAATACTCAACTTGCTTCTATGGCTCTCCTCAAGAATCATTCTCTTCATCTCAGCATCGTCAGGAATGCAGATCCTATCTCTGAATCTCAATACACCTTGGGAATCTAACTTGAAATCTCCACCCACATCTTGATCATTCACAACCAACAGGTCTACCAACTTTACATCTGACTTTTGTGCTTCTCGGACACTAACCAAAAATTCATTTCCAATCTTCAACATCCCCAATCTGACACTCTGCGGTGTCACTTCACAAACCAGACTCATGTCTCGAAACTGCTCAATCAATTCTAACTCTTTCACCATCATAGCCGACATATGCAAACTCTTCCGACTTAAAGCATCAGCCACGACATTAGCTTTGCCGGGGTGATAGTTCAAGCCGAAATCATAATCCTTCAGCAATTCTAACCAACGTCTCTGTCTCATATTTAGCTCCTTCTGATCAAACAAGTATTTCAGACTCTTATGGTCGCTAAACACTTCAAATCTGGTACCATACAGATAATGCCTCCAAATTTTCAGCACAAACACAATTGCAGCTAGCTCCAAATCATGAGTAGGGTAGTTCTTCTCATGGGTCCTCAACTGTCTGGACGCATAAGCTACTACCTTACCCTCTTGCATCAATACACCTCCCAAACCCATCTTGGAAGCATCGCAATATACTACAAACGGTCGATCAGGAACCGGCAAAGTCAAAACGGGCGATGTAGTCAACCTCTTCTTCAACTCATTGAAGCTCTCCTCACAGCGTGCATCCCACACAAAAGCTTTTCCCTTACACGTCAATTGAGTCAACGGAAGTGCCAACTTCGAGAAACCTTCAATAAATCTCCTATAATAACCAGCTAATCCCAAGAAGCTTCTGATTTCAGTAACTGACTTCGGGCTCTCCCATTGAGACACATCATCAACCTTGGCTGGGTCCACAGCTATACCATTACCAGAGATAATATGACCAAGGAAACCTACTTCATTCAGCCAGAACTCACACTTAGACAATTTTGCATACAATTTCTTTTCTTTCAGCACTTCTAGCACTAACCTCAAATGTTCTGCATGCTCCTCTTCTGTCTTAGAATACACCAGAATGTCGTCAATAAACACAACGACAAACCGATCCAAGTAACTATGGAAAGTACGATTCATGTACTCCATAAACACACCCGGCGCGTTGGTAACACCAAACGGCATCACAGAATACTCATAGTGCCCATATCTCGTTCTGAAAGCGGTTTTCTGAATGTCTTCATCCTTTACCTTGATCTGGTGATAACCTGACCTCAAATCGATTTTACTAAACACCTTAGCACCTACCAACTGGTCCATCAGATCATCAATTCTGGGAAGCGGATACCTGTTCTTTATTGTCACTTTGTTCAATTGCCTATAATCGACACAAAGTCTCATACTCCCGTCCTTCTTTTTCACTAACAATACCGGAGCACCCCACGGTGACACACTTGGTCTTACAAATTTCTTCTCAAGCAGATCTTCTAATTGCTTTTTCAATTCAGACAACTCTGAGGCTGACATTCGGTACGGTGCCATAGACACAGGCCTAGTACCAGGTATAAGATCAATGGCAAACTCAACCTCCCTCTCTGGCGGAACACTTGGAATCTCATCTGGGAACACTTCAGGGAACTCACACACTACTTGAACCCTTTCAATGATTGCCTGATTCTCAGCAGACAATGACGCTATCAAAGCAAACAGATGAACTCCCTCCTTCATTACCTTATGCAAATGACCAGCAGGCAACAACACCGATTCTTCCTCTTCGGGAGGAAGGAAACTCACAGATCTCCGGAAACAATTAATATGCACATGGTTAAATACTAACCAGTCCATACCAAGAATGACATCCAACCCTCCCAACGGCAAACAAATAAGATCAACTAGAAAATTTCTGCCGAAGATTGACAGAGGGCACTTAGCACACACTAGAGAGGTAGTTACTGAACCCTTAGCTGGAGTGTCAATAACCATCTCCCTCATCATAGAAGATAAAACAAGGTCCAATTTCTCAGCACACAAAGCAGCAATAAACGAATGCGTAGCACCAGTATCAATAATAGCAATCAAAGGAATACCATTAATAAAACATGTACCTCGAATCTCATTAGTGTCCTCTGATCCTGCGAGAGCAAACACCTTTCCATGGGACTTCTCTTTCTTCGGCTTAGTACACTTAGTACTAATATGACCTGATTCCCCGCAATTGTAACACACCACATCCCTTTTCTCACATTTCGCAGCCACATGACCCTCTTTACCGCATTTGAAACATTTATTATCTGAGCAGTCAAAACTCTTGTGACCCGGTTTGCCACACCTGTAGCACACAACCTTCGCAGGGGCATCTCCCCCACTTGCTTTCTTATTGTCAGCATACCTCTGCTTACCCTTACCAGCTGGAGCCTCATACGGTTTTCCCCGGTTCTGAAACTTACCCCTCAGATCCCTCATGACCCTGGAGTGAGCATTACTATCATCCTCATATATCCTGCAACTGTCGATCAAATCAGCGAATACCCGAATCTTCTGGTACCCTACAGCCTTCTTAATATCAGCCCTCAGCCCATTCTCAAACTTAATACACTTTGAGAACTCAGAATCAGCATCGGTATAATGGGGATAAAACTTAGCCAATTCAGTGAACTTGGCAGCATACTCTGTCACTGACATGCTTCCTTGCTTCAGCTCAAGGAATTCTATTTCTTTCTTACCTCTCACATCTTCAGGAAAATACTTCCGCAAGAACTCTCTACGGAAAACAGCCCAAGTTATCTCTTCATTGGCAGTTTCTAATCTCTGCCTCACCTCCATCCACCAATCATCAGCTTCCTCTGCCAGCGTATGGGTACCATACCTGACCTTCTGCGCATCATCACAATCCATGACTCGGAATATTCTTTCAATCTCTTTCAGCCATGCCAAAGCACCATCTGGATTATACTTGCCCTTAAAGACAGGTGGATTCTCTCTCTGGAACGTAGCCAAATTGCGCGTCCCATCATTAACAGCACCGGGTATATTACCCATCGCCCCGGCTATAGCCTGCAAGGCAGCAGCAAGTGCAGCATCGTCCCGTCTGGCCATTTCAAACTATCACTGCAGCACAAACAGAAATTTAGAACTAATCTAACAATTCTATTTGTCATAAGACACTATGACAAGACGACTTGGCCGGACAGACCGAACTGCTCTGATACCACTAATGTAACACCCCCTTTCTAATAACTTTACTTTTAATAAAATCAGAGTCTCTTTTTTTTTTTTTTGAAAACAATTCAAGCGAGTGCTACATTTACTTCATAAAAATCACGATACATAACACCATAAGAAAAAGGCTTAGCTCGCATCAACTAAATCCAATCACCATCAGCAGCGGAATAATAATCAATTCAAAATTAAAACCAATACATCACCAACAAAGTCTAGCAGTTTTAAGAAAATAAAGCATAAACCTAAGACACCCCCCCTGGTGCTACGTATCAGAGCGTGACACTTCCTACCAGACGAAGGCATACAGGAAACCTTCAGTCATCATTACCTGCACGTTGCCGACATAAGAAGCAACATAAAGGCAGTAGGGTGAGTCTCTTTTCATAATTAATAACATATGAAAATTAAGCAATGCATAGGAAAAAGGAAGTCAGGCACACCAATTCACAATAATGGAACAATCGCATTAATATTTTATTTCCAAACAGCACCACACAATATATGATTTATGCATGTAATGCAACCCAAACTCCACGGGTACATGCATGTCGGATCCGTCACCAATACAAATAGGCCGTAGCCTCTGCTCACCAAATCAAAATTAGGCCGTAGCCTCTGCTCACCAATAATGCATATGTCCATGAGATGCTATGGGAAATGCATTACAACACACCAAGTCCAAGCAATTCATCATTTAAAATTCATGATCTCACCATTGTATATAAATCAGCTCGCCACATTAAAATTAGGCCGTAGCCTCTGCTCACCAATCTCACCCTATCACACTCACCAATCCATTTCACCACTCACACCAACACCAATTCAAATAGACCAGCTTAGGACATTGACACAACATAGAGAAAGTGGGTAAAAATAGCCATTTGGACACTTGAACACCATCAGCCAGAAACACCAGTGAAAATAAATTATTTTTGCATAAAATTGAGACTATTGGATAGGCACTGAAATTAGCTTCAAAACGCATTTTGAACCGTTGGATTTGGATAACCGAGTCAAAAGTTATGTTAAAAACAGTTTAGGAAAAATGTTAGACATTCTGGAAACAGGCGCATGGGCGCTGGGCGCCCAGGGGCAACACAGCGCTTGGCGCATGGGCGCTTGGCGCCCAGGAGAGGCAACACGCAACAGCGCACAGGCGCATAGGCGCTTGGCGCCCAGGAGCAACACGCGCAACAGCGCACAGGCGCTAGGCGCCCAGGGGAACAAGCGCGCAACAGCGCCCAGGCGCTAGGCGCCCAAGAGGCAACACGCGCACATAGGCGCTGGCGCCCAGAAGCAACATCCAGGGAACAGCAGCAACATGGCGCCCAAGCACTAGGCGCCTAAGGCCAACATGCTACACAACTCATTTTGTTTCGAAATTCATTTTACACGAGCCAAATGCTCAGAACATGATAAATCAATAAAAATTTTCTCAAAAACTGAACTTTAATTTTGGCGCCCATGCACTAGGCACCTGGTGAAATTTCGCAACTCAACTCCTTTCTTGACCAAAATCAGTTTTCATGAGCCATTTTACCCAAGTATAAAAACCTGAAAACAATTTTCAGAAAACTATCACCAGAACTTTGGGGCCCTTGGCGCCCATGACTCAAGCAACAAGTGCCAAAACTGGCAGCACAGGGAACACAGTAGGCAACACAGGCAACAGGGACAGCAACACAGGCAACAGGGACAGCAACACAGGCAACACAGTGACACAGAATTTTGGAAAACTGGCGCAGCACACTGCTGGGCACTTGGCGCCCATGACCATGGCGCAAAACAGAATTTTCAGCAACAATCCATATGGCGCCTAAGGCGCATAGGGCATCCAAACAGAAATTTTCTCACTTTAAATTACCAATTAAAATTCACCAAAACACCCAATTACATATATGATACTAAGGGTCACCATGATTCTCAATTTTCAACCACAAGTGTCAACAAGTCATATATTCAAACATATGACATACAATTCACATTTTGCAATAATCAAACATCAATTCATGCGATTTTCAACATAGGCAATCCATGATCATATATTACAACACTACGATTAATTCAATCAACACACAATTCATTCATATGATTTATCCTAGAACCTAACCCTAGGCACTACAATTCGCATAAGCCATTAAAGATAAAAAGAGGACCCCCTAACCTTGTGAAATTCGAATTTGATAGCCAAGCTCCAAGGGAAAAATGCGAATCACAATTGAGCCTCCTCCTCTTCTCTTTGAGCTTCGCCCCTTCTCCTCTTCTTCTCTCCTTCTCTTCGCAACTTTCTCTTCTCACTCTCTCTACGTTACTTTCTTTTCTTTTTCTTTTTCCACTTGAGTCAAAATGAAAACTAGCCTCAAGGACCCCTTGAGAGTCGAATTACTTGACTAAGCAATGGGCCACGGGCCTAATTGTGGATCACGGGCCCTTGCTCGCACCACCTAAATAGTGACACCATCTCCTAATAAAATAAAATAAAATAATTAACTTGAATTATTTAATTAAATTAAATAAATATTGTAAGCCTTAAATAATTTAATTAAATAAATAATTAAATTATTTTGGGGCGTTACAATGGACCTGCAGCGTCAGCACCTCTGCGCCGGGCCATAAACTGCTGGGCAACATTGGCAACACGGGGTGTTGCCAGGAAGGAGATATCCAAGCCCTGCTGCTGACATAACATAGACATCCCGCACCAGTTGGCCATCATGAGCTCATACTGGAACGAGGGATCGCTGTAAACATGCTGCTGATCAGATGGAGTTGCTGGTTGCTGCCGAGGTGGAGGTGAGTGCTCGCCTGCCGGTGGTGGAATTGGCCCCTCAATTGGCCCATCTGGTTGCTTTAGAATCCATGTTGCTGTAATCGGCTCCCGGGGTTCAATTGGTAGATCATCTGGTCTCTCCTGGCAGCCCTGCTGTGTGCACAAAGCATGGATCAGGGCGGCATGTCCCAATCTGGCTTTAGGACATTGCGCTATTTCAACAATATTTTCTGATATGATTTCCCCTAAGTCCAACTTTTTTCCCTGCATGATTCCCAATAGCCCCATTGCCCTGATAACGAGAACATCTGATGAGTTGGAGCATGACACAATGTTTTGATGGAAAAATGCATTCCAAGCCTTAGGGTCAATGCCATGTTGCTGAAGCGACGGGGAAAACTTTGTAACCCTGGTGCGTACTTGGCCCATTGTGCCCCAGGACGGCACAATTCTCTTAGTATCCCCTCATAATCGATGTCCCTCTTGTTGGCTATGAATGCGTCTCTCATTGCACATGATGAATACGCAGGTAGTCCCAACAGTTGATTTTTTATACTCTTTGGTGAATAGGATACACTTTTGCCCCGAACAAAGGACATTGTAGACTTATCCTTTTCAGTTTCCCAGTAAGCATTGGCGTAGAACTCTCTCACTATGCTCTGGTTGGCCTGCTTGATCATGGAGTTGCGAGTGAGCCAACCCATTTCCCGGAGCGTGGAGCTTATTATAGGAATTTCTCCAATGCTTAGATCAAAAGCTCGCTCAGGATTGAACTTCTTTCCCTTCACCACATTTTGGAACCGCTTCTCGTGCTCGGCTGACTTGAACCTTTTGGTATCAAACGAGGGTTCTTCCTCCCTTGGTTCCCCCCGCCTTCTCTTTGTCGGACCGGTCTTGGTTGGCTTTCCCATTTGCTCACCTGTATGAAAAATTCCTGCAAAACTTGTATTAGTTCCCAGTGAACCATTGGTGTATGTTCCACTTAACAATTGCATTAATAATGTCAAACAACCGAGATTTTCACCAAACAAGACACACGAGGTCACCGCCCATCTTAGACACAAATGCAAAGAAAATTTCATTGGGGAATTTCAACAAGCACTTGGTCTACATACCAAAATTTCATTGGGGCATTTAATCAAATACCTCTCCTGCACTAAAACTTCATTAAGACATTTTTAACAAACACCTCAACTACACCATAAAAAGAGAATTTTTTTCTACTCCATTCCAAACTACACCTTCTCCCCTTCAATTACTCAACATAGACATGCAAATTACGATGATTGGGGCTATCATTAATGTCATATTTTTACCTCTAGTCCCAAAATTTATAGCCCACAATTCGTAGTCCCCCCCAACTCAACCACATAACCAAGGAAAATTTGAAAATTGAAGCACGAAATTGAGAACCATGGTTACCTGGAGATGTTGAACAAGGAGAATCCGTGCCAAATTGTGTTAATCCACTACCAATTTGAGCAAAACCCGTAAAGGGGGGAGGGAGAAATGTTGCTATTCGCGTGCACAAGGGGGAGAAGTGTTGTGATGCGTGTTGCTGAACACTTCTTTAAGGAGGAAACGTCGCATCGCGGAGCGAAGTCAGCTCATCGCGACGCGATGAGTGGCAGAAACTTCTGCCTTGAAATCTTGGTCGCATCGCGACGCGAGACATGCTCATCGCGACGCGATGAACGGCAGAAGCTTCTGCTTTGAAAAAAGATTATCCCGTCGCGCTGCGATACGTGACCCCCCCCCCCCTCCGCGTTTTTTTTTATAAATTAAAATCAAACTAAAGACTTAAAAAAATATAAAATTAAAATAAATACTTGTTACCTCTACCATGGGTTACCTCCCACTAAGCGCTCCTTTAACGTCACTAGCTTGACGTCTTTTAGACCCTTATGGGCCTCTCATCATGAGAACCATCTGAGCTTTTTCCACCGCATCACCAAGGTATGGCTTGAGTCTTTGCAAGTAATAGTAAATTAGTAAAGACCACTAGTCATATCCACAGGGATTGAGAGTTATTATCCACTAAGCAAGTATGGTAGTTCTTAGGCGTGAAGCGAATTAACAAGTTTGTAACTTAGAGTAACCGAAAACAGAATATCGGTAAATAAAATCCGAGAG